>CAOLHI010000122.1:0-600000 GCA_948474755.1 Ctenosaura bakeri | reverse complement strand
TTCATGTGCCTCACTTTGAGGACTCCTCAACAGACAAGGAGGAACTTGCTTTGCCAGCATGAAAGGGAGGAGACTTGGCAGCCACCCAGTCAGACGGCTGAAACCAGCCAGGATCCTCTTCTGTTGGGCAAGTCAGGATCTGAATGAAAGGAGCAACCACTAGCCCCTAAGAAAGGCATTGGCAAAAGCAGCTGGTTTGAACTCTTCCTGAGATGCAGTGTGCAGCTACTATAGAGGTTTGCTTGGGAGGAGCCCATCTAAGAATGCTGTTTTACTAACAACAGCTGAAAAGCTGGGAGTGGAAGTGCTCAGTGTTATTTGCAGGGCAATAGCTCTGGCCAGCCTTTGAATCAGTGGCAGCCATCTTCCCTTAAGATCCCTGGATTGTTTACAACTCTGTTTTTTATGGAACCCTTTGGATCTTTGATAGTATTTCACTGTCTGGGTCTCAGTCTTGGGCTGCTCTTCGCACATGTTCTTCATTCCTTCTTATACCATTCCTGACCTCCAAGTAACTGATTTAGTTTTCCTCAACCTCAGCTGACATACCCCTGACTCTGGGCTGTACCGTTTCAGAATGGTGCTTAAAAATCAGACTGAGACACATACGTAAATGTTGACTTACCAAGTTCTCATTGGTCCAGTGGGCCTATTCTAGATGGGAGTAGTCATTGGATTAAGGATATAATCATGGTTGAAAACAAAATTCTGGTTAGTTGTACAAGCCAGCTTCATAACCCACAGTAACGTCTACACCTTGGTTGTGTGGGAATAGGGGAGGGGGGAATATGCCGGGCAAATGCTTCCCTAGATTCTTTCCAATTTTTGTATGTAGTGCTAAACCATGACTTAGTATTATATGCAAACCAGCCTCTTTGTGGGAATATCTTCCTAAATACAAGCTGCTCTTTAAAGTACATACTCCGTTGCTTTCATTCCAAACAAATCTGTTTATTTTTCGTGTCCTTTTCGGTGGTTTTGCTTCCATAGTCAATGACACAGTGCAATATTTTGGCATAATGTGAATAGTAGTTTGTTTGGCAATATTTGTAGTGTTACATGTTTACCATACTTGGATTAAGCCCCTTTTGAGATTGCCCTTCATGGATGGCCTCTGCTATGCACACAGACTCTTTTTCCCATGTGGAATCTTGATGATATACATGTTCCACATCAACAGGGGAGTTTGTGAACACTAACTACAAATCTTTTTCCCCCAAAATATGGAAAATAGGGCAGAAGGGAGTTGAAGGATTGTGAGGACAGGGAAACTAGTCCAGTCCTACCCTTGTTCTCTGTGCAGTTGTTAACCATGTAATAGCAACAAACACACGAGGCTTTAGGTCATGTCTGGGGGCTGGTTTTCTGCCCTTGGAACCCTCTAAAGGTTACATGAACTCTCAAAAAATGAGAAACAAAGCCCAAGTACTTTGAACATATAATAGTGCAGGGGAGGCCTGGCACCTATTGGAAAGGTAATTCATTGCTCCTGGAGGCTTCCAGGAGAGGCAATTCACTATTTTTTACTCAAAAAGGGGTAGTTGGGGGGCTGCTAGTAGCCCCCAAAACAACCTTAGAGACCACTTGTGGTCTCAAGGCTGCACTTTGCCCACTAATTGTTTAGAAACTGAGCATACTGTTCGATCTTTTCTGAGAGTTTCGTATAGTTAGTGTAGCATAATGGCCTGCCCCTGGGAAGAAAAACCTACAGTATTAATAGGGATCATGTGAGTTTCTCCCCATGGAAACATGATGTGAAGATGAGTTACTCATATAGCACAGCTCATCTACAGCAGCACCCATGAGTGTGATCCCACTGGAAGCTAAGGTCATTTGGTCAATGCTTCTGGGAAATGTTTCAGTTTCATTTCTATAATTGAACGATATTCTCATGTGATGACTTTGCACAGTCTGTCAGTGAGCAAAGAAGGTTATATTAGAAGTTATTTCACAGTGGGAGACAGGTTGGAATCATTGTTTTGATAAATACTTTGTAGAACTTGGCTTCAGCAGGAGGACTGGCTCCCCAACGGTTACAATAAACATACTTTACATGCAGTGAAGTGAGGGAAAATATTATGACCCCAGGTTTACACCACACACATTATTATTTGAGTATGTCTGGCCGTACACTCCCTCTGACTATCTTTTGCAGTTCATTCTTTGTGCATGCCACAGTCTGTATAAGAATTATAGGTCACAATAAATTCCTTCTGTGTGCAGCGTTGGGAGGCTGGAAACCCAACGCAGAAGAATATATATGTCAGGTCTTTGTGTAAATGAGCCTGTAAAACAGTGTTGGAGAAGGTGTGGTCCTGTTTGGTTCCCGCTATCCTTAATCAGCATGCCTAGCTTTGGGGAATTATGGGAATGGTAGACCAAACATACAGAGAACCAAAGATTCCTTTGATTTACAGTCTTGTGATGTTGATACACACCCTCCTCTCATGTTTTGTATATATTTCTAAATTTGAAACTATCGAAGATTTTCCCTTGTAAATCATGTATGAAATTAAAAAAGATAGCTCTCCATGTAAGAAATTTTGTTTTTGTCCATCTGGTATATTGCTTTGCTTTTTCTCTAGTCTTTATTCTTGCAATTTCCTCTTTCCACAAACAACCCAGCATGCTCTGTTTGTTTTATGTTTCAGCCTCATTGCATACTAGGTACAGGAAAAGAGCATACCAGATGGCACAGCACATATATAAAAAAAGAGCTCTTACCACAGGATTGAGATAATCTGCAGGGCTTCATTTGTGTATGTGCCCAATGGGAATTCCATCTCATAGAAGTGCTTTTAATCCAATGGTGAGTTGACCCAAATGAATGGAATAAATGAGGAAATAGTGCCTGGAAATCTTAAGACATCATCTACGTCCCATGGTTTTAAGGTACATGTGGTACAAGCAGTAGTGCGTTCTTCAGCAGTGCGTTCTTGTGAAGATTACCATGTGGACAGAACATAGTATTTTGTAGGAGCACATGTCATGACAAATTTATACATGGTGGTCCTGGGACTTGCCTTCCACTTTTTTTTTTTGAGTGTAGAGCCATTTGTAATAGCAAGGGAGTGTGCATCTGCTGCCATTCATATAATGGGAGCACAAATGCCACTGGGAGAGATGGATGCAATTATGTACCATCTCACACAGAGATGATGTAACAACAATAAGATGACTGTCAGTTCTCCATACAGCGTTCCTGTGAGGCGTGTTATGCCATTATGTTAAAGGCATTTTCAGCCTCACTTGACAATGCACCCTGTTACCTTTTCTTTTTCTTTTTCAACATTACTTTTAAAATATAGTTGTCACACTACTTTGTCAGATTGTAAGAATTTAAAAAAATGCAAGTTTAAAGAAAACTTTAATATGAAATGGAGGGAGAAATGGCCTTTGACTTGCATGAGACAGACTTTGACTTGCACAGCCAAAGTGAATTTAGATGGCTGCACCAAAACAAATATTTGATTTTTTTTCTGGCCAATAGATTTGTGCCACTTTAAATCTAGAAAATGTGTGGAAAGTTCCTGAAGGCAAGTAACTGCTCATGGTTTGTCAGTGTTCATCAGCCGACAACTCCAACAAATTGTTCATAAGAAGTCCTCAAATGGTAGCTGAATGGTGTGAGACATTATAGTGCTTGCTTATTGTACACTGTGCTGGAAAAAAAAAAGAGAAAGATTTCTGTGCCATTCTGGGAGACCTTATGGTGTCACTTCTTACGATATGGACTATCTGGGTCACCAGGGTTATGGGAAGGAACTGTTCTGTAGTGATTTCTCACATTCTGACAAAGAGCCATGCTGTAATAGCTCTTGTGGAAATGAAACTGACAAAAGGTTGGGGGGGGTCTTATTGAGAAAGGCACCAACGTATGCTGAGAAACACTTTTCCATATTTCTTCCCATGTTCCATTTCTGAGCTCAAAGATCCAGAACAAGCCGTGCAAGAGAGTCTGGGTGAATAGATGAAGTGTTCAGCCTTACGGCTTGTTTCATCTTGCTGTATTGAAGCTATTTTAGAATAAGCAGCTTGCTGGGATAATGGTCGAAATTCATGTTTGCCTGGCAAATGGTTTGTAGTAAAGTTGAACTTGAGAGCCCTTGTTTTATTCCAGATTTCTAGAGAGTGAGATTTAGGTAAAAATCCTATACACTTCTAGCAAAGCACAAATATACACCAGCATAGTGAGGCTGTATCTCACAATTGTGTATCCAGTTGTGTAAGGGGTACCACAGCCTTGAGCTCACACAGTTGGTTAATTAACTCCTCACCCATCAGTTTAGAAGAGTGAGAGAGTAGTCTGTGTTCAGGTGCTTCCAGAATAATTGATTGTACTAGTGACAGCACAGTGTACAATTACTTGCACAATTATTTTGACTCTAGTGTTGTGCTGCAGCAGGATTCTGGCCATGTACTTTAGTTATTCTATTGACATGAAATATGGCACGAGTGAATCATTTTCCTTACCAGATCCACAGATTAGGAATCTCCTCTAAGATCTCTTATTATAATATGAAGAAATAGTTTGTAGTATGGTCTTTCTTGGACTGTACTATTTTATTTTGCTGAAGGGAATCTACATGTTCAAATGTTCTTCCATATAAAATTGTCCCAGTGTCGAAGGAGGAAGGAAGGAAGGAAGGAAGGACTGAACCCATTCCTTTAACAATGTGGATATGTGGAACATGGGTAGGGAATCCTTTGTTGTGATTTGCTGTGCATTTGACATTTGGCACTCTTGAAGTGATGCAAGGTATAGATTCAGTGAGTCAGCATAGTGTAGTGGTTTGAGAATTGGACTACGACCCTGGAGATCAGGGTTCTATTCCCTGCTTGGCTGTTGAAACCCACTGGGTAACCTTGGGTGCATCACGCATTTTCAGCCCCAGAAAATTCAGTTTGCTGTAGGGCCACCATAGGTCAGAAATGATTTGAAAACACAGCAATAACAATAAAATTGATTTGATCTTGGAACAGTAGGTTTTTCTTAAAAGACTATCTGAATACTCTAAAAATCCAAAGTATGGATTGTTTTGATTCCTTTGTCACAGTAGCTTTTGACACTCACTGGCTTCTTCATCAAACGAAGGTGGTAAAAAAAAGTCATCTAGCTGAAGTAAAGTGCCATTGTAAGAATCACGCATTTGCATCTTGTTTTCTTGTGATATTTTACAGCCTGTGCAGCCTCCTTTCTGAGTGAAAAGTTGATTTGTTGCTTTTCACTGGCAAGTAGAAACCTAACAGGTAAATGCTGTGTTTGCAGAACAGTGTACTTGAAAAGAGAGAGAGAAAATCAAAATTGGCCAGTTGCTTGTATGTAGTGTTAAGGCACTGCTAAACAACTGAGGACTTTTCTGCATCTATTCTTGTCCCTTGTGGAAAAAACCTTACTAGATGGTGTTGGAGCGAAGCTGTTCTAAGCACAGTTTGTAATGAGAAAACTGGGGCACCAGATCTTGTCTGATCTTGGAAACTAAGCAGGGTCAGCCCTGCATAGTAATTGGATGGGAGACTGCCAAGGAGTCCCAGGTGCTATAGGCCATATTTCAGTGGAAGGAACTGGCAAAACCACCTCTGAGTATTTCTTGCCTAAGAAAAGCCTATGAAATTCATGGTTGCCATAAGTCAACAGGTGACAGGAAGGCGCACACACAAATGAATAAGAGATCTCAAAGACACCCTGTTATCACCTGCCCTGCAAACTCAGGACTGTGGCTTCCTTGATAGAATCAATCCATCTGTAATGTAAACTTTTCTGACTGCCTTCTGTTTTTCCAAACATTGGTCTCCTCTCCAGTGAGATTTAGTATTGTCCTTGATAAATAACTTTAAATAAATAACTTTTGCCAGCAGTAGGTAGAGGAACCTTGCCTAATGAAGTGTATTAGATTTGACAGATGAGTGAATAACACATTAGGAGCACTACATGTTACATTTTTGGTGCGGTAACAACATCTGCAAACAAGGCACAGTTACTCAGTGGAGTTTGCTTCTCTATCACCTACTTAATATGAACAGCAAAAATTATCTCTTAATCTGATATGGGTTTCTTTATTTTTCTTACACACATATGTTCTTGCACATGGTAATTGTCATTGTTCTAAGAAAGAAATTGATATGTTCTGTGATGAGTTGATGGTCATCTGCATATCTGGGGGCTCATCATATGTTCATATCTACATAAAGAACACATTTTATGGATGCATGTAGAAAAGTTTCATATTGTGCATGATTATAAGCATGTGTTTGTAAAACAATGTCAGTTATACATGTCAGGGAACCAGGACATATTCCTTAACTCCTTTACAAATGGTGGCAAATTGGTATTTGCTGCCATGTAGCATATGAAATGCATCGTATTGTCTGGGATTCTCTGTTCTCTGCAATACTGTGTGTCTACTTAGAAGTTCTAGTGAGTTCAGTGAGGTTTACTCCCAACTGAATGTCTATTGGATTGCGTCATTAACATCTGCACAATAAAGAAAACTATGCTGACACTCTAGAAATGAAGACAAAATATGGTTTACGTGAACTGGAATTGAAAAGACACAGGCACATACATATTGTGACATACCTGGTTGGCAGATTAAATGTGTATTATGAACAATCTTACCAGCTACTTCCCATAATTGAAGCTCCCACCGTGTCATTTATTGTTTTATCTGCTGGGAGTATTAAAGCCTGAAGTACCTCAGAAAATAGACAGTGACTCCAGCACAAACAAAAGAGTTTCACTTGATACAGAGCTGTAATTTTGGGGCTGTCTGAATAATTAAAGTCCTGTGACTCTGGGCATTTCAATAGAGCAGAACAGAGGAAATCCCTTGGAAAGAATGTCCTTAAGAACCTTTTAATGTAATAAGATGACTGTTTGGCTCCATCCCTAGGCCTTGGGTGCATGTCACTTGATCCAGCTTTCCCCAGTCATTGCTTGGCTCTTGGGAACCTTGGGCAGGTGAATGACTAGCAGGGGTGAGATTGTTTTACAGGCCTGGAGTTCAGAGAGTAATATATACAGTGGTATGCCTCTCTGGCTGCTTGTGAAGCTGTACCATACATACTAGATTTCAGATTGCAGGGGTCTGTCTTGTGAGAAACTTCTCTGATTTCTTAGCAGAGAACATCTGTAAGTAGTGGTAGCTGTTCTGATTGCATGATGATCAACTGAGGGATTTTTAAAATGAAGTGGATAGAATACATCTGAGCGATGTATTATTTAATTAAAGCCACTTTTAATTCCTCCTGGTTTTAAATGCTGTGTTTGAAATGCACTGAGGTATTGCCATCCCAGTGTCATCATATTAAATGTTTTGAAGCTCTGTGAAGTCTAAATTAGATGAACCTGAAGCATCCCTCCACACTCACCAAAGCTGAAAGAGGTGTATAGTTGTAATACAGAGACACGATAAATGATAGGCAAAGAATTGGGAGCCATTTAGTCCTTTGAATGAATGCTAGATAGTTGCATGGTTATTTTTTGGCTGGCCTTCACTTGGAGGTCATAAATCTTAAAAAGAAAATTGGCTCCAGGAGCAAGCAGTTGCTCAACAATTGTTTTTACTTTGCATAGGTATTGGCAGCTCCTTCTTACCCAGTCTTACCCCCTTGTGGCTACAGCAGTGAGATTAATTATCTTTCCCCACTGCTTTCAGTAGTATCAGCAAAAGGACACAAGATTTTAGGATACTGGTTCTACCTCATGTATTCTATTGACCTAAATATTGCATTTCTGATATAGAGGCTAAGGACTTAGAACCATTAAGTAAGGACAGTATTCATCTTACATAGAAAGCTTTGGCCCAGTTGTCAGATACTCCTTGCAAAAGCTATCAGCATGGAAACTTTTCAGAGGATGGTGGCATCCCCATTGCTGATCTGTTCTTACTTGTCATGGCCCTTGTACAGAGTAGTTCACACACCAAGGTGGTTGTTGGAAGCATTTGTTTGGTGAGTGTTAACAGGTTTTTGTTTGAAGGAAACTGTTTGGGAGACTTCACAGAGGGGCACATTGCATTATATTTCATATTGGTAAAGATCAGAGAATTATTTATTTATGTATCTATTTGATATTTTGCTTTTCTCCCATATGGGTCCCAAATTGGCATCTTTGGAAATTCTGAAGCCATGAGGCAAAAAGCAAGTGGTTTTTTTTTCTGGTGAGCTGGTAGGAAAAAATGGAATTTTGTTGGAAAATTGAAATATATCACTTAAATGTTTTCATATTAAATTTAAACATTTTTACTCATTAGCAGCATATCCAGTTACATAATTTGATATATTTAGGACATTTTAAAAAATGAAAGGTTTAAGTTTTGTGCAAGCAAAAATGTGAATATAGCCTGTATTAAAAACAGAGTTTCAGTTTCCTGCACTCTGTGCCTTCTGAACGCAGATATTTTAGGTTCTGCAATATGAGAAACATAAATACATAAAACACAGGTTTGATAATAATATAGAGGAGGAAGAGGAGCAGAGAAACACTTTCAGGCCGTCGTAGTCTTAAGGACATGTCCAGCAACCTATCTGGGTACAATGTTTAATTGACCATTGAAAGTGCTGAACACTTCAGTAGTATATTCCCATCACAATTAATGAATGGCTTTTGTATGCAGCGTTGATGGAGATGGCAGTACCCACTTGGAACAGAAATGCATCTTGGATTTGAGTGTATGCACAGGAATTATCATTCTCTAATTGTATCAATTGTTCTGGATGCAAATTTTCTTACTGCCATGTTTCTGGTATTCTGAATGAGTTAAACAAATCCCTTTATCTTAGAAAATATTTCATTCATTCCAAAAGTGACAATATTTCACTGATTTTTTTCTCTGTTCTCCAAATATTCATTTTTTCCCCACCAGGAAATTCAAAACTTGTCCTGTGGAGGGCAGGGAGAGATGGGGGAAGCTGTTTCCACCCAGATTTTTCAGGGAGCTGCATATCTCTCTTGTCATTGTTGTGTGCCTTCAAGTTGTTTCTGACTTATGGTGACCCTAAAGTGAACCTGTCATGGGGTTTTCTGGGGATGAGAGTGTGTAATGCACCCAAGTCACTCAGAGGGTTTCCAGGGTCATAGTCCAATGCTTGAACCACTACACCATACAAGATACATATTCTGGTTTGATGTTTGTGTTGTAACCTTGGACAGTACTGGTAATAGCAGAGGAGAGATGGCAGTAAAACAAATGGAAAAGTCCAGAAAATCAGGAGAGCCAGTTGAAACATATCTAAAACAACAGTGCATGAGATGGATCTTTGGGAGCTAAGAGGTCAAGATGGCCTTACTTGGGAATCCTGCAAGACTGTGACCTTAGAACAGTAATACTGAATGTAGTGTCTGCTTCTCCAAACCCAGTGAATGGGAACTGAAAACAGCTAGTTGAAGTCACTTCAACATAAAGATTGCGTGCAGAGATGAAAGATTGATAGCCACAGGCTCAAGTTTCCTATCAGGAGGGCAGAGTGGCTTGACATATTCAGGAGGGCATCCATTTCAAGACTCATGTATTATTGATCCAGAAGCAGTTAGGTGCTGCTGGAAGACAGGGTGACAGAGAGTGGGGCACTTGGAGAAAGCCAGGTCCACTCTTCTCACAAGTTGGCAGTTGTGTAAAAGCAGCTAGGCCCACTTTTCTCACAAGTTGTGTAAAGGCAGCATGAATACAGTTGTAAACTCAGACTCAGCAGACCTGAAGCAAGTCTGAAAGAACTTCAAGGAAATACATCGTGCGTACAGGGGTATCTTCTTCCCAGCTAAGACAATATGGTGATCGACTGTGTCAGACAATAAAGTAGTGAAGCAGAATATGGGTGGTGGTGGTGGTAATAAACATATCCCTGATTTAAATTAAGGTTCTCATTTCAAAATTAATGTGTTTCGTGAATTAGCGTGTATATCAATTGATTGCTTAACAGTTGAAAACATACTGATTTGTAATGTCGTAGAGCATTCATGCAAACCATCAGTGGAATCCAAATCATTGGTCATTCAGTCCACATGCTAGACTTATGTCTCCACAGGGATGAGACTCTAATTTTTGTTGTTGCTCTCTGAGCACCCGCAGGGATATTAAGCAAGAGTGCATACTGGAAAGTTAAGTGTACCATTGTCATCTTTGCAGAAATTACTCTGCAAAAGAACTACAGTCTTCACTACTGTCAATTCTACCATGATTTCTCTATTTCAGATACAGTTATCCACACACTTTTAAGTATATGTTCACCACCATGAGGGATAGTAGATAGTATTGTGTGAAGCAAAACAAAGAAAGTAAAGATTGTTAGGGTGCATAATTCTGCACCTAATGCCAAGTTATAGTTATTTTTCTAATGTTTATGCATGTCATTCATTTAGCCCTGGATAGAGTCCAGTTTCCTTCCTTGTCATTGCTTCCTTGGTGGTTTTTGCAAAACAAAACCCACACAACTATCTTTCTGTCTTCTCCTTTCTCACTCATAAGGGGATGACTCCACTTTATATAGCACCAGAGATGACATTTTATATTAACTTGGACCATGAGAACAGCTAATCTCACGACAAGGGAAGTGGACATTTCTTGAGACTGTTAAAAGAACAGTAAAATGCCAAAGATGCAGAGAGGAGGAGATTCCAAGGATATCTCATGTGGTTAGTACTGAAAACAGCCTTAAAACTGCTGAGAAGAAAGTTTTTGCCATAAGCAGACAGGAAGAAGAAGAAGTAGCGTGCAGATCTGCAGACAGTCTGGGCTTCTTCGTGCTTTAGCTAGGTTCTTAGATTCAGAGCAGTTCCTTGCCTTGTTCTGTGCCTAGCACAAAGGGAATGTGTGTGAGTGAGTGAGTCAGTGTGTGCATGTGCATGTATGCAATAGGTTTTTGTTGTTGTGTGCCTTCAAGTTATTTCCAACTGATGGTGACCCTAAGGGTGCACCTATCATGGGTTTTTCTTGGCAAGGTTTGTTAGAAGAGGGGGTTGCTTTTGCCCTCCTCTGAAGCTCAGGGAGTGTGACTCACCCATGTTCACTCAGTTGGTTTCCGTGACCAAGCCCTGGTCTTCAGAGTCATAGTCCAGCTCTCAAACCAGCACACCAGGCTAGCTCTCTTCAGTAAACTTACTTAATAAATTGAAGAATTCAGACTCTTTCAGTGGAAAAGTATGATTAGAAAACCACTGCCAGGCAGAGTATGCATAGCCCTGTCTTTAAACTACCAGAATCTGGGACTGATTGCAGGAGAGTGGAATGCTGCCCTACTACTATGTCCTAATGTGGTCAAAATACTGGACAGACTAGGCCATGAGTCTGACCTGTGAAGTTGATTTTTTTTAATTTTTATACTTTATTTAAATAAACATAAATACAAATACAAATACATTTCTAAAATACATATTCTTGAAATACCTATAACATTGTACTAAACTAACAGAGACAAAAACAACCATTTACCCCACCCCTCTGTGTCCAACCCTATCTTTCCACATATTCTTCATATCCCAACCCTTCCCCCTCTTTTCTAAAACTTACTGTGAAGTTGATATTTTGATTGGGGCTTTACATGTTCTGGTTCAGCCTACTAGACAGTCTCTTATTTGTGCTTGCTATCTACTTCCTGTCTTCTTCAACATCTTCTATTGTGAACAGATGGTTGAGGGATATAGTGAGTCTCTTTCTCATATGAGACAAGAAGAAACAAGTGGAGAAAGAACTCTTGCTATCCCTTCTCTTATCAACACCTCAGAGCAAGGGCAGAGGATGTATAAAAAGTAAGGTAAAGTGAGAAACAGTGTGTGGAGCCTTTATTGACTTCTGCAAGCTACCAAACAAGTGAGGGGTTAAGGGAGGGGACAGGTACCACCAAGCATCAAGAGGGAGGACCCCATCCCTGAAGAGATAGTGAGTGAATTCCTGGATGCTAGTACTTTACTAGTCCTGCAAGTGCAAATGATGGCTTTTGTTTAAAATGCAGAGGAAGTAAAGGGAGGGGGGAAATGTAATCCTTGTTGTTGTGGGCCAGCGTTGGCCACCATTCCTCAACCTAGTGCCTTTTAAATGTGTTGGAGAACAGCTCTCGGTTGGCCATGGAAGCTGTTGTTCAACACATCAGCAAGGCAACAAATTGGAGGAGGCTGCTGTAGAAGAAAGCTGGAGAAGCCCAGGTGCTAGATAACTTGGTGGATGGGCAGGGCTTTATGCAAGTTGTGGTTTTTATGACTTGCAGGACTTCCTGTCCCTCCCTATAAATTTCCTGTTCCCTGTTCTTTTGCTCCCAGCTTTTTCGACATATACTGCTCTCTTTTCTGAACTAGTTCCTAACAAAATTTTGAACTGTTTGCAGATGGAAGACTTGGCTGCAGAGTCAAGAAGTACAGACAAATGTATAATTTATTATAAAAGACAAATTTGGGTCCTGCCTAGTTAGGAAGAAGGCAAAGATGATCCTTGGTGTTTGTGTGTGTGTGTCTGTGTATTCTTATGACATCTCTGTGCCCAAACTGATGTGTGTGCTTGTTTTTTGAGATGATCAGGGAGCAAAGTGGAACAGATACGGCCTCTGCTGGTGGCTGGAACTGATGAACCTAAGCAGCGCTGAGTGATGGCTTCAGGAGCCTTTCAGAGCTGCTCTTTATTAATAAGTTAAATTGAAATGGTCTCCTTTTGTAAATCAACTAAATTGGCTATCGGTGGAGCATTCACTCTCCACCTTTACAGATGGCATTGTGTGTTAAGCCTTTCCTTCAAAGGTTCTCTGTTACTAAGTCTGATTAAACTCTCCAGATTACAAAGGATGCTTGTAATGAGCACTTCCAGCACAATATTGGGAAGCTCAGATCTAGTAAGAGCCAAATAATTAATCCCTGTTAAACCCACACTTGGTATTTTGCAGAGCGAAGACTATCTTTCTTGAAATGAGATCAGAGTCTACAGACCCACAAAACATACAAGTGAGAAATGAATTACATGGATGTTACAAGTATAGCTGCAGGCATCAGTTTGAGCATTTAGTTGTAGGACTAACATTTTACATAGTTGAATATATTGGGTAATGAGAAGGGGAATGACTTGACTGCACAGGAAACATTCTACATAGCTCGATTGCCAAAGGATGCTATAAAAAGATCCATGTCTGGAAAATCAGTGAGAGAAGCAGCTATGTGGGTAAGTGCCCAGAGCATGCAATAGAAGGTAGATGGATGAGCCTTTGCTCAGAAGGCGACATTCCTAACCTTTATAGAAAAGTAATTTTTATATTGGGATGCATGTATCCCTGAGGCCATTGCATATATGCATGCATACAGTGAAGCATTGGTTCTGGCTTATGTAGTTTTCAGACTTATAGCTATGCTAGTTTGTTTCAACAGATCAAAGAGTTCTGTGACTCCTTTCAGACTGCTCTGTTTATTTTAGCATCTTCTTTCATAAACTGGAGTGTAATCCATGAAAATTCACACTAACATACATCTCAGTCTTCGGTTCTTTCTAAATGCAATACTGTGCCATCATCATGCAGAAAAAAATGGAAGTCTGGCAGCCTCTGTTGTTGGGGAGAGAGCTTGCAATGAATCTGTAAGATGTTATTGTCTTAGGAAAGTACAGATCTGTAGATCTCCAGGAAGTGAAATCTCAGTGCCTCTATTTTCCAGATTCAGAACCAGGAACAGCACTTTTGAAAAGGGTGTAAGATAAACTTCTTTAGTCATGGGGTGTTGTTGGCCATCCTGTCAGGTCTGTCCTCAGGCAGCATCGTTGATCCCATCCCAAAGAGGGAAGTGTGTGTTTGTGAGTGATGTAAGAAGGCAGGAAGGACTGGGACCAGGGGCCCTTTCACACTACACGGTATTAGCACTGTCCATATATGTGTCTTCAAGTCCCCTTTTGACTTACGGCAATCCCATGAATTTCATACGGTTTTCTTAGGCAAGTGAGGTGGGATAGAGCAGGGCTACTGCAGTCCTTCTGAATATTGCCCAGAGACTAGGTGTGCACAGATCAGACAGCAAAAGACTACGTATGGCTGGAATCCTGTCAGTTAGTCCTGACTAGAATATACCCACTGAATCAGTTATTGAATATTGAGATAACATGTAGGTAAATCAAATTGCTTTAATGGAATTATAGTTCTGACTGATATGTATAATCAGGGGCATATCTAGGAAGAAAAATATTTAGTTCTCAGAATCCCACATGCTTCCATTCCCTCATGCTAGCTAAGGAGTTCTGGGAGATGTAGCCCCCAAAAGAAAACCTTTTTCCAGGCTCTGGAAACTGCTGTTCTGTAAGGGTACTCTGTGTGTGTGCATGTGTATGTGTGCACATGCATGCATATGTGCCTTCACGTTGCTTGTTGACTTACAGTGACTCCATGAATTTTGTAGGGTTTTCTTAGGCAAGGAATGCTCAGAGGTGATTCTGCCAGTTCCTTCCTCTGACATGAAGCCTAGGGCACCTGGTATTCATTTGCAGTCTCCCATTCAAGTACTAACCAGTATTGAGGCTTCCAAGAGCAGAGAGGATCTGGTGCCTTTAAGGTATTGAGGACCTCATATTCTACTTTAATTGCCATGGCAACATTTTGTGGAATCCTGGGAGTTGCAGATTAGGGAGTGGCATTTATAATTGTCAGGCAGAGAGTTCTAGTACCTCAGCAAACTACAAATCCCAGGGTTCCATAAGATGTTGCCAGGGCAGTTAAAATAGAATATAGTGCTATAATGGTGTAGTGTGAAAGAGCCCCAGGTTAGACACCTCTTTAGTCTAGCTTTTTCTTCCTAAAATGACCAGCCAGGTATATACAGGAAGCCCATTGGTAGGACAATAACATGGCTCAACTTATGTCTGTTAGCAGCTGGTAGACAGAAGTATAGAACCTCTTGTAGTGGAGGGAGTATAGAACCATCATGACTAGTAGCCACTGGGAACCCCATTCCTTGTGACTATATGCAGCCCCTTTTAAACACATTCTTGATGTATATGTGTGACACAGTGAAGGGACTATGTGAACAGAAAATAAATATGTGTGTTTGTAGTGTGTGTAGACTCAAGAACAATTGGGTGGAAGCAGACATAGGACCTGTATGGATCACAAAAAATCTATATCAATAAAAGTGTGTATTTGGATTTCTGTTCTGCCTTTTTTGCCAGACATATGAAATTTAACCATGCTAAAAATCAACCCTAAGCAGTCTGTAGAATCAACCTGGTATGAATTGCTTTGTGACTGTCTAATATACTGGGAAACAATGGGCATTAGATCTGCATATGTTTGCAAATTCCTATTTTGGCTGCTGCGATAGTTGGAAGAATTCAAGCACCTGGGTAATCAGGTATGAACAAGCTGTCTCAGTAATCCTGTGATCCCGTAATCTGCCAAGTCGGAATGTGCAAAGCATTATTCTCTTACTTGCATTTAGCTTTGATTAGCTGGAAATCATGGGAAAGAGCAGGAGAAGTGTCAAATTCTCCAAAGCAATTCCGCAAACAGCAGGCAGCTGTTATGTTTGTCTCAGCCCTGAAAGAGTTAGCAAGATCCAGTTTCCCCTGCTGATTGTGAAACATGCCTCAGCAAGCATAGTAAAGGATGTAGTGACCTGATGCAGAAATATGCCATGATTTGCAAATGAGTAGTCATCCACAAGAACACATCCTGACCAAGATCCCACTTAGCCTGAATTCAGATCCTGGATAAGATGCAAACTTACTTGGATTACAGGTCCAAGAATTGCATAGCCACTGAGAATTGTATTAAAAAAACAGTAACTTTTCCAGGTTAAAATAGCTGTGGCTGGTGCAGTTGTGACTGAAAATGACCGAGGTAAAATTAGTTCAGAAGAGGAACATGAGTTCTGAGAACTGATTTCCTGATTTCTAAGTCATTGTCTGTGAAGATCCAGTATGAAGGTTGGGACTAGATCAATGTCACTGTCACCCCTAGTTCAGAAGCCAGATTATGCAGATCTAAAAATCAGATGCTATTTAGAGCTATCTTGTATATATTAAATGTAAATGTATGTAATTAAAATATAATTATTGTTACATTTACTGTGATTAGACAGTGAAGTGAATGGTGTCTGTGTGACTGTAACTCCTTCTGGCTCATTTCTCTGTTTCTGTCAAGTGTTCTTGTAGTGAAACAAATGCTGTCTTGCGAAATGCAATTCCTACTTGCTAACCCATGTCAGAGTTTTGTGTGCCCATGTTTGGTGAAAGGAGTGAGAACACTTGGGGGGAATTACATCATCTTCAACTAAAGCAATTCAAATCCTTCCTGTTGTACATCAAGGGGACTTTGTTTTGGTTTGTAACATGCCACCAGCAGGTTTTCACATGGCAGCATCTGCCTACCTCTCTGAGGGCTGAGATGGTTGCCATTCTTTCCGGTTCACAGCAGATTATCCTTGAAGGGTCAGCGTAGGACAGGCAGAGGGCGAATGCTAGAGCAGCTCCAGTTCCTATCCCTATAAATGTCTATGTGTTCCTTTGCTTGGCAGCCTGCTGGGGAGAGGTCACATGCTTCAAGAGAGACCGTCTGAAGCAAAACAGAGTCAAGTCATGGCCTGAGCAAAAACAGAGTTGCTTCTGCCTATCATCACTACCACCCTTTCCCGCAGTCCTTTCCCCTGCTTTGTGTACATCTCGGGATTCTCTGTATATTTAATAACCTGTCACCTGAGCCCACCCAGCCTTTGCAGGCCAAAGTATCTGCTAAATTTGGGATATTATGTTCACCCAAGCCAAGTATCAAGTTCACTGGATCACATGTGCTTGCAGCCAGTATTTAACTCTGAAACTTCTGTGCGAGTCCATACTTCACCATACAGGGTCTATCAGTAGAAGTGAACTCTACAATTCAGAAAGAGATTTTATTGTTCCCCATCCTTTTCCTTTCTTTCTTTTCCTTTGTTCCTTTCTCTCATTGTATTGAAGAGTGGAATAACGTTTGGTCTACCTTTTCAAATCCTGATCAACATGTTTCTGATTCTTTTAGCCACTACGGAATTAAAGGATTTTTTTGCCAAGGCTCGAAATGGCTCGATCCGTCTCATCAAGATAGTCATTGAAGCTGGTAAGTTTATGTTAATTTGGTTTCTTTGCAGCAGCTTGTTTCTTCGCTCTGTGCTTTGTTAGATTTCATCATAATCTAACTTGGGCACCACAAAAATACCAGGGAAGAATTTTGGTAGAAGTTGCTGAAAGGTAGTGGCGTTGTATGGAAGCAACATGGCTGTAAATTGAAAGGATCCAGGGATATTATTTTTAATTGATATCAGTCTCCCCTGCCCAACTTTGCAATGGAATGTCCTTGGGACACATTGTGAAGTTCTCTGTATTTTTAACATTTGTTCCCATGAATGTCCTTGCTGAGGTCAATGGAAGTTGTTTAGGCTGATGAGACAACTATACAATTGACTGTTCTCCTCTCCAAGTTCAGTTTTTTAGCTGCCTTCAGGACTTGTCTTTCAGACAGTATATAAAGCATTTTTCAGTACATCCTATAGTTTTAGCATCTCGTATGGCAGCAGTTGTTACATTGTTTACGAGAAAGCACAGATCTCAGTACTCTTGTAATGACTAGATGGTGGTGTTTTTCATGACTGTGATGGAACTTATGTCAAAGAGCAGGTGTTGCATCGCACTTGCAGTGCAATACTAAGCACATTACTCAAATGAAAGTCCCATTGATTTCAGTAGGATTCTGCTGCCAGAGAGAGTCATCCCTATCAGGTGTTTAGGATTTTCATATGAAACTCTTTTGAAAGAACCCTCTTTCTTTGAGAAAAAATTAATAAATAAAAAAAATTGGACAGCTGCAGCATAGTCTACAGAATAGCATATGAACATGAGTCTTGCTGTTGCATCCCTTCAGCTCTATTTTTTGGAAACACTGCCCAGAATCTGTCAAATTTTCTTTCCTGGTAATATCTGGTTACAGATCGCACATTGGCTCTTTAACAGGGGATTGTCTTACCAAATGTAATCATGTCTAGAGAAGAGCTAGGCTGGAACCCTGCTTTCTTCCCTGATGTGCTGTTTTCTGTGCGGGCAAAATATTTTAATGGAAGGAACTTTCTTTCATGGGAACTCCCACTTCCCAATTTGAGGTGATATAGCACGATTATGGGCTTTTCTCCTCAATGATGCCTTTATGTTTCTTGTTTCCCAGTCACCTCTTTGTTACAATTTGGAAAAATTACTTCTTTGGTCTAAGATCCCAGAATCCCCCAGCCAGCATGCAGGCTGAGGGAGGGGTGGGGTTCTAGGACTTGCAATTCATGAAAGCAACTTTTCCAAGCTCTGCCTTTTTCTCATCTTCCTGTTTGCAGATCAGGTACTTCCTGAAAAAGCTACTCCTGTTTCATTTGGCATTCTTTCGCATCCCATCCCCTACACCTATTTAATTGTGTTGTTTCTATGCTGCTGAATAGGCTGATCTGAGGCATTTGGAAGTTAGTTCATGAATATGGACTAGGATGGAATTTTTCAGAGAAGACACATAGATCCATCTGTAATGGAACATTCATTTTCTAAATACAGTCTTCCCTCCACATTCACTAGGGTTAGAGGCACAGGACCCCCGTGAAAGTGAAAAAAACGTGAATAACTCTAGGCCCTCCCAAACCATATTTAACACACACAAAAATATGATCACCATATTCAGCCCACCATGGATTCCTCTGAGGCATCAGGGTCCCTTCACAAGGCACAAGTGGGTGGCTGGGGGGGGGCTTACTGCCACCTCCACTGCTGCCCCACATCATTTTTAATAGGGACTTACAAGCCTTGTTCGCAGTTTCTCAGTTTGACAGGGCTTGCAGTCCCTATTAAAAATGGCATAAGGAGGCAGCAGAGGTGACAGCAAATAATCCGTGAATGATCAAATCTGCAAAAGTGAAACCCACAAATGTGGAGGGCTGACCGTACATTAATTGTCTTATGACTAGTTGTCCCCAAATAAGTGTTTATTGCTTTCTAGAAAAGTAAATTTCACATCAAGTATTCATGCTGTTGACTTTGGTTGTTTCCAAGCTAGGAATGGGAGTATCTGTTAATTTTGGTTTCTCTCCATTTCTACTTTTCTGCTCGTAAATTCTTATCGAACATTTCTACCTCAGTTTGCAATTGTTTTAAAAAAATTTTTTTAAAATTGCATGGAAATTCTTATGCATTTTCATTTAGATTTCTCTTGGTATACATATTTTTGCATGGTGTTTCCCCTACTCTTATTTACTCAATTTGTATCTTGCTTTTTTCCAGTCTGGGCCCCAAGGCAGCTTAGAGTATAAATGGAAACCAGATACAAATAGAACAATGGATAATACAAATGTTAAGTAACAGTTAAACCACCATATTAAACCATATAAAACATTAATTTAAAGCAATTGAAAAGCAGTTAAAATGTAATGATAATGGTTAAAATACAGCACACCCCAATCAAAAGGGCTTCTGCAATGGCCAGATAGCAGTCAAAGATCTAAACAAATAAAAAGGTCTTTGCTTACCTGTGGAAGCATTGAGAAGGTTCTATCCTGTGTGCTCTCAGCCATACCTATGATGATGGTACTTCCTTGTACCTTATTTTCCCCTGATAGATGTATTTGTGCACACTTTTTTGGTTGGAGAATTGCATTACACAATTCAGAGAAGTGAATATTGAAAGATAACTGTGTTCTGATTTTCATATTAGTAGATTCTCCTTAGAGAGCCAGTATGGTTTAGTGGTTTGAGTGTGGAACAGGGACTGTAGAAGACTAATCCCTGGTCAGCTATGGAAACCCATTGAGTAGCCTTGGGGAAGTCATAGTTACTGAGCCTAAGTGGAAGGCAGTGGTAACCTCCTCTGAATAAACCCAAGAAAACCCTATAATAGAGTCATCATAAGTTGGAGTGGAATTAAAGGCACAGAATAACACGATTAGAATGCAGTCTGAGCCAATTTTCCTCTGTTGCTATGCCAAGATTGCTTAAGGCTGTAGAATACTTAAGAAAAGATGGTGGTCTGGTGAGTTATCCAAAGTTAGAGCATTTTACCTCTGTCTTTACTTCAAGCCTTGGCCTTGAGAAGGTTATACAAAATCTGACTGTGCTTCTCAGAATAGACTTCTAAGGAGGCCAGTGGAACTTGAGTTAATCACCATGTATGGAAAAACCTGGTGGTGGGAGTGGGGATGGTGTTTGCTTCAGTTTCATGATCTTTAGAAAGATTCTACGTCATGAGAATCTTGCTAGGATGAATCCAGATGTATGAATCATGTCCTGTCTTTTCAGTATAGCTGATTCAGTGTTAGCCTATTTAGAAGTAGTTGGATGTATTTCTGTGAATGAAATGCAAGACATGCACTTAGTCGTTACTGAATGAGGTATTTTTATCTATATGACATACGGCTATAAAACTTGAAGTTGTTGGGGGCGCTACGTAGAAGAAATGTAAATAATGAGTCTAATTGTCCGTATTTGGTGGACAAATAAATACAAGTCTGGTTATGACTGCATACATCCCTCTTGTGTATCAGTGTGGAGCTTGCAAGAAGTAAGGTATAAACCCATTAATGTTCCTTACAGTAGCATGCAATCTTTTTCATATTGTTATGTGAACAGAACACCCTGTGTTTTTGTCCAAAAAGCACCAGATCTTGTCTGATCTTAGAAACTAAGTGGCATCAGCTCTGTTTAATACTTGAAAGGGAGACCACCAATGAATAGCAGGTATTGTAGGCCAGTGCTCCTTAACCTTTTCTTTGCGGGAGACCCCCTGCAAATATTTTTTTTTGCCAGGGACCCCCAAGACTTAACTCAAGATTTAAATATTTAAATTTTCAAATATTTTATTTATTAAAAGCTTTTGGAGACTAGGATTAAAATCCTCACTCAGAGGCTATGTGACCTTGGGCAAGTCACATTCTCTCAGCCTCAGAGGAGGGCAAAGGCAAACCCTCTCTGAACACCCCCCCAATTCTGAGATTGGTTATCTTTAGGGTTGCCATATGTCAGAATTGACTTGAAGGCGCATACCACACAGTACCACTCTCAGGGGAAGGTCCTTTATAGTCATTATGTCTCTCCCCTTTGTGGCAACTCTAAGGTAAACCTATCATGGGAATTTTCTTGGCAATATTTGTTGCTTTTGCCTTTCTCTGTGGCTGAGAGAATGTGACATGCCTGAGACCGCCCAATGGGTTTCCATGGCTGTGTGGGGATTCAAACTCTGGTCTTCAGAGTCATAGTTGGGTTATGCAGATACGCCTGCTGCCATGTGCCTGTTGTCAGGAACACAGCAGTGGGGATATGCGTGTGTGAGGCCAAACTACTCCCTTGTTTGCAAACAAGGGTGCAGTTTCAGCACGAACAACCCCCCACCTCTGCCACCTCCCTGTTGCTGCTGCTCTTGGTGGGCAGCAGGGCTTTGCAGATCTCCTGCGAGGGTTCCCTGGGTCTCCAGGAGTCCCTGGACCCTGGGTTAGGAACCACTGCTGTAGGCTACATTTTAGTGGAAGGAACTGGCAAAACCATCTCAGTATTCCTTGCCTAAGAAAACTCTATGAAATTCATGGGGTTGCCGTAAGATGGGCAACTTGAAAGTACACACACACACACATCAAGCTAATGCCTTTTCCAGGTGTTGAAAGGATGCATGTAGTCATGGGTGGTCCTGAGGCCTCATTGCTGGCACCTGCTGCCAGTAGGCTTGGTAGCCATGCCCCCTGAACAACCACACATTTGGCCAGTACATGAAGAGACACAATTCGTGTATCAGCCTGCTTACACAGAGCGTCTCCCCTCTGACTGGTCGTATCAGGGCCAGGGGATGGGGTTAGCCCACAAGGGCCTGTGGAACCCATCAGGCATTAGTTCTTCCCTGCTTATGAGAACTGAAGCCTTTTATATGCAAAATAATCTGCCCCTACTGTTGGAAACATTTTCTATATCTAAAGATGGAAAAAAGTTGTGCCATATTTTTAATGGAAACCTTTTTCCTTTGCCACCATCTGTCCCTTCCCACTCCTGAGACCTCCGCTGCGCGTTTGACCTGCTTTCTGACTCTCTGCCTGAGCCAGATAAGCCTTCAGATATTTTTCCTGTCCTTGCCTCTGATGTGTTCTGTTTTGATAGGGCTGCTTCTAATGATAGGAAGCCCTGGCTTTAGGAAGTGATCTGCAAATGACCTGATGTGCATTAGGAGTGTTACAGGTTGGCCCTCTAGGGTTGCGGTGCTGTGAGATTTTCTAAGTAATTTCCATTCCCTCACAGAGCAGAGTGTGTTCAAGGAAATTAAAGTCGCTTCAGCAGAGCACAAAAGCAGATGTGCTAGTCACAAGAAAAGGAACTCTGATAGAATGATTTGTGTGAGATGAAGCTCTAATGGCTGCTCGACTGGAAAAACCCCACACGTATTTCTATACCTTCAAGGACTGGAAATGAAAACAATATTTAAATTATTTCTATGACTTGGCTTGAAAGAAGTGCTGATCTTTTGGACAACATCCTAAAACAGATTTCAGCGATATCTTTGATCACAAGCTCACAGTTATCATTTCTGCAGCTCTCCGACTCTTGCTGGACTGCAAGTTCCAGGAGCTCTAGCCAGCATTGGCAGTGTTGACCAATTCTGGGAGTTGCAGCGCAGTAATATCTGGGAGGCTGCATGATTCTGACTTCAGCTGGATAATACATCGGTTTACATGTGCATGCGTGAGATGATATGACTCAGCTAAAGGGACAATATTGTGGAGCCTAATCCTGTAAGGGTTTGAATGAATCTGTAACCTATGAAATTGCACTAAATAAAATCTTAGTAGTGTTGAAAACACAACCTTGCAATTGAAAATTTATGTTTTTCTTCTGATTTTGTTGTTGTTGTGCTTCTCAGATTTTTGTTGTGTATGTATTTAGGATTAATGTTTGAGACTGAGATGACTTTGGTAGATGTCTCACTTAGGATTTCACCAGATGCTCCTATATATGGTTTCAAGTCACCTATCTTCTTATGGCAGGCTATGAATTTCATAGTGGTTTCTTTTGCCAGGAATACTCAGTTCCTTCCTCTGAAATATAGCCTATAGCACCTGGTAATTGTCGGCTGTCTCCCATCCAGGTACTAATCAGGGAAGACCTTGCTTAGCTATCAAGATCCAACAGCATCTGGTACCTTTAGGGTATAATATAGCCAGCATGGTATAGTGGCTTGAGCATTGGACTACGATCCTGGAGAACAAATCTTGCCAAGAAAATCCCATGATAGGTTTGCCTTATGGTCGCTTTAAGTTGAAGACAACATGAAGGGGCACAACAGCAACAGTAGAGGTTAAAGCTTCTCTTCCTTCCACTTCTTTCATTCTCTTCCTCCTCTTTCAGATTAAATTAAATTTGGCAATATTGCATTACAATCTAAGCCTCACTTAAAACAAATAAAACATATGGATGTTGCATAGTGGCCATTGATAAACACATTGTTATATAATTTTTGTGTTTGATAAAATAACTTTTATTTTTGTTTGTTGTGAGGAGTGTTAAGCAATACCTGTAATTATTGGTGTTGAAAGTGTATTAGAGGTCAAATCTAGATGTTTGTAACTAGTGTCTTAAGTTTTCATTGATAAAATAAGACTGACTAGAGTTAGGGGCTAATTGGTTAAAAGTAACATAGTTACATCTAATTAGTTGCCCTCCTGGCAAATTGCCCTCCTGGCAAATTGCCCTCCTGGCAATGAGGTTATAACAAAGTAACAATGTTACCTTTCAGAAGTAATGGAATTAGTGGTGTAATGAGTAACATTGTCTGAGTTACTTTTCAAAGTTATCTTTTAGGATATTTTGGTAAAATGTTTCAAAATGTTTATGCTATTGTGTTATCTACCCTAGTATGCCTAACTTCTTTTAGAAAGGGAAAAACAGTGAGAAGTAACAAGCAGTGTGAGGAGCAACTTAACAGGGTATTTTGCAAACATTGCAGTGCGTGACAGCAAGTAATCAAAAATCTCTAAATACCACAAGTAACAGGTCTGGAATTACTTTTAAATAGTAGCTTCACAAGTGTTATGGGGACATAACACTTTTCCTTGTATTAGAAGAGGCTGAACTGTGCAGCCCTAGAAACATGTACACTGAATTCTTTGGGAAAACAAAACTAGTAGGATGATGCTTCCTATAGAAACAGGAAATGGTTCAGATTGACAGAGATTGGAATGCTAGAACTAATAGGCTGGGATAGTCTATTTCTTATAATGTAGGGGAGAAATGTGGCTGAGTGGCTGAGGGGCAGTTTCTGACCTGTCACTGGTTAAAAAGTACAACAGGTGCTCATGTCTGGACATGACTGCCAGGTTTCTTGAGGATTTTTGCCCTTTTTTTGCTAGATCAGGTGGGAGAGGTTTGAAGCAAATGTGCTTTCTCTTGGGATCCTTGAGAGGGAGCTTTTCAAACCCAGCTTTTGGGGAAAGTTGAAGGACTTGAGAGTCCTAGATGTGAGGGAAAAAACGATTGAAGCCACCTGGAGTCTCATGGACTACACATTCTTCACCCTGCCCATTCTGGGGTTTTTTGCTCCTGACAACAGCCATAGTTTGATGTTGTGTGTCTTGGAACAGTTTCCAGAGTTATGGCGACCCCAAGGAGAACCAGTCACAGAGCTTTCTTGGCAAGATTTGCTCAAAGGAGGTTTGCCTTTGCTGTCCTCTGAGGCTGAGAGAATGTGACTTGCCCAAGGTGAATATATATTTATTTGATTAAAATTCCTAAGAAAACTTTCCTAAATTCCTGTGACAGCAAATACGTAACAAAGTAGGCATTTAATAATTTTTAAAAGGTAAGACATAAGTACTGTACAAAATTGTATATTTACCATATCATTTTATAATATTATAAGTTTTTATTTTGAAGCCAGAGTCATAGTTTGTACATTTCCACTGACTCTGACTCCACCCAAAATTGCTTTGGTCTCTGACTCCAACTCTGACTTCATATGCCTGCTACAAGTGAAAAGCGGATTAACATGCCTGGCTAACATTTGTGGATTCCAAAAATGTGTGGCACCTTTTGAACTGTCTGCTTTTTTTTTTCAGTGTGGTCCCTCTCATTTCTGTGCACACACTTACTGATGAATTCCTGGAAGATCTCTAAGTACAGGCCACTTCTTTCATGGCCCCAGTCTGCACATCTCATAGACAATAGCCTGAAATTAGTCCATAGCCAGGACATTTAGTATAAGCGAAGAGCTATAGAATCATAGAGTTGGAAGAGACCACAAAAGCCACTGAGTCTAATTCTCTGCTATGCAGGAATGCACAGCCAGCACACTCCCAATAAATGATCATCCAGCCTTTGTTTAGAACCTCCAAGAAGGAGATTTCAGCACAGTCTGAGGCAGCACAGGCCACTGTCAAACAGCTCTTACTGTCAGGAAGTTCTTCTTAATGTTAGGTGGAATTTTTTTTTTTGTGGTGTGAAGCCATTGTTCCATAACCTAGTCTCTGGAGCAACATAAAGCAAGCTTGCTCCATCCTCCATATTACATCTCTTCAAATAATTAAACATGGCTATCAGGTTACCTCTTAACTTTCTGTTCTCAGGCTGAACATACCCAACTCCCTAAGACTCTCCTAGCGAAGCTTCGTGGTTTCCAGGCCTTTTACCATTTTAATAGCCCTCCTCTGGGCTCATGTTCAACTTGTGATTTACTAAGAATTCTACATTTTTTTCACATGTACTGTGGTCAAGCCAGATGTCACCCATTCTATATCTGCATTTTTGTTTTTTGTTTTTAAGTGTAATACCTTGCATTTCTCCCTATTAAGATCTATTAAGGTCATCTTGAATTTTGATCTTGTCCTCTGGGAATTTAGATATCCCTCCTAATTTGGTGTTATCTGCAAATATGATAAGAATGCCCTCTGTTCTCTCATCTAAGTCATTGATAAAGATGTTGAATAGCTTTGGGCCCAGGACAGAACCCTGTGGAACCCCACTAGTCACTTCTCTCCAGACGTTGGTGATCACCTTTTGGGTTTGGTTTGTTGACTAAAATCAAATCTACATAACATTAGCCAGTCCACACGTTACCAGCTTGTAGTCAGCTTCTTTCCTTTTTAGCAGCTAATAAATGGATGGGCAAATGCATGTGGGGTATAGTTGACAAGTTATCTGTAGAGGAGAGATGGCACCAGAACCTGAGAAGGAGTGGAGAATTTGTGGAATTCCAGGTTATGTTGTACTGCAGTGCCCATCAGTTGTAATCCCTCAACATTTGGAGGGCGACATATCCCACATTCCCAGTCTAAGACCCTTGTATTCTGATGCAAAGGGAACATAACACACTAAAGCTATGTGAATGTTGCTGGAAGAAATGATTCCTCATAGTTGATTAAACACAGTCTCCTCTTTCTGGTATTGTTGAGGCTGGAATTTCAGGTTCCACTCCCCTGCCCTATTGACGTAGCACAGAATAACGTTTGTTATTTCTAATCTGTGCACTAATCTGTGCACTTTAAAAAAATTAATCTCTGTTCGTTAACATCTCTTTGACTCACAAAACTGGGTGTGTCCACTATGATTTATGGCATAACAACAAAGCCTTTTCTACAGCTTGCAGATCAGATGGACTCTGGTGTCAAATCAAAAAATATGTTACTGTAGATTTATAGAGTCAGGTGAGTCACTAATGCTTATGCTGATTCCAGTGAAGAGCTGCTTTTCTGTCTTGCATTCAGATTTAAAAAATGAGTACCTTTTCTGAAATGTGGAATTGGAGAGGTAGGAGATGCCTGTACTTGAGCATCAAGTTATAGTGACAACTCAAAGTGACAAAGGAAATACAGTCAGCCCTCCATGTTTGTGGGTTTCACTTTCACAGATTTGATTATTTATGAGTTTCTTCAACCACTGCCCCCCCCCCGCCACTGTCTCAAGTGCTTCTTTTCCTGGAGAACCTTCTCTCTCAGTGCCTGCTATCAGGCCACACAGTCTTTTAAAAACTGACCTCTGGTCTACCTCCTCCACCAACTGCTGCCTGACCAGCTAAGGAAGGATTGCAGCCTGATTTCTCAGCACCACAAACCTTCTTCCAGTGCACCCCACACACTCAAGGAAGGAAATGGGCAAGAGAGAGGAAGTATAGGGACACCATGCCGACCTATCTTCTTTCCCTGACCTGGGTTGGATCTTGGATGTCTGCTCTCCCCACTATGTCTGAGCCTCCTTCCCACAGGCACATATACACCCACATACTTTGATATTTGTAATTTTTCCACTTTTGTGGGGGTCCTGTGCTCCTAACTCTAGTGAATGTGGAGAGCCAACTGTATAATAAATGTCAGGAGGCAAGTCACCAGTTTGGTTATGAAATTGCTATACCATCTTGCCACACAAAAAGCCAGTCTGGGTAGTGGCTATTGAAGGTGAAGCTCAAGTCTATCAGAAGTGTTAGAAAAGGAAAGAGAGAATAAACAGCTGTGCTGAATTGCAA
Source organism: Ctenosaura bakeri (assembly GCA_948474755.1). Taxonomy (NCBI): domain Eukaryota; kingdom Metazoa; phylum Chordata; class Lepidosauria; order Squamata; family Iguanidae; genus Ctenosaura; species Ctenosaura bakeri. Next base: position 572,568 of record CAOLHI010000122.1, on the reverse strand, counting down.
CTCCATCTCCACCTCTGAATAAGTAGACTCAAATATTTTTAAAGGTCTGTTCCTTGTACATGTTTAACTAATCGTTGATATAATTTTATTCTGATTTGCACAAGTCCCTTGCTTTTCTGCTGTTGCCTGCCTAACATGCAGGCAGTTAAGAGTTCAGCAAGTCTGGCTTTACTGTAAAGTGCAATGTCTTCTGCACAATTTTGTTATTAGGTTCAATCAAGTTAACTCAAAATATTATCTCTCTACTCCCAAAGTCTATACAGGAAGAACAAGCTCATTTCAGCTTAGTCTTTCAGTCTTCCCATGCAGGCCACAGGTACAGTGAACAGTTTGATTCAGTTTTAATAAAAAAGAATAGTCTTCTTTTGACTCACTGTATGTGTGGTTTTAGTTGTACACCTGTATCTTATTTCAAGACCAGAAATTTGGAGACAATGTTAGTAAACCTAGAAATGCCTGTACATTTGGGATAGCATCATAGAATTTTAGTGTTTGACTCAGCCATAAGGGCCATCTAGTCTAAACCCCTGTCATGCAGGAATACACAGTTAATATGTAACAAGAAAAAACTGATGGACACATTGATGCTGACCCCAAGCGTTACCTCTTTTGTTGCCTTACCATGTAATGCTAAGCCATAATTTAGCGTGGGACAACCTGTGGCCCACAGCTTGATCTTATGTGCTCTTTGGCATCATGTGGGGAGGAAGAACTGTATGACAGCTACCTCCAATAAGGGGGCACACCAAGAGTCTCACTAAATACTAAATGGGAATGCCTTGCTTCGTAATCTAAAGGACAAGAGATGTAAAAAGCAGATAAGGGTAGAACTCCAATCCAAAGATCTCCAGTCCAAAGAGACTTAATACCATGATGCCAATGCTATAATCACACACCATGACAGATCACTGAAGACCAGTGGTGACTGTGTCTTTCATGTCAGAGGACCAATGAATCCTCTCCAGCTTTTAATCCAGGCATTAAAGGAGCTATTCAAAGCACTGATCCTATTCTGGGGACAGAGTGCATCACCTTGGATGGCTCTTTTAAAGTTTGGACTAAAAGCTTGAATAGTTTCACTATCCCATTTAACATACATCAATCTGTAGTGGTAATGGGAGATGTGAGATTGAGAAAATCTATTTTAATACAACATAGTCTGCCATGGTGTGGGGAATGCAACCAACAAAATTGATTTTGGAAGCAGATAATTAGAGCTGAGGCCTCAAACTTTAGCCTTCAAAAAGATTTTTCTGACCTTCCAAAAGTGTGATTATTATTGTGACCCATTCTGTTGTTCAATTGTTAAAGCAGAAGTGGTGAATAGCAATTAATGTCCAGTCAAGATGAGCTGGAAAAACAATATGAAGCTGTGCCAGTGGTTAAGAACTGAGTATTTTTCTTTTTGAATAAACTATCCTGGTAGACAGAAGACTAAACAGAGACAAAATGATATTTTCCCTTATGCTGGCATGAATTGTTGCCAGAAAATTGCTAACCCTGACTCTGTGAGAATAAATTGGAACTGCCGCTCTCATACAAACTGTTTTCATATGTTGACATTGGAGGTGGTTTATCAGTGAAATTAAAACTGCAGAGCAAACTGATTTGTGATACACTATTTTCACTGGTTTACAGTTTCCCTATTTCCTTTTAGATTTCTTCCAGTACCTTGTGAATTGTTCTTTATAGCCTTTACTTACAGGGTCTTGCATCTTTCCTGTTTCACTTATTTTTCCAGGTTCAGCTTCTGCTGCGCCTAGTTGAGGTGCAGCACATCTTAAATGTTTCTTTAGAGGAGATAGTTTTAACATTCTTCAGTACACACGGATATATACGTTCCATTTTAAGGAAAGAACATGGCTTGTCTCCAGGTGAAGTTTTTAAGAGAGGGATTTCCTTTTCTTAAATAAGGCCAATCAACATAGCTATCAGCTTTATAGACCTATAAAAAGAAGAGATGAAGAACCCAAGGTTGAAGAGTATGTGCGCTCCCTCCCTCCCTCTCTGTGTGGTTTACTGTGGTGAAGGGTGAACAAAAAAGAAGGAATCAGAGTACAAGCACTGTATACCTGGACGTTGAGGCTTGAATCCTATTATTAGTCCTAAATAAGTAAGCTCATTGAATAAGTAGGATTTACCCATGTGTTGACTCTCCATTTAACAGTTAATTCAATGGGTCATCTCATGGTAGGGTTAACCAGTAGGGTTCAGACTTTTGAGATCTAGTTTATACATATGTCTCATTTGTCGTAAGTGTAATTAAAGAATTCTGTTTACAGATGAAACTGCTTTCTCTTTTAGTTCTCTCCACTTTTTTAGATGACTCTGTACTTTGATTCTACTTTCTAGACAACTCCTGATAGGGAAAACAATATATAAAATCCTGTATAACAGGATAGTGGCATTTTCACTAAAGGAATATTCTTTTGCCTCGCCACCTCTTGCTATAAAATTAGTGGACATAAATCAGCAAAGGAGGAGAACTAATACTTATAATAGGCTGGTTTAAAAATCTTAAAAGACAAGTGGTATAAAAATCCAGAGAATGTTAATATTAACAGCCAACAGCCTTGCCTATAACCTGTGATGTCAGATACAAAGTAAGATAAAGTTTGGCATTTCGTCTAGTAGTCGCAGATACATAAACTAGAATTATGGATCTGTAGCTGCTCTATTTATAGTTATGCTATGCATTCATGATTGTGGCACTATTGCTATGATTGTAAATGCTTCCTGAATCCCACCTTTGACTCCAGAGAGCCACTCCAAGCAATGGAGTTATGTTCTGCTGGTGATGGGGGCACAGAGGGACGACATTTCCAGCCCTTTCCCACAAGCAAGCAAGGCCATGTCAGGTGGAAGCAGGACCCCTGTTACAAGTCCTCTTCCCACTTCAGATTGCTTGTGGGAGGAGCTGGAGGAGTGCTGACGGTTGTTAAGATAGGTTTGGAGAGTGTGATATTCAGTGATATATGATATTTAGTCACATTCGTAACTAAGTTGGCAACGTAAGATCTTATCCAATACGATCATCAGAATGTCTGTTTAATACCATTCTTTTGTTTGCTTGTGGTTTCTGTTGTCACTACTTGCTTAATTTCCTAATTTTGATCTCAAAAATTGTCAGTAATGTGACTTTCATTTGAGAAATAATGCAACTTTTTCCATCGGCAGGCAAACTTTTTTTTATTCCAGCAGGATTTTGGAGATGGGCTGATTTTAAAGAAAGGACTTTTAATACTGCCACACTGTTTTTTACAGGATTCACATTTTTTTAAAAAAAATCTTTAATGTCTATTTTAAATTGTTTACAATTTTTTGATCATTTAATTATCTTTTAATGATAATCTTTTTATTTTTCTATCTGTATTATATCTGTTTTAATTTGTAAGCCATCTTAAAACTTGCTTCTGAGGGAAAAGGTGAGGTATTTGATAAAGATCAGATTAAAATAGGACTTCTTTGGTGAACACCTTCTTGTTATACCCTTTTTGGTTTGTAGTAATAGTTGTCATTATTAGAAAGGAAAGAAGGACCTATATTAGAACCAGTTACATCACTGTGGCTTCAGAAAAGTTAACAGAACTTGTAACTTCTTGTTTGGTTGCCTTTGTGGTGAGTTAGAGTTTCCTCCAGTCAGGAAAGTTTTGCAGAAGCATTCTCTTTCTCTCTCTCAGTCTTTCTCTCTCCCCTTTTAAGGCCACAGATAACTGGCATCGGTGTTACAGATGAAGCATGGTAGTAACTTTGAATGTTGAAAGGATGCCCTAGCAGCCATATAGAGAAGTGCTGTTTAAATGGACAGGCTGCAACAGAGGACTTGATGCACCCTAAGCTCCCTTACAGGAATCTCTCTCCCTCTCTCTCTTTGCATATGCATTTGCCTGTGAATGTTCTTCAGTCATAATAAAGACAGCAGTGTGCCCCTGACACATGTCCTTTTTGTCCTCCCCCCCCCCCCCGTGTGTGTGTGTGTGTGTGTGCATGAAGGCAACAGGCAGATAGATGTGGTTAATGGGTTGTTTCTGAAGCCTGTCTATAACTATATCAATCAAGGAGGAGAGGAAACATTTATCAAAAAAAGAAAAGAAAAAAAAGAACATATTGTATATGTCTGTGTTCTTATCATAAATATATGTTGGAAATAAATACATATATTTAATAGCACCCCTTCCCACTCTCTCTCACATACATTGTATGACCAGTTCTGTGGAGTATTTTTATAGCTCTGAAAATATGTGCTTTGGAGATCTGCCACATCTGTCTCTGGACAATGAGTGATATTGAGCTAATGTCGAATTCATTTCAGAAGCTTTTGAATATTTAGACAGAAGAAATGTTTCAAAAACTGGAGTGGATTGGTTAACAAATAAAGAACTGAATAGCCTAGCAAACAGTTGTTAAACCAATGCCAGCTTGTGAGGCAAAGAGGGTTTGTTTTAGCAGAAACTGTTAAAGAGCTGCCACAGTTACTGAGCAGAAGCTGAGCCCAGGAAAAATAACAGCTAACTTGCAGGTCTGAAGAATAGTCTACAGGAAATTTCCTTACTGAAACACTGTGATACTAGGGAGAGCAAAGCACATTGTGGTAAAATGCTGATGGAGGATCCTGCAGTTTTGAAAAAAGAAAGTAGTAAATAGATTAATCTTTTCCGAAGTTTGTTTGTTGTTAATTGCCATCAAGTCAGCTTCAACCTGTGGTGACCCTATGAATGAGAGACACTCTACAGGCCCTGTTATCTGCAACCCCACTCGGGCCTTGCAGACTCAGGACTGTGTCTTCCTTGATTGAGTCTAGCCACATATAATGTGGTTTTCCTCTTTTCCTACTGTCTTCAGCTTTACCAAGCAATATCACTTTTACTGGTGAGTCATGTTGTCTTATGATGTGTCCAAAGCACAACAGTATCAATTTAATCAGAGTCAAACTTAATTTGCTCTAGTTGTGTGCCTTCAAGTCATTTCCAACTTACGGTGACCCTAAGGCAACCCTGTCATGGTGTTTTCTTGACATAATATATTCGGAGGAGGGTTGCCTTTGCCCTCTTCTGAGGTGGAGTGCAATTTGCTTTTGGACCCCTTTGTTTGCTTGTTTGTTTGCTTGGCAGTCTCTCCTCACACATCATATTTCAAATTAGCTGCTTCTCATTTGGTTTATTTAATGATTAATTGATTCTCAGCTAAATACTATTTTTTGATGATTTAGGTGATTCTCAAATAGCTGATTTCTCATTTCTTTACCTTCTAACTAGTGAGGTTTCAGCTTGAAACATTAAGGCCATTTCTGCATGAGACTGTTATAGCGCTACGATTCCACTTTTGGCTGGCCCCTCCCTAAACTGCAAACCCCAGGATTCCATAGGATGTTGAAAATGGAATCATAGCGCTCTAACAGTCTACTGCAGAAATGGCCTAAGTTGTCTTCTAGTTCTTCCATTTGTTTCTTACTAGTGTATTTATCCAACGTTGCCTGGCATTCTATTTTCTCATAGGTAACACTTGTTAGAAATACCTTAGGAATTACCTTACCTTACCTTAGAACTTAGATGCAGTTGAAATACACAGATTTGAGCCACTGTGTCTCTGATTCCCAAACTGCCTTGTCCAATACCTGTAACTTTTCCCCATATTCCCCAATCCAATCTGTATTCAGAGTTGTTAACATGCAGAGGTTCAGTTTCTGAGGAAATACACTGCCCTTCTTCTTGCTGGTAGGTGTCGTCTCCATGGCAACTGGCTTGAGGCCCAAGAACTCCCTGGTTGAAAATTCTAAAGGCCCCTCCTTGAACTACCAATCCCAGGATTCCATAGAATCTTCACAGCCAGCCAATCGTATGAGGTCTTCACCTGCCTGATGCAGATAAACAGACAAACTTTGACTCTTATATAGTAGATTAGTGAACAAATAGGTTGAAACAGCTCCTAAGTCCATGGTTTCTCAAACATGTTATGATACTATAGTAGGAAAAGCAAAGAGGAAGAGAACTTGAAAAATGTAACTGTTGGCTGAAAGGGTGTGAAGAAGCACTTTTGTGACTTAACAGAGGACAGCCAATCTCAGCCCAGGGAACTCTGTGCGGGGAAGGAGGAGCGTCAGTGAGGGAAAGATGGAGTTTCTTAAAAATGAAGGGTGTTCAGTGGTGGCATTTGGGAGACAGACAGTTGAAGGACTCAGTTGGGATTTGGGAGGGATGAATGCATGCTGAGTGTCTAATTTGCTTGAAGGAAAAGGTCTGGCATAACTTATTTTGAAGATTATTTTAAGTTTGGAACTGAGCACTGAACTTGAAAAGCAACAAATGTGTGTTATAAAAATAAAGTTGAACTCTTGGTTTCTTTGTTAAGCCTGACTCTGACTGGCTTCCGTAAGCTGGTTTAAAGAGTGTCATGCTTACCATAAAGAACACACAGCTAACACACACACACGAGCCCACACTGAAGTCACTTAGAGGCCCAGGACCCAAATCCAAGAAGGGATTTTAAAAGGGACCATGGGGCAAGGTGAGAGTGACAGGTTTCCAAGGCTAGGAACTGCGGGTCCAGCCTTGAAAGGGGATCCTTTCCAGGTATCTTAAACCCTAATCATTGTGGAGACCAGTATGTATATCCTGATAATAAACCTTTGATGACAGCAAAGAATTAAGTGTTATAAATATTCAGAGATTTGTAGATGAACAATTTCAAAACATTATATCAAGAAAATCCAAAGTCTTTGTAGGAAGAAGCTGGAATTTGTGCCCCTTATAAATTAAGCAAAGTGGTATGCACTTGTTCTTGTTTTTCCATAACTTAACAGTTTTCTTATTAAATTACTATTCTGCTTTTATCAGAAAAATGATAATCAAGGCATACTTTCCCAAGATGTGAGCCAAAACACATTCCTCCTTCAGTTTTCATGCTTCTCAGAATTTTGTGGTACGGTTTTCCAATCATAAAAAATGTATACATTGTGGAAAATAACATGCAGAAAGGCACATATTAAGAGGATTTGCTTGCAAAAGTGTGTATATCAGAGAAAACTCTTCAAAAATGCATACAGATACTGGTGTGTATGAAATGCTCACATATTTTTGTGGGGGCTTCAAAAGGGAATCATTTGAAAGCTGGTAAAGAAATGGGATAGAACAAATTTGAGCTTTTTAAAAAATGTTAACTATCAAATGAAGTAAACCAGAGCTATGCAGGGCAGATTTGCCTCTCCGTGGCCGTCCATCCCTCCCTTGCAGAGCTGCTGTCATCAGAGTAGACAACGGCTCACTATAAGGCAGCCTCTTATGTGTGTTGCAGACTCATCTGCATGACTTTCCCAATGGGAAGTGATAGTCTAAAAGATTTCACACCAGGCATCAAAGATTCCTCTGGAAGTCAGCGGTGGCTGTCTTTCAGTCAAATAAGGTTGTGAATAGGGTGGAACTTGGTAGAACAGGAGTTTGTGCTACAGGGTACACAGAATTGCAGAGGCAAGCACCATTCTGCCATGATAGCAGTAGTAACGTGACTGAACAGGTGAAAAAGCTGAAAGTGTCGCCTGTAGGAACTGCTGTTCAAAGTGCATTGTTTGCCTGTGATACATTGTTTTCCTTGCTTTTGTTTCCAAAGAATGAAAGAGACAGTTTAGTACTTTTATGAAGGATCCTGAAACTGTGTGGCCTGATACCCACCTAAGTAAACTGAGTTTTGGGAATACAGGTGCTGCTTTTAGTGGTTTGGTAGTACTCCAAGTGTAGTGGAGGTTTTAGAATGAAAATGTATAAATTGGCAAGAAAGGGATAGACAGAAATTACAACTGTTTGGAAAATGCGACTGATTATAGATGATAAACACAGGTCATGTATATAATTGGAAGGCTGACTTATTGGGGTGGTTTCTGCCTATAAAAGTGGGGCAGGGGAGGCGTATTCATCTTGGAAACACTCAAGAAATTATTGTTGGGCATATCCTGGGGAGCTACTTTTGGCTATAGCAGTCTGGTGCATGTGTCCACTGTGTGTAAGTTGTCTTTGTTACAGCTTATGCATGATTGCCTTATGTAGGTCAATTGACTTATGTAGGGGCAATGCAAGCTCTGATTCTGAGGTCAGATCTGCCCAGTGTAATAAGAAGCAGGATGAAAAATGGGGACAGGGAAAGAATGCTTATCAGTCCTGCACACAGGTCTGAGTTTGTTTCAACTTTGTTATCTAGGTGACTGGCAGCACTTTACATTCACTCTGTATGTATGGCTGAGTCAGTTTTTTTGAATGAGGGGGAAAACAGCAGCAAAGTATAGATATATTTTTGCATTTCCCCCCTTCTACACAAATGTTACCAACCATGTGCCTGAACTCCACGCCAACACTGAAGCTAGTCACACCAGTGCACTCTGCAGGCAAACACTTCCAGCTGAGGCATATTGCTAAATTCTTGTCATTATAGTCTCCTCTCCACTCTGAAATTGTCCCTCTCCTTTCCTTTCCCTTCTCAATACATCTAAGCATTATTTCTTCTCTGTGTTTTGGGTTGGTTTGGCTTAAAGCTGGGGTCCCAAGGATGGGCCCATGGACAGCTCCTTTGGTGTGTACCAGGCTTCCTGCCTCTCCTGATATTTGGAAAGTTTATTTTTACCACTAATAATAACCGGGAGGCTGTTATGCTGCAGACTGAAGCACCAACCCCCACTGCAGTTTTGAGCTCCTGTAATGGCCCCATGAGGCCTTCTTAGGAGACAAAAATGCTAGCCAGCTGCAGCCCAGAGGTTCGTTTAAGAGTTCACCCAGCAGCCCAATAAAACAGAAAAAGATAAGTTGCATGATGGTAGGAAGTATCCAAAGGGAGGGCTAGAAAAGGTGATACAGAGAGAGGAAAGTGTTTTGCTTTCATTAACTGTGTGCAGTTTTGCCTGGTGTATATCTCTGAATGATGTGAATGGGTGAGTGCCTCTTTGTCTTCTGATATCACCAGTTTGTGTTCTGCGAATGATTATGTTTTTGGTGTGTGGATTGTGGAGACAAGTGCATATTTTGGCATTTGAGGCTCAGAGCCCCATCCCCAGCTTTCTGCTCAGCTACTTGTCTCTGAGTCTCACCAGTGTGCTTTTTATGAAATGAGTGTTAGAGCAGAAAACTCTGTTTTGTTTTGTTTTTAATATTCTGGGAAATGAATGTTCAGTGAGTAGTCTTACCCACCATGCCAAGCATTTTGTGAATGCGTAGCCCTCTCCAACACCTTGACACATGCCAAGTTACAGATGTCCACTTGGGCCCCAGAGCATTGGTGACCCCTCTTTCAGAGGAAACAGTATGTTGCAGAAGGCATTTCTGAAATTAGGTATTCCCTTTTTCTGAGAGAAAAGGAAAAGCTTCTTCTGAGATGGTATCTACAGCTATAGTTTTAAGTACTAAAAATAAATAACAGTTTGTTTTCTTTTTTAAAAAATGTTGCTTTACTTAATCAGGAGCATTTTTTTTCAACCACAAGTTCTTTAATCAAATGATTGTAATTGATTACTCAATTAAATATTACAACCCAACTTTATAGTGAATGAGTTGCATAGTCTTCACTTTGCTTATTGGGTCACTGCAGGTCATTGCCCTCTTTAGGTTTAGCTACAAGGATCACATTTGTTTTGGATTATAAGTCATTCCAGTGTGATGCAACTGCTGCCTCCGAGTAACGGCTGAGACTTAAGAGCCAACCTTCAGGTTATGATCAGGTGGTACAACCTAATCCTTCCTTCATTTTTACATTTCACACTGAAAATGATGGTGCATTTATTTGAATGTTTCCCAAGCATTTTAAAGAAATGGAAATATAAGATACTGTTGAATTTTTGGAATGTCCGTCTTCTAATTCTTAGTAGAAAATGCCTAAATTGAGGCTATTATACTTTGACCATATCATGAAGACACCATGACTCATTAGAAAAAACAATAATACTTAGCAATGTGGAAATAAGTAGGAAAAGAGGAAGAGTGCATTATAGATAGATTGACTCCATGGAGGAAGTCATGATCCTGAATTTGCAACACCTGAGCAAGGTTGTTAATAACAGTGTCTTTCCATTCCTAGGGTGGCCATAAGTCAAATGCAACTTGATTGCACACAACCAATAGTGGCTGTGCTTGAGACTGGAAGGAGGCCTCAAGCAGAGTGCTGTTCTGTCCTGGGGTCAACACTCTTCAATATTTTTATCAATAATTTAGATGATAGAGTAGAGAAAATCCTTGTCAGATCTACAGATGATACAAAATTGGAAGAGATAACTAACAAATTGGAAGATAAGAACAGAATTCAAAAGGACCTTGATAAACTAGAAAACAGCTGAAATTAATAAAATGAAATTTGGCAGAGACAAATACAAAATTGTACATTTAGGTGACAGAAACCAAATGCACAAGTAAAGAATGGGTGATACTTGGCTCAGTAATGTTGTTTGTTGTTCACTGCTGTCAAGTCAACTTTGACTTATGGTGATCCTAGTAGGAATACTACATGTGAAAAGGACCTTGGGATTATTGTTGATCATAAGTTGAACATGAGCCAGGAATGTGATGCTGCAGCAAAGAAGACAAATGCTATCTTAGCCTATATTAATAAAAGCATATTTTCCAAGTCAAGGAAAGTTATAGTCCCCCTATATTCTGTGCTGGTCAAACCTCATCTGGAGTACAGTCTTCAGTTCTGGGTACCTCATTTTAAAAAGGATATTGACAAGCTGGATCAATTTCAGATAAGGTTGAGAAGGATGATAAGAGGTAGGGAGAACAAAACATATGAGGAGAGGTTGAAGGAGCCTGGCATGTTCTGCTTGGTAAAGGGAAGCTTGAAGGGTGACATGATTTGCACTCTTTAAATCCCTCAAGGGCTACAACAAAGGGGAGGGAGCAGGCTTGTTCTTTGCTGCCTAAGAGAATAGGACCCAGTCCAGTGATTCTAAGCTACAGGAGAGTAGATTTTGAATGAACTTCAGGAGGAACTTCTTGACAGTCGGAGTTGTTTGGCAGTGAAACCAACTGCCACCAATTGGCTGGGGTCTCCTTCTCTGGGTGTCTCCAAAAAGACATTGGGGATGATCTAGCTGGGGGCCTGCATTGAACAGGGGATTTGACCTGAAGGCCCATAGGGCCCCTTCCTGCTCTGTGATTCTATGAATGTTTGACAGGAATGGGCATTTAGTTCTGTGGTCTGCCACCAGATTGCAGAATTGTACCTGTCCGAGGAGGTATATCCCTATGTGTCTATGCTGCATGAGATTTTGGTATATATTCTTTGCTTCTCATTTGTCCCCTGTAACTTTGTTTTTATCTGAGAGGAAACCCCAATTTGTTTTAATGTATGGTAGGTATATGTGAAATCACATAATACAAAATAGACCTATTCACCCCCATGTACCTGAGCAATATATATGTCTCATTATATATACATATATCTGTGTGAATGTGTTTCTTTGATCCATATTAGATACGGATATAGAGACAGAGTCTGTACCTGTATATAATTTTAAATATATAATTTTAAAAAAGAGAGGCACTGATAATGAAGGAGGATAGGTGGGGCTATGGACAATAAGACTTCTTTCTAGACCCGTGTTCCCCAACCCAGTGCCCTTCAGTTCCCTGTACTGGATTACAATTCCCATTAAAGCCTAGCCGGTATGGTCAGTAGCTAGGAATTATGAGAGTTCAAGTTCAAAACATATCAAACCAAACCAAGTTTCCCAACCCTAATGTAGATTAATAGTGGAAAGATTTATAGATCTTTAACAAGGTTCAGAATTTTGTAAAATAAAATCCAAAAGTGGACCATGAAACAAATCTAAACAGTGGTACGTTAAGATATTCGGTGAAGATGGTGCCACCTCCTCACATGATGATATCATGTGAGAAAATTAGTCTGATTGGACTCCACAGTCAACATTCTTATGGAACCCATTAATAATTGCCCCTTGCCTGTCTTCAGCAGCTGAACTCACACCCCCCCCCAAATGTTCTCTTTCAGCATCTTTGTCAATTATATTATGCAGTGGCCATGCTGATTGTGTTCTCTTCTTCTCCATAGGATCAAGATTAATGACAAACTTGACACAAAGAAGGAAATGTAGAAATGCATGGTTCAGTGCTTTCCAAATGTAGTTGAACCATTGGTTGAACCATTGGTTGAGTGTATGCACATTTATGTGTAAAGTGAAAACATCAACGTGCGTGCATGTATGTGACTTCATATCACTTGTTGACTAACAGCAACCCCATTTACAGCAAACTTACAGCAATTTCCTCGGGTTTTCTTAGACAAGAAACACTCAGAGGTAGTTTGCCATTACCTTCCTCTGAAATATACCTTACAGCGCCTGATATTCCTTGGCAATCTCCAATCGAAGGGCTAACAAGGGCTGACCCTGTTTAGTAGAGTGGGTGGGATCTGTTGCCTTCTGGGTACTTAGACCCTTGGAATTATCGGTGCTGTGGAGTGGTCAAATTGGGTGTTGCTCTCTGAAAGGCGGGGCTTATCTGCTGCTTCTATCAACCTCTTATTTTTAAGCAGTGGAATAAAAGCAGGCTCCCAAATGACCAAAGCTTCACAGCTTCCTCTGCACTCAAAACCTTGCCAAGCTGGTATAAGCAACAGGAAATAGTTGCTTATTTGAAAAAATATTTTCTATCTTAAAGGGAAGTAAGCATTTCTGAGGCTGGCTTAATTAGCTCACATTAACACTCTCCATTCTTAGTTTCTCTCCCTACTATTAGAACTGTTGCTGACTTGAAACTGTTGTGCTGTGTGTGTTTACTGATTGATTGATTTATGTATTTATTTTTTGAGGCTTGGTTATGGGGAACAGGCAGTGGGCCAGAAGAGCTATAGATACCTCAGAGTGGCAAGGGAGTCATCTACATGTGCTGTTTTAAATGAAGACATGTGGCTGTGCATTGTGTAATTAGGTTCCGGCAAAGATCCTTGACCTTCTTAGTTCCTTTTTTGTGTGTGTTTATCGTGAGTAAATTGGAAAGTGAGTTAGCATAGGGCTGAAGGGTTCCGGAGAGACACAGCCTGATCTTGCCTTCTTGGAAAACTGATCTGTAGCTGGAACACAACAGATGATGTAACACATGGATGTCACTCTCCTCAGTGAAGACAACAGTCATGTGGTCCTGGACACTAGCGCCTATCTCAGTAGATCTAACTGATGATAGGCTTACTCAGAGGAATCACGTGGTTCTAGCTTAGCACTCTCACTGATTCAGAAATTTAGCACAAGCAAGACATTAAAAAAATTAGAAATATATTAAATTTCTTTATGTTTATGTAACCATTGGTCTGTGTTTTCCAGCATAGTCTTTCCTGGATTGGAACTAGTTCTCCAAGGTTTCCGGTTGAGAATCTTTCCTTGACTTTTTACCTGGAGATGTTAGATTTGAATATACCTTTGTTGTTGTTCTTGGTGTAGCGTCTGCCTTCATCTTGACTCCCACTTGTGGTGACTTTATCATTGGAAAGATTGGTTTTCTTGGCAAGATTTATTCAGAGGAGGTTTGCTGTTGCCTTCTTCTAAGGCGGAGAGAGTATGACTTGCCTAAAGTCATTATTGGGTTTTCATAGCTGAACAGGGATTTCACAGTCATAGCCCAACACTCAAACCACTACACCACTCTGCTTTTGGAAATTTTGAAGCCGTGGGAAGAAATGCATCCCTTACAGTTCTCTCAGTTTCCCCCACAACGCTTTCTGTCTCTGAATTTTTTTTCATGCAGCAAAACAAGTAATGATTGCTTTGTTATAGCTCAGAGGAATTATGTTCCTTTCCTTATTGTCAAGGTCGTTAGACAAGCCTGGTTTTCAGGGGAAAGGAAGCAGCTGTAACTGAGTGGTAGAGCCTGTGAGAAGTGTGCAGAAGGTTTCGGGTTCAGTTTCTTCATCTCCAGATAGGGCTAGGAAAGAAGAATCCTAAATGGATCCCTGAAGAGTTGCTGTCAGTCAGTCCACACAATACGGACCCAAATGCATCAGTAGTCTGAGCTGACTTAGTGTGAGGCAGATTCTTGCATTCCCAGAAGGAACTTGTTTTGTAATATGTTGGATGGCCTGATGACAATGACAACAGAGATAATGGTGATGATCGCAAGGTGTCTGTTTTTATTTTGAAAGGGAGTGTGTAGTACCTTCGTGGATGTTCCAATACAACCACAGCAGCGACACCTCTTGTTTCTTAAAAAGTCTCATCTCAGCACAGTTGATATTTAAAGGAGATGGAAGATACTTGTTTTCCTTATGCTCTTTACATCTCACCAGTGGCATTACTTGTAAACACAACACAACCTGGCCAAGAGGATCCAAGGACTTAGACAGCTGCATAGGATAATGAAGAACAAATCCACCATGTTGACTATAGACTTGGGGCTATTGACGGTTATGAATAAAGAAGTCCATGTTTGTATAGAAACCCCACATGTGCACAAAGCCTGTAAAGCTTTAGAGTGCAGTTATGGTCAGAATAATTGTATGCTAGCATTTTCAGTAAAAAAAATAAATAAAAACAAAACACCCCTGGCACACACCTGCTTAGTTAATTACATAATACAGGTGCCATTTCTTTTGTTACACCGTCCCCTCCAACTCCCTGCCCCCCATCCAATGAGGAAGGCCATCTCAGGAAACATGACAGTTTTTTTCCCTGGCAAATGCTCATATCTGTTGCTGTGACCATGAGAGCTTCTGGAGTTTCTCAGGCAGAAGAAAAGATGAGGGCTGTCACTATTCTAACCAAGAAGGTGTGGGCTACACCAAAGGAGGGCTGTAAATTCCTTTGCCTTGATTACCATGCTATATTAAATATGACGTCTCTTTTGCTTGCTCACTTTTCTCTCTCTTTTTTACCTCCCCATTATCCTGACTTTTAGAGCAATTGGTGCTTGGAGCCTACAAAGAACTCTCTCGGCGGTGGGATAAAGACTACGACTCTTTTGTGTTGCCACTGCTGGACGAACTGCAGCCATGTTACATTCTCTACCGCCTGGACACCCAGAATGCACAGGGCTACGAGTGGCTTTTTATCTCCTGGTCACCTGACAACTCTCCTGTAAGTATTTGATTGTATTTCCATTAAAAGAAACACTACTTGAGTTTCTTCGCTAGGGTTCGTAATTGCCTGGCACATGTATGCAAGTGGGTTGAGGATTAAAGGGTACAGTAGCTGCTTCTTTGTGGAACAGCTGTTGCTCAGATTCTTATACCACCCTTTACCCAGGGAAATAGCAGTGTTCTTGAGAAGCATTGAGATTGCCTGCTGCTTTGTGTCTAGATGTACTCTGTAGGCTTTTGTAAATGCTGCCAATTATTGTGTGATTGTATGAAAATGAACTTTTTAAAATTTGGGTTTGTTTTGATGAAAAGTAATGAGGTTCAAAATGAAAAACGTCAACTACCCACTTCTAATATTTATTTAACATTTTTCAAAATGTAGTTGGCTATAAGAAATTTGACCACATCAAATATTCACCAAACTTCCTCCATTTCCAGGAAGTGGCTTTGCCTCTGTTTCTTTGCATAGAAGTGTTTGTACATCACTGACATCTAAAGATTTCAAAGCAGTGCTTGAAAGGAAACCAAAAGAAAAGAATCTACATTTTATAGATTATTGTTGAAAAGAGAGATGGAATCAGAAGTAGTTAAAGATACAATGGTTATATGGGCACAGAACTTGGGACATTCAATCGAATTAGAAACATGGGAAAGAGTGTGGAAAACAGATATAAAATTTACACCAAATATAAATATAAGAGAAAATTTTTATAAAATGTATTATAGATGGTATATGACCCCAGAGAGATTACAAAAAATAACAAAAAATGGAAATTCAAATTGTTGGAAATGTGATGAAAAGATGGGATCTTTTTTCCATATGTGGTGGACATGTAAGATAGCAAAAAAATTTTGGAAGGGGGTACATGATGAAATTCAGAGAATTTGTAAGTTGAACTTTGAAATGAAACTGGAACTTTATCTGTTAAATATGTTTGGGCAGCAAAAGGAAATAAGATGTCATCAGAAGATATTATTGTATTTAATAACTGCGGCAAGGTTATTATATGCGCAACACTGGAAAGAAAAGAAATATATTGATATTGAGGAGTGGAAGCTAAAAGTTCTGGATATGCTAGAGATGGAAAAATTAGCATTTTCTTTGAAGAATAAATCTATCCAGAAGTTTGAAACAGGATGGAAAGGAGTATTGGA
Source organism: Ctenosaura bakeri (assembly GCA_948474755.1). Lineage (NCBI taxonomy): Eukaryota > Metazoa > Chordata > Lepidosauria > Squamata > Iguanidae > Ctenosaura > Ctenosaura bakeri. Next base: position 556,359 of record CAOLHI010000122.1, on the reverse strand, counting down.
TTGGTTGAGGATATAAATGTATAAGAAATCAAGAAGAAATAATGTAATCGTTCTTTTCTCTGTAAAATGGAAATTATGCTTGTATGTAATGGAAATAAGCAATTGCAACTAGAAGATTTAAGCCTGGAAGTGTGTGTGTGTGTATGTGTGTGGGATATTTTCGAGATTAAACCTTAATTAAAAATATTATTAAAAAAATAAAGATTTCAAAGCAGTGCTCAACAGTTACAAAACAGACATTATAAAACAGTACATGGAATCAATACCCAGTATTTACATTAACCCTTAAGTACATGGCAAGCTGGAAGTAGTGAGCCATGTGGCATGTGCCACATGGAGGAGAATCGCCTATGGTTAAGACCAAACAGGCCTTTGATTGGGACTTTTTGCCTGTTTCATACTGAAAGTTATTGATTTCTAATCATAATCTCCCTCACCATGTTTTGCATTAATACTTGAACAGTCTGCAAAGAATTCAACCTCATCGGTGATCTACTTCATTAGAACAGGAACGAACAAATAACGCCTGTCCTAATCCTAATCCACATCCTAAGTAATGGCTTAAGATGTGATGACAAGCAGCATTATTTCTGTGGAGAGGGAGTGTACTGAGGGCTCACTTGCATTCTTTCTACATGTTCTCTCTCATTCGCTGGCACATTTCTTGCTAACTATTCTGCCAGAATCAATCTTTGCTCACGTTAGAGCTATCCTGCCATCTGGTGGTCAGCTGAAGTATATTTGACACCTGAATTTTGCTCTGGCTGAATCTTGCAGCCCACTCAGAGATGTACCTGTCTATTTAACTGTAAAGGAGCACAAGGGGGATGTGTGGTTGGAATATGTTGCTGTTGTGGTTCTTAAGCTGCCTGATAGAAATGACCAATGATTCCTCCCCCCGTGTGCCAGGGATGAGTGCTTTATTGGCTACAATTACTTCTTTCTTCCTGGGACAAAGCAGCATATCTCTTGGGAACTGGCACCAGTCTGTGGACCACCACTTTGAGAAACACTGTTCTACTTCTTATACTGAGCTGAACACTTAAGAAAGTGAAGTGAAGTGTACAACATCTTGTCACACTGCTGCATTCGTTGCTTTCCTGAGCCTGTCTCTGGTACTGGAAATGAGGCACACTGGCGGTGGGGGAGGGAGGGTGGTTTAAAACCATAGAGCATAACAAAGACGGAAGGTGGAGGAGGGAATGGGTTTTGTTTCCTTCCCTGCATGTTCTGCTAGTCAAAAAGTAGAAACCACCCTTCACTTTTTGTACCCAGGCAATCATGTATTTGATAAACTTGAACCTACCTGGTTTATTTCTTCGGATTATATTCCTCCAGTAGCCTCAGTAACATCTGGCTTCAGCTGCAAAGGGACTTGGAAATGAAACAAATAAATAGTTTTAAATAGAGACGATGTATGTTTTTTAAGAGCATTCTTCTAATTGTGTACCCCCCTGTATACATTAGACTACATATTGTAATTCTTTCAAAATCCAAAATGACATTTGAAGGTCAAGCGCCTATATTTTTCAGTTCATTTATTGTCAGTCATTTACTCGTTCAGTCAAACTGTCCAGACTTACTGTAAGAATACATCTACGCTGTGGATTCATGACAGCTTTAAACATTAGAATCTTGGGAATTATAGGCTTGTGATGAGTCCCAAAATTTCTATGCTAGCCACTTAGCAGAGCTGCAGGGTTTTTTTAAAAAAGATTTTCAGCCATACTGGTTGTATTAGGTAGTGGCAATAGGCAACACGTTAATCTAAATATAGGTATCTGTGTCTGGGTCTATAGTGGAAAAAAACCTTAGGTTTGCTATAATATAGTTTGTTATAATGTTTTGACAGTGAGATAGTTGCCAAAACTGTGATTATATTTGTACAGTAGTTCCCCTCTTATCTGTAGTCTCACTTTCTGAAATTTCAGCTACCCACAGTCTGAAAATATTACATGGAAGATTCTAGTGTCTGGGTGATGGCACTGACACAGCCTGCTCCAGGCCCTGCCACTGTTACCCCAAAACATAGGTGCCACAAAGGCCACTCTGCAATGCCAAATACCTCCTTGAAGAAGTGGGGAATTAATTAGCTCAAAATCAGGAGGCTGCGAGAGGGGGCCAACTTAGTGAGATCTTTCCTACCAGTGTTTAGGGGCATACGCAGGAAAAGAACTAGCCAGAGATTCAGAAGTAAACTAAAAATGTGTTTTATTGAGGGGAATTCACTCATGCGTGTACACAGGATACACGCAATCACACATTCACACAAGAGCTAACTGAAAGAAAAAAGGAGGAAAAATTATAGAGAAGTTGAGGGGTTTGGGAGATTTATAATTACCAGTCCAGAAGGTTAGTGAAGAGCAGAAATGTGTTTTGGCTTAGGTGGGACCTAAGGACAGTTCTCAAGGAGCCAGACAGACAGAGTGATGGGTAGACCTTCAAGAGACTGCACTGGGCATCCTCAAATCAGGGCTATTTGTACACTGAAAATGGCTTGTGGCTGTGAAGGTTCCCAATGCAAGACAAGGGGAACCTGTTGTGGACAGTGGGTCTTTCACCTGTTGATGGGCTTAGTGCTTTGATTTACAAAGACATGATGGATGTTGCAATAGCTGTCTATTGTGAGTGCTGTGAGGAAAGAGGAAAGAATCCAGGTGTACAGGGGATGGATATCTGTCAATCAGTGTCCTGGTGGGCTCCTCACAGTTGGATTCCCTGGAAAAGTCCAGCTTCTCTCCAAGCCTGTTATCCACCAGAATGGTGTGTATTTGCCTGACAAATGATTCAGTCTTACCTGGAGGAAGTTTTGAGTTGACCTATCCTTCGCACATTTACGGTCAAATTCTTTCCCTTGCCTGGTTCAACCTCTCCGTCACCTCTCAGACTTGAATTTGATATCAGAGCCAATAAAATGTGTTGCCAATTGCATGTGATGCCAATTAGTTATGGTGCCCATCCAAACCATACTAATATCAGGGACCCCCAAAGTGGGGCCTTACACCACCCACACTTTGCCTGCTTGCCTGCCGCCCCTGACTTTAACTGCCCCTCTGCCAACACAGCCACAGGAAATGGCTCTGCTGCCGTTAGAAGTAGCCAGGTAGCTTCCGAGTGGCTTTGTAGAGTACTGTATATTACAGGGTTTGGTACTATCTATGGTTTCAGATATCCACTGGGAGTCTTGGAATGTATCCCTTGCAAATAAGGGGGACTGCTGTACTTAAATTATACTTAGTTTGAAGCAATATAATGGCTTCCCATTTAATTTTTATGTACAATTTAACGTGATGATTTTGATCTTTGGCCTGCTAGTACTTAGTGCAAGGACATTGATGTAGCGTCCCAGGAATTTGTTCTGGCTTCACTATCGACCAGTCAATCAATCGGTTACTTTATATATACCCCAACTTCATCTCAAGACTAGCACTCAAAGCAGCTTACAAGTTAAAAAGAAGTACAGGTAAAACTACATGTAGCTACAAACATACACAGATTTAAGATTAATATAGTATTAAACTGTTTATAGATCTTTACAACATTACTGCTGAAAGGATTGAATATACAACCCACTATGCCTAAGGAAGGAAGGAAGGAAGGAAGGAAGGAAGGAAGGAAGGAAGGAAGGAAGCCTTTTACCAGTAAAACAATCATGCTGGAATAGAAAGGAAATGGAAAAAGAAAATAGAAACAGAAAATGGAAATTAAATAAAAATTAGAAACTTGCTGACAAAAAGTTAGCAATTAAGAAGGCTCCCTAGGAAAGGAGTCTCTTAGTCTGGGACCAGCTACAGCGAATGTCCTCTCAAGAGCTTCTACCGGACATCCCTGAGAAGGCAGCAGGATTGAGAAAAGTGCCTCCCCCAACAATCTTAGACCTCAGACAACCTCATATGGGAAAATAAAGTCCTCAAATATCCTGGACCTGTGTTATATAGAGTCTTAATAAGGCACAACAAGCACTTCTCATTGTGCTCGGAAACAAACTAGTAGACAGGGGAGTTGTTGTAACAAGGGAAGGATGTGCTCGTGTAATAACCCCATATTAAAATCTGGCTCCAAGTCTTTGGATTAGCCGAAGTATCTGAACATTTTTCAAGGACAGCCCCACGTAGAGAGTGTCACAGTAATTCTAATTAGATATAGCCAAGTCCATGGCCAAGTTGGATGTCATTAAGAAGGTGCAGTCAGTGTACCAGTTTTAACTGTGCAAAATGCACTCCTAACCACCACTGAAACCTGAGTATCCAGGTTCAGGGCTGAGTCTAAAGGTATGCCCAAACTGTAAATCTGGGTTTTCAGAGGGAGTATAACCACCTCCAGCACAGGTGGACTATTCCTTGATCTGCCTTTTGAATGGTCAGGAACACCTCTGCCTTGTCTGGTTTAAGCTTCAGTTTGTTTGCCCTCATCTAGTCCTTTTTTGAAGAGAAATACCTGTTCAGAATCGAAACAGCTTACTTGGATTCAGGTGGAGGAAGAAATAGAGTTGGGTGCCTTCAGCATACTTATTGTACTGAACCCTGAAATTCTAGATGACCTTTCCCAGTGGTTTCATATATATGTTAAAGAGCTTGGGGGACAAAACTCCTAGGAATTCCACAGGCAGATGTCCAAAGAGTTGAAAAGGAGTCTCCTAGCAACATCTTCTGTGTTCATTCCTTCAGGTAGGAATGGAGCCATTGTAAAACTATCTCCGAGTTCAATCCCAGCCAGTCAGCTTAGGAGGATACCAGAATCAGTGCTTATCAAAGGCTGCTGAAAGGTCTGTCAGTCTTTGAGCCAAAAGGAAGTGTTGGATTTCTTCAGAAGACTTTCAGATTCTTCTGAGTTGCAGGTTTTCTATTCTGTTGCTTAAGAAATGGTTATTAATTTGTTTCTGCTTTGCTGTTCAGGTTGTGATGCTTGCATAGTTTTTAATAAACATGTGGTTTTAAATTTTTGAGCTTCTTTGAAGTTTTTTGTTTGTTTGGAAGTCAGGGTATACAAATTCTAAATAATAATTTCAGAATATGTTGCCAGTTTCTGTCTGCATCAACAGATTTTGAAAGATATTGTAAGACACCATTAAATACACTTGTGATGTATGAAAATACCCCTAATACTGGCAATTGTTAACTTGAGTTTATATGTGAACTGGAATATTTCACCCCCCCCTTTTTTTTTTACTGTAAACCTTCTGACAATAGACGGAACCAAAAATACCAGGTATTGCCCAAGTCCTGATGTATTCCTAAATAAAATAATCTGTGATTCCTCCAAAGCTTGGCTACAAGTTAATGACTTGGTGCATATATATTATTTTTCTTGGGAGCCCGACAGATTGTGAACTTGCATTCCCTTCATGGCTATCTTGTTGTCCAGTAGTTTATGTTGTCTATGCAGAGCTTGAAAGGATTACATTTTTGGACTACAGCTTCCAGAATTCCCAGCTAGCTTTGTCACTAGCCTTGCTTGCTGGGAGAATCTGGGGGTTTTAGTCCAAAAAAGTAATTTTTCCAAGGGTGAAGCTCCTTAGAAGAGCAGTTTAAAGACAACTATCTCTAAGAAGGTAATGGAAGGGGAATATACACTTCAATAGTGTATGCACAAATAATTTGACACTTGGATCATTGTGATCTGGTATTGGTAGAGGCCATAGATCTGTTCCTAGAGCCAAGGAATGGCTTGTCCTCATCACTGATGATGTTTTTCCTTTTTCTCTCTGTGTGACCAGGTTAGACTGAAGATGCTGTATGCAGCAACCAGAGCAACAGTGAAGAAAGAGTTTGGAGGTGGACACATAAAAGATGAACTTTTTGGAACAGTTAAGGTAGGGGTGGAAATCCTTACTTGTCTATTCTTGCCTGCAAAAAAAATTTCTCCTCCCTCTGAGGTATTTTCTGCTCATCTTAGAAGAAGTTTACATTGGCAAAAGTGAATTTTGTGTGAAGTGCATAAATTCCACTGCCTCGCTCCATGGAATTTTAAAAATCAGAAGCATTGGATAGTTTAGGGGTGTGTGCGTGTGTGCGTGCTTAATCAATAAATCAGACATTCTGTTTTTGTTGGGTGTGGGTGCTTCCTTTTATAAAGGAAAAACCTGTAGTTCTGTATAAAGACATTTTTGCACAAATTACAGCAACCTCAGCTGAAAGGAAACCACTCCTTGTTTAATTCTTGTGCTGGAAGTGAGAACTGTTGCCAGAGGCCAGTGATTTTTCAGTAGGCTATCTGGATTTGATGAGAATAAAAAATTTAGTAAATTATCATCACATTCCCAATTTAAGGATTTTCAGTTTGGCAAATAAGTAAGCCCTTGATGAAGGAAATTCTGGAGGAATACCCCAGTCTATTCATGTTGTGTACAATGTTGTTCAAAATCCTACATCTAGAAGTTAGAATATGATTTTGTACTTTTACTTTCCTTTGGGCAGTTTTTACTTCTTTAAATCTGAGAAAATGCATTAGGTGAAAAACTATACTTGCCCTCTAGGAAACTGACTGATATCTTTCTCCATTATGTTCCTATCTGTGGACAGATGCAACTTCATTCACATTTACCTGCCTTGCAGGTTCTGCTCTGTCTGGATCTCCATGGTGTGGAGTGGGATGGGAATGAAGAATGGCTGAAACAAAATCCCCAAATGCTTGAATGAGTTACCACAGCAAGATTTCTGAGTGGGGGCCCGGTGTGGATTGTCTGTGCAGTGTGAGATCACCCTTGTGACCTGCAAGGGTGATCTCATAACACCAGACCTCATGTCTGTTGTTATACTGCTCTTCCAGAGAAATTCTTTTTTGTTCATAGTGCTTAAGCCACTACAGTGGAACTCCTTGCCTCCCCACAGTGACTGTTTTTTAGAACAGGTTTACTATATTTACTTTGAGGAGGGTATGATATAGCTAAATATGGTTGGAGCTTGCAAAGTTTCTTTAATATCCACCCTACCTTTTCTTTCATAAGGAAAAAACTAAACATTAGGTACATAAGCTTCGCATCAAATGCAGGAAGCCCTGTTTGAGTGTCAGTCAGGTTTATCTGGTTGCATAGATATATGCAGTATCCGCATCCCTTGGATTGTGCCACTGTGACGAAACTTGGGTAGCTTAAGTCCATTTTATACTTTAGGATGTAGGAAAATCTGGTTTCATGGGCCTCTGCTTCAAGGAAAGATCCACAAGGTGGCAGTGGTGCTTATGAAATGAGGCCTCCACTCTATTGTAGAATAAATCTTCTGTTTCTGGCTTTTGCTCTGCAACTGTTTGTGATTACATCTGATGGAGAAGTCTTCAAGGTACAACTCGCTTTGGCCAGAAAATGTATAAGTAATCTGTGGCCCATTATCTGCTGACGTTGGCATTTTCTTCTTAGTGATATTTTACTTTTCTAAGCAGTGCCTGCAGAATGAAAAAACTTGCCAAGTTTGTCCTGGGAAGCCTCATAACAAGGTTTTATATGAGCTGTTCTGTGTGCTTCCTGAAGTGAAGCAACAGTGGCATATACACACAGTCAACACCTGCAAACCATTTTGGATAGACACGTCTGTAAGTGGCTAAGTCAGAGCATCAGGTTTAGTTCTGAACTGGGACTGCAAACTTCAGACTAGGATATCATCTGCTCAGAGCTTGTAAAAGTTACTTTGGAGAACTATGGCTCCTAAATCTCCAACTAGAAGCCATACTGGCTGGAGACTGGACAGAGAATTGAAAAAGGTACCTTCCCCTAGCTCTGCACCTGCTGTAACACTGGCTACTAGAAGATGGTTTTTAGCAGTATTGGGATGTGTCAACTGATCATGGATAGATGGTTCCGCTGTTGTGAGTGGCCCCTGACATGGGCTTGACATGCTGTCAAGGGTGCACAGTGCTGATCTGAAAAAGGAGCGGTTTAACTTTTTTGTTAATTGAGGGGAAATGCATTTACAGAGTCATACTATATAAGTTAGAAATCCTGTGTTTGTTTCTTACATCATTGCAGAACAGTTCACCTTGGATGCATTGGAAGACAGCAAAGGGCTTAATTATAAAGCTTATTATTTTGCCTCATGACTTCCTGAACTAAAAAGTACAGAGCTGACTAGCAAGTAATTTCACAAACACTGCTATGCATGCAGAACCATGGGCTCTTGCCCATAGAAGTGAAAATGACCCCATCTGAAACAAGTACCTGTTGGTGGTGCTGCTGCTGCTGCTGCTGTTACCACTACTATTATTCATTTATGGTTTATCCTTTCACCATAACTGGATTCAAGGTACTTACAAATTATTAAAACCAGTATAGCTTAAAAACCATACAAAAAGATCAGTGTGTGTGTGTGTGTGTGTGTGCGTGTGTGTGAGAGAGAGAGATTTAAAAACAGTTAAGATGTAAAGTTAAAACATTTTAAAATTTAGAAAAAGCAACATAAAAACTCAACAGGACTATCACAGTTGATTCATAAAAGCCACATAGAATAGGAATGTTTTCACATGCCAGTGGAAGCAAAGCAAGAAAGAGAGCCACCCTAGCTTCGCTGAGGAAGGAGTTCTAAAGCCCAGGAGCAGCCACTGAGAAAGCCCTCTCCCTTAATTCAATCAAACAAGCCGGAAAGAGTAGGGGTCAGGGACAAGGGCCTCCTCCAAACATCTGAGAGCTCTAACAGGCTCATATAGGGAGATATGGTCCCCTTGGCACTCTGTCCATTGTGGCTGGCAAGGAAATTGTGCCACCATGAAAACACTGCTGGTAGAATAGGTTCATGTATGTATCCCATGTTTCTTCCATTGTGGGGCTCAAGGTGGGCTTGGTTATAGTTTGAACTAGATATATGGTTGCTATGTCTTCTGTTTTGTTTGACTGCAGGAAGATGTCTCACTCAGCGGTTACCAGAAGCACGTGTCGTCCTACTCTGCTCCAGCTCCTCTGACCGCAGCTGAACAAGAGCTTCAGCAAATCCGAATCAATGAGGTGAGCACGCAGTAGACTGTGACACTCATCCCAATGTTCTACCCCATCTGCCATTTCCCCCTTGAGTGTTTCACCTTTCATAGTGTGATTTCAAGCTTATCTGTTAGACTGAGACTGGAGAATATGGCTTTGCTGCTGGGGTGGTGGTGGTGGTGGTGGAAGAGCTGGTCATTCTCTTTCCTGTCTCCATTTTGGAAACCATTAAAATAGCTGTCAGTTCTGGCTAAAGGAAGAGGAAATAAACAGCACTGGATGGAAATGGAAGGAAAGGCTTCTGAAGCCAAAAACAAGCTGTAAAGAAGAGGGCACTGCAAGAAGGAAACAGACTAGAAAAATAGAATTAACATCAGTCACTATAAATGAGTTGGCTGGCTGTAATCTGATTTTCTTGTCCATTTCCTTCCTCGTAGCTTTCCCATACCTGTTTTATTGCTTTTATTTGGCCAGTTCCAGATAACTGCTGTGCAGAGAAATAGCCCTTCCATCATTCTCATTGGTGCAATGTCCAGTATGTGCATTTTGACAGTTTCACTGTGGTCACGTGCCTGCTTGGGGGCCAAATCACTTTCTAAGCTGTGAAGTATTGCTGCCTGAGTGCCAGAGGAACATGCTGTTCCCTATGCAGTGTTGGTGTTTGATATGCCTACACTGTAGGCCATGCAGTGTCCTCCAAATGATATCTTGGCCTTCACTGAGGCAAAATAATTTTGGGAATCGGTGAATGAATTCTGGCATTTATTACCAGCTGATTGCCTGTTCCACTAAGCAGTCCCTCAAGATGGTAGCCAGATACCTCTTCACATTGTCGTGGTGCTGTCAGTGCAATGGGATGGCCCCACATGTGAAGCAAGAAAAGACTATGAGAAAGTGCATTCTGATCCTCTGTGAAAACCCATGTTGACTTTGAGGTAGTAGTTCCCAGCCTTGAATCCCCAGATGAAATGGGACAATGAGGGCTAGAGATGATAGGAGTTGTAAATCCACAGTATCTTGGATTTAGAAGTAGAAACCAATGTCTTAAAGCAACTTCAGACCTGTAGCAATAGCAATAGCAATAGCACTTATTTCTATACCGCTTATCAACTGAGTGTTATCTAAGCGGTTTACAATGTATTTTAGCTAATTGCCCCCAACAAGCTGGGTACTCATTTTACCGACCTGTAGAAGGATGGAAGGCTGAGTCAACCTTGGAGCCAGGCAGGATCGAACTCACAACCTTGTGGTTGCAGTACTAGCATTTTAACCACTGCGCCAACAGGGCTCCTTCCATACATGTTACCAGTTGGTTGAGACTTGATAGGAAAGATACATTTTTGAATTACAGCTTCCAGAGTTTTGATCATCCATGCTGGTTGGGGGATTCTGGGAGCTGTGATCCAAATGAGTAATGTTTCCAAGCTTTGGGCTCAAGACTGTGGTTTGGCCTGGCAACAGGTGTGTTGAACTAGATAGCTTTTCAGTTGTAAGGATTTTGAATCCTAAGCTTCCAAAGTAAGGATGATAGTTTAACAATGACTTAATCACATTGTCCCCATCTGTTCCAAGAACACAGTACCTCATTTGGTATTCTTTCTTGCAAGCTCACATTCTAGTCATCTAAGCACCGTTTTCAGTTTATCGCTTGGTCCTTTAACACAGAGAGCACCTTAACCATTTTTAACCTGCCACAGTTTGAGCTTTAGGGTTCTTGTGTCCCTGTTGTGAGTGAAGATCAAATCAAAGATGACTTAATGACTAACGTGTAGCATCCTGCATTCTCATTTGTGCTTACTTAAAGCCTTGAGGATGTTGTCCTTTTTAGGAGAAGGAGTGATACAGAAGCCTGAATGCAGGCAGGTAGACATTTCCCTCCACTGTTTCTAAAATGAGCTTCTCAGTATCATAACACAGATATCTAGCCAGAATTTTCCAGGAAATGGGCATTATGGTTTCCATAAAAAGGAGAACAGCTGGGAGAGGGTAGAAGCAGCCAGGAGCCCCTCTTCTGTAAATGCAGGATTATGGATTGAGAGGGACAGGTGACTCACATAAATGTAGGTTGGGGAGTATGAGAAGTTCTAGAAACAAGTGTAGCTGTTCCCCTGAGGAAGAGCAAGGGACATGGGCTGGGTAGGCAGAGAAAGGAAAAACAACTGGGGTGGTTAAAAGGCAGAAATTGGGACTGATTGGGATAGTATGACGTCAGGAAAGGATTGGGTGATGGACAGGGACGCCTTTGCTTTTTCATTCAAGGGACAGTGTGTGTTGTGCTCAGGTAATTACCCCCAAATCCTATCTGCCATAATAATGATAATAATAGTAGTCATCATCATCATCATTTCCAAAACTAAGACTCAAGGTAACTTACAAATTAAAACGAGTATGATTTAATTAAGCAAAATTCAAATGGAATCACACTATTAACAGCACCATAAAAAGAGTTTAAAACACACAATTGAAAATGTTTAAAATCAAACAGTAACATTAAAACAGTACAGTCTGCTCTAAAAAGCCCTTTCTATAACCTTAAATTCTTGAAAGCCTCCTAGCGTGAAAAAGAGTTTGCCTATTGACAAATGGACAGAAACAAGGGGTTATCCTAGCCTTGCTAATTGGCGCAGGTAAGTTGAGTTTGCAGGATTCCTTTGCACTTGCTGCCATCTTAAGTTTTTGGTTGTTCTTGTAAATTCAGATGATTTTAAAATAAACATACCATCTTGGTGTCACTGGTAGCTAAAGGCAAGGGAACCATGCAGTCTTTGTGTTTCACTTCATGCAAGAGTGACTGGAATTCAATGGGTGGTGGATTTAAACATTGAAAACCATGCAGGTTATGGTCCCTATCCCTAAACAAAGTTCTCCAAGTATTTTTCCAACTTGTCTCTGTTGGCTGTTTGCCGATACTGTAGGCCCTCCCTACCTGTGGCCTCCAGATGTGCAAATTTGAGCAACCTCCAGATGTGCGAATTTGAGCATCCTGTACCTAAAATGGCAGCAGCATGCACAAACATGTACTAAAGCAACCGTGTGTACCTTGCCACCATTTAGTATTATGGGACATGAGCGTTTGCATTTTTTCTTTTATGTGGGTGTTCCTGAAATGGAACCCCTGCATATATGGAGGGTGCATTGTACACGTGCCAGATCCACAAATTGTCCTTCAATGTACAAAAAGTAATTTTTTTAGCGTTACTCACAAAAAAAGGATGCTAGCTTGAAGAGTAGTTTTCCCACCTTTTTTTCAGAAGAAGTTGTGTTTGTATTTTACACACCAGATGAGAAAGGTCCCTTTTAAAATAATTGCTGGTGATCCAAGTGTTTTGAGCTGATATGTATACCAAATTTCAACTTTCTGTTTATTGAGGAAGACAGATATTGCATTGTGAGCAAGAACCAGATGTCTCATCTTCCTGCATTTGTATATATATCATATACCAGGGATGGGCAATGTCAGGAGTCCTCCATGTTTGTTGTTTTAGGATAGCAGTAGCCTGGGGAAATAGTGATAGTAGGCTGTTAACTTTCCCAGGTGCCAACCATTCCTTCCGGCTGGAATTTCAAAGGAACCATTTGGCATGATGACGTTCGTCCTTTTACAACTATCTCAGGAGAAACTTGCTGTTTAAGTGTAAGGCGGGGGGAAAGCATTCCATTCTCGAGCTTTAACGTCTGATAGACAGTATCATTCACTATGTTTCAATAAATCTTCTACTAAAGTTTATTGCTACGTTTGAGGGTGAATCTGTTCCTGACAGAAAGCTCGAGAATCTTTTTTTTCCTAAAATGCATCAAGTAGTGGATCAGTTAATTACTGAAGAAGAACGAGGATCTGCAGAATCTGATGGAACTGCAGAGACCGAAGCGTCCATGGATACCAAGGCAAATTTACCGCTGAGCGAGGCTATGAAAACCCCCACAAGCGGCCAAACCTGGGTCTGGGGAGAGAAGCCGCTTATGTCGGTAAGACAACGCAGAAGGGCTGCTAGATGGGACACATCAGCCAAAGACCTTTCCTTTCTGGCGGAAATGGCACGAATGGAAACAGAACTGGAGAGAAAAGATGAGGAGATACTCGAACTCAAGACCATGTTACGTGAGATGAGCATCCGTCCCTCGCAGACATTGAGAACACCAGCACGCGAACCACGAGCGGCTGTGCCAGCGGCAGGCACCCCTGGTCCGCCCCAGCAACCAGCAGGGCAAGCTCCAGCGCCACCGCTACTCAGAAACGTGGGAGACCTGAAAGCGTCCTTCAACGGGAAGGGTGAGAAACTCTCTTTCTTTATGACTATGGCAAATAATTTCATGGTCGATCATGGCCACCTCTTTCGGGATGATGCAGCCCGAATTAGATACCTCAGCCAGAGAATGAAAGGACTGGCAGCTGACTGGGTAGCGAACCTATATGACACCCGCGCCCCCGAAACCGAAAATCTGCAGCTCTTCATGAACCATTTGCGTGAACGGTTTGAAGACCCCCATCTACTAGAAAAAACTAAATATCAACTAAAACAAATGAAACAAGGCAGGAACGACGTGGGAACATATTCGCGTGAATTTAGAAACCTGGCCACCAAAGTGCAGTGGAATGATGAGATTCTTATCGAGTTATACAAAGATGGACTAGATCCTGATATCTTACACGGGTGCCTAATGCAGGCCAACCCACAAACCCTGCTAGGTTGGATCAGACTAGCTACTGAAGTGGAGGGTATAACCCACACTGTTCAGTTGAACCGACAACGACAAGACTTAACAAAACGACAACCTCGCCGTCCCACCTTCCTCAATGTTGAGGAACGAAACAAACGCCTCCGTTTGGGCATGTGTTTCACCTGTGGGAAACCGGGTCACCTTGCCAACAACTGCACCAGTAACCAAGCCACGGTGGGGACTAAAGGAGCACGAGCAGACCCCAGGAATAAAGAATCTACACGTCAGACAACGGCCATCAAACAACCGCTCAGACGCACTCATAAGGACCCTGCAGCAGCGACAGGAGACTCCGCTCCCGACGGTGAAACCTCTTCTTCGTATTCCTCAGACACAGATGGGGATTCTGAACCCGACGGTGGCGGTTTGAAAGCAGCGGGAACAGCTGTAAGTACTCCTAAAATTCCCCATTTCTATACCACGGTTACGATTACTGGCGGAGATGGGACCTTGCATGTACATAGGGCACTAATTGACTCTGGCTGCTCCAGAAGTTTGTTACACCCCAAATTGGCCAAGACCCTTAAAACTCTATATGAGCCTTTGGAACGCCCCATCAAGTTAACTCAAATGGATGAGACCTCAATGACTGGAGGAGCAATAAGCGAAATCACCATGCCCATCTCATTTCAAATGGACCAAAATAATTATAGCATGCGGTTCCTAGTTCCCAAGGCGGTGCAGTTCGAATTGGTCTTGGGAATCGACTGGCTCCGTAAATATAATCCCCAAATAGACTGGACCGCTGGCACTCTATCCTCTTCCGAGGCAAGCTTCTCTATTGGCCATGAAGAATTGCAACAAATTCCTTCGCACTACCGTGATTTACAGAAGGCCTTTCATGAGAGGGAGGCTGACAAATTGCCCCCCCACACTGAATTTGACTGTAAATTGGAATTGATTGACGGAGCCTCGCTGCCTAAACCAAAAATCTACCCCATGAGCCAGCAAGAACTCCTTGCCCTCAAAAAGTTCCTTAATAAAAATTTGGCTCGTGGCTTTATCAAGCCTTCTACAGCCCCTACGGCGAGTCCTGTCTTCTTCCGAAAGAGAAAAGATCCCGGAGCGGATCCGAGGCTGATAGTTAACTACTCTGCTATTAACCAGGTTATCTCTTCCAATTGTTATCCCATTCCCCTGATACGGACCGTTTTAGACCATCTTGTTCAAGGAAAATATTTCACTAAGCTTGATCTTAAAGAAGCATTTCATAGGATTCGGATGGACCCAGACTCTGAATGGCTCACCACCTTTGCAACCCCACTGGGGAATTTTAAATGGACGGTTCTCCCCTTTGGATTACAATCTGGTCCATCTGTGTTTCAGATGTTTTTGAACACCATTTTCCACGACTTATTGTATCAGGGGGTTCTGATTTATTTGGATGACATTTTAATTTATGCAGACTCCATGGAATCTCATGTATCATTGGTTCGGGAAGTGCTTCGACGGCTGATAGATAATAACCTTGTAGTTAATCTGTCTAAGTGCCAATTTGACACCCAAACCTTTGATTACTTGGGTTATAGGATTCAAGATTGTTCACTTAAAATGGACCCTTCGAAAATTAACTCTATTTTGCAATGGCCCGTCCCCAAAACTTTGAAGCAACTGCAGCAATTTCTTGGCTTTGCAAACTTTTACCGGAACTTTATCGAGGATTTTGCAGCCATAGCGCTTCCGCTTACTAACCTGTTACGGAAACCTAAAGGCGAATCTACATGTAAGTCGCACAAACTTCGTTGGTCCCCTGAATGTCAGTCGGCGTTTGAACATTTGAAATCTAAATTCACTACAGAGCCATTGCTACTTTTCCCCGACAGTGCTAAGCAATTCATTGTGCAAACAGATGCTTCTGACTTTGCCATGGCCGCTGTTCTTTTGCAACATGACTCTGAGGGAGCACTCAAGCCTTGTGCTTTCATTTCAAAGAAATTTTCTCATCAACAAGCTAATTGGCCTATTTGGGAGAAAGAAGCCAAGGCTATTCATTTTGCGCTGACCACTTGGCGACATTTACTTGAAGGGGCCCGACTCCCCTTTGAAGTCTGGACTGATCATAGAAATTTGCAAGCGTTGCAGTCGGTTAAGAAACTCTCCCCTAAGCAGGCGAGATGGGCTGAATTTTTCCAGAGGTTCCGGTTTAAAATTGTTTTCAAACCTGGCCGTTCCAACCAATTGGCGGACCCTCTATCTCGCCTTCCCTGTTTTGAGGGACCTTCTGCTACGTCCCCCCCTCCAAAGCCTTATTTCCTGCCTCCTCCCTGGCTTCTCAAGTAACTACTCGCACATTAGCAAAAACAAGGCTTTCTGCCTCCTCCCTCTGTGACTCCGCTCTCCGCGATGCTATCGTTCATGCAGCGCATGCCGACTCATGGCTCCCGGCAAATAAGGACAAAATTGAGTGGGTTGACAATCTCCCTTTCTATGGCACCAAGGTCTACGTCCCCCCTGCTGCCCGTGAGCATGTACTTCATCGTCATCACGATTCCAAACCTGCTGGACATTTTGGGTTTTTGAAGACATTGCATGCGATTCGCCGCCTTTTTTGGTGGCCTGGACTAAACTCCTCCGTGCAAACTTACATTAAACAGTGTGCTACTTGCAACGTTTCTAAATCGCCCACATCTAAGCCTCAAGGGCTCCTACAACCTCTGCCTGCTCCTTGTAGCCCCTGGTCGGTTATCGCATGGGATTTTATCGTCTCTCTCCCCTCTTCACATGGCTTTCATGTTATTTGGGTTGTTACTGATCACTTTTCCAAGCAATGTCATTTTGTTCCTCTAAAGAAAGTACCCAATGCTGAACGACTTGCTGACCTATTCGTTCATCATGTATGGAAACTTCACGGACTACCTTCGGTGATCATTTCGGACAGGGATCCAATTTTCACTTCCAAGTTTTGGACCTGCCTCTTGAAAACCCTGGGAATCACTCAGAAACTCAGCAGTGCTTATCACCCCCAAACAGATGGCCAATCTGAGCGTGCTAACAAATCTCTTGAACAATTTCTTAGGTGCTTTGTTTCTGAAAACCAGAACGATTGGGTTTCGCTTCTCCCGTTTGCTGAGTTTGCTGTAAACCATGCTGTTCATGCTTCTACTGGGAAACCCCCGTTTGAAATAGTTTACGGCTTTCTTCCTTCTCCTTTCCCCCCCCTCACCCTCCCTTCCTCTGCTCCTCCTTCTGTTTCTGCTTGGGTCTCTAAATTTTCGGGCATTTGGCAATCCGTTTCGGATGCTATAGCATCTGCAAAAGCTTCTCACAAACGCTTTGCCGACCGCAAACGGCAGCCTAACCCCTCTTACAAACCCGGGGATCTGGTCTTTCTTTCCTCTAAGCACATTTCGTCTACTTCTCCTTCTAAAAAACTTTCCCCTCGATTTCTCGGTCCTTTTCCTGTGAAAAGAGCTATTAACGATGTTTCTTTTGAACTGGATCTCCCTTCTTCCCTCAAGGCAATTCATCCTGTCTTTCATTCCAGTTTGCTGAAGAGAGCCCCTTCACTGGATTCTTCGCCGACTGATGTTCCTCAACGCCCCGATTGACTTTGTTATTACTGCATGGGTTTCTTGTATTTCTGTTGTTCTGTAATATTTTACTTGTTTTGCGTATCTATATGTATATGAATTTTTTTTTTTAAAAAAAAAAGTGGGGCAGGATGTCAGGAGTCCTCCATGTTTGTTGTTTTAGGATAGCAGTAGCCTGGGGAAATAGTGATAGTAGGCTGTTAACTTTCCCAGGTGCCAACCATTCCTTCCGGCTGGAATTTCAAAGGAACCATTTGGCATGATGACGTTCGTCCTTTTACAACTATCTCAGGAGAAACTTGCTGTTTAAGTGTAAGGCGGGGGGAAAGCATTCCATTCTCGAGCTTTAACGTCTGATAGACAGTATCATTCACTATGTTTCAATAAATCTTCTACTAAAGTTTATTGCTACGTTTGAGGGTGAATCTGTTCCTGACAGGCAAAGTTTGACTTTCTGTTGTCAAAGTACAACCCCCGGTATTCTTTAACACTTGCTATGCTGGCAAGTGCTGCTGACAGTTGCAATTCAACAGTATCTGGAGGGCTGCACAGTTCCCACCCCATATAAAATAAATATGTATTACACATGCAGAATGAGAGAGAGAGAGCGCACTAAGTTGGTGAATCATTAATGACCAACACTTCATACCCAGTTTATTTTAAAAAGGCCATTCACCTCAGATGCTTTGCAATATATACTTACATATCAGACCTGTGAATCTAAGATGCGGCCCTCATGCCTGTCTCTCCTCCTACCTCCTTTTTCAGCAATGCTGTTGAAACAATCCCAGCCTCAGTGATCATCTCTCATTCTGCACCCTTATCTAAATATGTCTGTCACCATTTCTGGTGACAGGCAACCCACTTTGCCATAGAGTTGCTTCTTCCCCACTTACTTCCTCTTCCCACTCTCCACCTCTGCATGGTTGAATGATTTTGACAGGCTGTGAAGAGAGTCCTTCTCTGTTCAGTGTTCCTTTGCTGGGTCAGTGTGCATGTGATCCAGTGTCAATGTGGCAGGCGAGATGTCACTTTTGTTTTGGGGACAAGCCCAGAGAATTGATTATCACTCATGAAAGCCTAAATCACCAGCTCAACTTCAGGACTGCTTCCTCTTTTTCTTTCTCTTTTATTTACCCACCCTCTGCAATTTAACCATTTGCTCACAGTACTTTGAGTCCCATGAACCAAATTCATCCAAGATGCTCCTGGTGGGGTGCTGTAATGGCAACTAAAAGTGCAGGAAGCTTCCCAGTGCAGACAAATACATTCTTTCATTTCTTTTGTTCTGGCGTGCTTCTCCCGTATCCTTCCATGCCTGAAGGAATCACTTTAGATTGAATCAGACCATGACCACTTTAGATTGAATCAGACCATGGCTCAGTATTGCCTCTGACTCTGTTTGGACTCAGTGCATCTTGTTTTAGTGGCAGACTTCACTCCTCATGTGTGCTCAGAAGCTTGTCACTTCATAGCATTTTAAAAAGTTCCAGTTCTGGAGGGGACAATTCTTTCTTACCTGCATTTTCACACGACAATCAGAAGGTCTGGCTCCGGAGTAGGTTTTTCATTCCAAGGGTTGGATCTAGTAGTCGCCAGTTGCAGAAAACAATGTACAAAGTATGCTTATGGTTGTGTAATCACCAGCAGCCTCCAACACAGCCTAAGAACTTGAAGAGCTAGGCATTTCATGGCTGTAAGACATGGCTCCAAGTAAACTCAAGACCACTCTCATTTGATTGCTTAAACAATGTCTTACTGTAAGTCCCATTGTAGTTTTGTGTGATTTAAGCTGCTTTCTGCCTGTGTCTTGCAGGGTAAAACAGCCCGGGTAAGTGCTTCTTGTTGCTTGTTTTCTGTTGTTTTTGTTGTACTGTTTGCTCTCCTGCTTTTTTGAGTGAGGCATAAACTAGGCCTCACCAACAGAGAATGTTTTGGGCTGGCACCTCAGGTTTAATGAAAACAGTGTCTTTGAGAAATAGAAGTGAGTCATTTATGGCCCCATGTGTAGAGCTATGCAGATAAGAACTTGAAATATTCATTTGTGCTTTGTTCTAGCATCCAATGCTAATGACGCACACCTACATGTAGCCACAGGCTTAATTGTCTTTGATTGGGAAACCCTGAAATCTCCAGTGCTAACACTGTGGCATCACTATGTTTAAATTGTCATACTTCATCTCCATTCCAGAGCTTTACTGAGATTTTTGAAGCTTAAATTGTCCCTTTCTCTCCACACCTTCTTTGGATGCATGTAGAGAATGCTAGCTAGATGGACCAAGCAGCATTTCTTGAACTAAATTAAGCTCACTACAGATCCCAAGGATAAGCAGCTGCCAGGCTTGACCTGTATGCTTTTTGGTGGCAATAGCAGTATCAGGCCAGTAGTGGGGTTTAATCATTTCTGGCCCCTAGGGAAGCTTTCAGGCCTAATCCGCAAGTTTCATAATCAAGCTATGGGTTTCTTTGGGTGCAAAGTAGAGAAACCATCAGAATGTGGCTTTACTTGTGCTATTTCAAATACTGGCTTTCTGTCCTTTGTGCATGTCTGCCTGTTTGTGCAGTGTTTTCTGGATCCCTTTGCTTCAAATGGAAGCCACTGATTTCTTGGAGTGTGCTTTTCTGTGTCTTGTGTGTCTTCATGAGACAGCATTAAGGTGGTATATTAGGAATGGCTCAACTTTCCTTTCCCAGCATCGTAGTATTTATAATGAACACTCTCAAACTAGTTTTGTTGACTATTTTGCATGTTGCAACAAAATGATATTGTTACCAGTTTTTGTAATGTCCCAGTGTCACATGAGTATATAAAATAAGCTTTGTAAGTAGCAGGCCAACATGGATAGGATTGCGACATAAATACCTTAGACCTCATTGCAGCAGAACAAGACTGTCAACTGATCTTAGTAGCCTAGAGCAGCAGGATTCTTATGTGTTACACTTAGCTGTGTGTTCTGCCTATCAGAGCCAAATTGTTTGGAACTCCTGGTATTAAAGCCCAGCGGGGGATTTATCCCATTTTGAGGCCTCACTTTCAAGTAGAATCCAAATTTCAAAGATTGGGAAATGTAAATTGTACATTAGAGGTGTTATTCACCTTAGACAGGATGGCTCCCCGTATGACTTGTTTGCATAAGGGAGGGTGTGACGTCTTGATGAGATCATTCTCTTTACTGAATGTGAAAACTGTACATGAAAAAACAAAAAAGACCTCGAGGGGCATCTATATATTCACATGCATTAGATTAGTAGCATATGTTTCTGAAAGAGACACAGTTGAAATATTATTCCCTGCATATTAAGTCATTTGGGAATTATGATACAGTGTTATCAAATCAGAAATAGCTATAAATTTGAAGAAACATAGAAGTAAAAGCAGGGTCTTAATGAGTTCATTAGGGGCCTAGGGCTGTATATTTGCAGTGATGTTGACAGCACTGAACATTGCCGCTGAAATGGTGGCCACTTACATGAACTGAGAAACAGCAGACTGGCTTGAACAGGTATGAAAACTTAATCCTCTACTTCTCCGGTGCAGAACTGAAGCATAGCATGTGGCATCCTCTGTGGGTTGGAAAAGAGCAGTGATGTAGACTCGAGTCGATAGGCTCAGACTCAAGTCAGACTTAAGTTGCTTCAGTGACTTGACTTGGACTTGGCTCGGCCATAAATGATGCACTGACTCAACCTGACTTGAGACTTCTATATTTTTAATGGCTGGCTTGATGCTCTTGGTTCAATAACGTAACACCTTCATCCAGAAACCTTGTGACTTTGAACAGTGCCTCTGTCTCTTTTTGCCTACTAGTCACATGACAATCTCTCTCAAGCCCAAAGTGTGGGTGCATTTCTCAGAGGGGAACAGCAAACAGGCTAGGTGATGGGCTTGAGGCAGGCTTGAGGTCTACTCAGCAGCCTGACCCTGCTGCATATCAGAGGAGCCTTCTAAAACATTTCCTAAGAGCAAAAGACAAGACTCGCCCCCAAAGTGCAGGGTGCATTTCTCAGAGGGGAACAGCAAATGTGTTAGGCAACAGGCTTGAGGAAGAAGGATCCTTCCTTCTAAAGCTTTTGAATCTTCAGTAATGGGCAGTATGATAAGATCCTGTTCCCCACTTCTGAAGCTGCAGGTGGTGAAATTGCAAATGTGGAGAGCCGACTCTGCTTAAATTGTTAAAACTATATTTATTTCACTCTATCCAATAATTCTGGAATTTTGGTTGAGGTGTAAAGTTGCCTTCCAGACTTGAGACTTGACTTGAGACTTAGAGTAAAAGATTTAAATACATCACTTGAAAAGAGTAAGCTGTAAAAGTAAACAAAGTCTGGAACCTATCAGAAATTCAAAATGTAAAAGGACTTCTACCATGTTACATGTTTTGGAAGCCATTTTGGAATAATATTTGCCATAAAGATTGTTACGGGTTCCAGCATAGACTTGCCTTGGAAATGTGCAGACCTGTAGTCTTAAGAGTAGTAAGCATCTTATTATAGCTTCTTGTTACAGACTGTTCAAACACTCTTGGTTCTCTGTCAGAGTAGTTTAGGACATTAGGGCAAGATCTAACAGTGTAACTTCGGCTTATTCTGCCGGAGATGCCAGTCTTCTGTCTGTCCTATAACATTCTGTATACTTGAAAAGCCAGTTTTAGAAGGCTGGGAGATCCCTTGGAACAGGTTTTGTGGCAGAGCAGGAGGGGAAGAAAGCCCCAGTCTTTCTGACC
This sequence comes from Ctenosaura bakeri, assembly GCA_948474755.1. NCBI lineage: Eukaryota > Metazoa > Chordata > Lepidosauria > Squamata > Iguanidae > Ctenosaura > Ctenosaura bakeri. The sequence continues at coordinate 534,484 of CAOLHI010000122.1, read as the reverse complement.
ATGGATATAGAAGTGCATCATTAGGTTTCTGCCTTTCAAACCAGCATAGCTTAGTAGCATAATTTACATATTGTTAACTTCCTAAAAGGGAAATGCATTCCCTGTTTCTATGGAAGATTTTTGCTGCAACATTCTTCTTAACTGAGGAAAAGGCAGGTTGGGACTCTGCTGATTAGCATTTCCTTTTCGATAACTAAAGCGTTGGAAGTTTTTAGCCTCCAAATAGTTTTTCTGGGTTTTTGAAATAGGAGTAAGGGACAGTCGGAATTCACGGCATGCAGTATTGACAGCCAGGAAACAGCTAATGGCAAGCTTCTGTTCCATCTAAATGCCAAAGGAAAATATTGATTTCAGTTAACTTAGTCATTTATTTCTCTGTAAAGTTACCATATTGTCCACATTCTTAAATTCCACAATGCATACATTTCTGTCTTTATACAGGGTCCACACTCCTAAACATAAGATGTGGGGTGATGAGTGATCTTCTTCGGTCTCTCTCTCTCTCCCTCCTCTCCCAAATCTTTCCAGCCCTCAAAAAGGGGAATCTGTTATAATAAGGGACGCTTGCCAGTTCTATAAAGGCTAAGTTTTCCAGACCTCAAATAAGGGACATCCCATATAACAAGGGACACATGTCAGCCCTGCCTCCAAAGCAGCCACTTTGCTATTCATTTACCAGAATGAAGGTTTAATACATGCAGAGAAATTGCTGGCACTTCCTTTTTTTGTAAACAGAAGATGAAGCACTGAGCCGTGGCCTGCGCAGAATTTGGATGCTGATCAAGGCCTTGAAAGGTGGTGGTATTCTGAGCAGATACCCTTGCACTTGAACCAGGTGGACTTCTGCATTCAGTGGCAGTCCTATGATTGTCAGTTGGCCCTGATCTCTAGAGCATGATGGCTTGGTTTATTCAACTTGAAATTTAAGATGTTCTTAAATTGTGAAATGCTTGCTAGAGCTATGCTCTGTCCCTCTGTGCACATTATAAAAGGTTCCCTTTCCTACTGCAAGAAGAATAGTTTTTCAGCGATCTTCCACTGTAAAATTGCCACATCTTTTCTATAACAGTGGGAAGGACATTAACAAGTGAACATTAAAACATGTGAACATGGTTTTGGGAGGCCAAGCCTGTTGTAACTTTTCAGGACAAGTTCATCATTATTGTAAGCCACTTTGAGTCCTTTGCCAGAAGAAGTTTGGGGTACAAAAATGTCTGCATTTGCAGACAAATACATATAGCCTTTCTTTTTTAGAGGAAAACAGGACATTTCCCTTGGCCTACTTTTGATGATTTGTTTAAAAATCCTTCCACAAAGCTTATCTCAGCATGCACATGATAAAATGCTGCACACCTAAAATGACTGAGACAGGAATATTACATATGCTTACCAAATGAAACTTACCACACTGAACACAATGGGACCAGTTTCTGACCAAACATGATTTGGTCTGTGCTGTAATGTTTACACATATAGTAGACCCTTACAAATTAGTACATCTTGCATAATTTGGTGTTTTAGTGGAAACCTCCAGGCTCCATGGATGTTTTAGAGCATCTTTTAATTGTTTAGGATGTTTAACTCTAGAGCTGGAATCTTCTTGGTGACTTACACCAGTGTAAGTGGGATGTTATATCAGTGGTATATTTTGAATGACATTGTACAAAGAGGCATCCAGTATATCTTTGCCCTGTAATTTTTTCTCCAGGCTACACAATGGCAGCTGAAAGGTGCTGAATGCAGCTCTCCCCACTCCTTTCTACCTTAATGGCTGGAGCTGGGGCTGGGACTGCTTTTTGACACCGAAACCCAACCTCCTGCATTCATCTCTCTTGGATTTCTTACATAAATATACTAGTAGAGCTTTATCAAATAGGACCTCATCCATGATGACTGCATATTTGCATTCCTTAGTCAGCAAGGGACAACTCTTATACTTGCATCCCTAAATCAGCAGGGGATGAATCTTAATTTTAGGAATTTACCTTCTTCCTGAGCATTCAGTTCTGTGAATTCTCAACTTCTAAATATTCATCATTCTATAGATATTATTGGAGATATTTCAGGTCCATAAGCCCAGGCTTTTTTCACAGTTTTTTATGCCAGTTTTTTAAAAGTGTTTTCATGCACATTGCAGGTCCATAGAGTCATAACATATTGTGATGGCTATATTTTGGGTTTGATTTTGATTTTTAAAAAATTTCATCCTGTTTTTGTACACTGCCCTGTAAGTGGTTTATAAATTTCTGATAAAAAGATAAAATAATTGAGGTGGCAGAGAATATATATGAGAGTACAACTGTTGCTAAATTATGCTTCCTTTCTTGTGATCTTTGTTGGTAAAATGCTACCATGGAGAAAATTCTTGATGTTGAAAGCAGCTTAAAGATAGAATGGGAGTCCAGCATTACCTGAGAGATTCTTTGATGCCTCTGTTACCTGTACCCTCCTTCTCCTTCACTTGGTTATAGTAGCTAAGCTCACACTCTTATCTTAATAAACTCCTTTCATAGTACACTTGAATAAAATGCAGAAAATTTCAGTTAAGTGCAGTTTTCCATTTCAGCTGCATGGGGAAATTACGATTACCAGCTTGGAAACAAGCTAGGATTTTGAATTGTGGCTTAGGATCCTGATTTGTTCCCATATTGGTAATCACAGTCTTCCTTTTGGGATAACAAGGGTATCTGTGGGTAATTGAAGGTTTCTGGCATTTGTAGTGATTTGTGTAAGTTTTTTAATTAGACCATCAGCAATAATGGTCCAAACCCAGGAATTCTGCATTTTGCCCTTTTCAGTTTTCCATGGAAATTTTCGTTTAAAGGAAAAGTGATTGGAAGGAGGAAGGTGTAACTTTTAGAATTTCTTCAAGTAGTAGAAAACCCTAGAAAATCTTAATGCATAAAACTAATTTGCTTTCTCATATGAAACTATCAAGACTTGCTAAAAATATAGATACCTCAAAGCTTTTTCTTGGTAGAGCTGAACATTTTGATCACTTTCTGTAGGGGACCTTTCCAGAGGAGTTTAGCATAGAACTAACCTTGTTGCAATTTTTGTTTTGCTTCTGCTACAAGGATCTTCATTACCTGGCCTCCAGCAGTGAGATGGTAGGGCTCTCTCCTCCAAGTATTATTTTGCTTCCATTTTTTTCTGCTAAATCTCCAAGGCGTCCCTTATGTATAAGTTCCTATTGTCCTCTACTTAATTTTGGAGATAATGTTTTGTAAAATGGATCTGTCTGCTGACCCCACATTGATTTTTTTGCTGATTCTGGTTTCTTCTCTTCACCTGTCCTCAGGATTCAGATTCCCAGGAGTCTTACACTGAGATGGTAGGCTGGACATTGTGTGTCTCTTCCTTTCTAGGGTTCTCCTCCCCGTTTTCTGGAGCTTCTTCTGTTGCATGTATTAACTATGACAAAAGTTTGAAGTCTCCCTTTGAGGAGAAGAGTTACTGCAGTTCCAAAAGCGCCAGCTCTGTAATTCAGCAGCTTAGAGAATCTGTAAATTATTGTTGCTTGGCTCAGAGGTATATAAAGCTAGGATACTGTAGTACATAAACCAGATAAAGTTCAAAGTCCCCGCTTCTAATCTCAGCTCAGTTGTTGTCGTTTTAGGAATGTTACTGTTTCTTGTAACATTCAGCCCCACTCCCCAAATACAGTATAGGGACACCTTAATCCATATATTCCATGTTTGTGAAGTTTCACAAAACAAATGTCCATGTGCTCACATTTTGCTTTGAACCTTACAACCCAAGCCCAAGTGGGCAAGGTGGAGCATTCCAGACCAACAAAGATGCCCCACATTCTACTAGTCTTCTATTGCCTTATGAACCACCTGAGCCTCTTTTTTTTTTTTTGCTAGAGCCGCCTTCCCTAATCCAAGCCAGCTAGGGAAGCCTATGCTAGAAGAGTTGTCCTGTGAGATGGCTCATACCTTCTAGGAAGAAAGCACAAGGGCCTCCACTTCCAATGTTTCCTTTCCACTGGAGAAAAGCTGTTGTCATTTACTGGAGGACCCAAGCAGGATAGCTTTGGCAGGGTTTGTGAGACCAGTGCTCTTGTAAATTATATGACTGGATTTTCAAGATTGCTTGGTTATTATGGTGTCCAAACACATCCATTGTGTGGCTTTTCATTAAATAATTGCAGGTTCTTTGCCCATGTGAAACCTTTCACCAAAGTAATAATAATAATAATAATAATAATAATAATAATAATAATAATAATAATAATAATAATAATAATTGCCCAGCAGTTGTGTCTTCAATTATATACCCTTGATTACACTGAAATTGGTGCACTTTTATGTCTGTGGAGCTGCATCCATGGCCTTCCATGTTTAGCTGGGATCTAGAAAGGGCCCAGTATTTTTCCAGAGTAGTGAAAACCATCTCTTAAAAGTGACTCCCAAATGAGCTGCCTGCTCAGGTTAAAAAGTTATGCCATTCCTGGGAGTGTGAAACTGTATTCCATATTATTTTAGAAAACTGTGGGAATCATGTGACTCTCCAGATGTTGTGGAACCAAAACTCATTGGCTGTAGTGGCTAGGGCACCTGGGAGTTGCAGTCCAAGGACATCTTAAGGAATGTATGATCCCTACCCCTGTTTTAGAACAACTGCATACTAATAAATTGCTTAGTGGCTTTTATTGCTATTAGCCTAAGCCAGGAACTGCTAGAACTTTTGGGTAACTCTTTTTTCCTTTTGTTTCTGTCACAATGTGACTCCATATCCCTACATTCTCCACGGCAGATGCTAGTGGGCTGCTGCTGCTGCCCATCAATGGTTGAATACCCTCACCTTGAGGAGGTAGGCTCTGCTGCCAGCATTTTGTGCTCTGCTCCTGGCGGGGGGGAGGTCTTTTGATTATCAATGTGGTCACATCCTTCTTGATTTTCTCTCAATCCAAGGAAGGAAATAACAACAAAACCTCCAACAAACCACTTTTCATTATGGGTCCTGTTTTCTAAACTGCCTTGAGAGAAACGTGAAGGATAAGTTACCCAATGTGTGATGTGGATTTCTCGTAGAATGAATATTTTCTTGTATTCTTTTCTGAGAGAATTTGGGACAACAGTGAGTGGCTGGTGTTTAATCAAGATGGTGAATTAGAAACCTTCATTCGAAAGTTCATATTAGGCCTTCTGAACAGGCAGAAAATTCTCTGCACAAGTTTTGAAAACACACAAAGAATTTTGTGCTTTTTTTTGGTTTGCCCTAATAAAGTCCAACAATATGGACTCGAATTCATCTTACAGTCAACACAGCCACTCCTTCATTCACTGAATAAAGACTTTTTCCTTCCTTTTCCATGGGTTTCTTCTGTGTAATCTCCCTTGTAACCCACAGTATAATTGTGTGTGTGTGTGTGTGTGTGTGTGTGTAAATAATTGACAAAGGTTGCAGGGAATTCTTAAAATGCAGTAAAAAAATTAATCTGTGTGCCTATGCCAATATTTGTCTCAGGCTGATAAATTTAGTAGGATCCTTTCTGAATACAGAGTTAATGCCAGTGTATAGGAAGGATTTGCGAGACTGAGACTGTAGAAGGGTTCCCATCACCATGCTTCAGAGCTCAACTTATTTAATTGCTCTATAATGTGAGTGCGTAATGTTCTGGTGGATTTCTGATACAAATAAATTTTTGACCAGTCTTCTAACTGCTATTGAAATTCGTACCATCTTCCTGTGAAGAATGGGGATGCTTGAAATGAAATGTGGACCTACCAAGGACTGTCGAAGGACAAACACTGGGCCTGTTTAAAATTCAGGCCAGCTGGACATGAGGTGAAATATTAAGGTCTTTCCGCCTTTGCTTCTCAATAACAGTCATGGGAGGGGTGAGACTGAGACCGTCTGCCATAATCTCAGTGCAAATCCCTTCCTCTCTTAGGAGCTCTCAGTTTAGGGAGGGAAGCTTCTATTGGTGCCAAATGCAAACTTCCCTTCTGGGGCTCACAGCAGCTTGAAAAATGTGCCTGTTCTTTTCTTTCTGGCAGGGAGAAAAAGTTAAATAAAACCATGAAGCTTGCCATGGTCCTTATCCTGATCCCCCCATGGCTGTTACGTTGAAGATGATGACATGAAGTGCAGTCATACAATTATTATGGTGTCTTGTTGTGCCACTTCCATGTCTTAATTATGCATCCTGGGCTACAATTTATGAAATATTCCAGTCTTTAATAGTGCTCTCACCAGTCCAGAGTTATTACCATTTTTTTTTAATTGGCAAGAGTACACTTCCTCCTTATGCCTCATAGGAGAAGGTCCAGATCTCCCAGTACAAAAGTTGCAGCTACTGTCACTGCTTTGGCTATAGCCTGGGAGAAAGCCACTTCAGAACTCACACAGGAATATTGTACACTGAGTTTTGGTTGTCTGGAAAAGTGGTGGTGCCTCCCTTTGTGTTGTACATTGAGACCTGGAGAGTTCCTGACCTCCATAGCCTTGTGCTGACTGTGATCTGGACAGAGTTCTGTTCACTGTGCTTTCTGTTGGATGCCATAGTAATGACTGTGGTGCTAACCTTTTCCTGCACTGCAGCTCCTGTGAGATGAGAGAGGACCATGAGAGGAATGAAAAAGAGCTTTGCAAGATACAACTAATGGCCCATGTAGTTCAGCTTCTCATTCCCATCCCAGCCAACCATAAGCCATAAAGTTTTGGAACTACAGCTTCTAGGATCCCCCAGCCAGCATAGCCAGTGATAGGCTGTAAATGCAGATCCTTAGAGAAACCTCACAAGTAGATCATAAAGGCAGCAAACCTTTCTTGCTGTTGCTCCCCTGAGAAGCTATACTGTGTAGTGCAGATGTCTTCTATTGATTTGTTTAATCTCCACTTAACACTGTCTTTCAGATTTGTTCATTACCACCTTATGAGGTGCCAAATTCCATGAATCATGTGTTGTGTGGAATAACACTTTCTTTTCTCTCTCTTTGCAATTACATGCTTTGTCAATTTCAACTTTTGTAATGCTAGCAATTTCATTTTCAGTCTTTTCCCTAATGATTGTGACTGTGGTGTTTCTCTCTTTCATGATCATTATCTACAGAGTTGATGTTTTCATTCACAAAACATCTTTCCTAATACTTAAGTTCATACCCCATCAGTGTTGTTAATAGTTTTACCCCAATATGTGTCACTTTACATTGACTCATACTGAACTTCCTTTACGATTTTCCTATGTATTATCTACCTACCCACTTCTCTGTCCGCCCGCCTGTCTGCCTATCTAGCTGTCTATCGTAAAAGGTTTATAAAATTGCAAAAGAAGCAGAAGAAGGAGAAGAAGAAGAAATGTAAGATGTACCCACTTTGGGTATCTGATCGCATTGTTTGGGCACATCCTGGAATTCTTTGCACCTAGATTTTCACCATCTGAAATAATTCAGTCTCGTCTGCAAACGTCATTACTTGCTATTCATCCAAAACTGCAGATCATTTTCAAAGAAGTTCAGTAACCTAGACCCAATACCAATTCTTGAGGGACCAAACTTTTTATTTCCCTTCATTGTGAGAACTGTCCATTACTCTTCTCTGCTCACCCCTCACACTTCCTTGTTATTTATAAAACCAGTTACTAGACTTAATGATGACCCATCATTTTGTCCATGACTGCCAAACAAACTCAGGAGTCATTAGTGGGGATGTGTCAAAATATGACTACTGTATAATTTTTGTCCACAAATTTGTTTAAATTTACAACTCCCAAATACTGGTGGAGCATTACTTTCTTTTTCAGAAATGGTGCTAATTCTTCCACAGGAAAACTGATTCTTCTATTAGTTTACTAATATTATATCTAGTTATTACCCTAGTGAGCTATAAGTAAAATTGTCCCTTGTGTTTAATAATTCTGTATCTAATTGTTACTCTAGTAAGCTAAAAGGAAAATCTATTTTTCCACAAGTTTGTCCAGTACTATTTATTCTCTAGCTCATATATGATGAATAATATAAATTAATATATTTTACATACTACTTTTTTCAGACAATCCATCTGTCTTTCTAATTCTGGTAATCATCTATTCTTCTGCATACTAGATCTGTATCCTGTTGCTTTTAATACTTTTCAACTGTATCTGGGTGAAAATGGAATATGATTAACAATACAACAAAGGGAAACATTTATAGCCAATCAGGACTACTTCAGACATTTGACATGCATGAAACTGAAACTGCTTCTGATAACTGAGACAAGAAATAAAAATGCAAATTTTTCATTCAGCAGAAAGTTATCTTTCTGCCCCTTGATGAAAAGTAGACTCAGCCACTCATTCCATGATCAAAAATGAAAGTGATATATTGATGGTTGCTTAATGAAGCGTGTGACCTATTTTTTTAAACGTTTTTTTTCTTTTCTGTAAAGCACCAAAATGATGAGATAATGATTTTTCCCTGATAATTCCTTCCAAGATCTTATAAGACTGTTTTTCTGCCATTATTTTAGAAAGAAAAATTCTTTTCAGTCTCATTTTTAAAGTTATGATAAACTATGCCAGTTGGTTTCAGTTACTGAGGAGATATTTTCAGAATTATTGGAAGACTAGATTTTAGAAGAATGTACTTTTATTGCATTCTTAAGATACATTGCTTTGAATACAGCAATTAATCATTTTCTTATGTATAAAAAGAAACTTCCTTGTTCCCTTTCTTATAAATATCACCCACTAATAAGACTCTCTGAGGCAATGTATAAGGAAAGATTTGGGGTTGGGGAGGCTGGTAAAGAGTAAAAGAGTTTTATCATTTTGTTTTCAATTTGAGGGTTATATAGGGAGTATGCATAGTATGCTTAACGAAAGGAAAAGAAAAAGTTGCATGTCTTTTCTTTATGCTGTATAGTCAGTGCTCCACATTTGTGAGTTTGACTTTCACAGATTTAACTAACTGCAAGTTACTTCAAACTCCTCCTTCACCACCACCAGCCAGTGCCTGAGGACCTAAGGATGGATGGCAGCCCAACTTTTGATACCACAAACCCCCTCCCAGTGCCCTCTCACACTCAAGGAAGGAGATGGGTGAGAGGAAGTATGGGGCTACCATGCCAACCCAACCTCGTCCTATCTCTGACCTGGTTTGGACCTTGGGTGTCCATTCTGCCCGCCATGCCTCAGTCCCCTTCCCATAGACATACGCATTTTGATATTTGCAGTTTTTCCACTTTTACAAGGGTCTTGAGCCCCTAACTCCAGTGAATGTGGAGGGCCAACTGTATAATCAAAAACAGTGTCCACAGGGTATAAGTAGATAGCTGTAAGCTTTACAGCTGTCCAGCAGGCCTTGTGGATTTGGGTCTCTATCCAACTTTTAGACCCATCCAGAGTAGACCAAGTGAATCAATGGGTTAATTAATTAACTTACCACTGAGACTAGGAATTGGGTTTCACCCTTTGTTTTTGCCAGTACCTCACGGCTATGATTTTATAAAGCAAGCCCTGTCAACAGTCTCCTTGATTTTCTTGTTTGATACAAAACCTAAGTAGAGGTACATGAATCTGGAGCAGGGGGTGTGAGGAAATGTTCTCAGACTGCCTCTGTCATCTCCCCTGGCCAGCATATCCCATGATGAAGGATGGTAGGAGTTGTAGTCCAACATCAGGAGGCTCACTCTCTCCACTGGTGCTCGAGAGAGTCAGGCACAAGACAATATCCCTTCCCCAGCACTGTGAATAGGCAGAAACCAGGGGTGCTGCAGTTCCTACTTGGGAAGGATGTGAGAAAACAGCCTGGAGTGTGTGCAAACAGAAGCTAGGAAAAATAAAAAGCAGTCTCCCTATCACCATTGTTTAGGCAGCTGTCACCAAGGTGGCTTTCCAGCAGTCCCTGACATGCTTTGGAAGGGAACATGCAACTGCATGTAATAGATTGTTTGGCCCTCAGTTAGCATCGCTTCATGTCTCCTTATCTTGGTCTACATACAAAGGTCTTGCCTACAATGGCAGCCTCTGCAACAGGCTTTTTCTTCATAATGATTCATAAACTTGTGAGTGCCCTAAGTACCAGCAGCATGGTTTGTGCTTTGCTATCATCTCGATATCTCTTCGTTCTTCTCCAGCTTCCTTGGTTTGTCTCTGTCAATTTATTTTTGTTTGTTTCTCTCTCTTTTTTCCTGTTGCCAGGTTAAGACTGAAATCAGTGTAGAAAGCAAACACCAGACTCTTCAGGGACTGGCTTTTCCTTTGCAACCAGAAGCACAGCAGGCCATTCAGCTGCTCAAGCAGAAGAAAATCAATTACATCCAGCTGGTAAGAGGCCACATTGAAGCTTGTCCATTTATTCTTCAGATGACTCCTGCTTTCCTGCCTAAATTGTGTGTGTGCAAGGCTGCATTCTTTATATTGCTGTAGCTTATTCTAATCCAAATGTTGTTTTGAAGTATGTTCTCTTGCCTTTGTTTAAATAGAAACTGGACCTGGAGCGGGAGACCATAGAGTTGGTCCACACAAATCCCACTGAGATAGCAGACCTACCTAAGAGAATTCCTCAGGATTCTGCCCGTTATCACTTCTTTCTGTATAAGCATTCTCATGAAGGAGATTACCTGGAGTCAGTTGGTAAGCTCTGGACAAATCTACAGTCTTGTCTTCTTTTTTTAAAGAAATTTAAAAAAGAAAGAGAGGCCATAATTTGTGTGTGCCTTTCACAAGCATTGTGAAGATGTCCATGTTCCTATGAGATGTGTAGAGAAATTTATTCTCTGGGTATACCAGTCTGTTTCCACCTGTATAGATTTGGTTATCCCAGAAAGTGGGGATCTGAGAATGTGACTTTTGATTTCCTTTCTGGTAAAACATGTTTGTCTGTGGCAGTCCTCAAACCCACAAGCAGCTTCATAAACCATTGCTGCCAAACTGCACACAAAAGGATTCTGGGAGTATCAGAGCCAGTGTCTTTGGAACCATGGACTAAAATCTGTTTTCATGTAAAGGTTTTGTTCAGTCTAGATGTGCTGCCTTGTCTAAAATGCACAGATGGCAGTCATTTCCCTCACCCTTACCCTGGGTTTGTGGAATTAATCTTCCTGGGTCCCAGGAATGGCTGATACACTTTCCTTTTCCCTCGCAGTGTTTATCTACTCGATGCCTGGTTACAAATGTAGCATCAAGGAGCGCATGCTGTACTCCAGCTGCAAGAGCCGACTGCTTGACACAGTGGAGCAAGACTTCTGCCTAGAGATTGCAAAAAAGGTAAATAGTGACCTCTTGCTCCAGAGGCTTATCTTGAAGCAGAGAATTCTGTTCCTCCTTGCTGGATGTTAAGACCTGATTCCTGTTAGTGGATCCCAACTAGAGTAGACCTACTGAATCAGTTGTTGCACGAGGAGTCAACATGCAGGTAGATCCCATTTCTTCAGTAGGCTTGCTCTAGTTGGGATTAGCAATAGGATTTAGGCTTGTAAATTCTGAACGATGTGAAGGGGTAGTGGGAAAGTACCTGAACATTCTTCAAGGGAGACTTACTCAGGTGGTGATAGATGAGTCTGAGCAAAAACTGTTCAGAGAAGACATCTAGATGTTCTTGGTGATCTCTGTGATTCACACAAATGGGTCATCTGCATCTGTACAGTGTGTGTCTTTCGGAACCACCCAAAGCTAGGATGGAATCTTCTGTCAAGAATAATTTCAGATGTCCAGATAACCTCATAATGAGAAAAGATTATTCTAGCCTTAATGAACACATCTGGAATGTTCAGATCTTGGAAATAAAATAGGATACTTGATTGGAAATAGCATTAAGGGGAGGGAGATGTTAGGTGTCTTTTGGAAAAAGACAAGAGGGGGAATTGCAAATTGTCTCCTTGATGAGCGAAAAGGTGCCTGTCGCTACAAGATTTAGATGCCCCCATGGCCAAAACTACAGACTACATTTCCATCCTTTCTTTGTCCCAGATTGAAATTGATGATGGAGCTGAGCTGACAGCAGAGTTCTTGTATGATGAGGTCCACCCCAAGCAGCACGCCTTCAAGCAGGCATTTGCCAAGCCCAAAGGGCCTGTGGGGAAAAGAGGACAGAAGCGACTTATCAAAGGACCAGGCGAGAATGGTGAAGACAGTTAAACCTCCTGGACAGAAGGACAGGGGTCAGGAAAATGGGCTGCGAAGGTCTACCAGCTTCCAGGGTTGCAGCTCCAACCAAATCTGCCCCTTGGTGTCTGAGCCTGTTCATTGAACTCCAGAACCTTTTCCCCTCCACCTCTTCTTTCAGAATCATGTCCACCTGATTTCATGGAATGGGAGCAGAATCTAGGGGCTAAGAGGGAGAGGGAGAACTGTCAAGTGTCTTCTCTTCCCTTTTGCTCTGTTATTGTGTAAATTCTGGGGGAGGGCATGTAGGGAGGGGGACCCTAATTGTTCTAGTTTGAAATGACTCTTTAAAATTGATGCTCCTGTTACTTATTACATTGTGACCTGGTTTACTTGGGATCTGTGCTACAAAATCTGATTTTGTTTGTCTGAGGAAGTTGCTTACATGTGAAGAGCAAGGCCTTCCTTCCTTCATATAAACCCCTCACATGTTCTTTCTCTCTTGGGTTACTGTTGTTCCTATGTCATGAGAAAAATAGAAGAAAAAAGCACCACCACATTATCAGTAGTCTTCAGAACCCGACTACTGTTAATTTCATTCCCTTACCAAGGTGGGTTTGTGTGCCGAGGATCTGAGTCAATATTCATACATTTTTGTGACTTTTGGGTGGGTGGGGTATGTTTCAGAGATGAATGTGATCTGTTTCTGTCACCTCTGCCCCGCTCCTGGCACTTCTTATTGTTTTCTGCTTTATTTACCTTGGGCCTGTGGATTTACTGGGGTGGGGCTGCCGAGGCTAGTGGAGTTTTCTCAGAAAGCAGAGGCATATTGTTGGGATGCAGTAAAGCTGATCCCTCCCTTGCAGGTAGAGAGAAATCAGGGCCCCTGAGAACTGCATCCATTTCATCAGTGAATTGTCATAACATCCTGTTCCAGTGCTTCCTATCTTGCCTTGTTTATGGCAAAAGAATGAGCTTCCAGCACAGATTCCTAGATGGAGCCTAGATTTCTTGTTAACAGAGCTGCCTTATAGTTCTCCTTATTCCTTTTTATAAAGCTGTGCACTGGAGACCAGTTGATTAATTCTGGTGCCCATCCAGCCACCCCTAGCACCTCACTTGGACGGCTCAGTGCCTTGTGCCACAGCCACACAAGAGGAGAAGACGAGGGGCACTTAGAAATAAGTGTAAATCTGTGTCCTGTTGGCATCTCTGTCTTAACAAAGTCAAGGCTCCAGCCATTTTCACATTGTCCTGGTCCATCATCCCTGATACTCTTCTTTTTATGACAGTAAGGCAACCATTTTACAGGGGAAGTCTGCTTTACCACACATGGCCCTGCCAGCTTTCAGCCTGATGCTGCATGAATGTACTGAGATTTTTGTCTTACTTACTGAGACAGTGTGGGCTTGAACAGCCTGTTCTCAAGCCAGATGGTTCCAAATAGGACCACCAGTGGGAATTTTCTGTGAACACTATAAAGCCACCCAGTCCTTTGGCCCAGTGAGATGTTTGCTCTGGTCACTACACATAGCCGTATTTGCTGTCATTCCAGTGCTGTGCTGATTCCCATGCAGAACTGTGCATGTATTGTAGCTCTGCAACAGAGCTTTGCCTAGCCAAGGGGATGCTGCCCCTTTCACAGGTCGTTGAACACTGAGTTGCATTGTGCGTGGAACGTAATTCGCCCACGGGGTTGTTCATTCTCTGTGATAGATATCATTTACTGAAAATGTTGCAAATCCGTTTTAGCCAGGTATAAGGAAGGGATGGCTTACAAAATGAGAATCTTACTCATGTTTGAGAGTGATTGGAGCAGCAATTCCTGGTGGAAAGAGGAAGGGCACTGAGAGAAGTCTTGTCAGTCTGCTCTGAAGACAACTAAAGGACCGAGCATGACCCAAACTCACACAAAGCTCTTGTTATAAATTTAATCTAGCTTAGGGACATCTGAAAATCAGTGAGAGAGATGTGTTCTTTCTGGGTGGGTCCCTGAATTAATTGTGCATGATTAAAATTCACCTTCTTACCCATTGTAGAACTTCTCTTTTGTAAGAAAAGAAAAGAAAAGCCCTGAAATCACAAGTCTTGGTTTATAGAGTCAGTGATGTGGTGTTAGCTTAATGGCTTTGTATTTTGATTCCCCAACTGCATTTTTTTTAATTGTTGTTGTGTGCCTTCAAGATATTTCTGGCTTATGGTGATCCTAAGGTGAACTTATCACAGGATGATCTTGGCAGAATTTGTTCAGAAGACCTTGCTTTTCTCTGATGCTGAGAAAGTGTGATTTGTCCAAGGCCACCTAGCTGGGCTTCCATGGCCAAGCGAGGATTGAGGCTCTGGTCTGCAGAACCATAGTCTGACACTCAAGCCACTACACCATGCCAGGTCTGTTTTAAAATATAAAGTCAGTGTGTTTTGTTTTTTAAAGACCACAGCAGAACCAGATAATTGAAGCACCAAAGTGTGCTTTGCCAAGCAAAGAGACTGGCTTTGCTATAACTTCTTCATTGTTGTAATGAAAGTAACAGGGACTTGAACTGAAAAAGAAAAAAAAAGAGCTGGGTTTCTTCCACATTTAAAACAGAGCTTGGAGAAGTTATGAGGAAGTGTTACAACTACCAGAATCCTGGAATGCTTGGGGAGTTTTAGGACTAAAAAATAGCTTGCCCAAACCTTGGTTCAAAGCATTTTGCACTAGACCAAGTTCAGAGTAAAGTTTTTAAAACAAACAAAACAACAAAAAGATTTCAGAGCAGAAATCTAGATTTCAGCTCTCCCACAAATTCTGAGACTATGTGCTTATCTTATTTTGCCATCTTGATTAGTTTAGCTTACATTTAGTACTTCCTTCACCATGCTTAAAGATGTCAGTTCTTCCTTCCAGTATTTGGTGTCAAGAAATCAACTGGGTAGGACTGCAATTTAACTCTAACCACCATGGTTCTTTAGTAGGTAAGGTTTGGGTTCAAATAAGCATAATTAAACAATCCATTGGCAATGTTGGTAGGGGTGCTGTGTAATATTTATTTATCTTTTAACCAAAATGTCACAATTGCAGTCACTCTCAACTCTCCTGGTTCATATTCTTCTCCCTATACCAGCATCACTGTAGACAGCTGTGTTCTTTTCTTAACTTCGTTTATCCCTGCCTCACTTTTTCATGACACTGAGGCAACCATTTTATGGGAGAAGTTTACTATCTAGGGCTTTCAGATTGTAATCTTATTGGGGAGTTGCAGTGGTGTTGCATCCAGTACCCCCTTATGCAAGCCATTTCCCTTTGCCCAGAGAACAACCAACTTGGCTTAGAGGCTCGTTGGTGTGTGGGCACAGCTGCACATCAACTGTAATGTCCACTGAAAAGTTTTGTTGCCATTGTTGCATTTGTTGGCCACCATTGGAAATGCATGCTTTGTGGGTGTTCAGTGGGATGTTGGTCTAGGTTAGATGTGTGATCTAGTCCATTTGTGTGCTGCTGGCTGTTGCCACCCTTTTGGGATATCTCACTGCCACTGTGAGGGGTAATGAATGAGAAAAAAGGTCTTTTGATTGGTGGGAGTCTGTATTGTCTTTTGAGGTAACAAATACCAGTGCCTCTTGTTGCTCCATTCCCTCAACTCTCCCACTTTTTAAAAGGCCCAAAAGAAAACACCTCTTGGAGGAATCTTTGCCATGTGGAAGTTGTCTATTGTGACAGTGTTCATTGAAGCCCAGAAGTCACATATCTTTAGGAGCCCCATGGTTTCCAAAAATGAAGGAATATTATTCCATTCAAAGCAGGGTGGGCAACATGTATCCCACCAAATATCTTTGGATTACAACTCCTGTGATCCCTTCCTTTTGGCTACTTTGGTTCAGCCTCATGGGAGCTGCAGTTCAACAACACTTGGAATGCCACAGGCTGCCCACCCCTGGTTGCAAGTGTGCCTGGAATAACCACTGTTGGCATGTCTGTCCTCTGATCTGACAGTCTGTAGGATTTGCTCCATGTAAATTAAGCCACAGTGCCTAAATACCCTAAAGGCACCAGATTCCAACTAATCTTGAAAGCTAAGCATGGTCAGTCCTGTTTAGTACTTGGATGGGAAACCACCAATGAATACCAAGTACTGTAGACTGTGTTTCAGAGGAAGGAACAGGCAATTCCTCTGATATTTCTTGCCTAAGAAAACTTTGTGAAATTCCCTGTGTCACCATAAGTGAACTTGAAGGCACGCATGCGTGCACGCACACGCACACACACGCACCTGAAAGGAATTGGGTAGATACAGCATCCGAAATGTAGCCATGTTTCAACTGAGTATTTGGATGCTATCAGATTGGTCTGAATCATTTCTTTTGCAGTATGAAAGCAGAATGTTACCATGTAATGGCTATGGTCTCATCTTCCCATGAGTACCTCAAAGTCATCATCAGTTGTCATTTAAGGACCTGCCAAAATTTCCATGAAGAAAAGAGATCACTGTCAGCCTCTGCATTTCAGGACTGCCCTTCTTGTCTCAACCTTTTCTCTTCAGCAACCTACCACTAAGGAGCAAATATCAGTCTTTCAGAGAGATTACAGGGTTTCTGTTTCTCCTGTCACCAGCCTCTGTCCCCACCCATACCCATGTCCGTAGCTTGCATCTCTATTATGCCTTGGAGATAATATTTGGCCAGCTGCCTGTTGTGGCAGACCAACAAGATTTTACAGGACGACCTTTAAACTGCCCTTGCAGGATGAAGATCACAGTGATCTGACAGCTCCATAAAGATCCACTGTCCCCATGCTACTTTATCCCAGTTTTGATCAAAATTGTAGAATGGAAAATCCCCCACCCCACCTCTAGCTACTCTGTGGACCACCAGGAGCACATTTGCTAAGAATTAGAAACAGGTCACAAAAACAAATGAATGTTATTCAGAGTGTGGGAGATGTGGGTGTTTGCTTGTGAATTTGATTGTATTGGAACTGATGACTATCTAGCAATCAAACGTCACAATTTCTCTACCCAGCACTAAGCCAGAAGACCTAATCTTTCCCACTGTTAAGTGGCTTTAAATTATTGCATTAGGCTGTCTTAGTGTCACATGATGTTGAAAAGCCAGGGTGATTGCTTGAGCATCCACCATATTCGTATTTGGAACTTGCTTGATCGAGATGGTTTTGGTTTTTTATAGGTGACGGGCTATTTTGTAGCGCCTCCAATGTGGTGTTGCAAGAGCCCTAGTTTATAGCATTGAAACAGTGGAAATATAAAAGAACAATGTTAGAAAATTTTGCACATGCTCAGAGGAAACTATGATAAATTTAGCCAGAGAAAACTCTAGAAGATTGTAGATAGTTAACAGTTGTGTCAGAAAGAAGGACTAATTGACAAGATGATGAAAACAGGGGATCCTTCATTTTATCATTGAGTTTCACTTGTCACAGAGATAAGCAAGACACAGGCTGCATCTACATTTGCCACACTAACAACATCCCAAATCTTTCATGAACAGCAGGTTTGGAGAAAATCTGAGATGCACATTCCTGACTAGGCTAGATGATGATGTTGATTTGGTGATTATGTAAGAGGCAGGGCACACTGTATTGAATGCTGTATTTTCTAAAATAAAAATATTTTTAAAGCAATCTATTTTGCATATTTTTTTTAGCACATAGAGACAGTTGTTGGGGCTTATTTAGCCACTTGAAAAATACATAGTACAGAGACTGCAACCTCTTTGAGAGCTAGCTGTCTCCAGTCCCTAGTCAGACTCCAACTTGCTCCATCTTCGTAATGGATAGCGAATGTTGCTGAGACATGGTGGAAGTCACCTTGCCACATGGTCAAATGCTGTGAACAATACTTATAGATTTGCATGGTTGGTACTTTCCACACAATGACATTATGGGTGAGTCTTGGCCCTTTTCTGGTGGATTTGGATGCGAGACCTTGACAATTTAGGTAAAGGTGTTTTCATATTAACCTGGCAGCAGAGTGCTTGTGAAGAAACTGCTGCTGTCAGGTAACGTGGGAATGGAGCCCTGGTGGTGCAGTGGTTAAATGCCAGTACTGCAAGCCATAAGGTTGTAAGTTCGATCCTGCTGGGCTCCAAGGTTGACTCAGCCTTCCATCCTTTCGCAGGTCGGTAAAATGAGTACCCAGCTTGTTGGGGGCATGTATAGAAATGTTTCGAAATACATGCTATTTGTAAGTTGTTTGCCGCCTCAATCCATATGGAGAGGCAGGATACAAATAAATAAATAAATAAAAATAAAAAAAATAAAAAATGCCAACTGTCTTACTGAAAGTAATTTTGCAATCTGATTGTAACACAGGAAGGCATTTCTCCTTTCTCCTCTATGTGTGCTATCACCAAGTTTGCCGAATGTTCATCAGTTCTTTGCAAATCTTACATGCTGCGGAATCCAAATTTACATCCCATATTGATAGATATGCACAAAAGAAATGAAATGTGTCCCAAGATGCTCAAAATATGCTTCTATTTGTAAAAAAGTCCCATACATTTCTGCATGTGAAGGCTCTTAACATAGAATCATAGAAATGCAGAGTTGGAAGAGACTCCAGGGGCCATCCAGTCCAACCCCCTGCCATGCAGGAAAACCCTCAAAGCACTCCCGACAGATGGCTATCCAGACCCAGCTTAAAAACCTCCAAAGAAGGAGACTCCACCACACCCCGAGGCAGCAGATTCCACAACCGGACAGCCGTGACTGTCAGGAAGTCCTTCCTGAGGTTCAGGTGGAATCTCCTGCAGCTTGAATCCATTGCTCCTTGCCCTGGTCTCTGGAGCAGCAGAAAACAAGACCTCTCCTTCTTCTACATGGCATCCCTTCAAAAACATTTTCCTCAAGACCTATGTAAGATCATAAAAGGTCAACATGGAAATACATAATATGACAACATTACATAAAATAATTGTAACAGTAGCACATTGCCTGTGGCCTGTACATACCTATTTAAAATCTGACTTCAGAAACTTCAAAAGGAAACTCCCAAAGGTTTTACAGAGTAGGAGGAAACATGTAGGGGAACCCAGTTGTAATTCAAGGAATAAAGTAGGTTCTCCCTCAGTGAGTCATTTCTTGGAACAGCATCATTCTACAACAGACCTCAAATTCTGAGCTGTAGAGAAGATGAATGCCATTGATGAGAGGATCCTGTTAAAAAGGAGGTGGAGTAGATATTAAAATTAGTCTTGAATGAGAGTCTTGACCTCTGCTCTTGTAAAATCTTTTGTTTCCTGATAGTCACGTTCCCTTTGGCTCAGGTACATTCTTGTGTCCTTGGAAGTTATTGATATTTTTTTCAACCATAAATTTACAACACAAAATAAAATCTTCAGCTTTTCTTCACATGTGTTCGTTAGTCTGGTAATTGGTTTGAGAATTCCTAGTCTAGAGAGTTTTTGAAGTTGGATTCTAAATAGATATGAATTGTACATAGTACCTGAAGAAGGTCTTAAGATCATACATGGGCTTTTTTTTTTTTTATGAAAAAGCAATCTTTTGAGCATTTGGAGACATGTCTCGAGTTTCTTCTGCAGGTTTCCTTGGGTGCTCCCTGTTTGTTTCCTTGATAGAGATACAATTACTGTGTAACAGTAAATCTGTCATTATTCAAATATTAGTAAGTGATCAAAATGATAATCAGGCCAAGGCAATGGTCTCCCATCCCTTAGATGAAATCCACTGTCAATGAGACCTGCATGAGATGCCTGAGGAGGGAACATTTTCTATCACAGCTACAGCCGTTTCTGAGAAATCTTTCAAAATAGTATTTATCAACTCATTCCTGCAGGAGTGTGTCTTCAGCTGTTTCCTCCAGCATAATACTGGGTAATGAGACAAACAGAGAATTCAGACTGGGTTTCTCTGTTGTTCCACAACTGCCCAGAAAATCTACCGTTGCCTTTGCAATTTGCAGCAGGGATCATCTGGTCTGGTCAGTATCCTGTATACTCAAAGCTGGGAACTGATTTGGTGATAGCATGTTACAGATATATGAGAAAAACATGTTTAATAGTTGCTAAAGTATGGAAAAGAAGAATGGTCCAGTGAAAAGTGCACACTTGATCCAATATTCAAAGATCTAGCTGTGTTAGTCCATATCTAGACAAAGGGTGCTTACTGCACCATTGAGACTGATAGAAAGAATATAGTAGCATAAGCTTTTGTAGAAGAAGTCTGTGAGTTTTTAAGTAGAATTTGTAGTTTATGCTTAGGCTGAGAACTTTCTCTCTGTTTCAAAGGTGTTACAAGATCTCTTTGTACATTTGACCTGTGGATATTCTCAATTATAGTTTCACATTTTGATCTTTTCTTCCCCCTGTGGTTAATCTTTCAACTGAGTTCTGTGTGGGAGATAAATTCTGTGTATTTCATAAGATGATGCAAGAAAGTTCTGTCCTGGACTCACACTAACTTGGAGGTTGGCGTACAGAACATGCTCATCAGATTTGCAAATGACACCAAACTGGAAGGTACAGCTAATGCCACAGAAGCAGAATCAGGATTCATGATGACCACAAGTAGGACAAATGGCCCAAAACTAATGAAACACATTTCAATGGAGATAAATGTAAGATGCTACATTTGAGAAACAAAAATGAGATACAAAAATATTGGATGAATACCTAGCTTGATGGCCAGGTGTGCTAAAAAGTATCAAGAAGTCTTCATAAACATGAGTCAGTAGTGTGTTATGGTAACAAAAACAAAAACTTGATGCAATTTGTTACCCTGATTTCTGGGGGTCCCGTGGGGGACACCTCAATGTGTTCCAAATAATGGGGAATGGGAATTAGCCAGAGGACAACTGTAGCACTACAAGAGGCAGGTTGACTTAGAGAGATCATAAAGCCCAACTTTTACAGGGTCAAGCCAAATCAAAGATCACACCAAATTATTGAAGAAATGGTTTTTATTTTATTTTTGTTAAAAATAGGTCACTGCGCATGTTCGCACTTTTGCACTCACTCACCCAAGAGCTAAAAAGAAATGAGAGGGAAATTGATAGGGGATTTTGAGAAGTATTTTGGGGGTATACTACACCTGGTCCTGAAGACGGAAGACAGAGACAGCAGTGGAGTGAGAGGAGAAACTCAGCATGTGAAGGGCTGAGAGGATTGCTGGACGGAGAGACGTGGAGCCGAGAGGAAACCTGAGCGATCCGAGGAACTGCTCAAAAACGGGGTTTTATAGGGGAAAATGTACCTTGGGGGCTAATCCTTTCATGGGGAAAACAATGGGTTGAGGAGCTAAGACAAAGCTCCAAAATGTGCATGATTTGGAGCACAAGGCTCCGAAATGTCAGAGTGCTTAGTTTGATTAGATTTGCCGGGGTTCATCAAAAGCCTCAGCAGTACGTAAATTGCTCTCGCTTGACAGGCTGTTTGTCAGGATTGCTAATCTTGTCAAGATAGCTTCTCAGGGCAGAGACCTCTTTGTCTAATTTAATGTATGCATTTCTGGAGGGCTCCTGGGGCTACGTGACAGATTGATTGCTGTCCAGACCTGATATTTCCTAATTGCAGCCATTTGGCTGTGCCTGCCTGCGTGCTCTTCCGGGGGACCCTTTCAGACATGTGGAGATGATTTTGATATTAATAAATATTAAATTGTAGACCCCCGGATCGGGCCAGTTCACCGCAGTAACAAATTCAAGGGTCCAGATCAAGAGACCTTACAGTATTACTCTATTTTGTTGTTGAACTGTGTCCAGTTCAGTGCATGACAATTTAAGGGTATTGGGAAGACAAGACATGGCCAGAGCAAAACAAATAAGTGAAGAAAACTAAGCCTTCTTAGCCTGGAAAAGAGAAGATTGAAAAGTAGTATGGTAGTTGTCTGAAGAGCTACCGCTTGGAAAATGGAATAAGATCGCTTTGTGCTGCTCCAGAGACTAGGACAATTTACATTGCAAGAAAAGAGATTCCAAATAAGAATCAGGAGAAACTTCCTGATGGGATGAGCTGTTTGATGGTGGAAATGGGCTACCTGAACAGATGGTGGACTGCCATTCTTTGACGTTTTTAAAGCAATTTGGGTGGTCATGTCTCAAAGATTCTTTAACTATGAATTCCTATGTGGATGGGGTTGAATCATTACTCTTCCTTCCAGCTCTTCAATTTTATGATTTCATGGTAAACTGGGAGATAATAAGAGAAGGAAAATTACTATTCCCAGCTAAAGCTTTGAATGTTCCTAAAAGCTCAGTCTGTTGAAAGTCAAGATCTGATAGCAAGCCAGAGCTGCCATGCTCATTATGGGAATAAGAGTTGGACTCCATCCTAGTTCATGTACAAGCCATTCCATTTTGAATCTGTCTCTATTTTCAAAACAAAGAACTGCTTATGAAAGAAAGTATTCCACCATCGGTATCATTAGAGGTGTGGGGGCTTCTGAGGAAACATTTTTTCCCCCTGAATTGATGTGGCATTCTGCCACATTAAGGTGGATGTGAGGACAACCAGTAGCTAGATACGGAGACACACAATTCAGTCCATGCCACGCCATCACAAAACTGTCAGGTAATGGCATGGAAAATGTATGTTGATTGGCAAGTTGTTTTTATGACAAAGTTACCTCACATTCTTAAAGCACCAGTTTAGCGTTAATCTATAGTCCTCCCTCCACATTTGTAGGTTTGACCTTCATGAATTCTCCTCCTCCTCCTCCCTTGGATTTTCCTGGGTGTGGAGAAGGAAGGCAAGCATATCCAAAGAAAAGGCAACAGAATGGAGGGGGGGGACGTGAGTCTGCCTGCCTTCTCCCCTCTGGAGCTCCCCTCTCCCATTCCCTTGCCTCTGGCCCCAGCACAGAGAAGGAAAGCTTGCACACCAAAGCAATAGGCAAGGAAATGGGAGGGGGAATCCCAAAAAGAAATGGGAATGGGGGGGGATTGTTTTTTTTCTCACTTTCATGAGGGTTCTGTGCCTCAAACACTTGTGAAAGTGGAGGGGCTACTATAGTAATGTTTCTGTAAGTTGTTTTCATGAAGCTTAAATTCTGACTTTTGTAATGAAAAAGCTTTTTTTGGCATCCTGTGCTATTTTCCTTGCCTTTTAATGTCTGTTATGTGTGGCTTTAGTTCTGTAGATAGCATATGTATGTATACGTGCACACACATATATACGTGCACATAAAAAAATAACTTTTTTTTGTTTTTATGTGTGATTTTTAACTATTATCGGTTTGAATTTTTGTGACTTGCCTTGGGGCCCAGCTCTGAAAGAAACAAAGTAGTAATAACAATCCCAGCTAGAAAGGAAGTGAGAGGGGGTGCAATGTGGTAGCAACTTTCAGACTAACTGATTTGTAGTTTAGCATGAACTTTCATAGATATAAACCCACTTCTTCTTCAGCTGTTGAGGCCTTAATATCATCCTGTACTGCATCTAAATATATTGGGGTTTTGAGAAAACTTAGCTCTTCTTAGATTGCTTTTGAAAGTAAGACTGAATTGAGAATTTATAAGTGAAGAAAGGCATAGTTCAGTTTCAACTTTTCAGGCCTATGTGCAAAAGTAGATAGAAGTAAGAAGTTCCAAGTCAGTCTCTTTCAGTGGCGGAGCTTGGAGTGCATTGACCGGGGGGGGGAGATGGGGGGCTATGATGTGGGGATGTGGCCATGGTGTGCAGGGGCATGGCCACGGCACACGGGCGTGGCTACAAGCCAGGACACCCCAAAACATTGCCTCTGAGGGAAAACCCACCCCTATCGCCCCCCCCTCCCTATGTGCCTTATCTCTTTGGGATTTGTTTCTAAGTCACCAGGCTGCTAGTTATCATGGTCAGACTTACCATTAGACATAATGCAGCAGCTGCCTTGAGAGGCAGATGCTGAGGTGCATGGAAGCTCAAAGCTGGCAGCCCCCAGTCCCCTCCATATACCATTCCTCTTGATCCTCCAGCCCACACACCCTGCATGGCCTCAGGTGTATTCCTAACCTGTGGCTTCAGGTACAATGGACAACATTATCCCATTAACAGTGTTGAAGTAAGATCCACACATCAGTCTGTTCCACTTCTTTATGTGGAACAAGGGAAGAGGGCTAGCCTTTAGGCACTGTGAGTCATGATCTTGAGTTAAAAAAGTAAGGTGGGGTGCAGAACAGGGAGAGCTGTGTGTGCCCTGTGACATCCTAGTTGCTCTGTGACATCCTAAGCTATTCAATTCTCTTCAAGTGTCAACTATCATCTGTCTGCTTCAGCTGAGTGGCTTCATCTTGCTCCTTACTGCGTCCAGGCACTGATCCAGCACCTGTTCAGTCCCAATGACAAGGAGAGGCAGAGCTTAGTGTCATCAGCATAGTGATGACACCCAAATTCCTAATGATCTCTTGCTGCAGATCTCTCGCTGCAGCTGTTACACAGCATGGGACATAGGGAGGCAACCTGTGGCACCTCCAATAGTAATCATCATAGAGATTAACAGGAGACTCCCCTGTGCTGGTCTCTGGAATGAGCCCTGTAGGTGGGAGTAGAACCACCCTAACACAGTGCCCCCTACTCTCATCCCGCAGAGCTGGCACAGTAGGATGCCATGTTCAATGGTATCAAAAGCTGCTAGGAGATCCAGGAGGAAGAGAGTGGGTTGTATACCTGAGCAGCCCAGGCTGCTCCAACACTGAGTTCTGGCCTGAAAAAAAGACTGAAATGGGTCCAGATAATTTGTTTACTCTAAGGACATCTGAGGTCGCCCAGCCACCCCATTCTCAAGCATCTTGTTCAAAAAGAGGCTGTGAGAGAGAGGTTGGTAGTTCTGAGATGCTCCTCAGGGGGCCTCCTTCAATCATCTTCCCATGCTGTAGTGAGGCCTTTACCAGTGGCTGAAACCACCTGATTAGCCCAGGTCTGCCAGATCTTATAAGGGCAAGGGTCAAGCTTATCTGAGGTAGGATGAAATGATTCAAGAATATTGTTTGTGCCTTCAGGCCATGACAACTGAAACTGATCCCAAGAGACTGGACCAGATGACGCACTTCCGTGAACTCTGCAATAACTGTGGCACCAGGTCCTGTGCAAATCTCTTCAGAATGTTAGTAAATTTGGATTGATCCCTGTCTCCCCTCTAACCACATCATGGTTTTTATGCATGATCTAGATGCTGTAGAATGAAAACACTATTTTCCCTGGGTTGGACTCATGTTTTTATAGCACTTGTCAGTGTCCACCCAGTTTCTTCCTTTCTCCTGTGATTTGAGGGACTGTTTGTTTGCACCAGCTTTACATGGCAGGATATATAATCGAAGTATGTCCATTCTATTTCTCTCCAAAGCCAGATCTTCTCCACTGACAAATCCCAGGCCAGCCATCAAACTAGATGATCAGGACTCTGTGGTTATTAATCCATGGTGATAGTGCTAATTAAGTCTGCTGCATGAAGTGCTTTTGGGCTGGGATTACCCCTGAGTCAACAAGTCACACCCCATTAAGCTGATTTTGCTTCCTACAGCAGAAGCACCTCACTATATTTCAGCCCTTTCCTTGGCAAAGAGCTTTTTACCCTAGAAATTCTTATTGTTGACTTGGTGACCCTTTCACACTATATAATTGTAGTGTTAGGATTCCACTTTAACTTCCATGGCTGTATCCTATGGAGTCCTATGGAATCTTGGGATTTGTAGGTTGGTGAGGCACTAATGCTCCCTGGTTGGGAATTCTAAATACCTGTCTCTAAACTGCAAAGCCCAGCATTCCATAGGGTGAAACCTTGGCAGTTAAAATGTATTATAACTGTGTGAAAGAGCTCTTACTGGCTGCAAGAAGCATGGAACAAAAGAGGACTGGCAACCTTTCTGTAAGTAGAAAGGAGTACTCATCATTTTTGTGCCAGGTATAAGTCTGAAGTGGAACCTCAAGGGTGCCTGTAGTGCTTTTGTGTGGGGACTTGGACTTCTGAGACCAATCCTGGGAGCTGGTTGCAGTTTAAGAGTACCATGCCCCTCTTTCCTTTCCTCCCTGACCATCGTACAGAAGTCAGAGAGCAGTTTTCTCTGTAATGGCACCCACAATCTGCCTCCAGGCTGCAGACATTGCTCTAGCTGGGACCATTGTTTTAGATGTGTGCTTATTTGTTTTATTTACATCTTGGCAAGAAAGGAGAAATACAAATTCTTTGTATAAGGGTAAATATTTAGCACTATTATCACAGCTATCATTCTCACTGGCAACCCAAAGACTGATTTATGCATCTAATTTTGGAAGCCTTTACCATGTTCCTCCAAGCATCGGTACTTATTTTGTTTCCATTTGGGGTGGAACATTTACAATGATGATGCTGTTTAATTCCCTACCATCAGGACCTGGTTTACTGTGCCACTATAAACACTGGCTTTTTTGTGGCTGGCACTGTAAATTGAATTCACAGCATGTGCTAAAACATGCAGCTGGAAATGCCACCACAAAGACATCTTCTGAATGTCTGAATGAGTTGAATGTGTATGCCTATACTGAAAGACTTAAAACAATTCATTTCCCCAGGCCTGAGAGTTGGTGGGGAGAGAGAGACACAAGATTGTGAATTTCCAATTACCTACAAAAATTAACACCAGCTCCTTTATAGCCATCTGAGTGACACACTATATGGTTAATCTAGTGGGATTTCCCCCCTGCCTTTCCTTTAGCCTTATATACATGATAAACCATACATTTACAACTAGATGTTCCTGTTTATCCTTGTAGTTTACTCAGCACTAAATTTTTCACTCAGAGTTATTCTTTTGTCAGTTAAAATGGTATGGAAGGATCTCAGTGCAGGTGGAAGCCACTTGTCATTCACCAGGTCTCAGCTTCCTCAGGTGAACAGCAGCCTTGAAGGAGGAAACACAGAAGCAAGTGCACCAGGAGCTGATCAGGCTGGGATGAGAGCCAGCTGGCTCCAGCCTTAAGGAAGGCACAGGGCAGTAGCTCAGTGCCAGAAACAACTTATGTGTTGGTTGTCCTTGTCTTCTCTGCTCATTGCCTGCCTGGATTTTGACCCCAGACTGTCTGACCTTGTTGCCCACTGGATTCTTGGATCTTTGGATTGTTTCTGGGTGACGTTTCTTCCCACTGTGAACAGGCAAGCTGTACCGACTGTTAGTGCCTCTGACTGTGAATGGCCTCCTGCTGACCCTGCACTCTGTTGGCTGGCATCTGCGACATCACTCCCCTTCTTCACCATGTGAAGACTAGTAACAGAATTTCAACTCCATTTCAACTGGAATGACATCTGAGACAAATTGTAGGTCTCTGACTCTAACCTTGTCACTTTTCTTCACCTGTATGATTTTTAGCATCTTTGTTTGATGATGAAGCCAGTGGAGCTTCCAAAGCTTGCCTGATATATTTTCTGCATTTTGGTTGGCTAATAAAGGTATAACTCTTTTGTGAATTTTGTTGTATTTTGCTGTGTGGCCAACACAGCTACTGCTGTGTGTGTTTCAGAGTTTGTAGGAGCTGCTGCTGATCTCTGGACAAGGTGGAGGCAGGAGGCTGGAATAGCTTTAATTTCCCTGGTGTAGCCACCATTGCATCCATCACTTCTTCCCCTGCTCCTGCCACCTTTTTGCTGTCCCAACAGGCAGGTCATGCTTGTCAAGCAAATCAATAACATGCCAGGGAATGAATGAGAGAGAGAGAGAACCCAAATACATTTTTAATCCCCCCCCCACATGGGGACACTTAGTGCTAGTAGCATGTTCTCCGGGTCCTCACCTTATCCAGTCTCCCATTGGTATGGAAATCTAACCACCCTGTAAAAACAGAGGGAGAAGGAAGTGGGCAGTGGTAGTGGCACTATCAATACTCTTTTCTTGGGGGAAAAAGTGGCCATAGGGACTGTAATCTGTGGTTGGAACTGAACGTTGCAAGCTAAGCATTTGCCCAGCATGGTGGCACAGCATAACTCCCACCAACATACATAACAGGTCTGACAAAAGGGCAGAGATTGCTCCCTTTCTCCCACTGCTCACCCTCAGTGTACAACAATACCAAGGGTGAGGTGGGATTTGCACATACAACTCTACCTTCCTCACCACTAATTGAAGCAGAAGTGCACTCAGGTGTGCCTGGGAAAAAGGGGGTGTCTCTGCCCCCAGCATAAGGCTGCTCCGTCATCCCCAGCCACACAGCAGCAACTGGAATGTGCTCAGGCCCAACCCCAACCAGTAGTCAGGAAAATGTAGCTGCACTCACAAAGCCTCCCAACTATTGCTGTGTAACCAAAGTAGGGGCGTTGTCGAAGGGGGTACTCAATATCTCCTTCAGCAATATCCCCCTGCAAAAATATACACTGGCATAACTGGGCGTTATGTCTCTAACAGGATTTTGGCCCTTGTCTTCACTGCAACTTGGAGGAAAAGGAGCCATAGTAGTAATGATGCCTCTGAAAATAGATTCCCGCTTCATGAAGGCTGTGGAGGAGAAAATGAAGGCAAGTGATAGGAATGGGTCCTCATTGCCCTTTTCTGTGGTCCTGGGAGCCTTCTACTTATATGAGACAAGGTCATGCTGGGCAGTCCTACGTGGTTGCTTCTAAAATAAGTGTGGGCAAAGTGTGGCCCATGAGCCATGTGTAGCTCCCAGGGCCATCTTTGTGGCCTGCAGGGCCATCTAGGGTATCAAAAAAGTTCATTTTTTGCCTAAAAAACTTTTCTGCCCTAAAAAGCCCTATAGAAGGGGTGGAAGGCATTTCCATCATGTTTGGGCTCCCTGAATCCTCTAGAGGTCAATTTTTGCCTCCAAATGCCCCCAGGAGGTGTGTGGGGCATTTCCACTATATTTTTGGGTGGTGAGCTAGGCCAATTTTGGTAGAGAAGAGCCCTAATTTTTGCAACAGAAGTGAATAGGAAGTGTCTTCCACTCATTTCATTTCCTGTTTTCTTTTTTTGTTTTGTTTAAGGGCCTCTCTTGGTGGTTTCTAGAATGGCCCAGGCTAGTTAAAAACATTCCTCTCATGTCCTCTAGATGTTGTTTGATCTCCCTAGCGTTCCAGAGTTGCTCACTCTGGCTCTCTAGAAGAAAGTTGTTTGGGCTTTCAGTAGGCAGCAATCCAGAGGAATGATGCACTGGACCAATGCATGTCACATGAAAAATATTTAATTAAAAAATTATTTTCTTTAAAAAAAACTCTCCTCTAGGATAAGAGAGGTAGCTTGTGTTGCACACGTACAACCACACACACTCCAGTTAAACAGCACCAATTACATTCAGACAACACCTAACTGGTTGAAGTCAGAAATGTTTGCTCTGCATATAAATGATCTGGTTAAGTACAGTATAGTGCTGCACACAGTGACTGCATAGCTATGTTAGTTGTCATAAATATTAAGTCCTGGCTGAATAAATTTTGCTTTTTAAAAAAAAAATTAGAAAACAACTGTGCACCATTGGTTAGTAAAACTGCTTCTATGCTGGTGAAGAGTGTTATCTAACTAAAATAAAAAAGTAAAAAAATAAAAAAAATAATTGTGTATTGGAAGAACAGAGTCCTGCATAGGTTTATGGATGTTGCTGGGGAAAATTCACACATGCTAACTTTTCCAGTGAAACACTACAAGAGGAAAACATCCTGGAAGGCCAGTGGAACTCACAGAACACTTCACAAGACTTCTGTCACCAAACACCATGCTTGTACTGTCCTTCCCTTTGCTTCACCATGGAGAGGGATCTGGGATTCACTTCATACCACTGGCCTGACAAAAATTCAGCTTTATAACAACTGGTCCAAATGGCTCATAAATGCCACAGCCATAGTGCAGCAAGAATTATCCCAGGAAGGTACCAGCTACACGCTTGCAGTCTCAAGCTCTGGTCCCGGGAATAGCAGCTTTCCCCCTTCCAGCCTAGATAACAGTGACAAATGAACTCCTGCCTCATCTTGTCCTTCTGTTGAGTGGTCAAGGAGCCTGTCACTGACACTTTGGTTTCATTACCATCTATGCTTGTTTGGATCTGGAAGGTGTTGGGATTGAGGTGCAAATAGGTGTCAGAGTCCATCCTTCGGCGGATGCAGCGGCCATGGTTATTGCAGATATTTTGGCTGCAAAGTTTGGTTGCCGTGGTCACGTTGACAATGTAGGGGCCCAAGGTGCTCATCAGGTATTTCTGAATCTTTAAGCAGTTGGTCTTTGAGATGAAAAAAAAATATATACACATACACAGTTAATAGAGAGGAAAACCAGGGAAAACCTGTTTTGCTAGTCTATACATATTCATAAATATAGGAATTTAATACATTCAGGGGACTAGTACTTAAAATGTCTGAATTGAGACAAAGGTCCCATTGAAGTTAAAGCAATAAAATCTATGGAAAGAGGTTGTCTTCCTCTTGAAATTAGCTTCTTGGCTTCAGATGGGTGAATGGCAGACAGGACAAAGGGTTTTCAGTTGTGCTAATAATATAGGGCCCAGTCTACCAAAAGAGTGGTCTAACTTTTATATTTCAAAAATTAGTTCCCTGTGGTCCATTTACAAAACAAGAGTGCATAATCAGGCTGCATTCATGATGGAAGCTTAAGGTTTAGCAATATTGAACATACACTCTTGTTTAATGACATACAAAGAATGCTGGATGCTTCGTTTAATCAAAAGACACTTTGTAAGTATTTCATGTAGTTTTAGTTACAACTCAGAATTCAGCAGGGGTTACAAAAAACTAGGAGCTTTAAACAAGCAAGTTTGTATTCAACTCTGAACACTCTCTAGCCAGTACCTTGTTAGTGACATACATGGGCATGAGGTGCATTGTGCACACAAAGTGATTTCTTGGGAGAATGCACAATGGTCACATCCAGTTTTCAGTGGTGTAAGCAGAGTTGCATATGTGGGACTATTGTGCATGCAGTTATACATTAAAGTACACAAAGTAGCACATGAATGTGCATTGCTTCTATGCATTGCCTTTACACACTAAACTTTGAAAGTGCACTATAGTTTGTCAGCCAGGCACACTGACTACTGATTCACATATGTCACACTATGCTGGTAATCAGTGGCAGAATATCCACCAGGAGATATTTATACTATGCTGAAATAATGTAGGATCTTGAACCTCCAGCCTTGGACCTCCTGCACTGTATCTGTACTCTTTCATGCAGAGTCACTTTCTGGTAGCTGTTCCCTTAATTTGAATTTTCCATCTGAGTTACTACATTTCTCTTCCATCCTGCTGCCCTAACCTTCCTACTTAGTTCCATGTTTGAGAACCTAAACCAGGAATGGCAAACTTTTAGCCCTCTAGATGCTTTGAATTTCAGCTCCTAGAAATTCCAGTCAGCATGGATAATGGCAAAGAGCCAAAAGGCTCTCTACCCATCTCCTAAGCAGTCAGCATTAAGACACTAGTGGGCAACACTGGTGCACCTAGTGCATCTCATCTGAGACCTTCCCTGGGCACACAGAACTTCCCTTCTGTGTCCATGCCCGGCACAGCAATTCCATGGCTGGTGGAGAGTGGAGGGGATCAGAGAAGCATCTGGCTGTGTTCCCATAGCCAGATGCAGACATCTTCAGCTGAGATCTGCTGCTGTCCTCTGCAGGGATCAGCAGGCAATGTCCTTGGTCTGCTTCTGCCTATGGGAACATAGCCAGAAACTTTTTCTCTGCTCTTCACCAGCAACAGAATGGCTATTGGGGATGACTGTTGGAACAACTTGGTGTGTCTTTTGGTGAGGAAGTTTGGTCATCGTGCGGGGAGGAAGAAAATACCAACCTCCACAATAGCCAAAAAATACATAGACAAAGAAGCTACGTAGGATCAGCCCTGGTTAATACTTGGACCAGGTGATCTTGGGCACAAGAATAAGGTGGAATTAAACTTGTGTTTGTCACTAAAAGAGAGCCAGAGTGGTATAGTGGTTTGAGTGTTGGACTAGGGCACTGGAAGACCAGGGTTCAAATTCCTGCTCAGCCATGGAAACCCAACAGGTGATCTTGAGCAAGTCATACTCTCTCAGTCTCAGAAGAAGGCAAGGGAAAATCCTCTCTGAACAAATTCTGGCAAGAAACCCCCTGTTAGGTTCACCATAAGTCAGAAATGACTTGAAGGCACATAACAACAGCATCACTAACAGGATGCCAGCCATTCTGTTTATAGTATTGAGTAAAGACTGGGTTTATTTAAAACAACCAACCAACCAACCACATATGCATAGTCTTTTATCTCTTGTGAGCCCCCAGGAGTAGGACTGACAGTTCAGTTTTCAGAAATGAAAGCCATTGTGTGAAGTTTAGTTTACATATGTGGTGAATTTTTGAAAAATTGTCAGCCATGTTTTGCCACGCAGTGCTTGGAGACAATCTCTGTTGGTCTTTCAGGAGTCCAAGTATTGTTGGACTGAAGCTCCCATCAGACCTGGTGAGGAATGATGGAAGTGACAGTCTGATAACATCTGGAAGGTCACCCCTTTATTAATGGTGTTACCTCAGTTTTCTCCCTTGCCAATCTGATTACATTATCCCCAGAATAATAATAATAATAATAATAATAATAATAATAATAATAATAATCAACAACAACAACAACAACAACAACAACAACAACAACGGAAGTGAGAGAGTTGAAAAGAGTAAGAAAAGCAGCTTTAATGGCTACTGTTCAATTACCCGGTTGCGAGAATAGTCTGCATCTCCCCAGAGTACAATGCCGTGTGCTCCCATGGCGGCTGCCTGCCCAATGGTGTACACCAAATCTGTCTAGAACAGCAACAAAAACCACCACACATAAATTTGCAGGAAAAGGATAGACACCAAGTCAAGTCTCATGGAAATCTGACCCTCTTTTCTGTGAACCAAATTTCCAACCTTGCCTATGTGTGTCAAAAGCCTAAAGTCAGATTAAACAAATAGGGCCATTTCTACACTTCATAGTTACAATGCTATTATTCCACTTTCAACATCCTGTGGAATTCTGGGGTTTGCAGTTTACTGAGGCCCAAAGAGCTCTCTGGCTGAGGATTCTAAATGCTCTTCCCTAAACTGCAGACCCCAGGATTCCACAGGATGTTGAAAATGGAATAACAGCACTACAACAGTGTAGTATGGAAAGGCCTACAGAGGTTGGAATACTCCCAACTAGACTGGACCCACTGAATCAACTGTTGAGTTGTGAGTCAACACATAGGTAAATTCAATGGATTGAAGGGTTCTACTCTAGCCAGGAGTAACAAAAAGATTTAATCTAATATTTTTATGGGGTATAGAAATCATGACATTCATGGAATTTAATAAAACTATGTATTTGAGTTTTCTTTTGCTTTGTGTCTCTGAATTTTCAGGACATTTCTTCAGAGCTTGAAAAAGTTACTCTGAGAAGCTACATTTCCCAGAATCCCTCCTTCCAGCCATGGTAACATGGTCACTGTTATTTTTTTAAAAAGAGCGACCTTCCCAAGCTCTTTCCAAAGAAATGCCATGTTAATCTGTATCCACATAAAAAGTGGGAGGGAGAGGAAGAGAATCCAGCAGCATCTTTGAAACTAAATGATTTGTTTTCTGGATCCACTTCTTGAGATACAATTCCTTCTTTGAAGTTCTGTTTAATATGATCTCTTTTTCTTCAACAATGAAGAAGAAACTGGCAGCATGGGCTGTTTATCAAAGATGATAGGAGCTCAGTCTATGGACATCTGGATGGCCACTCGTTTGCAAACCCAGTCTATCTCAAGTGTGGTTTGGGGGCAAAATGGAAGAGAAGCATCTCACCTGGGTCAGTTCCTTCAGTGTGTAGGTGTAGAATGGCCTGGCATACACAAAGACAGGCAAGGAATGCTGGGTAGAGGGCAGTTCAGCCACTCTCAGAGCTTCGCCCACTTTGGCCCACACAAACTTCTTCCCTTGGATGGAAGTTCTGAGCACCTCCTCCATGTAGATGGAAGGATACAGCGCTCTGCTCTTCTCCCAAAGCCAGATCAACTCATCATTCCGCTGTACCTCCACTGGCGGACAGTGCCCTGTGAAGTTCACAAAGTCATCTAAGTAATGGTAGTTGTAGCATTCTGGAAAGAGGTAGTAGCCCCACCAGCCATTGGGACGTAGAGACTGGGCAAGCCAGAGGGTGTCCGACATGAATTTCTCTGCAGCTGTCTCAAATTCCCACTTAGCCTGCATTTCTGCTTGGGAATCAGACAAATGAGGGTTCCTTTCCTTGACGAGATGGAGCGACATGGCTCGATAGACACTCTTCTTATCCCAGTTCCGTATCCACCGAGGTCTCCAGTGCTCCCAGTCAATCACAGAGAGGCCTGAAAAGGAATCTGAGGGCATGATGGCCCCAATATCACTCCTCATTTTGTCCAAGTGTTTTGTCAGGCTGGAGTTCTGGGGGCAGCCCCCATTAACAGCAGTGGGGGGCACCGTTGTGTTCAAGTAATAAGGATACAAGCCCAGCTGGTCATAGTAGAAAATAGTGATGTTCCCTCCAGTGAAGGCTTCTTGAGTGTTCACCAGAATGCCATAGGAGTCCAAGTTCAGGGGGACCTGATAGGCAGCTGAACACCGAGCAGTTGGTGCATTCCAGGTTACTAGGAAAGGACTGTTTTTTACAATTGGGGGCAGGGATGGTTTCAAGCTGTGAGTGG
The DNA here is from genome assembly GCA_948474755.1 of Ctenosaura bakeri. Lineage (NCBI taxonomy): Eukaryota > Metazoa > Chordata > Lepidosauria > Squamata > Iguanidae > Ctenosaura > Ctenosaura bakeri. Next base: position 499,894 of record CAOLHI010000122.1, on the reverse strand, counting down.
CTGCAGGTAGGTCTGGGAACAAGAGCAGCAGCAGCAAGAAGGTGTGGCGACCGAAGCACTTCTGCAGCCTCAAGTGTATCGAAGTCCACTGGGGTGGCCCAGTCGAATACAAGGTTTCCACATTGTGGGCAATACTGCAGGAAGGGCAGAAGAGACAATCCACAGAATGAGACACTGAGTTGCCAGCTATCACCCTTTTTAAAATAAAATCTCTCATTCTCCCAGTCTTGAGCTTCTATTGTTTATTCATTATTCGCATGTTACATTTACATGCTGTCTTTCCTTCAATATAGTCTACATAGTTCTCCACTTTATAACAGGCCTGTACAGTAGGGCCGGCTGAGACAAAACAACAGACTCTCAAGGACAGCCAGTGAGTTTTGTGGCTCAGGATGGACAGGAGGAGAGTGGATTTCTAATTTCAGTCTAATTTCTACACTACACTAGCTTGTTCTCCTTTTAGAAATCAAGTTCTCCTACAAAGCATGATTACTCCTGGGTTGTCACAAGCACTAGAAATATGCAGGCTCACATACCCAGGATGATTTCATCTGTCACTTTGATCATTTTACGGGTATCACAGAGACCCTGAAATCTCTAAAAGCTAGCCTCCCCTTGCTGGGATATTTGCTGCTGTCATGTTTACCATTGGCTCTTCTACTGGTCAACCAGATGTTTTGGACTTCAACGCCCAGTGGCCCAAGCCAGCATGACCAGTGGTCAGAAATTTTGGGAACTGAAATCCAAAACATTGGAGAGGGGACAGTAAAGACTGAGAAACAACTGCTCTATGAATAATAAAACCCCTGCTCCTCCCCCTTGAATATTTGGAGTACTGAAGACACAGCTGAGGATGAATCAAAATGCCTTTGAAAGCCTTCTTCCTCTCCATAAGAGAGAAGCTGTCTGTTTGCTAATTGCCCTTGCTGCAGGAGGTTTCCCAAAGCTAATTTGCTGAGTAATTCAATTTGCAGTATACACAAATGAGGTGGCAGGGGAAGCACGACTACTGCACTTTAGAGATCATTGGACTCTGGGGTCATGAATCTGCCTGCAGGGCTATTTACTAATGGGAGAAAAGCTAGCATCCCCTTACTGGGTCACTTGCTGCAGTCATGTTTGTCACTGGCCTTTCTGTTTAGAATTTAATCCCTTGCAGAATTTAATCCCTTTTCAAAAGAGAAAAATGCTATAACCTTTGCACTGAGAGATTTATGGAACATTATGGATGCAAGTTCTGAATGGAAATCAATTGTTATTAGTACACACATGCAGACACACACAGACACAGGCACAGAGACCCTTTCAGGATGCTCTTTCCTGACTTCCACCCTAGCACTGAAAGCTTCTTTTCCTCCTCTTCTAATGCTCTTCAGCTTTATGGGGCCAATTCCACTGGGAGCTGAACAGTCACATTAACTTCATTCTGCATAGGCCACAGAGCAGACACCCAATGATTACAGCTTTCAATCATTGCTGACCTGTATTAAACACACTACTCCCCCAGAGATGGAATGCTTCTTAGTCAAATGCTTTACCCGCTAATGTCCAAAGCTCTCAGAAAACCTCATACAATAACTTGATGGAACAAGGGCAGCCCCAAAGCTATAGGAATCACATCAAGTAGCGTGGGTGGCTCCCTTGTAATGGGTAGCAGGGGGGTATGAATCTGCTCTGGCTTTCAAGCCAAATTTTAAAGGAGCCATCCAAGGTCTTGAACCATCTCCCAAAAATGGAGTCAGCCCTTTGGACAGTTTCTTCAAAGTCCAAATTAAAACCTCAGATTGACCACCTCAGTGCCATGGAAGCCATCAGCTGTCACTGACACAGGGCACAGAGCAGTGGCTACAAACTTCAGGAAAAGAAATTCTATCTGCATATTAGGAAGGTCTTCCTGATGGTAAGAGCAGTTCAGCAATGGAATACTCTGCTTCAGAGGGTGCTGGAGTCTCTTTCTTTGGAGGTTTTTAAACAGAGGCTGGACGGCCATCTGTTTGGAATGCTTTGATAGTGTTTTCCTGAGTGGCAGAGGGTTGGACTTGATGGCCCCTGTGGTCTCTTTCAGCCCAATGATTCTGTGATTCTATGATGTCAGACTTGATTCTATATTGTTGTCTATGCTGCATAACTCTACTCATACTTAACTACATAGTTCAGGGACCCTTTTAATGAATTGCAAAGATGTATACCAGGGCACTGGCAAGAGTGTCTTGATGCATAGCAGGCTTTATGGATATAACAGGCACTTCCTAGCCTGTACTCATTAGGCTCTAAGTATGCACATGGACAGTCCCTAGCCATAGTCTGGATGGACATTGGTCTGGATGTGCAATGGTCACTTTGCTAGCTCCCCTACATAGTAACGTCATGGCAGCCCCTTGCTGAATACAGACATTGTGAAAGTTCTGTTTCCTGCTGACGCAAATCACTTATATAGACGTAGATCCCATATGGAATTCCAGAGCTTATCATTAGTTTTTCAGTGAAAGCTCATCCCATCCTGTTTCCTTGTAAAAGAGGCACAAACTCCCTTCCTTCTTGTTAGCATATGTAACTCCTTCTTATCCTGCTTGATTCTGCCAAGCACTGGGCTTGTCAATGACTGAATGGCTCTGAAGCCTTTGCGTAAATACAGATAAAGATTCAAACGGACACCCTAGTCCAGGTTCTTAAGGAGGATAAAAATGATCTTACACAATTAGCAGACAAACTGTGGGTGCCAACTTAACCACCCCAGGCTTATGTTCCCTACTCATACATTGTAGTGGCTGTTACCAGATGTGTTATTATTGGTGAGCTGTACTTGTTCCTTTAGTGCAGCTAACAGTAATGAACAGGCTAATGACAGTGAATGCAGCTATTGCAAACTTCAGCCTATTGTAGGCAGATCATTGCTAACCTACCTTTAAGGGCTGTTGTAAGAATAACTGAGATGATGGTGGAGGTGAACAACAACAACAGCAAATCTATTTATACACCACTTGCTCTTCAAAACTGGGACTCAAGGCATCAAACGAAGTGCTGTATGTGAACCTTCTCAGAGACTAATGGACCTTCCTTCTTTAAATATCTTTAAATTGGGCATGGGTGGGCATCTTTGGAGACCCTTTTAGCTGTGTATTCTTCCATAGCAGAAGATTGGACTAGATGGCCCTTGTTCTGTGATGTCCCCCCACATTGGCAGGGTGAGGAATACACTCTGGTTTTCAATTTGAACTTTAAAGAGGTTCTCCAAGGGCAGAACCTTTTTAAAGGACAGGTTTTGGCACTTTGACATAGTTCAGACTGAAACCTGAGGGCAGATTCACCAACCCATTGATGTGGAAGCCCTCAGCTGCCATTGCACATGTAGTAGTAATCATCAAGAGGAGAAGAGAATAATAATCAAGAGGAGAAAGGACCAGATGCCCCAAACACAATAACTGGCTAACTGGCAAGATTTGGGGGAATGTCTACCTTAAGCCACGTTTGCATGGAGTCCAGTTAGATACACAGAAAACAATCAGTTCATTCTCTGGCTCCAGCAGTTCTCATGACCCCGAAAAGAAAAAGTGTGTGTGATGGGAGGGAGATAAATGTAATACTCCACTATCTGACTGCAAACAGAAAGCAAGAGGCAGATTGTAAGCCAAATTGTGGGGAAGAGCTTGTGGGTTGCTTTGATTCTTCTTCCACAGAATGACAGAATGGGTGACCTTTGAAATAGTTCAGCAAGAATTTTTTTCTCCCAGATTTTTAAGTGAGAATACATTTTCAGGATCACAACAACAACAAAACCATTGTCCTTTAACTGTAAAGAGATCCCACAAGTAGGCCTTCTTGCTTTGTAAATTTAAACAGTGGTGGGCCCTTAAGGGATGGATTTCATTGTTGTTGTTGTTTGCTATCAGACCAACTGCAACTTACGGCAATCCTATGAAGAAGAAACTCCCAAAAGCACCAGTCCTTGACTGCTCTGCTCAGATACTGTAAACTCAGGACTGTGGCTTTCTTGACTGAATCCAGTAAAAAGAGCTGTAGTCAGGTCACCATATACGTATGCTACTGAAAATTGTCCCCCATGTACCTGTGATGGCCACAAGCCTGCAGTTGCCAGTTTGTGGAGAGTTTCCAGGAAAGAAACAATTGTAATAAATGGGAACAAATACTGTACTAGTTCCTGCTACATATGGAAAACATTGCTGGCTCCCCCATCCCACTAGTTAGCCTAAAAGACACTGGCTTATAGCACTCTGGAGTTTATGGCCTCACCACCATCCTGCTTGGAAAAGTGAAGTTTGAACTACAGCTCCCAAAATACCCTAGCCAACTGGCCAGGAGATTCTGAGAGCTATTGTTCCAAAATTCATTTTTCCAAGCACTGTTTTGCTGTAATTCATTACTCTCAATTAAGTCTCAAATAGCACCATTAAGGCATGGGAGGAAAATATCTCCTTTTGCTATCATCTCCTTACTCATCCTCCCTGTGTTCTTTATGTCAGTTAGTTAATTCAAGCAGAGAAATATCCAAAAGGTAATCACATAGGAAGATTTCTCTAGTGGTCATTCTTCTCCTGCGTTTGAGAAAATTTCCAAGAGGCAGAGTGGTGAGGATAGGGTTAACTGTGTTTGATGCAGCAAAAATAATGAAGTGTCTCTTAGGAGCTTGAAGTCTAGTGAGTTTTGGCATAAACTTTGGTGAACTGCCACCCACTCCACCAGTTTTTTGGTCACGGGCTGCAGTCCATGAAAGTTTATACCACATAAAACTTGACAGTATTTTGCATTTGAGAAGGTTCCTCCCCTGTTGCCCCCCAAAGAAACCTGTTGCACTTGTGGCTTCTATGCCAGTGTGTGCGTTTGCGGGGGGTGTGTGTGAATCTAATCTTGCCTTTTTCTCTGAACTTTTAAGGAGCTATCCAAGGTGCTGGATTTGTTGGCGAAGGATAGAGTTCAGCACTTTGGACAGCTCCATAAACGGAGGCAGGCATATTCCACTGCCCTCAAACAGAAATGATATCTCACCTGCATCACTTAAATACGCTGCAGGCACCAGATCTCATATGATTTTGGAAACCAAGCAGGTCAACCCCGGTTAATTCCTGGAATGGAGATCACCAAGAAATACCAGATGCTCTAGGCTATACTGCAAAGAAAGGAACTATCAAAACCACTTCTGAATATTCATTCCCCAAGAAAACTCTGAAATTCATGTGGATGTCATAAGAGAACAGGCAATCTGAAGACACATACTTTACATTACATTCATACCCTACCTCCTATAAGTCATCAGTTAATTTATATGAGGTTCCAGATGGGGGCAAAGGAATCACGCCCTGCCTTTGTGTGCTCTGTTTGATTTACTTTTGTGTGAAAGCCTATGGTCACTCTACATTTGCAACCTGTGTTATTACAGTGAACTCAACAAATGCTACAGGTTCACAGATGTCACCTATAGCATGTTGTGCTGCTTTTGTGCAACAATAAATGCACCACTTTAACTCATGAAGAGTGGAATAGCCCTCCTCCACACAGTGGAATAATACCCCTTCCAAACCTTTCCCTTTTTAAGCTGTATAGAAGGAGTTACTTTTATCTGAATCACTGCAATTATATTTACAATGAAGAAGAAAATAAAACTTTTGTGGGCATCACAGCCCTCAGTACAGGATATTGTATGGAAGGGGCAGGATAGATTAAAATCTAACTCAAACAAGAAAGACTTTACCCTTTTCTCCACTTCCAGCATTTAGGAGTAACACAGATCAATATTACTCTATCCCTCAGTCTTAACCAAAACAATTAAATCACTTGTCTTTTGACCTTCTAACCTAGGAAGGGAAATCATGTGGCCCTCCAGAGGTTGTTGGACTGCAATGACCAGCATGCTTCATTGTTGGCTGTGTTGGCTAGGGCTGTTGGGTTCCACAGGCCAACAGCATCTGCAAAGTAGCAGGATTCCCACCCCTTAGCTCTAGCTAAGCAGAGGTGCTACTTAGGGAGGTGCTACTAAACCCCCTTTTTAGATTTGGCAGCAATTCACTTCTGCTCAGAGAGATACTTGTGTGTAGCTCCCATTCCATGTATGACTTTTCCTAATAATAATAATAATAATAATAATAATAATAATAATAATAATAATAATAGCTATGGCATTTAATTATAGTGCCTTTTTCTTTAATTGTTCAAAGTACTTCTCAGTAATCCCCAGAGTACCCCTACTGTAAACGGCTGGCATGATTACTCCCATTTTGCAGATCAGAGGCTAAGACTGGGAGAAGGGCTAAGCTAAGGCCACCCAGTGAGCTCTCAGAGAAGAACTCAAGAGATTTCCTGCTTCTAGTCCATGTTCTTAGTATCTTGCATGTGCTGATTGATGTAGGTTCCAGCAAATACTGGAAGAATGCCTAGCGACCTTTGGGCAGAGTGATACATGGGCCAAATGAGATATAAACTAGGAGGGACAGATGCGTGTGCTTACTTTCTTCCTTGAGAAGGTTACAAGGCTAATGATCCACACCTGGGAACAGTTTGGAACGTTCTTTGTTTGGGCTTCAGCTCCCACAAACAGCCAGCTACTATGGCCAGTAGATTCTGGCAGCTATACTTCAGAAAAGCACCAGAAAACACTTTAAAGTTGCATGGTTTGCCAGAAATACCAAAAACTGCAACTGTCCAATAAGCTAGTGAGCAAGATAGGGTTGCCAGAGTGAAAACTGGAGAAGGGGCTCCTGTACCCTTAAGGGTTGTGTAGAAGAAGGAATTTCAGCAAGTGTTGCTTCTTGCGCAATCAGCTAACAAGCAACACCTACTAAAATTCCCATTTTCAACACAAATTTCTTCTATACAACCTTTTCTGCACCAAAAACACTGTGGTGCCTTGTGTCTGTCTGTGCGTGTATTTTAAATAAATCTTTTCTTTGTGTCTATGGGCTATTTGCAACCCTTAAGAAAGGGCCAAGGGCCAAGAGAGAGCCAGGAGCTTTCAGCTAAGTTTTGTTTTTTAGTTGTCTGTAGGTGGCACTATTGGGGCCTTTCAGGGAGGGGAGGAGTTACAGTGCCATGCTTGGTGACAGGAAAATGGCTCATTTCAAAGACATAGCCGTGTTATTCTGTTTGTAAGGCTGGGAACATGCATCCTTAGGATTGTCAGAGTGAAAAATAGAGTGGATTCATGTACCTTTAATGTTTGTGTAGAAGATTGAATTTCAGAGGTATTGCTTTCTCACACAACCAGATGACAAGCAACACTTGCTGACATCTCCTCTTCTGTACAACCGTTAAAGGTACATGAATCCTCTCCAGTTCAAAAAAAAAAAAATGCACAAAAACAAGCACCATAGATTTCTGCCTGTCTAACCCATGATTTATCTGGGAAAATGACTGGGGCAGAAAAAAAATCCCACTCTGATCTTGCTGTGATTTTCCTGGGGAAAAAAGCTAGAAGTCATGAGCCAGATGGTGGTGGACAGGGAGACAAATGTAGAGTTTTGTGTGTTTTTGTGTAGGAAGAGATGTTTTGTGTAGGGAGAGATGTTTTGTGTGCGTTTGAGTGTGAGTGAATGAGGTGGAGAAATGTCCATTGTGTACAGGTGTGTGATAGAAAGGGGGAGACTGTCATCTATATATGCGTGCATGTGTAAGATATAGAGTTTTTCTCTCAGAACAGCAGTGTTCCATTTAAATTAAAATGCAGTTATACTCATACCTACTTGGAAGTAAGCCCCCATGAGTTCAGTGGGACTTCACTCAGGTAAATATGTTTGTGTTCTGACCGTACTTTGAGCTTGGTGAAACAGTGTCCTCGTTTTCATCTGTGAAATGTGGGGGAATCTGTCACTCCCTGTCTCGTCATCAGTTGCCTCCTGAAGTAGATGGCTCACCCTGGCTAAGGCAGGACCAGCTCTAGTACTCTAGCTGCAACCCAGCCTGCTATGCTAACGTAGCTTCCTGAGCTCACAGTTCTTATGTAAACAGACTGTTTGTCAAAGTTGGTCATCCACTTAAATCCTGAGCAGTTCTGTGCAGATAGAGTAATCCTTCCAGGGCCATGTTTTAAGGCACATGTGGATCTAAAATGGATTTCTAGCACAGAAGAGAGAGTTCAGGGTCCATTTCTTTTCAGAGAGTAGTCATATCATCTCTCTGGGCAGCTATTGATTCTGTAAGCTGTAAATCCAGGTGGAATTTCTGATGTGACAATGACAAATGTACAACACTGCCTCCCACATGCCCCCATTTTCCATAAAGCTTTTAGCCTACTGGACATCTCTCTCAGCACATCCTTTTAAAATAATTAATATTGCATTACTGCCTGAAAATCCAGCAGAAGCAGCATATTGGAAAGTAGAGATGGGACATTCTCAGTGCAGAACGATGTGAAATTAAAGACCATGCTGCACAGGAACTTTGCAGACAGCCACTAACAAACCCCTAGCCTTTCAATGAACACTTTGAGAATTTTTATAAGATAATAATTTGAGGTATGAATCAAGGCAAATTAAGCAAATCAGCCCAACATGTGAGTCAGAGCAGCCCGGCTATGCTCTGTTCAGCAAGTTGTGTTGTGCAAGGAACAAAGGCAAACCAAGATAAAACTGATGTCTGTCTCATTTCAATGTGATTGGCATAATTCCAGGCTACTTATTCTTCCCTCACTTCCAGCATTTTGTGTATTTGCTATGAATGCATACAAGTGTTCAATAATTATTGTTCTATACTTTACAGTGTGTGTGGGGAGGAGAATGGCCAAAGTAACAGAAAGCTGGTCTATGGCAGAGAAATAAAATTACCCTCAAGTTCATGTTTAGTTTTTCATCTTATCAAATTCACTTGCTCTGAAGACAAAGAATTCAGTACAATGAATTCAGAGAATCCAAAATAATGCTCTGTTTGAACATTTAAGAGGACTTTCAAAATCAACAACGATTTACTAGATCCTTTAAATCATGCTCTGGGTGTTCAGAAAATGCAAAGCAATAGGGTATCGAAGGACATGCATGCAGTTAACATGAGAACTATTCTTTCTCTAATACACTTCCCCATACTGAATAAAACAGGCTGTTTTAATGCCACAATTTAACTATTGCTTTCCAGAGGGAAGGAAGTTGCACAAAAATCCAGTGGCTCTATAGACTATCATTATCTCTTGGCAAGCATTATGGTAAGTTGGAGGACGGAAGCAATAAGAAAATTAGAAAACACATTCTGGATGTTCAGACATTCTAATTCAGAAGCATGAGGGGGGATGCAGATACCTTTTAAAAAGAAGGGGATAGGAATTTCCCTTCAGCTTTAAATGTTCTAGTTGCTCTCATCAGAAAGTGTTCATTCTCCAATCTTTTTTCCAACCCTGTGCTGCCTGTTATTTCCAGCGCTGCTTATTTCCACTAACTGCCTCTCTTGCAAATAAGCAAGAGCAAGCTACGAAAAAGTGGGAGCTTGCCATGAATTTTAAAGATGGGTTCTTTCAAAATTCTGAAGAGCTAGTAGCAAATTTCCATTTCTGCAACCTGTATATTCAAATTCTGAGAATCAGGAGCATGTCTCTTTATTTTGCCTGGTCCACTCACATGCAAGTTGAAGGGGTAAAAATGCTATTGCTGGCTGCAGCAGGTGAACCCTGGAACTGTCTGAGACAACCCTGAATACTTTCCCCTCTTTTCCAGAAAGCAGCCCTACAAAAACAATCACTCTGAAAAAAATATGAGTTCCTCTCTGTGAGAAAGGGACACTTACCTGAAGAATTTTGCAGCCATGGGACCCAATCTCTGCCTCCAGCTCCTCCTAGAAGCACCCTGCCCACTCTAATGCTCTGTCTCCCTCCTTAGATTCAGGCTCAGACCTGGCATAATATCAGGGCACCTGCTAAACCATCTCCCTCAGTGGGTCCCCCATAGCTCAGGCAACCTCCCTTTTCCTCAGGCTGACCAAGCTGCCTGCATGCCTCTCACTTGCCTCGCATCCAGATGTATTTTGCACATCAGTTTTATCTTCCAAGGCACCCAGGAGGTGTCCCTTGGACCAAGAGAACTGGAGGGAAGGGGAACTACCTGTGGCTGGTCTCCCCTGCTTCTGCAGTGGTACAATCCATGTCTCTGCGCTTGGTGAGCAGCTGTGTTTATGAGCACCTCCTCCAGACGAACCTCATGCTTCATTGGGGCAATTGTGTGTGTTGCGTTCATTCAGTCAAACAGAAACTCTACAACCTCTCCGGCCCTTTCAATAGCCGGTTGGTGCTTGGCAACTGACAGGCAGAACCAGCCTTTGCCTCCTTTCTCCAACCTTTGCTGACTCTTTCATCAGGCCTGTTAGCGTACCAAGAGGCAGCTACAATGTTCAAACTGATTCTCCGGGACTTCAACTGAGACTCCCCTATTTACAACCATTCAAAAAGATTTGACTGAATAAAACCAATGTTTTAGCTGGCTTCTAACCTCCAGCCTCTGAGTGAGTGGAGACAAAGGTCTCACAGATGGATCTCAAAGTCACATTGGATAGGTAAATAAAGACAGGTAAATGAGACAGTAAGAACTGAATCTTGCACCATTAAATTAAATCCTTGTTTTCTGGATTCCTGAGCAGAAACGATTTTACAAAACGTTGGGGGGAAAAGACCTATCTTTTCTAAAAAGACATCTGTAAATTCTGAAAAATTCCTTCCAAAACAGGATGAAATAAAATTCTACTGGATATGCAACAATCCCAGCATGAAGAGGACTATACTGTTACTTGACTGCCATATAGATGTGAAATGTATGAAAATTTGGGAAGTTGGAGGAGGTATTGTAATTCTAATTCATTGCTAACACAGCGAAGCAGAACTCCAAACTTTTTCAAAACTGACTACTCAAAGCCCTGAGCTTGGATGGGAAAATACCTCAGTTTGGTTTCTTTTACATTTTGGCTTTTCAAACAGCAATAACAATATCCAAATTCTTTTCATCTCTGATATGAAGAAGGTGTGGATATGGGAAATTCCTATTAAAAATGAAACAAAGTTAAATTTTTGCCCTTCTGTCCTCTCATTGGTGACTGGTGGCTTCCATGCCAGTGGAGCACTGACTCCACTCTGGGTTTTTGTCTGAACTTTAAAGGAGTTATCCAGAGTGCTGAACCTATTTTGGAGACAGAGATTCACCACCTCCAGTGACATCAGAGCCACCAGGTGCCACTGCTTACTCTCACACTGTTCTTTTGCTACTTACTACATGGTAACGGCACCACTTTGTGAACACTTCTCTCCTTCAAGCAGACCTTTCCACTCAGTATTCTCTGGGCAAGATGTCACATGTGATAACAATGACCCTGCCATTAGGCAGAGTAAGACAACCGCCTCAGGCATCAGATTTTCAGTGTTATAAAAGGACAGCTAATTGTTAGTTATCTATGTTGTTGTTGTTGCATACCTTCAAGTTGTTTCCGACTTATGGTGACTCTATCACAGGGTTGTCTCAGTCTGAGAGTGTATGTTGCACCCAAGCAGGGAATCGAACCCTAGTTTCTAAGGTTGTAGTCTAATGATCAAACCACTACTCCATGCTGGCTCTCTTATTTACTTTGTTACCACTGTATTGATACTGGCAGGAATGGTGAGAGCTGTTTGGGATTTTCTGCTTCACATGCTAAGTGAACGTGGTGGCAGAGGGTTGGAGAGAGTTGCCCTTCTGTCCGAGCAAACAAAATGTTTTTGGCTTCTCCTAGCAAGCAATGATAATGATAGAGCTGAGTTCCTAAGCCATGGGCTTTGCTAAACTAAACAAGGACAACCTTGCCATTCAGCGGGGTGAAGTGTACCTGTGCCAGACAACATGGGGCAGTGGAAGTGGGGAGGGAAAAATATGATGGGAGCAAAAGGTGTCTGTATGGAATGATGGAGTGGGTTGAGTGCTGAAGTAGGACCCCAGGAGGCCAGGGTTTGAACCTCTGCTCAGCCATAAAAACCACTGGGTGATCTTGGTGAAGCCACACTCTCTCAGCCTCAGAGGAAGGCAAGGGCACCCCGCCCTGAACAGATCTTGCCAAGAAAACCCAGTGATAGGTTTGCCTTAAGGTCACCATATGTCAGAAATGACTTGAACACAAGAACACAACCCAGCAATCCTGTTTTGAAACAAAAAAGTGCTGGCACTAACAGACATGCAGACAGGGGTGGATGGGTCGGATCCCTGTTGACCCAGCAGTGAAGCAACTCTAGGCAGCCCTGTAAACTAAGCACCTCCTATTATTCTGCAGATGAAAGCAGTTCAGTTTCCAAAAGGCAGCCAGGCCTTAGCATTTGTGCTGTGGGAAAACAATCCCCTCTAGAGGTGTCTGAACCCAAGAACATTTCTAACTAATTTCACACAGGTTCCTGAAGCGAAGCTGGCTGGCAAAGTTGGTTAGAGATTTCACAACTGGTTGTCTGGATCTCAGAAGCAGCTCTCAGATTAAATGCCTTTAAACCCACTGCCAGTCTCCTGAGGGATCACGTGCCATCTGGTCATATGGAAAAAATGCCCCCAAATGAAAAAGAGTACAGGTGTTCAAACTACTCCCAGGAGAAGCTCTGCTTCTCTGTCAGGGCTTCCTGGAAAATGTCAGGATACTATGCTCCATTAGTGACACATCATAATAATATCCCTGCTGGAAGAGGGAGAGTGGGGTATGCCAACCCACTCCCATCACAATGCATAATGTTACAACTTCTCAGAAAGCAATTCCAAGCTTTAACACGGCATGACTCCATATTTCCCTCTACCTCCTCATTTCACCTGGTGTCAATAACATAAGTCCAGCAAAAGTCACTCAGCGGACCTGTACAAAAATATTTGACAGGCAATCAGTTGAGAACAATGCTGGTTCCTTTCTCAATTTGTCAATCCCTTATTACCCAGGGTGTGTATTTTAACTAGTTTCCAGAATGGCAGATTTTTCTACAATGTACGTGTGATGTTTACACAAGGAAGGAGGAGAGTCCATACCTCACAGACATAATTTTCTGTACCACTTCCTTTAAAAAAAAAAGTGTGTGTGTGTGTGTGCTTACTAGGTTTAAACAGTGAACTTGTACCACAGAATCCAATCACCAATTTGCCACCACAAGCCCCTGTACTTGGGGAATTTATGCTCTGTGTGTGTGTGGGGGGAGGCAGTTGGTGGATAACTGCAGTTGTTCAGATATACCCTTTATGTAATTAATTGAGCAAGCAAGCATGCAACCCCAAAGAAGATGTATATGAAAAATAGTTTCAACTTGGATGGTAAAGGGTAAAACAAGTTAAGCAAGACAAATTGGTGGGTAGAAACTTAGCCTAAAGGATAACAAAAATAGGAAGCCCTTCAGTTCTAGCCCCTGCTCTTATTTATTTTGAGTCCAGGAGAATCTGACATAGGAGAGAACACACAATCACAAGCATCCAAAACTAGTTTTGTGGTCATTCTGAAGGGGGCAGTGATGTAAACCTTGGTTTATTTCTAACTGTGAGAACAAATCATTTAAAAAGTTTTTTCTCTGCTGGGTGAGATTACAGGAGATTTTTGGATTTGTTTTATTTTGCACTTCAAGACTTGTTTGTGAAAAGAGTATTTGTGCAAAATGCCTTGTTTTTTCATAAGAATTGTTTCTTGGGCAGAAAACAACAGAGAACAATGTGTTCTGTGCAAGAAGCATTGTTTCTTGTGAAAAATACTACGGGGTGGGGGGAGTCCAAAAATTTCTTTAAATCTCATGGTGACTGGCCATTTTCTTGATGGAATTGCCTCAAATTATTGGCTTCCAAGGACTTCAAACTGTCTCATTTTGACCTCCCTTTCTTGTGTCCTTTCCAGTCAAGGACAAGAAAATTTGCAAGTATTCTTTATACCCTTAGAAGGGAGCAATCAAGAAACAGAAATAATGCTTTATGTAGAGGAAGAGCAGAACTTTCAGACAGTGACCCAAAGAGACTATAAAAAAAAGAGGTGAATTCAAGGAAAACTCTGGGACTATTCTAAGCTGTTCAGCACTGGCATCATAAGAGTAAAAGAAGCTGTCTCATACCAAGTCAGAAACAAACAGACAAATTTACTTTTTAGATTACAGCACCCAGCACCCCTCAATTAGCATGAGCAGCAGCCATGCTAGCTGGTAGTTTAACCCCCAATACTTTTTTTCACATACTGGCCATACTAGCCCAGTATGGTCAATGGTCCAATCTAGCCCAGTGTTGTCTGTAGTTTGGTTGGCAGCAAAAATAAAAATCAGAGGACTGAATAGAGACCTTTTCATACAAATCATGTGCTCTACCACCACTGACCTACAGCATCATTTGTGAGTTCGAACTGGGAAAATGTTAGGCTATCTGTTTGGTTTTAACTGGTTGACTAATGCATCAGAAGATTACATCATGTACACGTGTACACTTTAAGCTGCTTCTTCTATGTGAGACAAGCTTTTGTATTTTTTTAACCAGTTCTGTACAGAAAAGACTTTTGATAGTTTCCATTTTTCTCCTCAGTGATAAGTGAAGAAGTTATGCTTACTATAAAATTCCCTTCTGTGCAATGATAAAATGGTATAGAATCCCTGTCTCATATGGCATCTGGCAACTGCAGCACATAACTTTCTATCCCCTGTTATCATCATGCCCATGTGCAGCAGCTCTGAATGCAGATGGTTTGTCTGTCACAGAGACTGGCGAGCAGCAGGCTGACATCTGGAGGCTAGCTAGTATCACTGCCAGCACCAGAGTCCTTCCTTTCACCAGACTGCTCCCTCTGGTTCTCAGCCATTCAGAACTGAGTTAAAGGTTTGGAGATAATATAGCTCTGCTAGGAATTTGCTTACTCCAAATACCAGCATCCAGAAATCTCTCTCTCTCTCTCTGTCTCTCTCTCTCTGAAATAGGTTGAGTTAAAGGAAGATCCCCAGGAGCTGTGGAGATGTGCAATTTCCTGAAACCTCTACACCACAGTTCCACCTGCTGTGGTTCATTACACAACCTAGTAACATTAAGAAAAGGGAGAGATTTAGTAGTTATTTGTTTCCCCCTCTGGGTACCAGAAGGCTGCTTTCATTCTTGCCAAGCAAAACAGGCTCCAAATATTTTCTGCACTGGAAGACTGGGAGTAGGGATGGGGGAGATGGCTAAGGAGGGTAGCCAAAATGAGGCAGTTTGAAGTCCCTGGAATCCAACATCCACCTCCAGGGCTGAAGTTACATTTCCTCAACTGAACTGTAGACAAAAAAAGCCCTGCCTCCTTTTAAAGCACACTGTGAAATTGCAGCTGCTGTAGGAATGATACATCTAAATGTTTTGCTATCAGGTGATAACAGCTTTAGAGCAGCTAGCAGAGAATGAGGGAAGTTGTGACCCAACATATCTGAAGGGATCCAGGTTGAGGAAGCATGCTTTGGAGAACTCCAAGGAGTTCATAGAGTCATAGAATCAGAGATGGAAGGGGTTTCAAGGGCCATCTAGTCCAACCCCTGAGAGTATTCCTGAGAGATGGGCATCTAATCTCTGTTTAAAACCCCACAAAGAAGAAAGTCTACCTCCCACCCCAACGGTTCACCTACATCATTTCATCAGCCACCTTGAGTCCCAGTTTTGAGGAAAAGGTGGAGTATAAATAAATTAGTAGTAGTAGTAGCAGCAGATCATCAACATCATCTACCACTTGCCATGCTAAAAGAAGGACCATAGCTCACTGATGATCAGAGCATGTGTTTTGGGGGATGAAGCTTTCAGGTTCATCACTGGCAGCTCCATCTATGAGCAGCTGAGATAATGAGAATACAAAAAGTATCTCAAAAATATCATCTAGAGCAGGAATTAATAGAAAGTGAAAGGGAAACTTCATGGTAGGGTTGCATTAGGGTCACAGTAAGTCAAAAATAACTTGAAGGCACATAACAATAACAACAACAACAACTTGTTGTTGTTGTTGCTTTGTGCCTTCAAATAAGTCATGTCTGACTTAGGAATCTATCACGGGATTTTCTTGGCAGAATTTATTCAGAGGGGGCTTGCCCCTGCCTTCCTCAGAGGCTGAGAGAATGTGACATGGCTAAGGTCACCCAGTGGGTTTTTATGGCCAGGCAGGGGTTCAGACTCTGGCCTCCCAGTGTCTTAGTCTGACATTCAAGCTACTACACCATGCTGTCTCAAACTTACATCTGCATAACTCATCTTTTGGTTGCTGCAGAGGTCAGAATTATCTACCAACCACACAATGACCAAGTTCTTCCTCAACCCCACCTTTTCAGCTGCTGCAGGTCCCCCAGCATGGCCATGCAGTAGCTGGTGGAGAGTTGAGGGGGATCAGCAGGGTAGCATTGAGCTAGGTTCCTATCATAGGATGCTCAACAGGGAGTTCATTCTCAAGGATCTCTGAAGGAAGCCCCAGGAGGTGCTGGAGGATTCCTACTGCTGGTACATCCAGTTATAGGAACAGAACAGGATGGTTCTTCACCACCTTCACTTTTTTCTCCACCAGCCAGGAAATGGCCCTGTTTTGAATGGGCTGCAGCAGCCTGAAATAGTTTTTTGAAGGGGTTGTATGACAGGGAGACATGTAGTTATGCCTGTGCAGAATTTTATGATACGTTTCCCAGTGCAGAATCTTGGCCTCAGTCTTAATGATGTAAACTGCTTTCACAGAAACCTTAACATCTCAAGGGAGTCATAAAAAGATGAATGAATTCAACTACCTTTGATCCAGTATCACTAGTTTAAATTTGATCAGACATGCATTCATGATTTATTTATAGTTTAATCAGGACAAAAGCAATGTCCTGTGATTAACTTGGCACAGATATAATGTGTTGTTCAGTGGCACGAATACCCCCTGCAGCTTCTTCATTAACTTCATGTCCTGAGCAGAGAAGATTTTCTGCTCTGATATACAAACTACTCTTTCAGTGCCATCTTCCTGCTTTCACTGTTAGCAGCCAGCACATACGCAGCATGGGCATTCTGAATTATGATTTTTTTCTTTTTTCTTTAAATGTTTATTAAGTTTTGTACAGAAGCTTTGTACAGAAAAGACCATGACATCTGCTATGGTATTTTTTAAAAACAACAACAACCATAAACTATATTAAAGGATTGCCTAATCTATTTAGCACTATGTACTTTCTTGTTTTGGTTCACCTCTAGCTCAAGTTATCTTTCCATAAATTATACTGAAAGATCACAGGGAGGCTTAAAGATCTTTAATGATAAAGAGTAACTAGATATTATAAAAATGGTTTTATGCTGGATCACTTCTTGCTACTTTTAACTCTTGTATAAGCTTTCCCATCAAGGGTCTTGTGTGATTGGTTAATACAGGTTAACTTCCCTTTCTTCCCTACTAAGGCAATTTCTAGTTGAATCTGAGTGTAAAAATTTAGATTTTAATGTCCTCCAAATATAAGGAATAATGAACCTGCTTAAGGCTTCATCTTAATGTTGTTATTGTTTTCCTTTCCACTTCCTGAAAGACCAATGTCACTACATGTTTATATATGCATCTTTGGCGTTACATTGTCTTCAACAGTTACCCTCACCTGAGGAAATTACACAGTTCACCTTCCTAGGTGTTAAATACTACCTATAAAACAACTTCATTCCATTTTATCTAATTGGTGCAGAGACAGAATTTGAGTTACTTCTCCAAAAATGAAAACAATCTTCTTGTTCAACAACTTCTATTAAGATCTTGTTCCCAAATTAAACTCATTCCATCCCATACTTTAATTATGATTTCCTATTTTAGTCTGAAGAATATGCCTGAAAACTGTTTTGCAGAGAATCAGTCCTTCCAATAAAGTCAATTTTGCTAATACTAAGATGTGAAATGAAACTTAGGCCAGTACGTTCTGGCAGGAATTTGCAAGTTAGCAAGTGAAAAAAAAGGCAACAACTGATCTATCCACTTATGGAGGATTGTACTAATGCACTCAAAAAAGGAGATACATCTCAAGATGCTGAAGAATGACATTAAATGACCTAGATGCAGGTTATATGACAGAGAGATTGATGGGATTTAAGATGCAAAAGGTTAAGAACTATCACTCCAGGATCCAAGATGAAGTCCATCTTCACAAAACAAAAGATCTATTGTAGCCTATTGACTGGTAGGGCTCACCACTGACTCAGGCTTCGCTCTACTTTTAAGTCGGGTCCTGCACTGGAAGAAAGTCAGGATGTAAACTAAATAAAATAAATAACTACACTGGGCTTCTTTACTTGCACTACTTGCCAGGAATTGCACCTGAAACTCATTCCAGAGTTCAAAAAGCATCCAAAAGCATGTGCTCTATCACTAAGCAATAGTCCCTCCTTTCCCATGCCTTGTCTAAACATATGATTTGTGTGCATATATGCCTTCAACTCTCTTGCTGACTTATGGTGATCCCATGAATTTCTTAGGGCTTTCTTAGGAAAGGAATACTCAGAGGGGTTTTTGCCAAAATATGTTGATTACTTCCAGTGAAGATATGTGTATATTGGAATGCCAAATAATATGAATGCTAATAAAATGGAAGGGTGAATGGATGAAGAAATCAAGAAGCACCTTTGAGACTGACTTATTTATTTTAACACGAGCTTTTGTGGCCATCAATCCACTTCATCAGATGAACTGATGGAGATGGAAGTTCAGCCAAAGTAGGGATGACAGGTCAGGATTGTCTGAGATCCTGAGATCTGGGGACCAAAATCTGAGCTCAAAGGATGAGCCCCTTGTGATGTCACTAAAGACAGGCCCTTAACACTATAAAGATGATATTATAAAGAACGGTCCTGGTGATATCATTAACTACTATAAATTAGGCATCAACAATTTACACAGGTTACATTATTCAATTTTTTTAAAAAAAGTCTAATTACTGAAAGAAAGAAAAACCTATGTGCTTACCTCACTCTGAGAACTAGAGAAGACAGTCTAGGCCCTGAAACTCGGCCAGACTCTGAGACCTGGCAACCCTAAGCCACAGGTTTATTGGAGTTGCAAGTTTGTGGGCAGTACAGAACTTGGAATAACTATGGAAGAAACTCAAGGGAGAAAGTGCAAAGGCAGGTTTACAGGTGAACATTAAGAAAACAAAAATAGTGACCATAGATGATTTATATAACTTTAAGACAGATTATGAAGACATTGAAATAATTTCCATACCTTGGCTCAGTCATTAATCAGAATGAGGGCTGCAATCAAGAAATCAGAAGAAGACTAGGGTCCTTTTCGCAAGGCATTTCCGATGTGAAAGGGCCGCTTGAGCATCGCGTAAATGTGAGGAGTGGTCCACACAACACACTCATATGTGCACGACGCTCAAGGGCCTGATGCGGACCCGCGCATGCATTTTTTCATTTTCGGCTTACCTGGCATGCAGAGCCTCAGCGTGCCAGGCCGGTCATGCTTCCTGTCCAGTGCAGGCTGGGAAAAGATCCCAGGCTGCACTGCAGAAGGAAGAGGTGGGGTGCTCGCATGACCAGGAAGCAGTTGCGGAGCCGATGGGACCGGGACACAAGAGCCTCTCGCTGGAGGCTGCTCGCGTGAGCCCTGCACCCCAGCTCCGTGAAAGGATAAGGTGTAAAAAGGGTCTAGGACTTGGGAGAGCAGCTATGAATGAACCAGACAAGATCCTGAAGTGTCAAGATTTATCATTGGATACTAAAGTTAGGATTGTCCATGTCATTCTATTTCTAGTTTCTATATACGGCTGTGAAAACTGTTCAGTGAAAAAAGCTGATAGGAAGAAAATCAACTCATTTAAATGTGGTGCTAGAGAAGAGTTCTATAGATACCATAGACTGCTAAAATGACAAATTAATGGGTACTAGACCAAATCAAGGCTGAACTCTTCCTAGAAGCCAAATGACTAAACTGAGACTGTTGTACTTTGGACATATCATGAGAAGACATGAATCACTAGAAAAGACAGTACTGCTTGGCAGAAGACACTAGGAAAAAGAGGAAAACTACATTACAGGTGGATAGATTCAATCAAGGAAATCAGGGTGCTAAGTCTACAAGGGCTGCTGAGGAAAGAGTGACTTGACAACTTCCCATCCATAGGGTCACCATATGTTGAAGTTACCTTGACCTCAGTTAACAGCAACATGGAAATCAATACTTTAAAAGTGATAGTGCAGAAAGTATAGAAAGGCTAAGCGATTCTCAGGAATTCCTTGGGCAATACTTAAGCAACATCTAAGGCAATCTCCAAGAAAAGTATAAAAACAAGGCTAAAGAACATCAGTTCCCTAGAGTGGGAAAACTCTTATGAGGAGAGTTCTTGCGTATATGAGTATTTTTGAGGACCCAAATACACATACATCTAGTATGCCAAGAAGCCGTTATCCCCTGACTAACAATACAACCCTGGGGGATATCCCATTTAACAATAGGCCAACTATAACACATGCAAATTGCTCCTTCCCACCCAGGAGACTACAAAAGTATATATACTTTGTCTCATTTCCATGCCACCAGATCCTCTGAAGATGCCAGCCGCAGATGCAGGCAAAATGTCAAGAGAAAATACTAATATAACACAGCTGCAAAACCCAGAAAACCCACAACAACCTATAGACTCCACCATCCTCCAAGGCAAACTATCTTACTATCTGGTAGCTCTTACAGTCAAGAAATTCTTCCTAATGTTTAGGTGGAATCTCTCTCTCTCAATCTCCCTCTCTCTTGTAATTTGAATTCCTTGGTTCATGGCCTAGTCTCTGGACCAACATAAAACAAGCTTGCTCCATTTTTAAAAAAATATGACATCCCTTTATTTAAAGGTGGTTCTCATGTCACCTCTCAATCTTCCCTTCTCCAAGCTAAACACACCCAGCTTCCCCATAAGGCTTGGTCTCTAGACTTTTGATAATCTTCGCTGCTCTACTCTGAACATGTTCTAGCTTGTCAATATCCTTCTTGAACTGCAGTGGCCAGGAACTGGACACAATATTCCAGGTGAAGTCTGACTAAGGTTGAATAGAGATGTACCATCACTTCCTTCAGTCTGGATACCATACTTCTGGATTGTATTGGGGCGGGGGGTTGGCTACCACATCACATTGCTGATTCATGTTTAATTTGTGGCCTCTACAAGTTAAACCGTAAGGAAGACCAAGAGCAAGGAGTGGCTGACTTGTGATTGAAAAAATGTTCCAGAAGTTTTAGAAAACAGTAAAATGGCAACAATAACAAAAGGTAAAACAGCTGGCTGCTACATAGGATACAGGTTAAACTGCATTTGGTATGCTTTCCATACCTGTCACTATTATATAGAATGCTCACTGACACTCCCAGCACAGTCATCTTAGTGGTGTACTAATTAACTGCTCTGTGGCCATACGTGGGCTAATATCTGACTTGGTTTGGCACTCAGGGACACTTTCCCCAGCGTGGGCTTTTGTCATTATCTCCTGTCCTGAGAATTCACACAGCCAGTCAAGGTTTTGCATCTATCACACAAGCATCACTAAGCTTAGACCATTGGTGGTGGGGGGAGACAACCGTGGCCCTCTGCTGTCTTCAGCCCTGCCAATGCTATTGAAATTTTAAGCATACTGTGGAAATTTTACTCTGAAAAATCTCTGGAAGGTCACAACTGCCCATCCTGTACTAGGCACACCGGATTGGTCAGGGTTCATAATGTACCGTCTAATGCTTAGGATCAGACCACTGGGGAACGGCTGCTTCTGTGGGAACAGCATGCTTACCGCCCCCCTCCCCCAGTCTGTCTGCAGGTCCTTGTGCCTCTTCCTTCAGGGAAGAAGAGCCTGGAAGCTGGAATTTGGGATCAGTGAAAAGGAACCATAAAGGAAGGTCACAGGTGAGAGATGGTGGGTTCCATGTTAATAGGATAGTGAATCCATGCTGGGTTTTAGTCAGAGCTTTAAATGAGCTATCCAAGGTGCTAAACCATATTTTGGGGATAGGCTACAGTTCCTTGGATAGTGTGTTAAAAATTCAGGATAACACTCAGAATGGATTTAACACTTCACTGACATGGAAGCCACCACCTCCTATTTAGTGCCACATATCCTTCTCTATATTGTTAACATATTCTACCTTGGCTGTTAAAGCAGAGCACAAACAGAAGAAGCAACGGAAAACTCAGAAGCCCAAAGCTCCTTGTGTGAGGTGACCATTGCTTAATATGTTCATGAAAGAAAGAATTCTTTGCTGCCCAAGACTCAGTCCTTCCCTGGCCTCAGGGATGGGGAACAGATGGCTTACTAGATCTTACTGTATTCCAAGTCCCATCAACCCTATCCAGTATGCTTAAACAATGTTATACTTTTTAAAATGGCATTTTAATATGATAACGTATTTAATTTTCTGTTTTAGCTTTTGTGTTTTAGTGTCTTTTTTGTTATCTTTGTTTGTCTTGTTATTTTGCTTGTCTTGTTTTAGCCTTGGATCCCAAAGCTGGGAGAAAGGCAAGATAATTTTGAGTGTGTGTGTGTGTGTGTATACACACACACATACACATGCTCACATACGTACATGTATACATACATACAGTGGGCCCTCCACATTTGCTAGGGTTAGCAGTGCAGGACCCCCACAAAAGTGGAAAAAATGCAAATATAAAAATGTGTGTGTGTGTATGTGTGTGGGAAGAGGGATGAGGCGTGGTGGGGAAAGCAGCCTTCCAGGGTCCAAACCAGGTCAGGGAAAGGAGAGGGAAATGGGGGATTGGCATGGTGGCCTTATACTTCCTCTCTCTTGCTCATCTCTTTCCTCAAGTATGTGTGGGGCATCAGGAGAGGGTTTGCGGTGCTGAGAAATGAGGGTGAGATCTATCCTTAGCTGGCCAGGCAGTGGCTGGTGGAGGAGGAGGAGGGGGGAGGACTGGAGTTAGGTTTTTAAAGGACTGCAGGGCCTTATTGGAGCCACTGAGAAAAAAGGGAGATGTGATGGCAGGGGTTGGAGAAACTTGCAAATAATCAAATCCATAAAAATGAAACCGGCAAATGTGGAGGGCTGGCTGTGTGTGTGTCTGTGTGTACATGTACTCGTGCGTCAGTGTGTACACACAGACACAGACACTTAATGGTCAAGGATTATGTGAATTAGAGTTCAATGGAGATCTAGAGGACTGCAGGCTCCCCTCCCCTCCCCAATATCCTCCTCCTCCATGTTTACAAGCCATTTGCTGAGTACTATGAAAGATGGACAGCTTCCTGATGGGGTTGCATCAGCTGGAGATCCTGCAGGAAGTTGGACTCAATGGCCCATGAGGCACCTTCTAGCTCTTTGATTCCGTGGTTCTGCGATTCTATGTATCATCAATCATGGACTAAATATGACTGATATAATATCAATAGACATCCATTCCAGGCCCAAGAATTTTTTTAAAAAAAATTAAACTGTAGATGTCAAATACTTGCACTGTATTTAAAAAAAACACCACTATATCTAGGAGTAGCCTTTAGATATTCAGGATTGCTAGAAGCTTTTGGAAATTTTCCAGTTCTATGTTTTTAAAAAGGCAGGACTAGTTGAAACTAGTAACTTTCACCTTCAACCACAAACAAGCTGAAGAAGCCAACCAGTTTTTCTGCCTTTTCCTTACTCACTTGAGTCAAGCTGCAATCATAAGGATATCCTCTCTAGGGACATGATTGCATTGGACTTAGCACACTTCATTTCTGAATAAACAAGTTGAGGACTTGATTGTCCAGCTGTAGCAACCTGTTTGACCAAAACTACAAAAAAGGCAGCTCACAGCTCTGCCAAATGTCTGACTTAAGACAGTAGCAATGTTACCTGAAAATCTTGATTTTCTTCGTCTCTTCCCTTTTCTCTCTGCCTGTCTCCCTTTCTTACTGACGTCTTTCTAATTCACAATTAAAAAATTCATCCTGAGTAGGTTATAATAAAGTATTCCCCATACAGGAGCATAACTGGAAGAGCAAGCTTTGCATCTTGCATCCATATTTATAAAAATATTCCAATCCTAGTCACCTAGCATACCGCTGAGCAATTAAATAATAGGTCATGCTTATAGTATGCAACTGTAGTCCTTTCTCTTATCTTTTTTTCTTTTTTAAAGTTGCAGAGGCAGCCATCCACAGGAGACTATGATAATGAACCCCATTCTCTGAACTGTTTTGGCATCTCTAATTGCACAGCAAGGCAGTTTTGACATACATGGGAGTAAACAAACCATAAAAGGAAAGAGAGAATCCTCTGAACATTAAAGAACCCAGGCAAAGGAAGTAGAGTGAGGGAGGAGCAGATATAACAACAGAAGACTGGAGCAGAGTTTCAGGCAGAAAGTGTTTCACTGCGTTCATTTACTGTAGTTTTCCATCCATGTAGCAATGATGGCATACAATGCTGATCCATTCTGTTTAATTTTGGCATTGGATGCAGCTGGTACTAACTCTCTAATAGAATTAATGTACATTCCAGAGCAGCAAAGCCAGGAAGGTGTGTGTGTGTGTTGGACTGCAATTCCCAGAGCTCTCATTTAGCATGGCCATGCTGGATGGGGCAATCTAGGAAGTTCAATAAAGTGATTTTTCCAGTCTCTGTTAAAGATTAACAAATTGACACAGTAATTGCATAAGTTCATAGAACTAAACAAATCATGTAATGGCTCGTCCATTAATACTCCTTATTGCAGCAATATACTCTCCAGCTTTCCCCAGGTGAAAACTGGGACATGTTTAGCCAAAAAAACATCAAAGTGTGGTAAAAATGGAAAAGTTATCAATGATGAAGAATCAACAAGCTAGGAGAGGCTACAATAGTTTGGTTTTTTTTCTAAACCTACTAGAAGGAGCAAATTTCTGCCACCTCCTCCTTATCTTGCTGAGTGCAAACTGCATTGCAAAGTGGGAGGAAGAGAAAGAAACTAGAACATTTGAGAAGCAGCTCAAAAGGTGGAATGATAGAGGAGTAACTGAGATTGTCCCTGCTGAACTGGAACAGTTGGTCACCTGGTTTGTATACTCAGAATTTAAGCCAGGATAAAATTGCTATCATTAACTTGGCTTAGCAACATTGTTAAAAGTACAAAACTGTTTTTAAGCCTATGAATTCATTCATTCTTGCACTAAGGTGACATGCTAAGGCTTAAAAGCAGATCCAAGAAAATTAGTTTTTTGGACTAACAGGTCCCAGAACAGCACAGCCATTGACCATGCTTACTGTAGCATGCTGGGATTTGTAACATCTAAAAGAAATTTTTCTAAGATCAGATCAAAATACAAATTATAGCTGCAGGTCCATGTGTTTAAAGCACAGGTCTGCTCAGTCATGTAGAAATGTGCTGGGGGGAGCTTTCTATTGAAGAGAAATAAAAGCATGTTAAGTATGGCTCCTTTTTGGAATTACATGCAAGTTTTCAGATCAGAATGTTTCCCTCAAAGAGAAGGCAGGTGTAAGCTAAGCTGAAAGGAAGGGCCACCCCCATCCATTCTCAGGGGGGCAATTGGCAGAATTGGAGGTGGGGGTCAAAATCACCCCCATAAAAATCCCCTCCAGCTGGTGTCAATTTCTCCTCCTAGAAAAATGCCACAAGTGGGTACTGTTTTACCCAGAAAACTCCTCATGTGTGCATTTCAATGTCATGTTCATGTCCTTCCTGTGCAGGACACTCACATGCAGAAAGAATAATAGAATCATAGAATAATAGAGTTGGAAGAGACCCCAGGGGCCATCGAGTCCAACCCCCTGCTATGCAGGAACACACATCAAAGCATTCCCAACAGATGGCCATCCAGCTTCTCTTTAAAAACTGCCGAAGAAGGAGACTCCATGACACTCCAAGGCAGCATATTCCACTGCCAGACAGCTCTGACCATCAGGAAGTTCTTCCTGAGGCTCAAGTGGAATCTCCTTTCCTGCAGCTTGAATCCATTGCTCCTTTTCCTAGTCTCTGGAGCAGTAGAGAACAAGCCTGCTCCGCCCTCAACATGACATCCCTTCAAATATTTGAACATGGCTATCATGTCCCCTCTTAACCTTCTCTTCTGCAGACTAAACATACCCAGCTCGCTAAAACGTTCTTCATAGGGCATGGCTTCCAGACCCTTCACCATTTTGGTTGCTCTCCTCTGGACACGTTCCAGCTTGTCAACATCCTTCTTGAATTGAGGTGCCCAGAGCTGGACACAGTATTCCAAATGCAGCAGGATTGGTCAGTGCAAGGGTGATCCACACTGAATGTTAGTCTGAACTTTAAAGGAGCTATCCTGTTTTGAAGGTAGGGTTCAACAACTTGGATAGCTGTAGAGTCGAAGGCTTTCACAGCCAGAATCCATTGGTTCTTGTGGGTTTTTTGGGCTTTGAGACCATGTTCTGGTTGCATTTTCTCCTGACATTTTGCCTGCATCTGTGGCTGGCATCTTCAGAGGAATGGTGAATCGGAAGTGGAGTGGAGAATATATATGCCAGTCTCCTCCTCCATAGGGGAGGGAGCAATTAGCATAACAGTCCTATTGTGTGTATTGAATACTTGTTCCTGGAGAGAGACTTCCTGAGCCCAGGTGGGGCTCCTTAGGGCTCGTTAGTATCTTTTGTGTTTTGATTTTGGTGTTTTTCAATAATGGCCTCTCTGTGTAGCCTGACCTAGTAGTTGTTAGAATGGTCCCACAACTTAAAAAAACTGAAGCAGGACCCGACCAACAAAATCATCAGGAAAACCAACACCTTGATCAAAAATTCCTCAATTCATCAAAGCACATGCCAGCTTTTAAGCAAATCAGAGGCTCTCCCACCCAGACTTTATGGACTTCCAAAAATCCACAAGGACTCCATTCCACTCCAACCCATTGTGAGTGCCATTGGATCTCCCACATATGATTTGGCCAAGTTTCTGGCCTCACAATTACAAACTCACATTGGACAAACCTCCCACTACATCAAGGACTCAGCTCACTTTATAGAAAAAATCAACCTCGAACTGAAACCCGGAGACAGACTGATCAGCTTTGATGTGGTCTCCCTGTTCATCAAAGTCCCCATAGCAGACACCATTGCACTCATCGACCGGATTTTCCCAAAGACATCACAGCCCTGTTTCAACATTTCCTCACTACAAGCTACTTCCAGTGGGACAATGAGTTCTATGAGCAAAGGGATGGGGTAGCCATGGGAAGCCCGTTCAGCCCAGTGATAGCAAATTTTTACATGGAGCACTTTGAAAGGCAAGCCCTGGAAAGAAGCACCAAAAAAGCCTACTACATGGTTCCATTATGTGGATGACACCTTCATCATTTGGAGCCACGGTGATGAACAGCTGACCC
This sequence comes from Ctenosaura bakeri, assembly GCA_948474755.1. Lineage (NCBI taxonomy): Eukaryota > Metazoa > Chordata > Lepidosauria > Squamata > Iguanidae > Ctenosaura > Ctenosaura bakeri. The sequence goes on along the minus strand of CAOLHI010000122.1, from coordinate 472,697 downwards.
GGTTTCTGGATCATCTAAACAACATCCACCCGAACATCCAATTCACCATGGAGAAAGAAAATGAGGGAAAACTACCATTTCTGGATGTCCTAGTCACCCGCAAACCCAACCATCAATTGGGCCATACGGTGTACAGAAAACCTACACACATGGACAGATATCTACACAAAGACTCCAACCATCACCCAGGACAAAAAAGGAGCACAATAAAAACTCTGGTAGACCGTGCAAAAAGAATTTGTGAACCTCACCTCTTGAATGAGGAACTGAATCATTTAAACTGGGCTCTACAGGCTAATGGGTACTCCAGCTCAGATATCAGAAGGGCCTCAAGACCCCCCCAAAAGCCACAAGACTAAGGATAAACAGCCACCTGAATGTGTTTTTACCATATATCAAAGGAGTCACTGACCGAATAGGGAAACTTATGAAGAAACATAACCTCCGAACAATTTACAGAAACCAGGAAAATTCAGCAAATGCTTCGCTCAGCAAAGGACAAGAGGGATCCACTAACTTCTGCAGGAGTTTACCGCATACCGCGCAGCTGTGGTCAGGTCTACATAGGAACCACAAAACACAGCATCCAAACACGAATCAAAGAACACGAAAGATACTGCAGGCTGATCCAGCCAGAAAAGTCAGCAGTAGCAGAACACACTATAAACTAGCCCGGACACAGAATGTTATTTGAAAACACAGAAATTCTGGACCATTCTAACAACTACCAGGTCAGGCTACACAGAGAGGCCACTGAAATCCACAAACACTTGGATCATTTTAACAGGAAAGAGGAAACTCGGAAGGTCAACAAAATTTGGCTGCCAGTATTGAAAAACACCGAAATCAAAACACAAAAGATACTAACGAGCCCTAACAAGCCCCACCTGGGCTCAGGAAGTCTCCCTCTAGGAACAAGTATTCAATACACACAATAGGACTGTTATGCTAATTGCTCCCTCCCCTCTGGAGGAGGAGACTGGCATATATATATTCTCCACTCCACTTCCGATTCACCATTCCTCTGAAGATGCCAGCCACAGATGCAGGCGAAACATCAGGAGAAAATACAACCAGAACATGATCTCAAAGCCCGAAAAACCCACAAGAACCAACTTGGATAGCTCTTTGAAAGGCTGTAATCCAGAGACTCTCCCATTGATCCTGGATCCAGCAGCTGCCACTGAGTGCACGGCTGGCTTTCCCCCCAGCATTGGCTCCCCGGGCTAGCTCCATCCCCTGACATCTGCATATTGAGTGCAACTATCCTTTATAGGAACTCCAAGAAATCTGGACACCTGCATGCATGAAGGTCTTGATCACATGGAGCCCTTACTGATGAGCTGCCAGGCAGGACTAACTTGTTCTGGCTACAGGAACTGCAGTACTTCCAGAACAGACACCAGCTCCTTGACCCAAAAAGTATGCAAAAACTGTCCCTAACTTCAAAGTGTGTTTAACCTTTCGCCACCCAATAAGGGCACATTTTCATGACAGATGTTTGAGTAACAAGACAAACAAAAATGAACTTATGATTCATCTGTCTTCTTCTGTGGGGTAGGGCAATGGCAGCTTTTGATTCCAATGTTACTAGGGTGGTTTACTTGCTCTGAGGTTTAATCTGAAATTGAAGGAAGCTAATCAAGGTGCCCAGCCTCCTCAGAGAGAGGGTTCTCAGCACCTTGGATAGTTCATTCAAAGTTCAGGCAAAAACCCAGAGCAAATCACCATGCCACTGATATGACCTTTGACAAAGTTCCCCATGATATTCTTGCAAAGAAGCTAGTAAAATGTGGGCTGGACAGGGCTACTGTTAGTTGGATTTCTAATTGGTTGACTGACCGAACCCAATGGGTGATCACGAATGGCTGCTTTTCATCCTGGAGAGAAGTGACTAGTGGGGTGCCACAGGGTTCTGTCCTGGGCCCAGTGCTGTTCAATATTTTTATCAATGACTTGGATGAAGGAATAGAGGGCATGCTCATCAAATTTGCAGATGACACCAAATTGGGAGGGGTTGCTAATATGCCAGAGGACAGGATCAAAATTCAAAATGACGTGGATAGATTGGAGAGCTGGGCCAAGGCGAACAAAATGAAATTCAACAGAGAGTAAGTGTAAGGTCCTACACTTAGGGAGAAAAAATGGAATACAGAAATATAGAATGGGGGACACGTGGCTGGATAGCAGTACGTGTGAAAGGGATCTAGGAGTCTTCATAGACCACAAGCTGAACATGAGTCAACAGTGTGATGCGGCAGCCAAGAAAGCCAATGCAATTCTCGGCTGCATCAATAGGAGTATGGTGTCTAGATCGAGGGAGGTACTGGTACCACTCTACTCTGCTTTGGTTAGATCTCATCTTGAATACTGTGTCCAGTTCTGGGCACCCCAATTCAAGAAGGACATGGTCAAGCTGGAGCAAGTCCAGAGGAGGGCGACCAAAATGGTGAGAGGCCTGGAAGCCATGCCCTATGAGGATAGACTTAGAGAGCTGGGTATGTTTAGTCTGCAGAAGAGAAGGTTAAGAGGGGACATGACAGCCATGTTTAAATATTTGAAGGGATGCCACGTAGAGGAGAGAGAGGGCTTGTTTTCTGCTGCTCCAGAGACCAGGACAAGGAGCAATGGATTCAAGCTGCAGGAAAGGAGATTCCACCTGAACCTCAGGAAGAACTTCCTGACAGTCAGGGCTGTCCGGCAGTGGAATATGCTGCCTCGGAGTGTAGTGGAGTCTCCTTCTTTGGAGGTTTTTAAGCAGAGGCTAGATGGCCATCTGTCGGGAATGCTTTGAGGGTGTTCCTGCATGGCAGGGGGTTGGACTGGATGGCCCCTGTGGTCTCTTCCAACTCCACATTTCTATGATTCTATGATTCTATGGTGCAAGAGGGAAGAAGAGGGACAGGTTGGCTGGCTGGCTTGCTCATAGCAATAACAGTTTTCAGTCAGCCCATGCTGATGTCCACTTTTGTTTTCTTGTGGCACATCATTCCCATACATGTCAATGGTCTAAGTGGATCAACTTTGACCTTTTGCTGTAAACATACTAAAAAGTCCAGCATCAAGTGGACAGACAATTGTTGGACAGCACTTGGTGATGTGAAACCAAGAAGATGGAGAGCAGTCCTTTTCTGCTGCTGCTGCTGCTACTCCTACTCCAGAGGACAGGACCCAAATTAATGGCTTCATATGATGAGGAAGAAGATTCCCACTGAACATCAGGAAGAACTTCCCAATGACATGAGCTGTTTGAAAGTGGAATTGACTACTTCAGAAGATGGTGGATTCTCCCTCCATGTGAGCTACCAGTTAAAAACCAATGGACTGATCAATGGTATTCCCAAGCGCTGCATAAATGACAAGGGGGAAAATAATGGCTGGAATTTCTTAGGCAAGAATGTCTCCCTGCCCCCACTAGGAGTGTTTGCTTGATGTGTGGAAATCTCTGTGAATATGTGCAATGCTTTTAAGAAAAGGCCTCTTGACCAAGGGCAGCATGTAATGACAGGACGAGAAAAAAATGCCAAAGTGTGTGTGTGGGGAGATACTTCAGGATTTGAACATTTGTTCTCAGTTGTTTCACTGAATCACAGCATTATTAAGTAGATTTGATAATTATCAGCATGGCATTCCTTCAACAGTTTGTCACATGCCCTCACAGGCAACAGCGACTGGCATTCAGAATTCATGATGAGATCGTTTGGTGGAGGGTGCAAATGTTGCCCCAGGGAACCTACCTAATCTGCTCTTTTCCCATCTGATACCCACCCGAAGTCAAGATGACTAAGGATGATGGGAGCTGTAGTCCAGTATGCCTGGGGCAGGATGGCTAGCAATTTTGCAGAGGCTTGTACAGGTCCATTTGTTTTTGTTTTTAATTCATCAATTAAAAAAAAAAAACTTCTGAAAATTATTCCTTCCTCATTTTCAATTTTTGAACGGTTCTTCAGAGTTTTAAATTGATTTTGTCTCTACAGTGTCTTGGTATCTTGGCATGGAAGATGGGAGATTCTAAGAAAGAAAGAAAGAAAGGAGGAAAGGAGGAAAGAAAGGAAGGAAAAAGAAGAAAGAAAGAAAGAAAGAAAGAAAGAAAGAAAGAAAGGAAGGAAGGAAGAAGAAAAGAAAGAGAGAGAGAGAGGGAAAGAAAGAAAGAAAGAAAGAAAGAAAGAAAGAAAGAAAGGGAGAGAGAGAGAGATCATGGGGATGGGGAGTGTGTTGGACTCCCATTCCCATCAGCCCTAGCCAAGGACACAGGATACTAGGAGATATAGTCACACAACAGGTGGATGGCCACATCTTCCCCGATCCCAGCGTTAAAACCCCGAAGAGGAAGGGTGACATTGCCCCTTCGTGGGAACAGGGAGTCCACCGGCCAGGCGCTGGAGCCTAGGATGACCTGAAGGGCCGAGGGGGTTTTGCCATGGGCGGAGTGGGGAGGAGGAGGCAACCATTCAACAGGCTGCCCTCGCCCTCTCTGGGCTCCTCGCCCACCTTAGGGTGGGAGAAAAGCGGGGAGAGAATATGTGTGCATCTGTGTGCAGATCTGTGCCAATGCCCCCTTTCCTTTATCTCCCCCCGCCCACGCCAGGGCCACAGCCTCGCCCCCCCCCGCCTCCCCTCTCCCGCTTTGGCGAAGCTCCATCTCCCAGCCTTCCCACTCGGGGCTGCTCCCATCTTCTCCTCCATGGCGGTTGTGGAGCCAAGAGCCCTCCCGCAACAGGTCCTTGGACGGGGAGATGCCTCTGCGCGAGGAAGACAGGTGAAGCCCTCGGAAAAAACAGGCGGGAGAAGGAAAATGCCTGACCCTGCCATTTCCGCACTAGACTGTTATAGTGCGATGATTCCACTTTCAACATCCTATGGAATCCTGGGGTTTGCAGTTTAGGGAGGGGCCGTCCGATGTTGAAAGTGGAATGATCGCACTATAACAGTCTAGTGCGGAAGTCACCCCAGTGGGAGGAAAGTCCGAAAGGAAGGATGCCATAAGGACCGATCTACCCCTCGGCGTGTACACGAACGAGCGCGCGAGTGTGAAAAAGTCGTGGCGCCAGGCGACCTCAGTTAAAATCACCCCCTCTCCCCCCTCCATCGAGAGTGCAAGCGAGCTCTCTCCGGATCTGAGAAACCCAACTCCCGTGAGTCGTCTATGCAAACAAAGGAGTCACGGGAAAACTCCCAGGAGGAAATGGAAAGGAAGCCGGGGGGTGAATCGGTAGACCCACAGATCGGAAAGAGCCACTCTCTTGGCTTCCCAACGAAGAAGAAGAGAAAGATGGCACGAGGCGCGCACGACTCTCACCCACCACCCACCCCGCTGGTCAGGAGTTTTTTTGGGTTTTACCGTGGTCGGCTGCTCATCTCTTCAGATTCCGGCGTCCCCCCTGCTGGACCACGTGCTGCCGGCGAGAGCGGAGTCAGGCACTCCAGCGGCGCTCACCTGGGAAAGGGGGGAAGGAAAGGACCGCCCTTTCACCTGCCGGCCACGCCCTCCCCGGGTAGGCCACGCCCCCACCTGCCGCTGAACCCAACGCGGATCACGCCCTGTGATTTTTATGCCTCTGGGAACAGGTCAGGGATTTGTTCATCTGTGACTCACCCTCGCAGACTCTGGCTAGGCAATGGGGGGGGGAGGAGATTTGCGCACACTCCCCAAGGTCCAGCCCGGCACTCCTTATCTTTATCCTTATGCCACTGGCCCAAAGGTGGGAGGAAGTGAAGGCTTTGTCCCTTGAATGGCTTCCTGACATCTCACTCTTAAAGGCACCCTCGGGGATGCAGGACCAGGGGAGGGGACCAAGAGAGGAGAGGCTGACCTGGAGGTGAGAGTGAAAATGAGGCTGGGGATCTGTAGGATAGAGGTGGTGTGGCAGCTGGTGGGTTCCATGTCAGTGTGGTTAGGAACCTGCTTTGGATTTTACTCTGAACTTTGAAGGAGCTATCCAAGCTGCCTGACCTATTGGGAGGGTATTTTTCAAAACCTTGGATAGCTCCTTTGAGGAATTCCCTGAAGATTCAGGTGCCACTATAGCATGGAAGCCACCCAGGACTGCAAAAGATTAGAATCATAGAATCATAGAATAATAGAGTTGGAAGAGACCCCAGGGGCCATCGAGTCCAACCCCCTGCTATGCAGGAACACCCTCAAAGCTTTCCCAACAGATGGCCATCCAGCCTCTCCTTAAAAACTGCCGAAGAAGGAGACTCCATTAGGATGGACAAGGGAAGACACTGCATTAGGGAGAGCATCTGGAACAGGGAAAAAAGACTTATCTCATTTTAAGCAGCTTGGAAATTAACTGTGGCTCTTTCACATTACAGAAAGATAGCGCTATGGTTTCATTTTAATTGCTATAGCTGCATCCTATGGAATTCAAGGATTTGTAGTTTGGGGAGGCACTAGAGCTCCTTCACTCAGAATTTTAAATGTCCTTCCCTTAATTGTATATCCCAGGATGCCATAGGATGTTGACATAGAAGATAAAAGGGAATCATAGTTCTATAAAGGTGTGAAAAGACCCCTTGTGCATTGTAGGGCACTTGTTGGCTTATGGCAACCTCATGAATGTCATAGGGTTTTCTTAGACAAAGAATAATCCGAGGTGATTTTGCAAGTTTCTTCCTCTGAAATGTAGCCTACAGTACCTAGTATTTGTTGGCAGTCTCCGATCCAAGTACTAACTAGGGCTGACCCTGCTTACCTTCCAAATCAGTTTATTATTTATTGTTCTGCAAAGGATGACATGAGTAAAAAATGCCTGGCGAATGGGCAGCTAAAAGATCCTAATGCTAATGTGCAACCTAACTGATACCTTTAACATTCATGATCTGAGTGACCTGTACTAGAAGTTGTCCTTCAGTGAGTATGCCAAAAATGGGATTAGGAACTATGCGCAAATGCAAATATCATCCACATTTCCTGGTTGGTGCTTTCTCCCAGCATGCAATTGTAGGTGTAACCTGATACCCTCCCGTCAGACATTGATTCATTCAGTTTTCAGTCCCCATCTTGGAAAAAACTACATACCTAGGTAACAACTCCCAGTATCTCCCAGCCACTATGGCCAGTTGCCATGTTGACTGAGGGTTCTGGAAGCTGTAGTGTAAAACAGTAACATTCCCAAATTTGGCATGGACGCTGACTTTAACTGCAGAAGAGGTGACTACAAAATCTGTCCCAGTTTTGGAATTGTCATTGCTGTCATTGAATCTTCTTGTAACTTCTTAAATTGTTTAATATGTTTTTAACCTTTTAAAATCTCTTCTACTGTTTACATTGTTTTCATCATTTCATCATTTGTTTTACAGTGTGCTGCTTTGATGTCTTTGGATGGAGGATCATACATATGTATTTTAATAAATAAATAAGAATTTTTTTTTTCCTGTTGCTTTCCCCATGCCTTACTTTGCACAAGGCTGAGGTTGATGAAGAATTCTGGACAACTTGAACACACATTTGTGGCATTTTGGTTGGTCCTAATTGCTTTTACCTGCAGATTTTCTTTTTTCTTTTCTCATGGACCAGCAGGATTACTTTTTTTAAAAGTTGAGCGATGGATGTGGGTGTCTTCTTTTCAGGAGCCAACCTATCAAATCTTCTACTTACTCCATCTTGATTTTACTCAGTCATTGCCTCCTTTGGGGGCCTTGCCTGTACTGCCTCCAAGTTCAAATTGCCTTTTAGGTTCTTGGTGGGACACAACACACATAGGCAGATGCTGTCTTGCTCTGACATGAAACTCTTCTTGGATTCATTCACCCGTCTTGTTCTGTCTTGTCACACTCAAAATATAGCAGAGATTGCTCCCACAGCTTTGGAAGCGTGTACAGCAGCAGAGAATATTTTAGCAGCAATGCAATGTAGCCAGGAAAAACTCACCCACAACAATTGTTCTCTTCTATCAAGGAGGCAATTTATTCTTCAGTTACAATGTGTACATATTTACAAGAATCTCCAGAAGGCATTCCAGCATCCCTTTGCTTGCTCTTTCTGACAGAGCCTCTGGCAGACACATCAGGCATCATGTGCACTTGTTGGCTAGCTCTCAGCTACATTTATACTCACACTAGCTGATGCAATCCTGCCAACCTTTGCATTCTCCCCATACCTGATGCAACCTTCTCCCCTGGTTGCTCATCAGCATGACTCAGCATGACTCAGCTGATGTCACATGGCTCTCCACAGGCGCACTTAATGACCCACATCACAAAGTATTTTCTACAAGTTTGATCAAACCTTTTCTGACACGTCTTATCCTTTCCAGACTGGGGATAGCTGGGGGTGGAGTGCTTAATGTCAATGGGGTGCCCATGTCAGGGGGTGGTGAAACTACTCCAGGTTTTAGTGTAAATTTTAAAGGTGCTGTACAAGGTGCTGTATGTCTTCAAGGGGTAAAATTCAGCACCTTGGATAGCTATTTTACAGGTTGAATTAAAACTATGAATGGATTCACTGCTCGAACGACATGGGAGTCATCATATACTGTTCTTCTTCTAGCAAGTACAGTCTCGGATATTTTGATGTCTGAAGCAAAGGACAAGACGGCACCCCCTCTTGTTTCACATACAGACTCTGAACAGACTAGCAGCTAAATCTTATTTTGGCACTGGCCATAGCATCTATCCTACCCCACTGAATCTGTGGGCTACAGGCTATCTCGGGTGGATGTGATTAAGAGCAGGCCATATGGCCCACATAGCTTTCTTCTCATAAAGCTAGCTTCTGTTCGCTCTTCTTTCAACATCTCTTACCTGAGACCACTGCCTCACTCTGTCCTGTGACAGAGCTAGCCCTGTCTCCTAGCCAGGGTTGAGAATTGGGGGTGGGGAGCCAGTGCAAATTAACAAGGCCCAGTACTGTGAAAGGAGCCCATTGCCTGAGTATTTTGCTTATATTTTTGCATATGTTGGTAGTATCATTATTTGTCAACCATTTTTTGGACATCCACTGTAAAACTGGTGAATTTTGATGAAAATAATGATTGTGTATAAAATTCTGTATTAGAAAATGTGAAAGTGTTTTAGCTAGGTCACCCTTGATGCAAGAAAGAGCAGGATTGGTGCCCAAGTGTGGAACAGGAAGCCATGGGTGAGCAAAGGGACACAGGTAACACCAGCAAGGAAGAAAATGAGGAAGGCAGGGGGCATCGGGAGAAGCCACAGGGAAAATTCAGCAACTCCAGCTATGGTGATTGTGGCAGTCAGAAACAGACACCTGAAGGCCATCAGCCCACTGTAATCTGAGGTGCTCAGACAAGGAGGAGGAGCCTCAGTGTGGCTGCTCTCCTAATTTTTCACCAACTCCTCTGCCTCTCAGAGCACCTCCTAAACATCTCCTGGGTGTGAAATGAGGGCAGAAATGGTCTGAGTGTGGATTAAAGAGTTAAGTCAGACAGATGGTTGAGGGGAAAGGTACTGGTTGTGGGTGACAGTAATTGTTTCACCTTCCCCAACACAGATTTGAGGGAACAAGTAAACTTCCTAGGTCCCAACCTGGTCTTGGCAGTCCTGCTTTTAGCACTAACCTTCCCTCTTGGAATGAATATTTAGGCCTGAATATCTTTCCTTTTTGCTTGTGCTACTTTGCTGTTTTATTTTCCCAGATAGAGCTTCACATTCTATGAAGTGCCCAGGGCTTGGAAAAGTTACTTTGGGAGCTACAACTTCCACAGTCCCCTAGCTTTACCAAATATCCTCACATTTTGGTGATACAGTGAGTTGTAATCCAACAAAGAAGTAAGTTTTCAAAACTCTGGAAGCAACCGTGGCTGCCTTTAGGACAGGACAGGTGCAATGCTGAGCCATCAGATGTTTTGACCTACAACTCCCTTAGCACTGGCCAGGCTAGGTGGAGTTGTAGGCCAAAACGTCTGGAGGGACAAAGTTTCTCCAGTTCTCTTTTAGTCAATGTTCATGTCACTGGATCTGTCCAGCCACATTGGGAGATCTATTCCTACTTCCATGCTAGGAACTACATACTGTTTGTGTATCACTCAAAGATCTGGGAAAGCTTGTGCCTCATGGTGGGATGAGTGGTATGTCATACTCCACCAACTGCCATGATTTGGCATAAACAAACCTATTTAGTGTTCTGCGGTCCCAAATTTTCAGCATTCCAGTTTTGTTTACTCCTTCTCCTACCACTTCCTCACTTGGTCTTTGGCTTACTTCAGTTGCTGAGAACTGTTTTCAAAGTCCAAAAGTAGTTTGCACTCAGTTACTTCAGTGGGAGGGAGAGGAAGGGGGAGTGGAATTTTACCCTTCCTTGTAGACTCTGGCAAAAGCAAACTGCTGCTTGTCTGTTCTTCTTCCTGATTAATAACCTTTGGCATCTTCACCACCATGTGGTTGCTTGGCCTCATGTGCCCTGGCTTTCATCTCTGTCAAGCTGCAACTTATCCTGGGTTTCTACAAGACCTCGAGTCAGTGCCTCTACAACTTAGTCCACTTCCCTTTCCCTCCCAACATTTCTCTTGTTTCTCTCCGTCTTTCTTTCTCCCCACCACTGCCCCCCTGTTTTTTGAGAGCCAAAGGAGCTGTGCTGCTTCATTGCTCTCTGCTTCCAGTTCTGGTTTTGCAACTGCCTTCTGGACCAACTGCCTTCTGCACCTAATTAACCTGCCTTCGGGTCTCCCTATTCAGTGGCTTTGTCTGCATGAGACAGAAAGCTACTGTGCACACTGTGGTCTTTGTTCTCATACAGGGTGCTTACCACACCATGCCTAAGTGGTCTGAAGCCTGTGGGGCTCAGTGTAGCAATTGTCCCTTGTGAATTTCCAAGCGATTATGAACAACCAGGAAGTAAAATCTTTTGTTGTTGTTTTTTCTTTCTCCTGAAACAGATAAAAGATACCCACTCTCCTTCTCTTTCTTGCTCTGACCCCCACCCCCAAGACTTACTTCTCACAGTCTATCCCATTTTGCTCCTCAGGTGCCCAATCCAATGCCATGGAAACTTGAGATTTCTCCGTTACCAGTAGACCTCCCAAAGGCTATCATTTCCTGCTGTTCCTTACTAGCAAGCCCTAAATCCCCCATCCCTTCTTACCCAATCACTGCTGTTAGGAATGATAAATAGATTGTCTGCCACTCCACTGCTAAGGGATGCTATACTAAGTAATTCTTCTTTGTAGAAATATGCATGGCAAAATAAGCCTCTCTGCTTTAATCGAAAGGTTTGCCAATGTTGCTGAGTTCATTCGTCCACATTGCCCGAGCGCTATGTACCATATATGTGCCAGACTTTTGCCCAAGTTCCTTACATTTTTGTGTTATATAGATGAGTGTTTATACGCATATGTGACTGAGAACTCGTAACATCACTGTTACAGTGACAGAACTGTGGACTTCTCCCAGCTTTTAGAATATGGTTGGTGTGTTCCATCTGCTCTATACAACACAGGCAACTTTTCAGTGGCTGCTCTTTAAAGGCATTTTTTTTTAAACTGTGGAAGCCGTTTTTAGAGTTTTCTCTGCCTGCTCTCCTGTATTAGTGTTCTGTTCAGGCACATATCCTGTGCAAACATGTGTGTGTGTGTGTGTGTTGTATGCCTTAATGTTGCTTCTGAGTTGAGGTGACCCTAAGGCAAATAGATCACAGGGTTTCTTAGTAAGATTTGTTTAGAAGGAGTTTTCTGTTGCCTGTCTCTGAGACTGAGAGTAACTTGCCCAAGGTCACGTAGTAGATTTCAGTGGCTGTGTGAGGATTCGAACCCTGCTCTTTTAGAGTCCTTAGTCCAACACTCAAACAGCTATGCCATGCTGGCTCTTTGGCCTAAACCCATTGGGATGGGGCCATATTAGTCATACTTAGATTAGACCTACTGAAATCAAAGGTATTTATGATTTTGATTCAGGTTTTATCACACATTGCTGGTAAATTGCAATTTCAGCAGGATAATAGCATTTTTGGCAGGGACTGATCACATGATTTCATTCTCCCAGTGGAAGATTGTTTGAAAAGTGTTTCTTTTATTAACGGATAGACAGACATACACACATTTAATGACTTCCTTTGTAAAAGAAACATTTTCCAAGTGGTCTCCTACCCAGAGATCAACAGAAGAGGAAGAAAGTAATGTGCTAATAGCCAAAGAGCTATTATTCTGCTAACTGTGATTTATCTGTCTCATGTGATAAAGCCCTCAGTCTGGATCTCACCCACTGAAATCAATAGATTTGGAGCTTGCCAGACTCAAGTTGGAGCCAGCCTTGCACAGACACTACATTCCCATGGAAAGTGATGAAGGATCAGTGGAAGAAAATGCCTTGTATTCTTGGGAACAGGCATTCCTTACCTATTAGGCATACAGTTAGGCAAGAATAAATTGTCTATATGTACCTTTAATGCTATTTGGTGGTGAAAATAAATAGATATTCTATTTCTGTTGGATAGACTTTGTTATTGGTTGCTACAAAAATATGCAATCACATTTTCAAAGCTGCTAACAAAAAGTTCAAAACATTCATGTGTGTCAAGCATAGGAATCATTTTCCTGTAAACCTGGCAATGTCCTTTGTCCCTTTTCAAATATACCTTAGAGAACATATGTGTTATATAGGGAGCAAACTTTGTTTGTTACACTTACATGTCTCACAATTTGCCCAGAAAGCTCAAGATGGCACACATCACTTGTCCTCATTTTGTCTTCAAAACAATAAATCTGTGCAGAGAGTATAACAGGCACAAGGAGAGCATCGTGGCTCAATGAGGGTTGAAAACTGGGTCTCTCCAGTCCCAAGCCATCTCCGCACTACACACTAATAGCACAATTATTCCACTTTCAACATCCTATGGAATCCTGGGGTTTGCTGTTTAGGGAGAGGCTGGCCAGCCCGTCCCTAAACTGCAAACCGCAGGATTCCATAAGATGTTGAAAGTGGAATAATCACGCTATAAGAGTGTAGTGCGGAAATGGCCCCAATCTGACTGACAATCGAACCACAGCATCATGCTCATAATCCTCACATCTTACTGGTATGTAATTCCTACTCATCACAGCAGATGCTTTGCACAGAATACTTGGTTTTAAAGAAATTCACAGAAAACAAAAATTCTGTAAAATTATTGATAGAGTGAGTGACGTTTTTCATTTTTGTTACAGCCTGGTCTTCAAAGAATATATCTCTGGTTAACTATGGGACGCAGTGCTGGAAAGATTGCTTTCTGAGACCCCACCCTAGTGAGACATTATGAGTGGCAGTAAGCAGACAATACTGAGTTGGTCGCATTGCATGGTTTAGACGCTGGCACAAAAGCAGAACAGAACAGTAACAGAAAAAGAAATAATAATCTGTGATGGCCGTTGTGGATTGTGGTGGGCAGCACCACCTGCTGATAGAAAAGGTTATAGCAAGTACATAATTGAATTTTTGGTATGTTTCTGAACCAGGGTCATAGAATCATAGAATCATAGAATCATAGAAATTTCAGAGTTGGAAGAGACCACACAGGCCATCCAGTCCAACCCCCTGCCATGCAGGAACACCCTCAAATCAATCCCGACAGATGGCCATCAAGCCTCTGCTTAAAAACCTCCAAGGAAGGAGACTCCACTACACTCCGAGGCAGCAGATTCCACTGCCGGACAGCCCTGACTGTCAGGAAGTTCTTCCTGAGGTTCAGGTGGAATCTCCTTTCCTGCAGCTTGAATCCATTGCTCCTTGTCCTGGTCTCTGGGTCGAATACTTTTGGAAGTGACTGCTCTGAAGACAGCTTGCTCATATTTCAAGAACTCCTTAAAAAAAAAGAAAAAAAAAAGGCAATTGATGAGGCCCAAATCATTCCATGATTCATGAGAAATACGTTGTCACATCTCCCATTTTCCTAGAATATTTGTTACAGTACAGAATAGCTCTGGACTCTTTTATCCTGACAAAAATCTTGTGAGGTGGTTTATTCTGAGGGGTAGTAACAGGTCCAAGCCTATTTACTGAATTTCAAGGCTGAAAAGGAATTTAATTTTGGTTTTGCACGTTCTACTCTCCCCCCAGCGCTCTAGCCATTACAAGATACTATTCTATCAAGTCTTAATGCATTTAACAGAGTGTGTATGTGCTTCATACTCCCAGGCAAGGGAGACAGGGCACTGGGGTGAGTAAACCAATGCTCAGGAATGTGCTCTGCCATTGATACTCTGCAGAAAACACCAGGTGTAGCCATGGCAACACCATAGCTGCGTAAATTGTTAAGATTTCCCTCGCTTTGAATAAAAAAAAGGCAAGGATACCTTTCCACAGTTTATTAAAATGGCAGTTACTTAGGATAAGCTTAAGGCATTTTGCTTCCTGAAAGCAAACAGCAAATGTAGCACAGTCAGGGTATGTACTATTCAAAGCCAATCATGATTATTTTGGCCTCTGAGGCTGAAAAATCCCATCACTGCTTCTCTCTTGCCCTGGAGGTATAAATACAATGGCAACAATGATGGCTGATTGTTCCCATGTCACTGAGCTGATGAATCCATTCTCAGATTTTAAAGTTCAGAATAAAACCCAGAATGGATTCACCATTTCACTAACATGAAAGCCACCAGGTATCACTCAATACCAACTCATAGTGCTTTTAAGGCACCTGGAATTAGCTGCCTCAAGTGATTTCCTCATTCTCGTTAATGGTTGAACCAGGACATTACTCTATATCTTTTTTTGTTTTAAGGAAGTAAAGGCAGCATAACAGATGAAGACAAAGAAAGAGGAGGATAAGAAGGGGATTGCCCTGACTAACAAGGAAATTGCTTATTTTAAAGATCTGCTGATACCATGCCTGACTGGGACTTTGGGCAACTGTTCTACTAAATATCTGATATTTTAGTTTGTAGAGCATTGACCTAAGTCATCCTGAGCACCATGGTTTAAATCCTAGTGTTACCAGACTTAGTGTTACTAGAGTAGACCCATTAGATCAATGGATTTTACCTACATGTTGGCTCACCATTCAACAATTGTTTCAATGGGTCTACTCTGGTGGTGGTGGTGGTGGTGGTGGTTGCTGCTGCCGTTGTTGTGTGCTTTCAAGTCATTTCCATCTTATGGCAACACTATCACAGGGTTTTTGGGGGGCTGAGTGTGTGTGATGCGCCCAAGGTCACTCAGTGGGTTTCCAGGGCTGATCAGGGACATGAACCCTGCTTTCCTGGGTCATAATTCAATGCTCAAACCACTACACCACACTGCCTTTCTACTCTGGTTACGACTAACTAACAGGACTCCAGCCCACTTGACAATTAGTTCCTAAGAACTCCAGCCGGCCCCTCCTGGAACTGCAAACCCCATGATTCCATAGGATGTTGAAAGTGGAATAATCATACTATAAGAGTGTAGTGCGGAAATGGCCTGGGTATAATTCAGTCTGTGGGCTACATGTGGACCAAAGCATTTTTGGTCCTTAGCCCCCTCCCCCATTTTTTGATTTTTTTAAAAAGGCATCCCTAAATGCCCCCACTGCCTCCTAGAGTTTGGGGGGGGGAATTGCCAATTTTTAATACACACACATGCACACACCAGGCTATTTGAGACCCAGGGAAAGCCTTTTTTTTTTTTTTCCAAATCACAAGCTTGATGGAGACACTCTGGCTCTAAATTTCTTTCATAGAACAGGTAGTTGGACTAAGTGGTCTACAATGTCCCCTCCAAAACTATGAGTGCTTCCAGCAGAGGTTTTTGATTTGGAATGACCATACTCCTTTCATCTATTTTAATAGGGGGTGAAGTCAATGACAGCATCCACTTCTAAGCTTCCCTGCCCCCCATATTTTCCCAGTGTATCATCTATCTTTTTTTCTTTCCTCAGTCCAGTGGTGGCTTGTGGATTCCAGGTCACTGAGACGCTGCATCCATTTTAGGTTTTAGTCTGAAATTTAAGGGAGCTAACCAAGACACTAAACCCTATCTCTCAAATAGGTTCGGCACTTTGGACAACAGCTTTAAATTTCAAACTAAAATGCAGAGCAGATTCCCTGCCACGTGGAAGAGATCCACCAGCTGTCTCTGAGCACTTAAAATCTGCTAATAAGAGAAAGAAGAAATGGCTGCACAATGCTTTCTAATACGTAATACTGCTTGTAGTATTTCCATCTGGAATCAACCCAGTACCTAGCACAGCATTCTACTCAATTCATTCTTTGCTTTCTCCTAGATATACGTGGAGTGGGCCACTTGGTAGGCCTATGTCCTGGCATCAGCGTTTTGCAGCGTTGGCCATGTATATAAGATTGTTATCTATAACTGAAATACTTCCATACTATACAATCTCTATTTCACAAAGCAAGGGGGCATTTTGACTACATGTAACGTCTTTCTGAAGTTTGTATTCATCTGGTGCTCTCTCTCTTTCTCTCTGACCATTTCCGCACTAGCCTGTCATAGTGCTATTATTCCTCAATGGCCCTTCCTTAAACTGCAAACCCCAAGATTCCATAGAATGTTGAAAGTAGAATAACAGCACTATAACAGGCTAGTGTGGAAATGGCCCTCTCTCTCTCTCTCTCTATGCATGCATGCATCATTATGTTCTTTACAGGTATACAGATCTGGGGATCTACAAAGCTCTTAAGTTTAGCCTTGAGTTTACAAATTGAGATGAAGGAAACACTTAAGATGTACTCTTCCAGTGCTTCATCTGTTCTTCTGGTGGACTGTATGGGAGGAGTCAAACTAGCACCTTATTAGTAACACATGCCAGCATCACACGGGTTTCCTCTCTCTCTCTCTTGTTTGTTGCACAGGGAGAAATTCACTACCTCCTTCACACAGCATTCCCTAACTCATTGCTATCCCCCTTCTATGGTCATTTAGTGGCTGCTAGAGATAGAGGTTGATGGAGGAGCATCCAGCTATGTGCCTATAGCCAGACACACAATGGAAAAGACATCCTCCAGGACTTCCCAGGGGTTCTTCACAGATCCTGGAGGATGACAGTTTCATTGTGCACCTAGCAGTAGGCACCCAGCTGGCTGCTTCTTCCTTACTAGTTACTTGCCACTAAATGGCCATAAAAGGGGGCAGCACACGAGCAAGGTGAGTCCTGCAGAAGGGGAGAGAGTGGAACTTTATAACAACATCTTGCCACCAAGGACCATGGCCTTTGTTTGCAAAAATAAGAAATAGACACTAAATACATCAAAACCTGTCTTATCTGTTTTCTGCTTTAGTTGTGTTTAGTTTATAACTACAAAATTGATTGTAGTTCTCTTATACTCACATGACTGAGCCATCCCCTTTCACATCTAGATTTTTCTGGCATTTAATAATCTCTAAAACGTGCTGCAGCAAGTAATAAGGAGATAAGGTCCTCTTGGAGTAAATTCTCATTTTCTTCAGTAAACACAAACTGCAAGAGTAACACTTCACGCTATTTGCCAATTTGCTATCTGACTTTGAAAGGCAGTATAGAGTATAGGCAATTTTTTTTTAAAAAAAGGGGCCAGTATTTCTTCCCAAAATTGTGAGATCTGTGGATAAAACAGCCAGATATGGAGTCCTCTTCTCCACAGGCTCAGTAGTACATGGGCAACATGTGATATATGCTACGGATGAATTATCTTGAAAGCATGCTCATATGATTGTGAAGAAACAGATTTGGGGGAGACACCTGCAGCCAGTTGCATTGGGAGTTATTGAGAAACATATCTACACCAGTCCCTCAGGTTGACTTCACATCTACCATTCTCCCATAGGTCATGTGACATATTTTGGTAAGTTGGCTCCTTGTAACATTTAACAGGGCAATTCATAGCTTTTCAAAATCTGCCATTTTTCTCAGAGGATTCCTTCTGAGTAGTAACATCTTGGCAAATTCACAGACCTGGGCATTTTTGAAACTAGCAGGTGGCTCTGAGATTTTATAATTTGAATCCATTTTTTTTTTTTTTTGTGATTGGCATTCCTCTGTGAAAACGATCCCTCCCTCCTTCTGTGAGTTCTCTCTCCACTCTGTATATTGAGTTGTTTTGTCTGCATGGCAGTCTTTTGTGGGAAGATGTTTGCCATATTCTGAACACCAGAAAGGGTGGGGTGACATGTAGCATGCAGTCAAAAGGCAGATTAGTTGAAATATACATGCCTCTTCTAATTCTATACTGTCATTGTTAAACCATGCTTCAGACGCCTTTTGCATTTCAGCTGTCTTGCTGCTGAAGTTTGCATATTGTGTAGCGTAATAGTAATAGCCCTAGGTTCAAACCCTGGCTTAGCGAAGATGCTGTCTGGATAATTTTGGGCCAGTTGCTATTTCTTACAACATTTCTGCACGACACTTTATAGCGCGATGATTCCACTTTCAGCCTCCTATGGAATCCTGGGGTTTGCAGTTCCGGGAGGAGCTGGCCGGCCCCTCCCAGAAATGCAAACCCCAGGATTCCATAGGAGGTTGAAAGCGGAATCATCGCGCTATAAGAGTGTCGTGCAGAAATGGCCTTAGCTTAGCAATTAACAACAACAACTCAATGTGCAAGAAATAACCAGTTGGTTGGTTGGGCTTATGTTTTAATCATGCACTGAAGAAATCCCATGTATATTATCCTGCTTATGCTTTCAGTATTCTAAACTTTCAATATTTAAAATGTATAAATGGGCAAAAACAAGACAAAAACTGGGAGTGAGGGAGGAAAGCAAGCAGACAAGCAAACAAGCAAGTGTGGTTTCTTGATTAAATAAGCCATCACAATTACCACTAGGGGGCATTTTCATATATGAAATCCATCAGCAAATAAACTACTGTACCAGTATGCGATCTGGAGTAACTCTAATCCAGGCATATTCGCTTGCAAGTCATTCCTGTTTCAAAAACCATACAGATTCCACTTGGATAAATGGAGAATAAGACATTTTTCTGTTTGAGATGGGGAAGCAAGTCCTACCCCTATCCTAAACATAGTACCCAGTACCCAAGCTACATAGAACCTATGGCCAAATTCTGGCACCTGAGGCAGAAATTCACATAACCTCCTTTCCCCATTCCCAGCAGTAAAAAGGCAATAATAAAGATTTGCCCCCTTTTTATGATACCCCCACTTATAGCTGCCTTGGCTGGTCACTCCACTGTGCCAAACAGTAGGGCTGATCCTTTCATGCATTCAGAATATTTATAGGTGAATGTGAATGGCAGATTAAGAAGTAGCAGTGTTAGTCTCTTGTAGTATTAAAAGAAAGAAGGCATAGGGAGAGGGAAAAAGAATTGTAGCAATACTTTTAAGACTTAACTATTTTCTCATGAGCTTTTATAGACATAAACCCACTTCTTCAGATGCAATACAGAATAATGTTAAAGCCTCAGGCTAAAAAGCATATTTATACAGTAGTGGAAGTGCGATAGAATATAAAATCCAAAAAGATCTAAATCAGATCTAAATCAGGATAACGTACCTGGCTGCACTTGAAATCTCCCAAAGCAGATGATTTCAGGAACAACAGAATCTCCAGAGCATAAGAAAGAGAGATTTAATTCTGATGTTGTTGGGTCTGTGTTGGAGAGTTATACTCTGTCATAAAGTAACTGTGTTTTTTTTTTAACTATAAAAATGTTCTATTTCCTGACTTTTCTAGTAATATTTTGGATTATGTTCATAGTTAACTCCAGATTTTGTGGTTGATATGGGCAACTTTATTGTTATTTGGGAATATGTTCGATAGTCCCACTTCTTAGGAAAAAGCTGAATATACTCATTTCAGAATTTTTCAGATGGCTTCAGCTGCTTGAAAGTATAGAACTACCACAATTATAGTAGAATACAAATTGTGTTCATTCTCTGAGAGACAGAACCATGTAAACGCCCCATTTCCAGTTTTTAGTAATCAGTATGCCTTGGAACTGGTATTTCTGAAAATTCAGTGTTCTGGATAGTGTGGAAATACTTTAACCATTTGAGGATGGGATTCAACCCCTTTCAGGGTATCCTGTCCAACACAATTTAACATCATTTAGGGGTGGGAGAGCTACCCATGCTTCTGTTGTCACTTTGCTATCAGAGTTTGGAACAGTTATGTTTTGTATACCAGTCTCCGGAATCATCTAACCATACTGCCCAAAGACACTGAAGTCCAAAAATAAGTTTCCCAGGCTCTAGTTGATATTATCTCTTCTGTCAATATGTTCAGGACCAGATCTGAAGAGCGTCAAGCAAGGTGACAATTTCTGTTCATACTTAGTTGGAGTATTAGTTGGAGGTCAGGAGTTGCCAGGTCAGGATTATCACAAGCCCTGAGATTTGAGGGTCCAAACCTGAGGCCTAAGGATGATCTTTCCTTGTGATGTCATGGGGGGAGACCTTAATGATCTCACAAGGGTGCCATTGCAAGTGGTAGTCCCTGCTGGTATCATTAAGTATCAACCATAGTTGCACAGAATATGCTAGTGAAATAAAAACCCCATCAAATCTAACAAATCTCCCATTCCTGTTTTCCTACCTCAATATTCCTCCTTCTCGCCCTGAGGACTGGACTGGAAAGACCAGTCCTCAGAAAGACCATAATCTGGCAGCCATACCTGGGCTCCTCTGCCTTTTGGAGCGCTACTGTATGCAGCAGGTAAAACATCGATCATCACGCAATCTCCCTGTCTCCTTGTTTAAAGGTTAATTTGATGATTTCTGACTGTTATGGCTGTGTTTTAAAGGCACACATGTTCCACTTTCAGGCTTCCTTTCATCTTCAGGTGAAAATTAGCATTTTCCCCTCTGAGTGCACACTGATGTCACCCACGTGCCTAAGTAAGAGTCAAATGATTGATAAAATAAAAATCTTACACCTGCCTATATCAAATAGAAATGAAGCTGGCACTCGTTGCTCTCCTTCCCCTTCTCTTATAGTCACTGCAGTCCAGTGGATTCTGGACTGGGCCTCTGCTTTGGTTCTTGTTTCAGATGTCTGGTCAAATTCCATGGCTTCACAATGGCCTTGAATAGATGGTTATCTGTCAGGTTCAGTCAGTGTTGTTTGCCAGATGTGAGAATTCTTACATGTTGCAGGAAAACCAAGTGAATTTGTGTTTGCTTTGTACCAGTTGCAGGGACAGGAAGTGCTCAAGCATTTAAAATGTGATGAATTGTTATCCAATTTGCAGGCATAATTTTATATCTGCTTGTTGAACAGGTGCATAAGAGAGTTATGTAAACCATTCAGCGCTGCCGAAATGAATGCAAGTGCAGTGTAGTGGTTTGAACATTGAACTGCAACCCTGAAGACCAAGGCCATTTCTGCACTAGCCTGTTATAGCGCGATGATTCCACTTTCAACATCCTCTGGAATCCTGGGGTTTGCAGTTTCAGGAGGGGCCAGCTGGCCCCTCCCTAAACTGCAAACCCCAGGATTCCAGAGGATGTTGAAAGTGGAATCATCGCGCTATAACAGGCTAGTGCGGAAATGGCCCAAGATTTGATTCCCTATTCAGCTATGGAAACTCACTGGGTGACCTTAGGTGCATCACACACCTCTCAGCCCCCAGAAAGCCCCATGGTAGGTTCACCTTAGCTTTCCATAAGTCCGAAATGACTTGATGGCATACAACAACAACAACAACAACAACTGAAATGCCCATGCAGAAGTGTATCTAGGGTGGGGTAAGTAGGGCACATGCCCTGGGTGCCAGTGCCAGCAGGGCGAAAAAAAGCCATGCATGTAGGGGTAGGGGTGAGGGTAGGGGTAGGGGTGCAACTTCCATGCTATTTATGCTAGATATGCCACTGTGCCCATACCAGAATCTTAGGTACATTAGGATAAAACTTTTGCGGGATAAAAAAGGAGATATCAATACTGATAGCAAAGGGTCACAGTAAAAAAATAAATAAAAAGTATAGTTCCTTTACGGCTTAAATACTCTAAAGGCACCAAATCTGGTCTTATCTTAGAAGCTACACAGGGTCAGCCCTGGTTAGCATTTGTATGGGAATACCAGGTGCTGTAGGGTATATGTCAAAGGAAGGAACTGGCAAAACTACCTCAGAGCATTCCTTGCCTAAGAAAACTCTATGAAGTTCATGGGGTCTCCATCAGTCAACAGACAACTTGAAGGGCACATATATACTTACATGCACACATATATACACATACACACACAGTACCCTTACAGAACATCAGTAAGTCCCAGAGCCTGGAAAAGTTTCTTTAGGGGGCTGCGTCTCGCAGAATCTCTCAGTCAGCATGGGAACTATTTTTCTTCCTCGCTACTTCCCTGATTATAGATACCAGTCAGATCTGTAATTCCATTGAATCAATTTGATTTACCTGCATGTCCTCTCTTTATCCAAGAACTGATTCAATGGCTGTTAGTCAGGACTAATGGACAGGGTTCCAGCCACAGTCTTTTGTTGTCCTGGGCAATCTTCAGAAGGACTGCAGTAGACCTGCTCTATCCCATCCCACTTCCAATGTTAGGAGTTAGTTAGCAGTTACATTTCTATGCCACTTATCAATGCAAAGCACTCCCTAAGCAGTTTACAATATTATAAGCTAATTGCCCCCCAAAAGCTGGGTACTCATTTTACTGATCTATGGAAGGATGGAAGGCAGAGTCAACTCGGAGCCCTGCAGAATCAAACTCACAACGTTGTGGCTACAGTACCAGCATTTAACCACTGTGCCACCACATTTGTATAGTACAATGGGCATGGGAGAACAGGGGCCCCTCTACATTACCTATTTATAGCACTGTGATAATACTTTGGCCTTTTCCGCACTGTGCTGTTATAGGGCTGCTATTCTACTTTCAACATCCTGTGGAATAATTCTGGGGTTTGTAGTTTCCTGAGGCCCAAGAGCTCTCTGGCCGAGAATTCTAAATGACCCTCCTTAAACTGCAAACCCCAAGATTCCATAGGATGTTGAAAGTGGAATAATAGCACTCTAACAGTGTAGGGTGGAAATGAGATGAGTATTCCAAATTAGCAAGCTGGCAATACTTGATTGTGTGCCTCATCTGTAAAGCAGGAATGAGAGCAATTGCTGATATGTTGTGGTAACAAAAGAGAAGAGGATGAAAAATAATGATTCACGTGCCAAGTGCAGTACAAGTAATAAAATAACATGAACAAGGAAGAAGCATTGTTCGTGTAAAGGAGTGCAGGCAATTCAAGGCTGAGAGATTACTTCTAATACTATCTTAACTGCCTGATTGTACAGTGGAGAGAGAACTAAACAAGTCCAGCTGTTCATAAAAACTGTGAATGCCAGCCCCATTCCAGTCCCTTCATCAGAAGAAAGTCTAAAGGATGCAAGGATGAAAAATCAGTTGAGGAAAGGATTTTACAGATTTGCAAAACACATCACTCCATTCTTCTCATCACAGAAAATATGAAACTGTCAGTAGGCCTTTTTGCTTGATCTTTGAGGCTCTTCAGTTTGTTCTATTATAAGGAGATTTTGTCTTATACTGACAATATGTATGTTGGTGTTGCGAAATGTGTGAGATGTGAGTAGTGGAACCTTCTAGCAGAGTAATCATATTGTCAAGTCAGAAGCTGAACAACATCAAGTGCTAAGTCCCATGCAGCCACAGATTCCACTAGAGAAAAGGAATAAGTTTAGTCTGTGTAAAACATATAAAGTAACTTTATTTACTAATACTTGTGCATATTCAAGCAGAGTCTAATGGAAGAGAGGGAGGAAATGGCTGTAGTTTAGAGTGATGCAGGAAGAGAGTGGGTACAGGAAAACAGAGGAAATTTGCTAACACGCATGCAAAGATTGCTAACTCTAAAGGGGGCAGGGTCTGGAATTCTAGTTCAGTGCTAGCTTGGATTAAAGTGGGGATGAGGGCTGTGATGAATTATACTGTTAGGCCTCATGCATACCTTTCTGCCCCTTGGGAGGAAGTAATTCTTTGAGAAAGAGTGCACTATGTGGAAGGAGTATGAAACCGGGTCTAACTATTGTCCAGTCTGTGGCATTTTCAATTAAATCCAATACTCCTGACAAACACATAACCCTCTGAATTTTGAAAAGATGATGCTACACTAGTCCATATGCATAGCATGTGCAGCGACTGCTTTGGAATCTTCCTGTGGTTGCACTTCCAGAGTAACAGAACTGAAGAGCAGGCAGTGATGCTCTGCCATCAGAAGAGACAGCCAGGACTACACAGATATCTGCCTTCCAGGCAAATATACCTGTTTAAAATGTGCTTTTAGAAGATGGGGTTGAAGAGTGGCTCTAACCATGGTCACCAAAGGTCAGATGTAATGCCAATATATATTTCAAAGGAGGACAGAGTGATGTGAAAGGACAAAGGAATCCAAGAATCTCTGGCTTGCTCTCGGTCACTAAACTGTAGTTAGAAAAATCGGGGAGCATTATGTCTCCCCAGCCCCTCATGCTACTTGTTGGTGTTGTATTCTGTCAAGTCATTGCTGAGTTATGGTGATCCTAAGATGAACCTTTCATGGAGTATTCTTAGCAAGATTTGTTCAGAGGGGGTTTGCCTTTGCCTTCCTTTGAGGTATAGAGTGTGTGACTTGTCCAAGGTCACCCAATGGGTTTCCATGGTCCAGTTGGGATTTGAATCCTGGTCTCCAGAATCATAATCTAACCCTCCAACTGCCACACTGTGCTGTTTCTCAACCTGCTTTTATGAACACCTGAATTAAATGTTTTCTTTGGCGTTCACTGAGCAAGGGTTGTTTTAGGGTTGCCAACTCTATGAGCACCAGGTGAAGTCTCAGGGAACTGCTGTGTTTACCTGTTTCCAGTGAGAAGGCAATTCTCAAGGCAAGGAATGTTGAAGAAGGAGACAGTTTGATTTTATTGTGAGAGTTAGTTTTTAACGGCTAAGTTTCTGTCATCTCACCACTCCCTACTGGCACCAGGGTTCACTGACACAGTGCAAACATGTTTGTATGTATGTCTCACTCCCACAAGATCAGCGTGCCAAAAGACTATGAGGGGAGGAGAAGTGGGTAGATGTATTTGGACCCACATTGGGCAGCTGGGCAGTGGGATGCCAGCATCACACCTTGTAAGCCTGACAGCAGAGGCACAGGGCCTGAAAAATATGCCCTGAAGGCTGACGGAAATCTTTCCTAAACCACCCTGCCTTCCTAAGAAAAACACAGAAAATGGCTGGATTTTCCTCGCTCTAAGCAAAATACAAAAGGTTAAAATAATATCTAGGTTACAAGATTAAGTCTTATCCAGCTCTGGTTTTGTTATGATATCTCATTCAACTTGAATTCAGATATGTGTGGGAAATACATGAGTCTTAATAACAGCAAACCAATAAGTATTTTCTCCCACTCAGGAATGTGATTCAGGAATGCAGCTAATGATGAAGTGCTTTAGAGGGTAAGTACAATTCACAAAATTTGATCAAACTAACTTTGTGCAGACTCATAGAGCTGGGAAATGAGCCAGTCAATGGATAGCTGGGTTTCTGGAAGGGGTGAGAAAAAATATTGGCCCTTCAGATGTTTTAGCCTCTGAGAAACCTCAACTAGCATGGCCAATGGTAAGAGATTATGGGAGCTTTAGTCCAAAAAATCTGGAGGGCCAGAGATTCTCCAGCCCTGGTTTACAGCTTGACCCTGTGCATGTTTCCTCAGAATTAAGCCTTACTGAATCCAATGGGATTCAAGCCCATTGATCAGAGAAAACCAAATGCAAGCAGACAGGCCGCATTTCAAGACTTACCGAGAGTGTATATAATTAAGACTGATACCCTATTTAAGCATATGTGGAAAATGAAAATCCCGTTGAACTGGATACATATGGGTAGGTATGGATTGACCTTGCAGTTTATTTCTCTTTATATTTTAGATTCTCGCCTACTTTTCCCTAATAGGAAACTGACGTTCATGTACTGTGCTGTATTTGTCAATATATGAAGCTCATGGTGTAACTTTGGGCAACTGTGTTTCCTGATCAGCTTTGCAGGGTTGTTGTAATGATAAATGGCTTTTGAGTCCTGGTGTTTCCATGTTTGCGGTTTTTTGGGCCCTTCCTGCCTTCCTGTTTACCTTTTTCTTTTTTTAGTGGGATCAGATTTTAGGTTAGCTCTTCCACAGAGAGCAAGGGATTAAACATCTGTGCCTGTCCACCTATGGTCTCAATCCAAATAGGGACTCCCTTTTGTCTATTTATTAAGATCCCTCCCCTCTCTCTGCCAACATGCTCAGAAACTATATGGCTACTGCCATGTGTAGGTTAGCCGAGTGCTTCTTAAGTTTTCTGATCTGTGGAACCAGCAGGGCTTTTTCCTCAATATGCCAAGAGTGGACACCATCCCTGTGCCCAGTGGCTACAAGTGGTTCTTTTTTCCCTGGAAACTTCCTGGGGACCACCACCAATTGAAGGACCACAACTCTTGAGTAGCTCTAGTTCAGGCCTCACTTTTTACATCCCCAGATACTATTTCCTAGGCTTTCTGTACTGTAGTGTGTTCCAGCTGTACTGAATGCTGTGCATCTAATGGATACTCTCACAAAACCAGAGAGAGAGTAATGCTCAGTTGTTACACTCTATGCCTTGTCAAACATATGTTAGGGAAATACGAACATGTTGCGGAAATTCTTGAAGTATAACAGCATTCAGAATCTCATTGATGCTTTGACCACTCTGGTCCATGGGTGCAGTTTCCCACTCGTTTTGCACATGCTCAGACAATATTTGCTTAAGGCAGTGCTTAAAGTTGGCTTGAGGAAGCGTTAGTGCCTGCAATATCTTTCTAGGGAAATGGGGTGGGACAGGAAGTAGATTTGCTTTATTTTTCTCATTACTCCATTTCCCACAGAGAAAAGGAGGGAGAATATGTGTGGCTGGGAGCTCCTGTTCAGCTAGACCTGCCCCCCTCTGTTGCTTAAGGGCTCAGGGCAGAGGAAATATCTGGATGTGGATTTAGCTCCTAACCTACAGAAGCTGCCTGAAGACTCTGTTTTATGGGGGATCTTCCCTCCAACATAAAGTAAACCAATCTGAATTTGGCTTCTTTTTTTTCCTTTTGTTAATTATAAAAAAATGAAGAGAAAAAGAAAAGAAAAGAAAAACATCACCTGATACACATAACAGTAAAAAAAAAAAAAGAATTTCAACAAAAACAAGCATACATTGTTATTTCTCTCCAATTCCATTCCAATCATATACTTATTCAACATATTCTATATCACACTGCTTATATACTTTGATTACCTATATCTAGATCTCATTCTCATTATACTCAATATTGTTATAATAATTACATTCTTAATTCTATACTTTTCAATTACATTTAATCTATTACTGTTACTAAATATGATCTTATTACTAAACATATCAAACTATTCCTAAAAATATACCCACCCCCCAGAGCTAATTATGTTTCAACTTACTCCACCTTCCAGAATTGTAATTCTTCTTGTGGGGGTATGACACCTTCCTCTTTTATTAAAACCTTTTCCACAAATAGCTTTCATATTGCTTCAAAATCATTCCCCTTCATTATTCCTTTTTTTGGCCTTAATTCGACATGTTAACTTATCATTAATCACAATTTTCCACACTTCTTTATACCAATTCTCTATTTGAAAATCTCTATGAATTTTCCATTTTCTTGATATAATTAACCTTGCTGCAGTTAATAAATTTGTAAATCCTTCACTACCTAGGTACAATTAATCTTATCAAATATAGATAATAATGCTATACCCGGACATATTTGTAAATCAGTTACTGTTATCTCTTTTATCTCTTTAAACACCCTTTTCCAAAACTTTCTGTCCACCTTCACAATTCCACCACATATGAATATATGTACCAATCTCTTGACAACCTCTCCAATACAACCTTGAGTAAGTCTTATGATATAATTTAACCTTACTGGTGTTAGGTACCATCTCCAAACCAATTTATAATAGTTCTCTTTTATCTGTAGGGACAAGTTTTTTAAATGACGCTGATTCCAAATTTCCCCCCAGTCTTGAATATCTATTCTTTGTGCTAATTCTTCCTCCCATATTTTTCTACTGAATTTGGCTTCTACTGTATGCTTTGGTTATGCCTAAATTTATTTCCAGATCTGACAGTACAGGAACTTCCTGAGCATACTGTCCTACTGTCCCAATTTGGCAGAGACAGTTCCAATTAATCCTATATAACCCCACTTGTTCAGCTGCTTTTAAAAGGTCCCAGGTTCTCTCTCCTCCCCTACTTTCCCCCTTTGTAGTTTTCACTCAGCAGGGTGGAAAGAAGAAGCTGGAATCTTGTCCTCAGTAGACAGAGGTAAAAGGAATCTGCTGAGCCTCTCCTAGCTTGTATATTCTTCCTCATCAATAACTTCTGCCATTTTGACCACACTCTGATATTGCTTGGCCACATGTGTCTTGGTTTTCATCAGCAAAATGGTGGAGAATATGGCCTTGTATAGGAGATACTTTTTTACTGACAATGGAGAAAGAATATTGCATTTCAGTCACTGCTTTTGTTCCCAATTGTTTAATGGCAATTGGGAGGTTCAGCCACACCTTTTACCAGCATCAACCCTCTGTTACCCCAAAACGTAGGTGCCACAAGGGCCAACCCACAATGCCAGTACCTCCTCGCAAAGGTGGAGAATTAATTAGCTCAAAATCAGGAGGCTAACAAGAGGAGGGCAACTTAGCAAGATCTTGCAACCAATGTTTATGGGCTCATGCAGGGAAAAGAACCAGCCAAAAATTCAAAAGTAAGCTAAAAATGTCTTTTTATTGAGGGGAATTCATTCATTCATACATGCACACAAGATAGATACAGTCACACGTTCACACAAGAGCTGACTGAAGGATAAAGGGAGGAAAAATATGTATAGAGTAGCTGAGGGTTTTGAGGGGATTTATAATTACCGGTCCAGAAGAGTATGAAGAAGTTGAAATGTGGTTTGCTTAGGTAGAACCTAAGGACAGTTCTCATTCAGGAGCCAGACAGACAGAGTGATGGGTAGAAATTCAAGAGACTGCGAGTTGCAAGCCTAAGATCAGGGGTATTTGTACCTTGAAAATGGCCTGTGGCAGTGAAGGTTCCAGATACAAGACAAAGGGAACCTGTTGTGGACAATGGGTCTTTCGCCTGTTGATGGGCTTAGTACTTGATTGACAAAGACAAGATGGGTGTTGTAATAACTGTCTATTGTGAGTGCTACAAGGAAAGAGGAAGAAGTGCAGGTGCACAGGGGATGGGCATCTGTCAATCAGTGCACTGGTGGGCTTCTCACAGTGGCATTCTCCAGGCAATTCCAGCTTCTATTATTCTCTGGAACAGCAGTGATTTACCTGATAATTGACCTAGGTTATACCAAGAGGGTGTTTTAGCCTGACCTGCCTGTGGCCTCATGTTTACAGTCAGGTTTCTTCCTCTTTTAGTTTGACCTCCTGGTCACCTTCAGGTTGGATTTGATATGTGTGTTGCCAATTAAATATGATGCCAATTAAATATGGTGCCGATCCAAACCATACTGATACTGAGGACCTCCAAAGCGGGGCTTTATACCTTCCTCGGGGCCACTTTAAGCACCTCCTTAAGCAAACACCTCAAACAAGGTGCAGATCTGTGATTCTCACACCACAAGTGGTTTATTTTATTTAATTTGTCCCTGTGATCACTTTTGTCAACTTTGGCCCTTTCCGCATGGGGTTATTAACGTGAGTCAATGTGTTTTGGCACGGAGCTGTTCTCCACGTGAGAGTGAAAGGGAGGGAAGGAGGGAGGGAAGAAGCTCCTTCCCCCCATTCCTGGGGCAGGATCGTGCCGACAGTGGGGCGGAGATGAGCGGGGAGTACGAGATCGCTCTCCCAACTTTGCTCTGCCAGGTGATCTGCTTGGGTGAGGGGAGTTACCATATTGGCACCTCATTTTCAGAAGGCATTTTGGTGGGGAAACTGCCTCTTCTACACCGGCAAATATGTACCTACATAAGTACATAGCTACATACAAACATTCCAACCCAAAAGAAAAAAAATAAGCCAGTCACAGCCACCGGGGCAGGGCGAGTGGAGTAGTGGGAGTGGTCACTGCCAAAGTAGTGTGAATGCATGAACTCGCACTTCTATGAATCAAAAGGAAACATACAGAGGAGCTATGCGGAAACAAATGAGGGAAAGCCCATGTTATTTGGATCCAATAAGAAACAGCATGAACCACTTCACGCGCCTTGTGCGGAAAGGGCCTTTGTCTGATGAAGAAGCCAGTGGGCTTCAAAAGCTAGCATGATGTATTTTGGTTGGTCCAATAGGCAGTATTTTGAAATGTTGTCATCAATTTTAGCCCCTTTTTTTGTCCTACAAGTCTTTAAAAATGTGATATATGTAACTGGCAAAAAGTTATACAAGAATTCCTATGGGAAGGGAAAAACCAAGAGTAAAACTTAAGACCATCCAAGGACTCTCTCTCCCTAATTTGAAATTGCACTATTTTGCATGCTGTTTGGATTGGACGAAGGAATGGATGCCTTTAAAGAACACTAGATCAGCATCCATTGTGCCAGGTTTCAGCTTCAGTACATTATCAACAATATACTTGTTTTAATAATTATACAGATATTTAATTTTTTTCCCCTCCTCCCTCTCCATCCCCTTTTCTTTATGTCTCATGTCTCAAATGTGGATTGTATTTATAAAAGCAGTATGAATGAATGAATGAATGAATGAATGAATGTTGAATTTAATGTGGCTTCATTCTGAGTAAACATGAACAGTTTAGTGGTATTAATACTCAGTCATCAGAAACTTGCTGGTTAAGGTAAGAATTAAGACTCATCTCAAGCTCCACAAAGCCAAGAACTTGAAAGCTAAGGCTAATATTTTGATTAATGTTTCCTGTGACCAGGAATGATACTGTGCAATGTTACAAATTATGCTTGCTTAATTGGCAAACATCTGGGCAGTGGTTCAAAGCCTTTTAAGATTTTATGCCCCATTAAGCTCTATGAGAGGATGTAAGCCACAAACAGGCATAAGTCAGTTCAAAGTAGGATCTATCACACTGTCCTGTTATAGTGCTATATTCTACTTGAACTGCCATAGTAACATCCTGTGGAATCCTGGGATTTGCAAACTAGGGATGGACATTTCAAATTCTCAGCCAGAGAGCTCTTGAGCCTCTCTAAACTATAAACCTCAAAGTTCCATAGGATGTTGCCGTGGCAGTTAAAGTGGAATAAACACCATAGTAATTTAGAGTAGTGACACCCAGCGTGGTGTAGTGGTTTGAGCATTGGACTATGACACTGGAGACCAGAGTTCAATTCCCCATTCAGTCATGGAAACCCAGTGGGTGACCCTTTGGCGCATCATGTACTTTCGGCCTCAGAAAACACAATGATAGATTTATCAGGGTTGCCATAAGTCAGAAATAACTTGAAGGTATACAACAACAACAAAGCGGTGTAGTGTGATAAGCATCTTAGGCTCTGTGCATCCACATTTTGCCTTGGCCCAAATCCCAATGAGGAGTTTGGGTCCAGCAAAAACATATCAACTTATTCTAGTTTAATATTGATTTTCAACCCGCATTGCCAGAGGAGTCCTCATTGGACTCATGCCTGTTTGTTGCTTACATTCTCTCAAAGAGTTTTAATGGGGCATAGAACCTTAAAAGCCTTTGAACCTCTGTCCAGAGGTTTGCCAAGTAGTCTTTCCAGTACAAGTCTGAATAAAGGACATTGGTATTTTTCACCAACATTTGCCTGAAAAAGAATATACCTTTTCAAAAACTGCCAGGAAAAAGGTGCAACAGTCTGGCTCAATTTCAACACTGTCCAGCTTGCAATATTTGTTGGATAAGTTTGCAGTTAAGCAGATTTGTAAATCTCATTAAGGAGATAATGGATGGACAACAATTTTCTGGTTGGATGGGTTCTGGGTGGCAATTTGATATCTCACTGCAGCGGAAATGGACAAAATACATCATGCAAGTTTTTGAAGCTCCATTGGCTTCTTCATCAGGCAAAATAAGTTTAAAAAAATCATGTAAGAGAAGAAAAATGATGATGAGTCACAGACCCACATTTTGTATCTGATGTTGTTTCTGTTGTAGTTCAGTTGTTCTGCAGGGATTTCAATGCAGGCAAAAAGCCACTCCCCTTCTTGGCCATGTGGGAAAAAGGGACAAATGACAATAAAAGACAGGTAATAAAACTTCATTAGCAATTAACTCTAGACCTGTGGCTGCACCTTCTTTCCCTGTATGATTTTTTTTTTCAACATCTTTTGCCTGATGAAGCTAGTAAAACTTTGAAAGTTTGCATGATGTATTTTGTGTATTTCAGCTGGCCAATAAAGGCATTGCTCTTTGGTGGATTTTGTTGTATTTTGGTGAATGGCCAATATGTTCACTACAGCAGATGACACACTGAATGTGAATTAATCAGCAAATATATATAAGAACAGATAACAGGAGACTTGGGTACTAATTATTGATCATGCAGCAGTTTGGGTAAGAATTAGTACAAACTGAGGGCCAAACTAGAATAGACTAGGGTGAGCACTTACACATTGGCAAAAAATGTGCAAATTGGCATATATGTATTTTATATGTGCATATGGAAATACAGAAAATAGCTATTGATATGTAAATAGAAATACACTATCTTGTATCACAGTTGGGAAAACTTTTGCCTATCTGGTAACTCACATGCCTGCCAAGTCCACTCTCCAGGTGCTCAGTGTTGATGGGCAACTTCAAGGCCCTGGATCTGCCTTATTTTTTATTGTCTTTAAAGTAGGCAACAGCCCAGCTCTTCTCACAAAGAATGTCTTCAGACTGAAGAAACAATGTCATATCCATTTGTTCCCCGCTCCTTTTTTTGGTGTTACTACTCCAGGAACAGATTTGTTAGCCTCATTCCTGAGAATCAAGAAGGCACTGGACATTTTAGAAAATCCAGGCTTCAAGTAACTTCTGTATCCTCTATAAAAAGCAAACACATCTGTTTGAAGAAACTCCACAGGAAAATGAGCCACAAAACTGGCCATTTCAAGTGTCAGATGTTTGTTGAATAATTGTATGATGAAAATAATTCATGACACTTCTTTCCAGAGTAGCCACATCAACATCTGTGGAACTACCCCAGGTAAGACATAACACCTTAGGGCTTCGGAGCTGGGGATGTACGTAATATCAAGTTTTCAATTTTCATTTTCTCTGTTGAGTAGTAATTGGTTGTTAGCTGACATTGCTAACTTGCAAAATTAGTATTTTTAATGCAGAAATAATAAAAGAGAAAGTGATCTCAACCTGGGGTGACAACTTAAATGAAGTACATGAGCCTAGCCATTTCCAGGTGGGATTTGTCACACCCACGCTGCATTCTAAATGACAGTTTTAGGTGACTTGCTTAAGCAGTTGCAGTTATTTTGGAACTGGTGAGAGCAGATTATGATTAGGAAATCGGTGGTAAAGGTCTTGCTGAACTGCATTTATGGGTAAATCTGGAACACTGAAGTATTCTGGCATAAAAATAAATGCTATTCAATATCCCACTCCAAACCAACTACAAGGCAAACCAAACAGCAAAGAAAAAAGAACTCGGAACTGAGTCTGATATTTTTCTGTTCTCAGGGCTGGTTCAAATTTAACTTCTTTTTGTTCTCACTTTTCAGATAGTATTTTGTAGAGGCAAATATGTTATTCAGGCACCATTTTACAACTGATACCTGGATCTATAAGGAAGCTAAGATGGTCTTATATCAAATTCACATAGCCAGATAAATGTATTATCACCACACAACCAGGTGCAGCCAAAATGCGTTTTCCTACTCTCAAAATCCACATTTAAGATACTTTTAGTAACTCTACCTTCCTCCTTTAATCCAGTTATGCAATCATTAGTTATTTAGACATACCAAACCCACTGGTACACTATCCATTACCAGACTCTCATGGGTTTTGTATACATAGTTGTCCATTTCAGTAATTTCAGTGGTATTTGCTTTTCTGAATACATTTGAAACCTTTACTTCTCTTTAGAAAACAGGGAGTGATCAAAGAGTTGAAAAAACTGGTATTTTATCCACTCCTTTCTCAACATCTGAGCCTTACATTAAACTATGGGTGCTGGATCACTAGGAACAAAGCAATTAAACCATTCAATATATAAAAGAAGCACTTAGACCCAGGGGTGTAGCTATCAGGGCTGTTTTCCACTGTGTGTTTGGGAGAATTATATTTTTCTATCAGCCATTCCACAATTGCTAGAGGTATTTTATGCCATTGCGACCCTTACCCCCTTCATGGGACTATATGAAATTTCATCATTTTTAAAAATTCTAAACAGACAATATAACAATGACATAACATTTTCATCTCTAATATCTAGAATCTGGACAACCACCTCATGACAGATATAGATTAAGTACTCATTAACTTTTACAGGAAGCTCCCACCCCGTTGATGCCCCATTATCTGATGACTTGCTCTTTTGATGCTTCCAAATTTGATGCTTCCTTTGCTTCCGGAGGCTTGCTTGGGACTACTTGCATATGTGCGCAGCTTGCAAAATAAGCCGAGAGGGGGGAAAAGGTGCCAAGCTGTGCAAGACACTTTGCAAGCAGTGTGGGCACAGTTGGTCCCAAGTGAGGCTCTGTAAGTCCCTCATGCTCCCTCCAGTACGGTACATGGAATCTACTTTTCAACTATTTACGACAGTGCTCCAGTCCCTAACATGCCAGATAGGCAGGGGGAGCCTGTAATGAAAATGATTTTTTTGAGTAATTTTGTTCAGGCTTTTTTTCCTCCCCAATGACAGTGAAGATTTCTTTTGATTAGTCATTTTATTATGTTGTCACTTTACCTTTTAAGTCACAGCAGAAATGTTAGGAGTAAAACCAAATTATCAAAGTTGGAAAGAAGTAGTTGTGGGTTTTTTTTTTTTCATTATCTTTGTCCACAGAACACTTTGACAGATGGTTAGGTTTCCTTCTGACACCATAGCATCACATGCATGCTATTTTTACCCTTTATCTTTCCTGAAAATTACTTGTTAACCTCTCATTCCATTTTACATATACCCAGGTCCTGAAAACCTGCAATGATCTTCCCCGTCATCACCCAACCTTTTCTTGGAATATTGTTCATCAATCCCTGTTAAGGCTCTAAAGATATTTCCTTCCTGCCTTTTGACTGCTCAAGTACTAGAGGCTGACTTAAGGAGATGGATAACCAGGTCTATCCCAGCTTCTGAACAGCTGTCTTTTAAGTTACAGACACTTGTTAACAGAGATACCTGCTGGATTTGGTACCAGTTAAGAAGCAAGTCTATGTCATGGTAAACTGCAAAATAAATATGAAAATGAAAGGGAGCCATGTAAAAATAACTGATAACACCAACATTTATTTGGAGAAGTTGTACAGAATAAAATGCAAGTAATATGCAGGTAACAGGCTACAGTGAACAATCTGACTATAAGACAATTAGACATGGATGGGGCTACAGTTTTCTTCAAGCAGTAGCTGATACAAGTTTGCTCATTCCACTGAAGTAGGATCTTTCCCTTTCACTCATTACTTCAAAGTGCAGGGGTCGCCTACAAAAATTGCATTCAGCAGAGGAGTGCGGCTTCAGCTCCAGGCCCACTTCCTTCCAGGTACCGAGCAATTTCTCTGTAAGATGGAAATGATAGGAAACATTCTTATCTGCAAGTTTACAGACCCAATTGTTACAGCACTAACTCAAAATTAAGGTATATGCCTTTATTACCCAATTATGTCCCACCTTTTTATGGTCTTTTCTAAGTTTCCAACAGTCAGAACTCCTTTTTATTTAACAGACCAGGGAGGGCAAAATGCAGCCCCACACACTGCATGTGGATCCACTAAATGTGGCTTCTGAAGCCCTCATATCCCAGATTCTATTAAATCTTTTGGTCCTATTTTTTGTTCCCAAACTAGCCACAAATGCAGTGGTTTGCTTCTTGCACTCCTGCAGAACCTCCTCCCAACAAAAAAGACAAAAAATAGTGACTGGAAGAGATGCAACTTTTCTGCAGGTGTACTGAAACATGATGCTGCAGCCTCGGGGGTGTCAGAGGTAATGACCCCTCCATAGTTGCCTACCCCTCAAGTATACTCCTTTTGACTGAATTACCCTTGAGTGGTCAAAAAACCCACAGTCCCTGCTACATCCTTACTCTGCCCTGCATTTACAGCTTCAAAGAGCCACTAGAACCTTAACAGGAGTGAAAGTACCACAAATCTAGCACCTTACTATCAGTTGCATATGTAGCTCTTGTGCTTAATACTCAGTACACTTAAGCGACAGGAGGAAGATGGCTGATGTTCGCAATACAGTACTGTGTTAATGGTGCAATGCTACTGAGCAGGGATAGGGAAAGTACAACAAGGGGCAGCTGACCACTCCCACTACAGCGGCTCAAGAAATCTACAGGTAGAGTTTGGCATTTACTATATTAATTCAATTAATTAATTAATTAATTAATTAATCTCATACATTGTGCATATTAACCTGCTAAGGGCTCTACAAGACTGAGGCACTGAAAGTACCATGCTCAGTACCAGTACAAAACACCAGACTACAGCTTGTCCTTTTCTAGAAACTGCATGCTGTGCAGACAAGCAGAACTAAGGCCCTTTTAGCACCTTATCTTTTAATGCTGCTGGGGTATGGGACTTGCGCAAGAAGCCTGGGCAGGAAGGCTCTCGCAAGCCTCCTGCTTCAGCTCCGCAGCTCCTTCCTGCTCGTGTGAGAGCCTCGCCCCTTCCTTCCGCAGTGCAGCCTGGGAGTTGGAGGCTGCACTGAGGAGAGGACGCACAACTGGCCCGGCTCCAGAGGCTCCGCACAGCAGGTAAGTGCGCTTGGGGCCCCTGACCGGTGTGCAAGCGCAGGTCATTTTCTGCTAAAAGCCAAAAATAAAAAAAATGCGTGTGCGCCAAGTGTGAGGCCCCTGAGCAAATGGGAGTGCGTCACGTAGACTATTCCTCACATTTACGCAATGCTCAGGGGGCCCTTTCGCTTGCAAACTGCTGTGCGATAAGGGCCTAAATCAGCACAGATCCTGCCTTGTAATAGTGAATACTTTGCCAGCCCATCAACCATAGTGCTAAAAAGCATAAGGAGTTGGCTGAAGCTCAGTTTCACACATAACTGCATGTTCTTATGCATTCAGAAGATGTATCTTCTGCCAGACATATTTTCCACGTTTGTAGCTGCTAACGAGCAAACTAACCATATCATTTTAATATACAGAAGTGTATTAACAATACAGGTGAAAATGTTCTCATTTGGCAGTGTGAAATACCTTACTAAATGCTGTTATGCTTTCATGCCTGTTTACTCACCAATAAAATAGTTCATCATCTGTGGAGTATGATGAGGTGTTGGTGCAATACGTAGCAGCTCTTCGCCACGTGGCACAGTGGGATAGTTTATTGCTTGGACATAGATACTATGTTGGCTCATCATTTTGTCACAGATCTCAGTGTTCTTAGCAGCATCTGCAATCTAAGATTATCAAAGTTTAATGCCTACTATTATTCTAGAAGGGCCTGCAAGGCTTCCAAAACCCAAGGCTGCAAGCACAATTACTAGTATCATGAAAGACCAAAGCACTCCAACTCCCCAAATGAAGGGACCAATACTTACTTATTTCTCACAACTGGCAATGTCTGTTACTACCAAGGTCAAATACTAGGCAGAAGTAGGAGAAAGTGTTGGGAAAGCAGAGAAGGCAAGAGCCGAGGTCAGGGGGCAGAGGCAGGCAGAAGAGAAGGAACACTTATATATTAGAAGACAAGTGACATGGTCTTATGCTTCCTCTCTGGCAATGGATTCTGATTTCTATATTTTGATATCCTAGTTCCCTCCATTTCAGTACTAAATTTCTATGCTCCAGTGGGCCTGTAGTAATCACTAAGAAACAGAGGCTGGCATCTTAAGTTTTGTAGTAGGAGAGAGCAATGTAGTTTCTTTAGACTAGTGCTTACAGAACTACATCTAGTTCAATATCTAAAAATGGGAAGACAAGCAGCATCGCACAAGGCTTTAGCAATCACCACTGTTCTGGAGGGCATACCTGGCCAAGAGGCAACTGGGTGCCTAACTCTGAAGACTTAAAATCAAATCTCTAGTACCTAAGACAGCAAGGAATTTGCTTTACTTATGATCAACAAATACTTCTCTCCAAGCTTAGGAATCTTAAATATTTACCCTGATAGGAATGATGTGACTGGGACAATGCACCACAGGGAGCCCAGCGTCCATCAGCATCTGTCGCATGAGTTTAACATTGCGTTGGTGCTGGCGGCGAAGGACTTGCCCCTCGGGACTCTTCAGAATTCTCACAGATTCTAGTGCTCCAGCTAAAAGCATGGGTGGCAGCGAGGTAGTAAAAATGAAGCCAGCAGCATAGGAACGAACAGTGTCTATCAGAGAACTGGTGCTGGCAATGTAGCCTCCTACACAACCAAAGGCTTTGCCTGAAAGGGAAGGGAAAGAAACATCTAAGTTTATTTTACCCTAGCTATTGGCTTATGGTTATCTTTTATCTACACTGAGCTACATCTTTTGTGCAAGCAGTAGATCTTCAGCTAGAAGTTCGCATTTTGTTTTGTCTTCCACAGAAAAAAGCTGCTTCAAGTCTTCAAGCAACAGAACTCATCTGTAAGAGAACTAGTTTTTTTCAAAGGCTTGTGCATACACAGGAATATTAAATCCCACATAAATAAAAGTCAGGCACTCCTACGGGGGAAAAAAGCCAACTCAGAGCCACCATTTGGAGATAGTAAACTTTTATGTAGAGACGTCTAGAAAGGCTGTCTTAAGAGATCAACTGTAATTATTTACTAATTGGAATACCGAAGGGACTGAACTTTGCCATCTGTGACCAGAGAACACAGAATCCTAAACTAAATATTAAGGCATCTCCTCTGGTTGTGCTGATTTGTATTAACCATTTTGGATGAGGTCCAAGGGATGCTTTACAAAGCGGAATTTTTGTAATTCCATTACTGGGAAAGCATACACTCTCGTAAACCAAGACTGTCAAAAGAGGCTTGCAAAACAAGGACAAGCAGCTTGAGATGATTACACTGCCACTAGTGTTACATAACACCAACTGTCAGTTCACAGTTTCTTTACACTTAAGAGATAAATACATGAGGTGCAGGTCATTTTGACTGTAGGTTTTCAGTTTGATGTGGACACTCATCAACTGGTAGAACTTGTTGCTGGAGTATAGCATGATTCTGTTCTTATTCAAATCTTGTTACACAACACACATCAGATTTCAGGATTAAGAAGCTTTCTGCTTTAAAGTACAACTCTAAAAAGACAGACATTTTCATAGACATCGACCATATTCAAGTATCAGCACCTAATCAGTTATGCAAGCAATTATAATGGTATGACTTTTTTCCCCTTTATCTCAGGTTTAGTTTAGCTAGCATTAGTCCTGACTGAACAGGACTAGTGCACACATACCAAGTGTTCCAGAGATAATATCCATTTTATGCATGACTCCATCTCTGTCTCCTATGCCTCCACCGTGAGTTCCATACAGCCCCACAGCATGGACTTCATCTACAAAGGTAATTGCCCCATGTTCATGAGCCACATCACAGAGCTCTTCCAATGGACAAACTGCCCCTAGAACAAGGTAAGAGTCACAGATCATCACTACAATCTTGCTTTTGAACAGCCATGGCTACCAAAATTTCTGGGACTTGCCCAAAATATAGCAGGCATACCATCCATTGAATGAACAGTTTCAAATGCAACAATTTTGGGAGTGGATGGATCAGATTTTTTCAGTAATTCTCGGAGATGATCAACATCATTATGGCGAAATATATGCTTCGGCACTCTGCTGTTTCGAATCCCCTGAATCATGGAAGCGTGGTTTCCTGCATCTGAATAAATTTCACATCCTGGAATAAGATGGGGAGAGAAGGCCCACTTTACAACTTGATCTTTGGTAACTGGATAGCATTATGTCAACTCATCAATCCCACTGGGAAGATCAGATTATTTCAACCTGCTTCTAAAGAACCTGGGGAAAAAATATTATTGCGGGCCTGTCAAACAGGATCTCTTGTCTGGAGGCAGAGAGATACTTTCAGAGCACAGTGCTGACGGAAGTGGCTTCCTCAAGATTTCAGGAGCAACCCATACATTGTCAGACTAAAGGGCTTTTGCCTTAGTTTTCAAATTCTGTTGGAAAGAACTCTGGAGCAATTCCAGTACAACAAGCAACATCACTAAGCAAAGTACTTTTAAGCAGACCATCTAACATCCAGAAGTGGTGCAAGCACTCCTGGAATGCTTAGGAGCAGCATGTAATAGAACAAGGTGTAATGCTCATCCAACCAATTCCCCTGCACTTGCTGTTTGAAGCATCAAGCTTTTACCTGGGGCTTCAGTAGAAACATAATGATTTCACAAGAGATGTTAAGAACATGATTGTGCAGATGTCCCTGATAGGTTGGTAAGATTAGTACCCTCATTCATCCCAGACCCACTGAGTGTTTGGCTTAGATGATCAATACAATTTTGAGGGTAATTAGAACTCTCCAGGGACTCTGGAAAGTATGCACCATGTAACTAATTTTTTTCAGCAATTCCTCCCAGTGACAGAATATACCAAGTGCAAGTTAGATCTTACCTGGCAACATTTTGGCTAATGTGAAGAGCGTTGAATCATTAGCTACAAAACAAGAGGAGAACAACAAAGCAGCATCCTTTCCATGAAGATCAGCCAATTCTTTTTCAAGATCAACATGGAATTTACTGGTTCCTGAAATATTCCTGGTGCCTCCTGCTCCTGCACCATGTTGTTTCAGTGTTTCCCTATGAGGGAGGTTCCAAAAGAGACATTAATATTTCTTGGGATATTTGCAAGTTATCTGTGTTCCAATTTGTATACCATAATTTTTCAAATAATTGTTCCTAGTTCTCATTTTCACTTAGCATGAGAGGTCTAGATTTTTAACCTGGCTTTCGACTTGGAACAGTTTGATGAGCAAACCTAAAACTGTTTCGAGGGGAGGCATTTTCTTTCCCCAAAATATAGTGAACAGGTGTGGCATGTGGTATAATGGCTCAAATGAAATAGTCATTAACGAAATCAGCATTAGAAAAAAAATCAAAGGAGTACCATCATTGAACTGGCTTTATCTTAACTGCTGCTACTTACAGCAATATACTTAGGGATAGTGCTGTACAAAGAGCTGAGTCACTGTGCATTAGATTGGAGCATGGCCTTTCTAACCTGTAGTGGGGCACCTGGCAGAGAAGCTGAGGGGTGGTAGGTGGTAGAAGACAGAATCTGAATGCAAGATTGATCCTCTGAACTGTTGGACACGTAACAGTTTCTCTAAAACCATGGAGGACCTATCAGCTCTACTGGAATTATATTGGCTCTCAAATACAAATTGGGTCTGAATGCAAGGTGTTGGTGATAACATTCAAAGCCCCAAACAGCCTGGGACCTCAACACTTGAAAGGACACTTCTTCTTATATACCTGGGTGTCCTCCTTTAAGTTCAACCAGTGGCAACAATGCACTGTTTGGAAACACAGAAGAGGACCTTCTCTACTGTGGTACCCAGGTTATGGAATGTCCTCCTCTTGGAGGCCTGAATGCCATTCAAAGCCGACTTCATTTTGGCATCAAACTAAAATATCTTTACCAAAGTCTTTGAGGCCTAAAGATCTTGGGTGAAACAGATAGTGGAATTCTATATAAGCACGTGGTATTCAATTAACTTTAATGCTTTACTGTTTTAAGTTGTGTGAAATGCTCTGAATAGCAATTCCATGATTTCTAAATTGCTTTCTTGTTTATACCTAATCCTGAAATGGGACATATATAAGTAATAATTTGCTTCTAAGCAATAATTATGAAGGATTCCAAGGGGCACTCTAATTAGCCAACATTTTACTTTCAGTTCTTCAAATACTTACATAACAGCTCCACAAACTCTGGGATGACGACTCATTCCAAGATAATCATTGCTGCACCAGACAGAGACTTCTTTTCTGCTGGTATGAGACTCTGAATAATCATCAGCCATAGGGAAAATCTGGGTTCTTCTATTCACTGTTTTGAACACACGGTATGTGTGATCTCTCTTTTCTCATCAATTTTTTTCTCAAAAAACTGGTCATATTGAAAAGTAGCAACAGCTGGTAGAGAAAGACATTAGCACAAGTAAGACATTACTCTTAGAATGTGCAACAAAGGATTTAGAGATTCAAGCTCTGATTTTCACTAAGGAACAAAACCTAACCAAGGCTTACATTTTGGCAAATTCTCCTGAAGCAGATGAGATACCCTTTCTGGCCTTTGCTTCAACATAATGTCCTGGAATTTCTTCAGCAAGCCATTTTGCTTTTCACCATCAGTCTCAACAGTATTTTCTGGTGTCTTGGCAAACTCTACACAGCAAGATGGCACACAGAGATTAATAACTTAGGAGAATTTTCCCAAGCAGTTTTTGTATAGCTCAAGAAGCTTATGTACAAATAA
Source organism: Ctenosaura bakeri (assembly GCA_948474755.1). Lineage (NCBI taxonomy): Eukaryota > Metazoa > Chordata > Lepidosauria > Squamata > Iguanidae > Ctenosaura > Ctenosaura bakeri. The sequence continues at coordinate 430,293 of CAOLHI010000122.1, read as the reverse complement.
TCCAGAAGAATTTTGGTTTCTAAATAATAATCAAATCGAACAGTAATTGACAAAATGAATACAAGGAAGCTTCTCTTCAAGATTTAAGAGTGAACAACAGCTATAAGGAGGGAATCAACATGAGGCAACAAGTGTTTAAGAATTCTATCATTTTACATCATCATAAATATTCTAGAAGAAGCACCTTAGTCTGGTGCATGTTATAATGTAAGTCAGACTGGATTATCCAACATTCACACTTTCAAAAGGTCTGCATAAATTTACTCCAGCTGTCCAATTCTGCTGACAGAATTGCTCAGAAAAGTTTGGTTTCATATAAAGGTAACCTAAATACCCTAAAGGCACCATATTCCATCTGATCTTGGAAGCTATACAGGATCAGCACTGGCTAGTACTTGGGTGCAAGAATGCCAATGAATACCAGTGCTGCATTCTATATTTCAAAGAAAGGAACTAGCAAATGCATCTCTGAGTATTCCTTGCCTAAGAAAACTCAGTGAAATTCATGGGATTATTGTGAGAGGCAAGCTGAAGGTACACACACACGCAAAAAGGTCACCATGCAGTGAAACTTTCAGGTGTACGGTCATCCCACTCAGCTGTTGGTAGGCTACAATGACAAAGTTGCCAAGATTTAGTCTGATTCACTGAAGATTATTTGTGCTATGAAAGCCTGGTTAAGAAAAGTTATTTTGCAGTGCAACTTAATAATGCACTGAATTAATTCTCACAAGAGTGCTCTACCCCATGTCAAAACTCTACTTAAAGGAACATCACCTGCACAAGAACACGTAGAGAGATCTTTGAAAGAAAAACTTGTTTCAGAACTATCATTACTCTCACATCAAAAGCAAATGAAGCAGATGAAAAAGTTGAGAAGCAAGGAGTATTTATTATCTGGCTTCTACCAGTTACAGCATTTTACAAGGTTGAAAAACCTGTCCTTGACTATAATTTTGCTCAGTTCTGCCTCTTCTTTAAACCTGTCCAGTACAATCAGAGTTAGAGCCAAACTGAGACAAACACTAATATCTGGATGAAGCCATACCTTTTCTTACAGCTTGCATTTCTTCCACATCCTCCTGGAGTTCCAGGCTGGCTTTGCAGAAAACATTAGTGTTCCCTTCATTAATCTGAGCTGCCAAGAATGGGCATTTAGACACAGTAGCCTGGTTAGCACCCTGGCTAGCAGTAGGTGGGTGGCTTACAGGAAGCTGAGATTTGCTCACATTTTCTTGAGTCACATCTGGGGTGATTTTGGCCTCTTGAATAAAAAACAAAACAAAAACCATTTGCAATACAGCAGGAATATCTAAGGTATGCATTTTGACTGTGTACTTCCAGTGCCTATATCTTACATACAATACATTATTCAATTGGCCATATCCCTAAAATATCAGCAGTTAACTTAAGACTTCCCATTAGGCACATGGATGTTCATCAAATGATAATCTACAGACTGCAGAAAGTTACAGGATTACATGTAGTTGACCATTCTTTTCATCCCCTTCCATTCCCAAGATATCACACAACTGTGAATGTTTCACTGACTGCAAGTGGATAATAAGATATTAGAAGTCAAAGAAATGAACAGCTAAATATCTAGGGTAGGTGTGGGGAATGTAGAGCCCAAAGGATTCATGTAGCCCCTCAACTCCACTCCAGCAGAACCCAATGCCCCCCTGAAATTCCTCCTTTAATAAGGATGTGGGCCAATTCGCAGATGAGGTTTCACATGAAAACAGTCAAAACATTCCAAAACTGTCTGTAAATAAAGTGGTTTAATTCAGCCTCCTAGTGAAGTCCCCCCCTTCCAAACTCTTGAATAAAGTTGAAATTAGTCAAAAATGGTGGACACAAGTGACACCACATCACTTTCAGCACGCTTGCACTACACAGTGCTAATATAGGCTCTATGCCCATTGGTCCTATGCCCACCCCTGGACTAGGGGAACACTTCACCTATTAGCAGTGCATTTCACAGTATGTTTACACCAAAGAAAATCTAGGATGGAAGGGACAGCACTGTTAGGATTTTCTAATGAAGTTGTAAGACTGTAGCTTCTATACATTTCCTTTCTGCTAGGCCTTTGCTTTTTGAACTCTTATGATTATTTCCTGATACACCAATGGCACATTGTCAGGTAGCCCTCCATATTTCAGTTATGGGACATGTAGTAGGAGTTAATTAGCAGCTTGCGTGTAACAAGGTATGAGAACCAGAGACTGTTAGATAAACAAAGCTAGGAATGTAGTGATAAGTGCTGCCAGGCTGAAACCAGAACTCCAAGGTCTCTTGCAGGAGGGATGAGAAACTCTTTGCTTTTAATGTTTTGAATATTGCAAATTGCTTCCAGTTCGCTCACTGAAGTCCTGTACTATGTATCACACTCCTAATAAATAGTGTATTTGCACTGTTACTTTTGTGTGTGTGAATTTGGTTCCTGACACACATGCTTCACTATTGTCTAGCAAGCTTCTGTTTAGAGATTCTTTCTACTACAAAAGCGGGAAAGGAAGAGATGTCATGACCTGAAAGGTCATTTTTCACCAAAATGGGCTAAAAAGCTACTGTGCACAGTCCTGCTAAACCCATAGTAATTTCCTCTTGTATAGTAGGCAACATGTCTCCCATACTCTACTTTTTTCCTCTTAAAAATTCTACAGGAGAGATGGTTACAATATACTTTGGACTCTGAACTCAGAAAAATGTCATGTTCAAAGTTCAGACAGCAGTTAGCCTCCCCAAAGTTCTAAATTAATGTTAATACAACTCTGCCTTGGAAAGATTTATGTTAAACAACTTCAAGCACAATATAAGATAAAGTTAGACATTTTAAATGCATTATCTCCAGTGCAGTCATTGTTCTAGGGCAATGGTTCTTAACCTTTTCTTTACCAGAAACCCCCTGTAAATATAATTTCTTCTCAGAAGACTTAACTCAAGATTTAAATATTTAAATTTAAATTTAAATATTGAAATATTTATTTATTAAAGGCTTGTGGAGACTAGGATTCAAATCTCTGTTCTGACACTGGGAGACCTCCAGCAAATCACATTCTCTCAGCCTCAAAGAAAGGCACAGGCAAACCCCCTCTGAACAAATCTTGCAAAAAAAAAATAAATCCCGTGTTATGGCAACCTTAAAGTAAGCCTAAGTCAAAAGTGACCTGAAGGCAAATGAGGAAGCAGTTTATTCATGGGCAACATCCCCCTCCCCACTGCTACATTCCTGTCACTGCTGCTGCTGTTGGTGTCTAGCAACAGGGCATTGCAGACCTCCCATGATGGCTCCATGGCCCCCTGGGGGTCCACTGATCCCAGGTTAAGAACCACTGTTCTGTGGCATATCAAATCGAATAAACTATATACAAACACATATGTTCAACTATCAGCACTGGAAAAGCTCTTTGTAAATTACATGAGTGAAGCTACTGGTATTATAACTGTTCCATGTTCTACAAGTATAATCACTAGCACTTTTCAAGTAAGCATAATAACTGGGGGAAAAAAGTTCCCAGTCACAATGTATTGAATGTCAATTCACACAACAAAATTGCAAAACTAAGCCTTACTCTCACTAGCAGAGGTGATTTCTTCAGTTTGCTGGCAGTGAGCTGCTGATGTACTTAAGGCCCGTGAAACAGGCTTGGTCCCAACTTCCATCATTTTAGGACAGTTCTGGGCGTAAAAGAGAAGGGACTTGCCAGCCTTCTGCAAGAAAGCCTGGGATACCCGTGACAGGAATGGGCAGCGGCGAACAACAGTTTCCATTTTCTGGTTTTCTAAGCACCTTGCTGGAAATAGCAAAATCAGAAAAATAAGTAAGGAAAAAAAGTAGTAAGCCTCCCACAAATATAGGTTCAAATGCAGGCGTGACTGCTTCCAGATCTGACAACACAGCTTACCCTAATAAGTACTGTAATAAGTACCAAAAGCTTTCATACGCACACATTTGTTGGTTAATTCATACAGATCAGCCTTCAACGTAAGAAGTTTTGCAATGTGGGAAGCAACCACTTGACAGTTTTTAGAGGTTAGGCAAGTGTTACATAAGCAAGGAAAACCTCTGAACTTAGTATAATCACAGATAGCTAGACATAAACACTGACCTACATATAAAAATACTTCCAATACTTCCAAAAAGTATTCCAAAAATACTTCCATTATAGTTCAGCAGTAGATATTTCATACATGGTTGGTTTAACACTGAGAGAAAAACAAAGTGGCCTGGGAAAACAGATCAATGGAGTCTTGACTCACCATTTCTAGAAAGGCAGTTATGACAGTCCATTCCAACCTTATTCAGGGTTAATTGTGGCATTTTGAAAACTAACCCACTTAACGCAGCGCAGCATTTCTGGGACAGAATTCAGAAGGCCTATCCTGTATCGACATATCCAGCGATATCTAGATCTGGACTTACTATTTCATGCAGGCTTTAGTCAACACAAAATTACACCATAATAACCCGTACTCACTTGCAAGATCCAGGAAACTCGACTTCTGTTTTCAGTTGACCAAGAGACAGAGGTGGAAGGAGGGACGCGTGAAGAAAAGGATTTGTAGAGAGGATGAAACGCCTGCCCCAAATCTTCATCCAGGTTCCTACAAGAGCAAACATGGGAGCCTGAAGAATTATCTGGTTTTAGGACGTTTCCACATTAGCCTGTTATAGCGCGATGATTCCACTTTCAACCTCCTCTGGCATCCTGGGGTTTGCAGTTTCGGGAGGGGCCGGCCGGCCCCTCCGAAACTGCAAACCCCAGGATGCCAGAGGAGGTTGAAAGTGGAATCATCGCGCTATAACAGGCTAGTGCGGAAATGGCCTTAGATCAAGGAAGCCTTCAGCCGGCAGAATGGAATCGGCCTCACTCCCGGGCACAATACACCCAATAAAACTTCCTCCTCCTCTGATTCGTTTTTTTGGGGGGATCAAGACACCCCCCCTCCCTTGTCCTCCTCAGCTCTCTGGAGCTGATTCAGAAAAGGCCTCCCTTGTCTCTCCCCCTCAAGTGGTGTAAGCGCAAAAAGAAGGAAGCCAGAAGCCCCTGAGAAGGAGGGGCTGCCCTCTTCTTGGGAGACGGGGCCTCACCCGGCCATCTTCCTCCCCTGAGCTGAGGGGAGGAGAGAGGCCCAAAGACCCACCGGGCCCCAAATCCTGCCCAGCCCTCCCCAGATTCTGTGGGGGGCAGGCAGGGAGCGCGCCCTGGGCCGATCCCCGCGCCGTCCTGTAGCTGTCCAGCGGCCCGGCCGGGACAAGGTCAGGACGGAGGAGCCGCTTGGGCCGCTGCCGCCCCAGAAACAGCTCCGCCCGAGCGCCGAGCGACGCGAAAACGGAGCAGCCCACCCCCCGGAACGCACTCAGCCTCCCCCCCCTTCCCGTCGCCCATGGGAACCACCACATCTCCCGCGCGCCGCATCCCTCCATTCAACAGCCCTCACCAGTCCGACTATCTATCCCTCCGCACTACTGACTCCGGCCGCTGCCTATATACCACATCGGCAGCGCGCACCGCGCAGGCGCAAACGTCGTCACCGGCTAAGCAGAGCTCAGAAGCTGCGCATGCGCCCGGACTAACACCGCGGGGGCAGTGCGCGGGGGAGCGTAGTAGGGGGGAGGCTTCAAAGTGGGTGGGTGGGTGGGGCTTTCCCTGTCCTGGAGAGACTCCGGTGGGGCGGGGAACGGGGAGAGGCTGCGCGGGGAGGAGCCGGGTGGGTAAGGAGGTTAAAGTGGAACTGAGGCAGTTGAGGGTTGGGAGTACGGTAGGTGGAGGGCGCCCTCCTTCCCCATCTGTTGGTGGAGGGAAGGGGGAAATGGAGGCGTCCCCGAAGTGGAGGGGAAGTGGGGAGACGGGGCTCAGGCCCCAGTGGGACAATTACGGCCATTTCCGCACTGCACTGTTATAGCGCTGTGATTCCACTTTCAACATCCTATGGAATCCTGGGGTTTGCAGTTTAGGCCCCTCTCTAAACTGCAAACCCCAGGATTCCATAGGATGTTGAAAGTGGAACAATAGCGCTACAACAGTGCAGTGCGGAAAGGCCCTAGGAGAAACCTGTAGCAGCCCCCTTGACTACTGTTAGAGGCAGAGGTGTGGCTTTCCCCTTGGCCGCCTGCATCCATGTGTTGCCGCTGGAGGAGGGGTGCAGTCTGTATAATTCACTTTTTTTTTTGAACAGTCTCAAGACGGCTTAGTCATGGAGTTGTAGGTCAAAAATTCAGTTTTCCATGTTTTAAAGAACGGGAAGGGGTGCATACACAGAAAAGGTAGAGTGTGTGTGACTGCTGCCCTGTTTTTCATACCTGGCTTTATTATTCTAGTATAACATGCATGAGATTATGCTTATTGTTGTGTGCCTTGGGTGTTTTCCAACTTATGCTGACCTAAGGTGAAAGTACTATGGGAGTTTCTTGGCTAGGTAGTTTCAGAAGGGGATCACCATTGCCTTCCCCTGAGGCTGGGAGTGTGACTTGCCCAAGGCCACCCCAGGGGGATTCCATGTCTGAATGAGGATTTGAACACTTGTCTCCAAAAGTCCTAGTCGAGGACTCAAACCACTACACTCTGATGGACTTATGCGCCTATTTTCAAAGGGTCTTTCTTCAGCAAGAGTATGGTGGAGGTGGGGAGGGGTGCCCTACTTATTCAGTTGTAGTGCTACCCATGACTTTATTTTCTTCCTTTCTGTATCTGTAAGGGGCACAGACTGTGGCTGGGCAAAGCCTATAAACTGTTTGCCAGCAAAGCTGTTTTGGTTCAAGTATAGCCCAGTTTCTTAATGCCCAATGTGTAAAGAGTAATGCCAGGGGGCTCAGCCTGTTTGTAACTTTCTGTGCCTTGGAAACTCAAATTTCAAATGTGTTGTGGGGAGTTGTCTGTGTTTATTTTTTTTTTATTATTATTTATTTGTATCCCGCCTCTCCATATGGATCGAGGTGGCGAACAACTTACAAGTAGCATGTATTTCGAAACATTTCTATACATGCCCCCAACAAGCTGGGTACTCATTTTACCGACCTGCGGAAGGATGGAAGGCTGAGTCAACCTTGGAGCTGGGCAGGATCGAACTCACAACCTTGTGGCTTGCAGTACTGGCATTTAACCACTGCGCCACCAGGGCTCCTCAGCAGGGAAGGCAAGGTATTCTGCGTGTGCTCAGTGACCTCTTTCCTTGATCATGGTACTGTCTGTTCAAAGGTTGGGATCTGGCACAATTCATCTTCCATGTGGGCTTGTCTCAGAAGACAGTCTGAAAGTTGCATTGAGAAGAAGAGCCAAAAGTTTGCCTCCTGAGTGTGCTGGGTTGTGGGATACAAATAATTCCAGCATGTGTCTGTCTGCCTGTCTGCCTCTCCGTTAATTTTTTTAAATCACAGTTCCAAGTGTTGGCCTTGACCTTCAAAAAGACTTTAAAGGGCTCTAGTACCGCACATTTTATCATTTGTTCAGGAACAGCCTTGAAGTATCATGATTATACTTTCTGTGCACCACCAACTTCAAAGAGCAAGAGCAATGGAGATGAGATATCTGCATCAGTTGTGGAACTCTCCCCACATAAACATGACAGGCTGAGCCTAATCCTTTTTGTTTTCGCTGGATTCCAACAGAGGAGGAATGAGATCATTTATAGTTATCCAACCAGGGGAGATCCTGTGTTTAAACTGCTGTTACCTTATGCCCTTAGGAATGGGATGGGTGGAAGAGAACTTGAAAACAAACAAGGTCTGGTTGCCAGTATTTTTTCTGCTTCTGATAGCAAAATATGTCTCCAATTAAAAGAGGACCCTAAGAAGAAGGATTAAAGCAAACAAAAATGTGGCTGGTTTTAGATCAGTGGAACAGGATATGTGAATGGTTAAAGCTCTCAGAATTACTGGATCTTAAAGCTGGGGAAGGAAGAGAGCAAGGAGTCAATGTACATAACACTGAACAATAACTTTTGCAAGTTTAAATAGTACCATGCAGAGTATAAGAGGGCAGTTCCGTATTCCCAGCTGTCTTCAGTTTAAAATGAAAGATGGCTCAGATGAAGTAGGGTTTGTTTTTTAGCCCGTATAGTCAGGGAAAATAGGCAGGAAACTAGCTGGAGAGGGTGTTGGGTTTGTTTCCCGGTCTTTGCGTGTGAAATCTTGTGGCTTCCATGCTGTGATTCAACAAACAGCTCCAAGTCACAAAATTTGCAGTAATGAAAGCATATGAGCAATGAAAATAGGATGACTCAGAGCACACAGGAGCTATGGGAAAGCCCTGATTTCCATATTCCTGTTTGTTAATTGTGCACTCATACACTGGCTTTGTTCCATCTCAGTGAGGTAAATTACATGTGTTTGGATTGTTTTTTGTTTTTATTTTGTTACTTTAAAAAGAACTTTAATCTCTGGTTTCATTTTTTGTGCTTTAGTCATGAATGAATAAATAACATGAAATTATCCCCAAATCACAGTATGGTAACACTCTTATTAGAAATATTGGAAATTTCACTGAGTTTCTAGGCAAGCATTTCAGTTTTCTTGAATTCTTCATCAAGATGGATGTTAAAAACTGTGGAACTGGAAATGGTGGTGGGAGCACAGATAATAAGATGGGCAGAATCTTGTTCCACATGCTACGGTTTTTAATCCTCTTTATATAAAAATTGGGTAGCCCAATTAGATGGAAAGGTTGCTATTTAGCCCGAAGCAGAATTGAATAACTACTATAGTTTATATTTTCAGAAATGGGAGAGCATAAATTATTGCGTCTCTCCCCTGGGTTGGGTGTATCCTGCAGTTTCTTTCATACGTAGTGAGATTAATTCAATTATCTTTTGTATTCCATCTCGAGACTGGGACAAACTGGCAACTTGCTGGCAAGTGGAGGAAGCATCGTGCCCAGACTTTTCTTGCAACTTGTTTTGTTTACGGTGCAGCTTGATATGGTATACAGTAGCCCCTCCACATTCACGAGGGTTCAGGGCACAGAACCCTCATGAAAGTGGAAAAACTGAATAACTCCCACCTGCGACCTCCTTCCAATTCCCTTCTGGGGCAGAAGCCTTCTCCACACCTGGGCCAGAGGCAAGGGAGTTAGAGGGGGCAGCTCTGGAGGGGAGAAGGAAGGAGCATGTGCTCCCCTCCTCCATTGCTTTACCTTTTGCCACTGGGGCAAAGCACTGGGGCAGAGGCAAAGCAGTGGGAGAGGAGAGCTCCGGAGGACATGAGGAAAGCATGTGTGTGCATGTCTTCCCTTGCCTGGTTGCCTTATTTTTTGCCTCCACATGCATTCTCAGTGCCAAGGCGGAGGCAAAGCAATGGGAGGAGAGAGCTCCAGAAGCTACAAAGAAAGTGCTCATATGTCTCCCACCTTGCATTGCCTTATCTTTTGCCTTAGTGTGAGTTCTCAATGCTAAGGCAGAGGCAAAGCAATGCACAAGGAAAGGCACAGACCTCTTCCCCTGCTTCAGTGCCTTACCTTTTGCCTCAGCACCAATCGCTAATACTGGGGCCAGAGGCAAGGGTATGAGAGGGTAGGAGCAGCTCTGGAGGACAGGAGGAAAGTGCTGTCTGCCTTCCTCCCCCTGCCAATCCCCTTAGCTTTTTCCTCAGTGGGAGTTCTCAGTGTTGGGGCCAGAGGCAAGGGGATGGGAGGGGGAGCTCCAGAAGGCAGAAGAAAAGCACATGCACCTGCTGGCCTGTGTCTCCCCTGCCCGTACCTTACACCTTGGCATGCTCGCCTTCTTTCTCCAAACTGGCAAAATGCAAGGGAATGGAAGGAGGAGAATGCGGGGCGGGGAGGTATGGGTGCCTCTTGAATAATCAGACTCATGAGAGTCAAATCCACAAATGTGGAGAGAGAACTGTACTGGAGAAGTCAGAACAGTTTACTCATGACATTTGGTTGATCTACACTACTATAATTTGGTGTGTGTGTGAATTCTTTTTTCTAATGGAACAGTTAGAAAACAGTTTTTACATGAAATTTCATTAGTATCACCTATTTGCATACCGCTGCAGTGTTCAATGCTCTTCAGGTCTGTACAAAATGCCAAAGAGGTAACTTTGCAGAACTTGAAAGGGTATACAAAATTTCATCAGCAAGGACATTAATACCATTGAGACCTTAATACCATAATAGGACAGCAACTAGTGGGGGAAAAATGGTCAAAAGTTTTCTTTCATTGGATATACTGCTATTAATTAAAGCATTCAAGACTCCAGCAACACAGGGCTCTTGTTCATGCAGAACTTAGTATTTGGCCAAGACTTCTCACTTATATCTGGTGACCTCGAATAATCAAAAGCTGCCCTATTTTAGCCAGATTGGTCTGATAAGTAGTATCATCTTGTTTCCCATGTATGCTCTTAGAAAAAGAGGCATGGGGTGTAAGCAGTATCCTTGTGGCTAGAAATCCTGAGTTACTGTTGATGTGAAAAAAGAAAAGTAGTTAAGAGATGTGAAATTAATGGGACTGTCCTAGATTCTCAGCTGCGCATGTAAGTGTAGTGCTTTTTTTATCTAGCATAGTTTTAGCTTCAGTATTGGCATAATCTGAGCATAGCAGAATTATGAAACGGGAAACCTTTGTGTCTAGTTACCGAGAGACCTTTGGACAGTACTAGATTCATGGCTGTGACATCAGTGTGTCAGACCTTTGACTCCAACTCCTCTATTTTTTTACTGTCTTGACTCTGACTCCTTTATAAATGGCAAATGTATTTTAACTAATAATAAATTGATTGTAGTAAAAGCTAGTGCAAGGCATTTCATCACCACCATTTGAGTCATCAGGCAACTTAAATCTAATAGATCGTAAAATACATTTATTTGATTAAAATTTCTGAACAAGAAAACATTCCTAAATTCCTGTGAAAGTAAATATGCAGCCAAGTAGACATGTAATTTAAGTGTCTATTTTGAAACTTGGGTCACAGTTGGTATATTTCTACTGATGCAAGCTCTACCTGAAATTGCTTCTGATTTCATGACTCCAACTCCACAGCCCTGATTATTTTAGCCTTCATGTTGCTGGGAGGAGAACCTTCCTTTGTCCCCTTTATTATATTCTGTGTTTTTTTTTTACATTTAAACAAGTTTCTCCTAACATTGACTAACTCCTCCTACTCTCCAATAGTGTGGAGGCTGACTACCATGTTCCCAAAGAAACCCAGGACAGGAGTCTAATCATAACCAACTCCCTGAGTTGCAATCTTAAGTATTTGCTGGAGAGAGTAATTTCTACTTGATATGTAGCCCAGTTCTGTATGTATTTAGTCAAAACCAAGTACACAAAGGAATGTGGAGGAGTGCCTGGTCTGGAGGTGGGTGGTTCCTCAGAATGGGCAGACAAAGAGGTTGCTGGTCCAGGGGTCCTACTTCTGGAGTTCTTGGGTAGCTTTCTCTTGGTGTAAGGGTATGTAAGTCTCCAGGCTCAGGAGGACTTGCTGGCAGTGCTGTCTTGCAAGTGAATCCCATTTAGTTTAATGGAAAGAGTCAGCATATCTTTGGAAAGTGAAACAGCTGTATGTGTTAGCATGTAGGTTTAATATTCTTTCATCGAAGGCAATGGGACAGAATTGCTTAAATTTAGCTGCATAGTGCTGATCATGCTGCAACTGCTGGACTGTTCTTATACCCTGTTGCTTTCTTGTCAAGGTTGGGATAACTCAGATGTTTCAGGTGTTTTTTAACTGCTGGATGACTAACTTGAGGAATCATTTTCTGACATGATGGTTATTTAAACACATGTAAGTAACATTTGACCGTAAGATGGGATTGGTGGTTAGAAACCTCTAACCTGTTTTACAGCTGTAGAACTTGGCCGGGAAGGGTTGTATACAAGTATTATTGTTTCTGATGTTCTGCTATTGCTTGATACTTAACAGAACATCATACCCTTACTGGGTTTAATAATTTTGTAATCAGAAGCTTGAACCAGTAGCTCTGCAGCCACTTCCAGGAAAGTTGGTTTTTGTTTTGTTGTGCTAAGGTGTTCTACTGGGCACAGATGATTCAGCATTGTAATTCATTTGTTTTTCACACATCCATATGTAGGCATATAACCAGCATTGAGGCATAATGGTGCTGGTCTTTTACAAATAACAAGAGTATAATTTTTCAGATTCTTATCCAACCCTTCTTGAAAGGCACAGGGCAATTTGCAATTAAGACAAAGCGAAGCTTTAAAACAAAACAAAAATCAGATAAAAACCATAAAATCTATCCCAGGTGAAATATCCAATACTGAAGCTACAGTTCTTTTCAGAATACCAGTTGAAACCTAGAAACTGAATAATTTATTCCAATGCTTTTGAAAAGGACCCAGGCTCTGACAAAACATCAAGTATAAGGGTGAAGAGAGTCCTACTGAATTGGATCAAAAATCCATCTGGCCCAGAATTCTGTTTCCAAACAGTAGTTAGCCAGGTGCTTACATGCCAGGCATGAAATCAACAACTTTCTGTTTGTAGCATTTGATATTCAAAAATATCTGGTATTCTGAGCTGTGGCTGTCCTTTCTAATTAAGTGTGGTGGTCATGCTTGTGTTCAATATCGTATCTGGCCAATGGGCCCTTAAGGTAGCTGGAAATCAATTAAAATAATATAGTATGATATTCAACATGCAAAGCTATTGCATTGTGAGATTTAAAAGCAGAACTAAAAATAGAGCAAGAGGGGGATTGCATATACTCCAGTAATGTAATTCAGATAATCTTAGAAATGCATGATGCAGCTGCAATCATGGTATTGCTGCAAGAGAACCATCAGAAACATCCTTATTAAAGTTCCCACTGCCTTGTGTGATTCCATAAGAAGCAGCAAAGGTGTGATACATCAGGGCTGGTAAGCAGCATCACCTGTTTTTCCAGTCACATGCTTCCCTGAAGTGGCAAGTGCAAGTGATCGGTTGCTTAAAATACATATCTTCTCTCAGGCATTTCTCAAAGGACTCCAGCCATTAACTATTGTAGTAGAAACCAGGCTAGGCTGTAGAGTTTTATCTCAGCTGCCAATCTTTCTGTGCTCATTGGTAAGAGGAAGGGAGGTAGTAATTACTACTATAGAGCTCTTGATAAAACAGATTCTCTTACTTAGATTGAGAAATCTCTGTGGTGTTGAGTGAATATGGAAGGAAGAACTATTTGGATAGGTTGCACAGGATCTTCATAAACTGTTCTAGTGTTCAGGAATGGGCAGAAGGTAGATCTGGACCTACTGGTAGTTTTCTGGGTGAATTTCAGTAAGGAGAGAAAGGCTTCTGACAATATCCCTCTGACCCCATTTTACTTTTGAAATGAAGAAGACTTGGGATAACCAGGACTGGATATTTGTTACAGAAAGACTGTGAGATCTGTCATTTCGTAGCCTAAAAACAAATTCATGAGTTGAGAATTTTTGCATTTTTTCATCAGATTAATTTTTAACATAAATGCTGAAACACTGGAGTCTGCTCACTTTTGATATACAATGGGGTTACCATCTATCCTCTTATTCTTGGACATGTTCTCTTTTTCAGAGCTAGAATTTCTGTCCCAGCAGATTTTTAAAATGTCTGGGTTTTCTTTCAAAGCCTGGACTGGAGGAAATGGGAGGTCAGGTGGTAAATTTCCGAGGAGGAGGAAGAGAGATGTGCCAGATTAGAGCAGGGTTAGGGAAGGCCCCCAAACAGACAGCCCAATTTATTATGTGACTCACTGGCTTCTAATTGAAACAGTTGTAGGAAGAGGGAAAGAGAAGGTTCCAGCCTAACTAAACCTATATATAGCCTTTGCTTGAGTGCCTTGGCCTACTGAGGGGTTTTGCCTGCTAATTCTGCACCAATCTTTTTAAGCAATAGGCAGTTGTTGGGGGGAAAAGTCTACAGGTAATTATAATTATGTTCAGGAGGAAGAACAAGGTGCACCTGAAAAAGTCTGACCATGAGGTAATGTTTTTATTAGTATAGAAACAGGAGTTTCATATACCAATGTGTTTCATAGCGAATTGTTTGTGATAATTTGTGCACACTTCCTTTTACAATTAGTTGGGTATTGAACAGTCATTTGTAACCAGATCAGTTGTTGGTATTATTAAATATTGCTAAATAATCAATATTGTTGTGTTACCCTGTTTTCTGGGGGTCCCGAGAAGGACACCTAAATGCACTCTCAATTATATAAGTTGGGGAAATTAGCCAAGAGCACACGTTAGCAATGCGAGAGGCAGGGCAACGGAGCAGAATCTTTTACCCAATGTCTACGGGGTCAGGCCAAGTCAAGGAGCAAACAGGATTGAAACAATAACTGTTGTTTTATTAAAAATACAGTCAAACAGTGTATGCAGCACACTCATGCAGAGAACTAAAGAAATAAAGGTTGGAGTGGGATAGAGGGATTTTTAGAGGAGTTGTTGGTTTGGGTAATACTACACCTGTCCTGAAGCCCAGGTAGTCTGAAGATTGAGTTTGGAGATATAGAGTTCTCAGTACGTGGGACTGAGGGGAAGGCTCGCCAAGCAAAGCGGCAGCAAGCCTGGATGGAAGTCGAGAGCGATCCCAGCAACCCGAGCAATCCAAAGAAGTGCTCAAAGTCAGGGGTTTATATAGGGGAAAATGTAGCCACAGGCTAGTCCGTACTTGGGGAAAACAGTGAGTTTCGGGTGGAGACAAAGCCTCTGAAAGGTCAGAATTTAGCATGATTTAATTCCAAACTGACAAAGGAGTAGACGTTATGCAAACGCAGAGTGCTTGACAGATGAGGATTCTCCTAATCAAGCCACCTGCTCGGGGCAGGGAGTTCTTTGTAAGTAGCGCGCATACATAATAGAGTACATGCCTTTGAAGTCTCCTGAAGCAGCGGGACGGCTATTTCTGGCCAGCCTGTATTGTGTTGGAATATTACAGTGATTAGTGGCCGTGTCTCTCTGTGAGCTTGTCCGGAGGACCTCACAGCACATGGAGAGGGATGGTAGAAGAAAGCCTAATTATTGATATCAAAGTGATATTTAACATCCCACAAATCCAGGCTAGCAACTGCAGTAACAGTTGTTATTTAAACACAGTTAAGGTTAGAAATATTTCTTTTGGCAATTATCACAGCTTATGTAGCAAGAATATTTAAAACGAGAGTTGTCACAGTGATCAGTGGTGTGACGTACAATGGATCCTCCACTTTCACGGGGTCATCATTTGCAGATTTGATTATTCATGGGTTATTTTATTTTATTTTTTAAATTCTTACCCTATCTGCCCCTGCCACAGAAAAAGTATGTTCTCTTTAGGAATCTCTAGGTCCTCCAGTGCAATTCTGTGGTCCACTGCCAGCAGAAGTGGACCACAGAATTGTGCTGCAGAACCTGGAGCTTCCTGAGAATACTTCTCTAGGCCTTGCTAGGTCCTCCAGTTTGACTTTATGGCCTACTTCCTCTGGAAACTGACCATAGAGTTGTGCTGGAGGACCTAGAGATTCCTAGAGAAATATTCTCAAGTTTTTTAAAAAAGTGTTGGCGATTTTTAGTTTTATTCACTTTCCTCCCCACTTTTGTGGGGCTGTTCCCCCCAACCTTCACAAAAATGGAGGGCTTACTATAGTCACTCAGTAAACGGTTCCTCTTCTTCACTTTTCAAAATATGGTAACTCTAGTATAGAGCCAGGGTGATTGATGTAGTGGACTTGAACTGGAAGACCAGGGTTTGAATCCCCACTTGGCCATGGAAACCAACTGGGTGACCTTGGGCAAATCACACTTTCTCAGCCTCAGAGAAAGGGAAAGGCAAAGGCAAAGCTCCTGTGAACAAATTCTGCCAAAAAGACCTTGTGATAGGTTCAGTGTAGAATTACCATAAGTCAGAAATGTCTTGAAGGTACATAAGAACAAATATACAACAATGACAGAAGTAACAATGTGGCCCTAAATCCAGATGCTCATGCCATTGTTGAACAGTAAGTCAATATATATGGAAATCTAACTGGTTAAATGAATCTGGTTTAGTTGAGAGTGGATTGGATTTAGGCCACAGTTGTTAAATTAACATTTCAAGAAAAAGCTGTTTTCATTCTTTCAGTACAAGATGCGTATCCAGTCGTTTGTAAACTGATCCTCTGTTAAGTCTTCTCTTGAATGTTGCCTGTTTTTTAGAAGATTTAAAGCACATTCAGAGCCCACTACTGTATTACCAGCTAGGTCTTTGCAAAGGAAAGGCACTTCATTTAGCAGGCCTTTTGTGCTGGGATCTTAAGCTTCTCTTCCTGAATGTACAACCAAAGGCTGCAATTGTGGGCATGCTTGCTTGAAAAGAGATCCATTAAACTTGATGGAACTTAATGTTGTCTCAATATATCTAAATGTTTAGTTTGACTTTGATCATGGCAATTGGTTCTTGATTGAATGCTTGCCATTAGTGATATGAGGGAGTCATGAAAATGACTGATCAAACCAATGTGTTTACCTATATTCTGCAGTAATTAGTGGAGCAGCAGACTATTGAATTGAAATAAAGTTCTGACTACATTTTGCATCTGTCTGTGGGCTGCCCTGTTGTGTTTCATTGGTGGCTCATTTGGTGTAAGAATGACATATAATTATTTTGAAACCAAATTACAGTGTCCTAGGTGGTGCACAGAAGGATTATCTGTTTAATTATAGTTCTGCATTTGTAAATGACAGAATTGAAGAAGTTGCTGTTTGGATACTGCCAGTATTGCAACAATGAGATAATGCTAAAAGAATCCTTAGTTTCTGATACCAGAACACTTTTTTTGCAAAATAGCTAAATTAGTTTGGCTAATATCAATTATTTTGCCATATCAGTTATTTTCCCAAAAAGTGTGTCATGCTAGACTAGAATCTGCTCACAGATTCTACTAGATGTCCAAGGGGGGAGTTGCAGAAGCAAGTTGTCAAATTTTAAGCATACACTGGATAATGCAGTGTACCACAGAATTTCAGAAGAAAATCAACCTGTGCTTTATAGATTATAGCAAAGTCTTTGTGTAGATCATGAAAAACCATGGAGAGCTTTAAAAAAAATGGGTTGCAACAACATGTTTATGTGCTGATGCATAACTTATACTCAGAACAAGAGGCTGCTGTCAGGACAGAATATGGCAAAGCAAAACAGTTGCCAGTTGTCAAAGGAGTCAAACAAGGCTGAATTTTATTAGCTTATCTGTTTAATTCATATGTTGCTATCACATAGAAACTGGGATTAGACTCAGAGGAATGAGATATGAAAAACTTTGTGGAAGGAACATCAACAACTTAAGATATGCAGATAACATCATATTAATGACAGAAAGTAGCTAAAACTTGGAGTGGCTATTGAGTGAAGTCAAGGAAGAAAATACCAAAGCAGGGTTACAGATGAGCATTTGGGGGGGGGAGCCCAAAATAATGGCCACAGATGATTTTCATAACTTGTAAATGGATGATAAAGACACTGAAATAATTAAAGATGTTCTGTACTCAGTCATTAATCAGAAAAAAGCCTGTAATCAAGAAATAAAAAAAGTCTAGGACTTGGAAGGGCACCTTTGAAAGAAACCAGGTAAAATCTTCAAGTGTAAAGATGCATCATTGAATACCGAAGTCAGGATTGCCATCATATTTCTGATTTCCTGTACAGTTGTGAAAGGTGAATAGGAAAGAAAGCTGATAGGAAGAGAGTCAATTAATTTAAAATGTGATGCTGGAAGAGAGTTCTACGGATACCTTGGACTGCCAACATGACCAGTAAGTGGGTCTCAGAGCAAATCAATTGTGAATTATCCCTAGAAGCCAAAATGACTAAACTGAAATGATCATACTTTGAAAATATTATGAGTTGATGGGACTCATTAGAAAAGATGATAGGGCTTGGCAAAGTGGAAGATAGTAGGGAAAGGGGAAGACTGAATTACAGGCAGAGGGACTCAATCAAGGCAGCCGCAGACCTGAGTTTGCAAGATTTTAACGGGGCTGTTAATAACATGTTGTCCTGGAGATCTCTTATTCATAGGATCCGTGTAAGTTAAAGCTGGCTTAAGAGCAATTAACCAACACAAGAATCAATCTAGATCCAAGAAGCATTGCTTTACATGTGACTTTCAGGCCATGTACAATCCTGATAACATCACATTATGCCAGCTTTTAACCAGAGATCACGAGGCAATTTGCAGTAGCATTCATTAAATACAACCATTCCAGTAAAACACATACATTTTCAAAATTGAAACCATGAAAGAAAAATCAGTCAAGATCAAGAGATATTTGGCTGTGAGGTGGTGGCTACAGGGGTAGAAACTAGAGAAGGACAAAGAAGAGACTGAAAAAGAGAATGCAAAAATACCCAATCAAAAATTCAAAAGTCAAAAGTTAAAAAGAAATAATGAAGAGATTCACGTGAATAACAAGCAAAACCCCAAAGTCTAATAGGGACCTCTCTGAGCTGATCTAGAGGCAGGCATGTGGCAGTGTCTTCACATGGCTTTAGCCACTTGTTTTCTGCTCAGTGACTTTACAATATGCTTACCCTTTATGATTTTTTTTAATTAAACATTTAATTAGGTCACAAGGCAGTGCACAGAGGTGCCTGATGGGAAGTATAGTTTGATTCCCCAACACCTAGATCAACACCACTGCTCACTCGCTGTTGTCAGAAGAATAGATGAGATTACACTGATCAAACAATAGAAGATGATGACATGGATACGCT
The DNA here is from genome assembly GCA_948474755.1 of Ctenosaura bakeri. NCBI lineage: Eukaryota > Metazoa > Chordata > Lepidosauria > Squamata > Iguanidae > Ctenosaura > Ctenosaura bakeri. The sequence goes on along the minus strand of CAOLHI010000122.1, from coordinate 411,640 downwards.
GGTTTTTTAACATGGCAGAATTTTACGGTATGAATGGACTTCAAACTAAATTCTTGGGGCACAACTGTTGGCTCCTGAACAAGCCCAGCTGTAATGAATGGGAATTACACAAGGATTCTGTCTACTACCTCCTCCTCTTCAATCCTGATCAGATTTGGCAGGAAAGCGTTGTGATGAATTGCTTTCATTGTCTGTCCTTGCACACTGACACCTCCTACTCTTGCCTGCTCTTTTGTCAAGAGAAGCAAGTCAGCTGGCGGTGTTATTAGTCAACTGCGTCATATTCTCCAAGTGCATTGGGGTATGCTGCCTTGCTTCAGTATCCCCATCCATCTTTGACGCATTTCATACAGTCCCTGGCTTTTTAAGTATCCCCCAAATGTGTCCTTTGACTTTCACAGTCCAGGTGATTAATCCTCCTTGCCCCTACCTGCATGTTTCTGGCCTTATTTTGAAAGTGGCTTAATTAACTATACACAGCATCATAAGTGATCCTTTCTAAGCTGTCCTGGTCGGATAACCTGTTGCATTGGCTTAATCATTGTTTTCTTATCATTAACCAGCTTCTTGCCCTGTCGTGTGACACCCATCTCTTTTGCAAGTGCCCTACTTTGTGAACTACAATTTGCTCAGAACCCCATGTAATTGTGTTGATCAAATAGGAAAATAAAGCAAAATCAAACCCACACACGTGCATTGCAGTGATATCTTTCTTGGGCCAACCAAAAGGCACAAAATTCAAAGTTCACTTTTTGTGCCTTTTGGTTGGTACAGTAAAGATACCACTGCAATGTTTTTTGCTTTTTGGATTTTGCTCTTCTTAAAGACTCACACAGTGGCCATAATTGTACAGTTATAGGTACTAGACTTCATCTGGGTTTGCATCCCAAACTGTGACTATCTTGAGCTCTGCGGGGGTGGGGTGGGGGGAATCACTCAAGGGATTGGCCACATGGGCTGTTTGGAGAAGGAAGCACTTATGAAAAAAACAACACTTAAGCTCAGCATCTCCTGGTCTGCTGCCTGTCTGTTTTGCACATGGGAAGAGCAGGTAATGTAATTTTTGGAAGGCAAATATGATAGCTGCAATGTGCAGAATGAAGGAAGGATATCAGTGTGGGCTCCTCCCATGTAAAATTCTTTATTGACATATCAAAAACAGTGGTTGGTGACTTCCATGTCAGTGGGACAGTGAATATGCTCCAAATTTTAGTCCATTTGTGGAAAGGGTTATCCAGGGAGCTGAATCCTATGTCCAAAGTAGGTTCAGTGCTTTGGCTATCTCTTTTAAGGTTTGGAATGAAACAAGCAGGTGCCCTGCTGATATGGGAGCCACCAAGGTGCCACTGCATGTCCCCTGTCTATAAATGGAAGCAGTGCATATCAACCAAACATCCTAGGACATGTGTGCAGGAGATTTTAATACTAACTACAAATAATTTTCACATTTTAATAGGGCATTGTCTTGTTAATGTTTCTGGCTCCCCCTTGGATTGCAGAGTAGAAGTGAAGTGGAATGCAGCATTATTTAAATGATCAGGGGTCACAGGAAGATTGTGGCCCCTGCCTTCTAGAGAAAGACACCGTGCATTTTGTCGCTCTGGCTGCTAGCACAAGAGACCAAAGTTCTTGGGTCAACTGCAGCACCTTTACCCTGGAAGGCCTAGAGCCAGGAAGCCATACTTTGGGGAGGCATGTTCCCTACCCTGCTGCTCTTATGGCTGGAGGATCTGGACATTACCCTTGACATCATCTGTTCTCCATGCCCTATTTCAAATTAGGTGGGTTCCAAGGGCAAGGTCCCAACAGTCCAAAGTTTAAACTGGTAGGAGCCAAGCAGAGAGCAAGCAATTCAAATGAGCACAGTCTGAAAGCAGGGCCAAAACCCCATCCATGGTCCAAGCGGTTAAGGTTCAAGTGGACAGCAGGCAATTCAGAAGGGCATCAGTGGCTGGTGGTTCCTGTATCACTGGAATGGTGAATTTACCCTGGCTTTTAGTTTAAATTTTAAAGGCGGTATCCAAAGTACTGACTCCTATACCCCAAATAGATTCAGCATATCAGCTCCTGCCAACAGATAGTTATGGGAAATACTATAAATAGTTGTATTAGCTTTGAAAATGGCTGTTGCTAAGTTCACAAAATTTGTTAAGTTGTCAGTTAAATATCAACTAGTCACTTTAAATTTATATTCCACCTTTTCCCCAAGTGTGGGACTCAAAGCAGTTTACAGAATATATAGAAGCACAAACAGAACCATGTATAGCTGGAAATATACAGAATGGGTGAAAATAATATTAAAATACCTGTAGAATTAAAATTATATAAAACATTAATTTAAAAGCATAAATTAAGAACAGTACAGCACTCTATGTAAAACAATTACTTCCCAAACACTTGGAGGAGTAGAAAGGTCTTCACTCGATGGTGCAAGAAGAGAGCCAGTTAGCCAATTCCAGAATCTAGGAGCAGCCACTGAGAAAACCCTGTGTTCCCAAATGGGCCCATAAAAGTGGCAAAATTGGAGGAAGTCCCTTGAAGATCTTAGAATCTGGGCAGGTTTGTGTAGGAAGATACAGTCTAGCTTGGTCCTTCGTAGCTCATTCCAGGCACTTTGAATTGTTCCTGAAAATGGGTCTGCAGTCAGTGGAGCTGTTGCAAAGAGGGAATTTTGTGCTCCCTGTAACCTGCCAACATTAATAATTTGGCTGCAGCTATTGGGACCAGATGAGTTTTCCAAATGTTCTTCAAAGGCAATCCCACATAGAGTGTGCTACAGTAATACAAAAGGAATGTACTTAAAGCTTGTGTCACCATGGCCAAGCCAGACCTTTCAAGGAGCAGGCACTGCCTTATTTGTGAAACTACATTTGTAGCCACTGCTAAAAGCCAAGCATCCAGATTCAAGGCTGAGTCCAGCAGTCTGACCAGAGGGAATCTAATGCCACCCAGCACAGATTCAATCTCTATTCTTACCTCTGTGTCTTTTCCATGAACCAATGTACATATTTTAGTCCACTGATACAAGTTTTTTTTAAATGAAAATAAGAGCCAACATTTTTCCAGTTCTGGATGTTGAAAAAATGGAATAAAGATTTAACATTAGATGTTAAAGTGCAGAATGTATGGGAGACAGAAAGATAGTCTGGCTGGGGCAATTGTACAAATGTCAGTGACTGGTGATACAAGTTTAAAGCAGCGGGAGAATCTATAGAAATGGCATAAATGTCAACAGAATTTTTTGTAAGGATAATAGAGAATATCTGTTCATTCCTGTGCCCCCATCTTGCTATAACCCCAGGCTCATACAGGCTAGACACCCAAAAGATGACGATGATAACAGCTGGCATGCATACCAAGAAGATTCAAGGACAGGGATGGACAAAATGTGATCCACAGACCACATGCACCTCAAAGCTGTTTTTGTAGCCCCTTCTAGATGCTTACCCTTCCCCCTCAATGAAGATCAGTTTCTATCTTTGGAAGCCTTGGGAAGCACAATTTTTTCTACTAGATAAGACATAGGGCCATTCTAGACCTTTTTGCCTCATCCCCCTAGGAAATAGAAGTCACACTTGTTAAAATTTTGTTTTTTCTTCCCCTGTTTCTCCAGCACTGGTATAGCCTGGGTTTCTGGGAGGCCCCCAGAACATAGCCACTCTGCCCTAGGGTTTATTTTGCTTTTAAAGTAAGCTGATTAATGCTAGTTAATTAAAATCTGTATGGAGTTCACAGTACCATCTTCAGTAAATAGGCAGAAAACTTCTCTAACTTTCTAACCTCTAACTAGAGATGGGCCTAGGATGGTCATTCCTTCCCGTGGCCTGTAAGCAGCCTTGAATACTGCTTCACTCTGCAGGGCCCTGGATCCCTTTGAATGGGGGGGGGGTGTCTGTTTATGACCAGGAGGAGAGTGGAAGTGCTGCTGCTTCCTGGTGAAGTGGAAAGATGAAAATGAACAGGGGAAAGGCTGAGCAGCCACCAGGATGGAGGGAGTGAAAGAGCAGCAAGAAAGGGGGGTGGTTTTGTGGCTCAGGGAAGAGAAAGAGCAGAGAGAAAGTGACAATAAAGGGAACAAAGAGTTATCTTAGTCTTGTGGCTGGTTTTTCTTCTAGGAGCTAATAAAAAGGAAACATAGCATGGGCAACCATTTTCTATTAGCAAATGAGATCGCTGTAAGTGTACAAAGTCTTTGCATGCCATCTGGTTACAGTGGTTTTCACAAACTGCTGCCCTGGCAGTCATTGATCAGGAATGGCCTAGTTCTGTTGAGCCAGCGTAGCAGCTCTTCACCTTTGTTTTCTTGCAAAAGGCTGAAAACTTTAAAAAAAAAAAAAAAAATTGGAATGTGATTTTTACCTACTACTTGTCCACTTGGAATGGGCAGAACTGCATCAATTCTGCTCTGCCAAACTTTGGCAGAAAACAAAATGAGTTCAGTCTGCTTTGGCAAGACTCTGGCATGGATCAATGGAGTCAGAAATAGCTTCTGTAGTGCACTGTGAAAACAGCCTGTCTGCCTTCTGAGACTGACAAGTGTGTGTTGGATCCTCAAAAGCAAAACGTGGTTCCTGGAAGGTAACATAAACAAATACACCATGAGCCAGAACCACCGCCCGCAGGTTGTGTCTCAGGCTGTCAGATGCAGGTGAGATGTCCAGCAAGGGCCAGCATGTCTGTGAAAGCCTCTTTCCACCACCACCCCACCCTCATCTGACAAGGTGAACAATGAGCTGCCGGGATCTAATTTTAACTGCTTCAGAAGTGTGTGGTAGCAAAGAAGCAATCTGAGGAAAGGGAAGTGAAAAGTATTTGCCTGTGGGCTTAAGGTGCTGGGCGGTGGGACCTGACATATACCCCTGGTTCCTCCCCTGCATTGCACACAACCTCAGATAGAGGCACTTTTTTGTTTGTAATTGCTCTCCCCTTGCAGATTTCTCTCCCTTTCCTAGATCTGTAATTCTGCAGAGGATGAAATGATAAGCACTGGTATGCTCCAAGGCTTCTAACCTAGAGAGGGGGCTGTACAACAGTGGCTTCCCTTGAACATCCAGCTTGTTCTGGAACATGCCAGAAAACAGCACTGCTCGTTTCTTGAAAAATGTCTATACCCACTGGGAGCTGTAATTCAATTCCAGGTCCCTGCGGGAATAGAAATCTCTCTTTACTCTTGTTTCTCTGAAGATTTTAGCCAGTGTACCCCACATCTCTTTCCTGGTTGGTGTCTGGTGGAGACAGTCAAAGAAGATTCTACCTTTGCTTTAGTCCTTTTTCATCGTTCTCCTTTTCCCCCTCTCACATGATGTGGCAGTGAAATGCCACGGTGGTGGAAAAAGAAGCCATTATTTCACCCAAGTGACTGAGTACAGTTGGAACAGAGGGCCAGCCAAGTAGGGGAAAAGCTAAGTAGATCCCTGTGATTACAGCCAGAACCTGCAACCATATGCAGGCACATGACATGAGCAGTTATTGTGGACAAGTATTTCTGTATACTTGTAGTATACAAGTTCTGAAGGGGAGTGAAAGCACAGCTGAAGAGTTCTTGAACCAGTTCTTGCCTTCTTTTATTTTAGAAGCAAAAACAGAGGGCCCCAGCCCTTTCCCCTCAAAGAGGTCAGGACACCCACTGTTTTCCGGGGGAGGTGTTTACAGGCTGCACCCACTGAGACTCCTAGGAGAGGAAAAATGGATCCTTTTGACTGTTCCCAGAACAGTGGAAAAGGAAAAGATTGCAGTCCTTTTCTTCTTCGCCTTAGGGAGGGAAAAACCCAGCTGTGTTTCATTGCCATTATGTAGGTCATACCTTAAAAGCTAAAAACAAACACTTTTGAATAGGATCTTCTTATGGATTGTTATGTGTGCAGGGAACTGAACTGATCTTGAGAAAGGGCATGGTCACCTCCCTTTCCTTCCTTTCTGATGAAGAACTCATTAATTGAGTAAGCTGCGGCACAGCAGGATATTGAACAAGCAACATTATAAGCACTGAAAGCGCCTTCTTTCGTGGTCGCTGAAAGTGCGTCCAAACCAGGGGATGTGTGGCTGAGTCCTTGCATGATGCAGCCCCAGGAAAAGTTTTTAGTGACAATGACAGGAGAATTAATCACACTAAAGATATCCTAGTGGGGGTCAAACAGCCTTGTAGCACTTAAGCTGCCATTTGTCAACTTTTAAAGAAAAAGTGTCTGAGAAATGGGCACTTCCTTGCAGATGAGAGCTTGGCAGGGCAACAAAAACTTTTCAAAGTACTTAGAAACCCTTTAGGTATTTTTTTCAAATATGATCTTAAGTCTAATTAAATGGCAGAGGCTGTCTTCCTCCTCTTATAGGCTGTACCTCCAGACTGAGGGTTCCCCAGCACAGCAGCAGGACTTCTGTGGCCCATGCAGGCCTTTGGGAATTCAGTACAATACAGGCCTTGGGGCTCCCACTGACCACCATCGTGGCCCTGGCCCTAAAAATTTTTTGGCACAAATGATCTTTTTTTTTTCTCAACCAAAAGAAGCCCCAACCCTGCAAAATGCTTAAAAAAATCTTTGCTGGGCTGTGCAATGCTGTTTTCTGAGATACCCTGTTCCAAAAACAGTTCAAAAAGCAACTGGAAGTGACATGTTGTCATTTTTGTTTGTCCATAATGGCTGCCATGTTGATACACTATGGGCATCCAGAGTTCTGGAAGAGCAGAAAATGGGGTGGTGTGGCCTCCAGACTATGCCTCCCCCTTTGCCCTAGCACTATCCATCAAAAGTCACTGTGTACCTATTCCACCTTTTCCTTCCTAATGGATTTTTCTCTGATAAGAATAAAAACATGAAGTGGTAGGAAAGCATGGGCAAGTTACAAATGGACAACAGCAAAATCCACCCCCTTGTCTTTGTGAGAAGGGAATTTTATGATGAAGCCTCATCAAGAAGTACCCTTAAGCTGCACTTTTTTGAAGGATTTCTATAGGATGGAGAGTACCATTTCCAAACAATTATGAATTGAGTTTGTGCATTATTAAAATGAAAAGGTTTGCAAGCTGGTATGAACAAAAGTGTGTGAAAACAGGGGAACTGTTGTGCTTCTTTGCTACCTCATCCATTAAACAATGTCTAATGGATATCAGTGACATTTGTTCACCAACACCCCACATAACCTTTATGGAAACCATGACTGTGCTATGGAGGTGAAGTACTGCATTTCCAAAAATACCCAGTTATCACTCTTTGAGCATCCAAATATCTAATATCCATAGAAGGGGACTGGCTTTAGAGAAGATGTGAAACAGAAAGGCACATTCATAAAGAAGAAGAGAGGGAGAGGTAGTTCCCTGAACAGAGGCAAAACAGGACAGAGTCAGGAAAGGCACTCAGGGTTAATGTGTGATCTAATTCTGTATTAACACACTTGTACTTGTTTGTTCTTTTTCACAAATGTGTCTGGCTGTTCCTGTTAATATTTGATAGAGAGTCTGGTCATGCTTATTACAGTGAACTCACTGAACAACTCATCCACTAGTCAATACAGAGATCACCTGGAGGCACATGTACCTGAAGGATCTTTAGGGAAAATAAGGCAAGGTGAGTGACAGGAGCCCAATGGTTTGGAACTGTGGTGCCAGCCTGAAAAGCGGATCCATTACACTTTGGGAGCCCATGTGTGTTCAGGAGAATGACTGAACAGCACTAGAAAATTGGAGAAGTCTCTTTCAAAAGGATTTGAAGGCCTATAATCACTTGTTAGTCAACTAGAGTAGACTCATTGCAGCAACTGGAACTTGGTAAGTTAACACACAATATAAGTTGCATTGATTGAATGGGTCTGCTTTAGTTGGAACTAACAATTGGATTTATGTCCAGTTTCTTTTCAGATCACTAGCTGCTTGAGACAGTGGAGCGGCAAACAGAACCCCTCATCCACTAACGCCAAGGCAGGGGTGGAGAAAGTGTAGCTCACAGGCAGTGTGCAGCATCAAATCTCAATACCCTGAAGGTCCTACATACCCCTTTCAAATCACGTTTTAAATGACTGAAAAACAATCTATCATTGCTCCTGGTTGCACACTACTGGCACACCAAAATCAGCCCAAACAAACTAAGATGTAAATGGGAAATGACCTCCTGTTGTGATCGATGCCTGCAAACACGGCAGTGTCTGCTACAGATATACAGGGCTGAAGATCTCCCCACTCACCATAGTTGCTTACCCCCACCTGTTATATCTTAAACCAGACAAACCATTTTGGAACTGGAGAAAGATAAGATATATCTCTATTAACAAAGCCTCTGACAAAGACGCTCCTTTTTACATCCAATTCCCTTCCTTTTCTCCTTATCTTCAGAGTAGCTTGAAGGTTGTTGTTGTTGTTTTTGTTTTAGCAACATCAACACTCACAGGTTGGTGAAGAAACACAATCTGGAAAAATGCAGACTGTTAGTGCTGGGTTGCAGTAGCATATCTGCAGTACACAGTACAATAAAACTTGTGCTAGGAAAGAATGAGATTCTGCCGTAGCTGTTTCTGTTGCAGCTGTGTGTGCTTGCCTACACAGGGAACAGCAGGTATCTCCAGGCTCCCTTACAGAGCATTTGTGAACAGTAAAAAGACAAAAGGGGAGGGCAGATAAGCCTGCTTCATCAGCTACCCTCACAAAGCATTTTTTAAAAAAAATGGAGGCTGGTGAAAGAAAAAGTCACCCCTGGATGGTTCAGGTTATTTATGTTCACTTATGCAAAGCTTACCTGCCCTGGTGGTTTCATTTCACATGCCTGTATTGTTAGTTTTGGAGTAAAAATTTGATGAAACATGTTGAACTTCTCTTCTTTTTTTTTCTTTTTTCTTTTGTGTTGTATCCCTATTCTTTCCATGTTATTTTTGTGTCTGGTACCAAATTTTCTCTTAATGAAGTCACATCCAGGAATACATCCACTACGTTAACTGACATATACCCGAAATCATAGAACCTTGAAATCCTAGAGTTGGAAGGGACCATAGGGGCCATCCAGTCAAACCTCCTGACATGCAGGAACACACATCAAAGCACTCCCAACAGATGACCATCCAGCTTTTGTTTAAAAATGTTGCAAGTGCCTTCCTCCATCCTTGCCAGTAATAATATAATGCTAAGAGATAACAAGCTGCCCTTTCATGACACCTAAACTTTGCTGCCTCTTACTCTGCCTAATGGCAATGCTTGCTCTGCAGTTATTATTGATTATTATGTACTCTTGTGAAATGGTAGACAAGGCATTTCAAGCACGGTCATTCAAAGAATGACCCCAGCGCTCACATGGCTGCAGTTCTGTGAATTGTGGTGTGATCCACAGGCCCCAGATTCATCTTGTACTTTTATTTATTGATGTAACAGAAGATGGACGGGTGTCAAACCCCTCTTATAGAAGGAATATAGTGCAGCAATACAGAGGGTACTGTAAGGACAGAACAAGAACAAAAGAGAAACTCAGATGAACCTATACCTGCATGCCACCAAAGCAAATATTTGTATACCTACTAGTGGCTTATTCAGTCTACAGTTTGTTACCTTGGGACTGAGTTTAACTGCATATTGTGTTCACAACATTGTGGCAAATTGTGAAACTTTCCTGTTTTTGCTCCCAAACCCCAGTTTTTATATTACCTAACCCAGTGAAGAGTTCCAGATAACTGAGAAGCACAGTTTTGTGGCATTTTAGTCATTCCTAATAAAGATATGGCTCAGCAGTGGGTTTTGAAATTTCGTATCAGCCAGCTGAGCTCTTTTTAAAATTTATTTATTTACAAAATCAAAACGACATTTGGGTTTTCAAGGCAGTTGCTCATGCTCCCACAAGTGCTACAGATGTGGAGAAAAATAATTAGTATCGTGAGATACTTGAACAGTCAATTGTCCTATGACAATTTTAAAAAATACTCCCTTATAGAGCTCCTCTGTTTCTTTATTCCTGCCTTCCACTTCCTTGCCCTCTTGCAGACCAAGGAAGAACCAGAGCTTTTGTAGGCTACACTTTTTTTCCTGGGATGCTCTTTTTATCCCTGTGAAAACAAACAGGATGGGTCTGTATTGCTCTGTATTGGTGAGCAGAATGCCTAAATCAGATAGGCTTGAAATAACATTTGGAACTGTCCAGAGTGGTGATATTTTCCCTCCCTATGCTAGCAGCAAATTTGGGAAATGTTTCCATTGTTCAGTCCAAGGAGACAGATCCTGCTATGAAGGATCATGTTTCTAAGTCCAGTAGAAGAATCTCTTTTCCTCTCCAGTGAGTGCATGAGCTCATGTAGTTATTTGTGTGAGCACATGGAAGTCAAAATATATGTCAGGCCTGCACAGAGGTTGGCACTGTTTGGTACAGTATGCAATAGGATTAACCTATGCCTTGAAAAAATATGTTTAAAGGTATGCAGGCAAAAATCTCATTATTATGAATGTTTCATTTTATTACTTATGGATGGAATCCTGTTGGGAAGTTACAAAGGTGTCACTATCATAGTTATGTGGCTACGTGGTAACTCTTGGCCCAACTCCCCTAATCCCCACTTACCAGGAAGCAACTGCTGCAATCGACAGGGGTCTGTTCCCCATCACTCAGGAAGCAGCTGGGTGATATTCCCACTCCCTTCTGTGAGCAATCTATATTGCTACAAGCAGAATCAGGGTCTCTGTTGCAATCCCCTCTTGCACTAGAAATTGCTCGTGTGACAGGTTGGAAACATCAGTTAGCTGCTCCCTAAGCAACAAGAGAAAGGACCCCCATTGATCACACTAGCTGGTAAGTGGGGATTGGTGAACTTCCACTGGTGAACTTCTTACACTAGGGAATATGTAGGGTTCATGAATTCCAAAAAGTTACAAATCTGTATCCCTAGGTTACACATCCATAGCTCCCCAACAGGATTCCAGCCTATTTTCTGTATTTGACCTTGTGCACTAACAGTATGCTAGGAGAAGGGAGGAGAGAATGAATTTACGTTAGTTGAAAGAGGAAATTATAAAACCATGAAACAGTACACAGTAATAAAAATCACATGGTAGGAAGTAAAAAAACAGCACAAAGCTGCTTTTTGTTGTTTTCTATGCTGTCCCCTGTCAAAACCAAATCTGTGATGATTTTTCAAAAGTCTAATACAAGAGCAGTGCTAGCTTGTCCAGTGTGGCCTGGAAAAGCATTGTTGAAGTACTGCTTTCTTATCAAATCTTTAAAGAGCTTTTGCTTCCTGCCTCCTTTCATGTAACTCTTTCCAAAAAAACCTTCTGTTTCTTAGCTGTTGGCCTTTTAATTAGCTGATTCCTTCTTATTGGCCTTCAGTTAGTTGATTTGCGGCCACTGGATTTGTGCATTTTTCTTCTCTCCCCCCCCCGTTTCTGTTCTACTTTGCTGACAAAGCAACTGCTCATTTTTAGATTTTGAAATGAATGATAATACATTATAATATTTTTGTCTATTTGTTATTAATGCATAAGCAGTTGTGGGAAGATGCCCTGACTTGTTCTCATCATATTCCAGAAGATGTTATTTTGGCTGCCATGAAGTGTTGCCATGTTCTTTTCCTTGATGACAAACTGAGATTCAGAGAGGTGAAGGAGTTAGTTCAGCATCTGGCCTGTTAATGAATCTAAGCCTTGCCACAAAGGGTTGAGTGGTTACATTGCACACATACATACCAGATGTTGCCAGCATAGGTCTGAAGGTCATATCAACGGGGCATGGGTGGCTGTTGGATTCTCTATGTAGCTATCTGTCCTTGCCATATAGGGTGAGAACTGTTCAACTAGTTTTTACTTTGAGAAGAGAGATCTGAAAGTACTCCTTTTGTTTCAGTGGGATATGAGGACTTACTGGTTTGTGGATGTTGGGAAAGATAATCCACCTTTCTTCTTCTTCTCCTTTTTCTTTGCAAAGTATGCCAGCATCCATTTTTTCCCCTTTTCTTTAAGGGTGGCTTGAACTTTGATACTGTTTCTTCCAACTAAGAACGGAAGACTCCTGATCCAGTGATCACTCAGAACCTAGACAACATTAACGTGCTAAATGTTGCATCTTGTTTTGATTTTCCCTCCTAGATCCCTCTCTCTTTCTTATCTTTTGTAGGGTCCCTATGGAAAATCTGAGGGTTTGTTTTGTTTTTCATTTTAGAAGCAGCTTTTGTTTGAGGAGACTGGTGAGGAGCCTCTGGCTCTCTAGGTGATGCTGGTCTCCAAATCCTGTCAGTCTCAACTAGGAAGCCCAATGTTCAGGCATAATGAGAATTGAAATCTAGATGACGATGATGATGACAACGATGACAACATAAGTTTTAATTCTTAACTCTCTCACTCTAAGGCTCTAGGAAAGATACAACATAAGTTAAAATGCAATTAAAAATACATTATAGGTCTTTAGATTGCAATAGGTCTTTAGAACTTTTAAAAATTTGGATAGAGTATTTTGCTGTTGAATCTCTTCCTGTAGGCCATTCCACAGTCTAGGGGTGACCAGTGCCCCAAAGTTCTCAATTTCTGGACCTGATCTCAGTTTTACCCTCTAACTAGCCTTATCAACTCAACAATAGAGCCATGCTAGGAAGAAGATGGAACCTATCCTTAGCCTTAGGTTACTGAGATTTTATTTGGAGTTCTCATATGAGGTCCCCAAATCCTGTATTTTGGATGCTGATTAAAAAGCATAAGTGTCTCATGTCCTAAAATTGACATGTGTGTGTCTCTGAACCTAGGAACTGTACAGACAGGATGAAAAAAGAACAAGTTCCTTACCTGCAACCATGGTTCTTTGAATGTATTACCCTGACTTCTGTGGGTCCCGTGGGGGACACCTTGATTCACTCCAAAATGCAAAGTTGGGGAAATTAGCGGAGCACTGGCAATAACAAAACAAGAGGCAGAGTAACCCAGCAGAATCTTTTACCCAATGTTTACTGGGTCAGGCCAAGCGAAAAGCCAAACAAACGTATTAATAAATTATTTTTATTGATAAAAATATTGTCACGCACCAACGCACTCACTCACTCACTCATGCACATAAGGCTTATCCGGAAGGGAAAGAGGCGAAAATTGATATGGGATTTAGTGGAGAGGGTGTAAAGGTGGTGATATCGTACCTATCCTGAAGTCTTTGGTTGGGGAAGCAGTGAGAAGGACAGAGCTCAGCAAAGAAAGGCAGCTGAGGGGATCACTCAGCTAACAGAGTGCCGGTCTGCTAGCATGGCGGGGAGTTCTCCGAAGAGACCCTCCAAAACTGGGACTACTTATAGGGCACAATGTATCTCAAGGGCAGGCCCTCTCCCAGAAAAAACAATGGCCAGAACAAGGGGAAAAATGCTGCACAATAGCAATTGGATAGTTTGCATGATTGGTTCATACAGATTGACCTCACCTTGTAGGATTTTCCAAAGTCAGAGTTGCTCAACCTGAGGAAAACCCAGTAATCCCCTCAAGTTGTCTATTTGTGGCTGAGGACCCTTTGTTCATGAGGACGTGTTTAGCCTGAGGTCTCCTAGGGAAAATGTGACTGGGGATTTTCCGAGCCTTGACCTACTTTCGGTCGTTCAACCTATTTGTCTACGTACCCACCCGGGCAACCTCTCTGGCATGGCAGGCATATCTGATATCAATTTAATCTCCTCCTGGGATGTGGTCTGCCATTGGAGTAACATTGGAGTTTACTGTGCCTGCACACAGAGCTCCTATGTAAGCATTGTGATGGTATCCCTTCCTCCCTTGGTCCATGTGATCAGTCCAGTTCTCACTCAAACCCTCAATTCCCTGGACACTGAAACAGCAGCCAAGGAACTAGAGAGAGAGCATAATACACAGAGGGGAAGATGGGTAGGTATTTTGTGAGTTCACAGATGACTGCTTGAAGAACCACAGTTACAGGTGAACAACTTGTTCTTCTTCTTTGTATCCTCTGTGACTCACACAAATGGGAGACTAGCAAGCTGCTCAGCATAGGAGGTGGGAGTGTCATGTGACATAAGAAAACAACACAGCTCTCCCAAAGGCAGCATCAGCCCTGGACCTGACATCCAGCTTGTAATGAGTAATAAAGATCAGGGGCTGAGACCAACTAGCTGCCTTGCAAATGTCCTCCAGAATTATGCCTTTCAAGAAGGCCAATGAGGCAGCCACAGCTCTGGTAGACTGGCTATGCACACAAACAGGAGAGTCTTTCTTTGCCAGTTCATAGATAGATGGTTGACAATACCCGCTTAGGGAGGCATTGAGATGACAAAGGCAGAGCCTTCTTGTTTGAAGAGTAGCACAAAAGAGTCTTTGAGACTGATGAAAGTCAACAGTCCTATTGATGTAAAAGGCAAGAGCATGCCTGACATGTGAACAATGCAGGGTATGGCCCATGTCTGATGTTGGGTTCTGCATGAATGCAGGCAGAACAATGTCCTGGTTCAGATGAAATGCTGATATCAATTTTGGTAGGAAGGAAATGTCTAGTCTAAGAACCTCCTTATCCTTGTGCAACTTCAAGTATGGTGGGTTCACATGAAGGACACACAGCTGCCCTGCTCATCAGGCAGATGTAACCACCACTAAGAAGGCTGTCTTCTAGGTAAACAGACAAATGTCACAGACCGGCATTGGCCCAAACTGTTTCTTCGAAAGCTGTGAAAGGAAAAGCTCTGGGCCCCATTGAGGTGTAGGTCATAGTACAGGTTGATGTAGATTCTTGTAGCCTTTTAGAAACTATTTAACCAATGCATTTGGAAGCAGGAAGGCTTGTTGAGGATTTGGTAGAAATCACCACCAGATGATGGAGGAGAGGGAGAGAAATATCTCTGTTAAATAGTGATAGTAGAAACTCCAGCATATGATGGACTTGGGTTTGGTGTGGAGAGATCCCCCTGGGCAACAAATTTGGTCCATTTGCACAAGAATTTGGTCTGTTTATAAGCACAGAACTGCAAAATAGCTGGCCTAAGCACAACTGCAATGATACATTGAATTGGTACAAAGATCTACTAGAGAAATACTCCTCAAGCTGTCAGCCTGAGGATGTCCAGGTCTGGATGCCACACTTACCAGCTGTACAGTGTCAGGAGATCCGGTCTCTCCAGCAGCCTGCTGTAGGAGACTAAATAAAGTGTGGAAGAGGGCAAACCAAGGCTGTCTGGGCCACCACAAAATAATTAGGATGCATTTCATCTTATCTTTGTGAATTTTGGCAATCACCCTGGTGACAAGGGGACATTGAGGAATAGCATACATGACGGTGCCTTCCCAAGGCAACACTGAGATAGCCTTTCCCCTGATGTGTTCTGGAACAGTACATCTGGCACTGCCTGTTCTGTGCCGAGGCAAAGAGATCCACCTCTAGAGTGCTCTGTTTTCAGAACACAGTGTGAAGCATGCGGGATGAAGTCTCCATTCACGGCAAGAGATTGGAGCCCTACTGAGAGCGTCAGCTAGGGTGTTTTCTTCTCCTGGGACATGATCATGGGGATGGAGGTGTTCCTGTGGATGCACCAGTCCCACAGACAAAGTGTGACATGAAGCAGGGTGCTTGATCCTATTACTTCCTGATTGTTCAGGTAGTATACTTCCATAGTGTTGTTAGAGACTACCCGAACAATTTTGCCATGTAGGTGAACTTTGAGGGCCCAGAAGGCTTTCTCCACAGCCAAGATCTCAAGAGCACTGATGTGGATATAGCATTCCTCTTCTGTCCAATGATCATTGACCAAGAAATCTTCCAAATGAGGTCTTAAGCCTTCAAGTGGTCACTAATGTTGTGGGTTGATGTGGAAGGAAAAATGTGTCCACTTGGATGTTCCAGGAATTGAGTCACCATTCCAGAAATTGATACATGGCCCTCAGTATGTTGAGACAAATTTGGGGAGAGTCAAAAAGTGGGTTGAAACAGGACTGGAACCGGGTTTGCAGAGGACTGATCTGAAACCTTGCACAAGGTTGTGGAGGTTGTGGAAGCCATGAACCCAATCAGCATTTGGACATCCCTGGCAGTCATTCTGTGGGTGTGCCAGCAACTTTCATCAAGTTGTTGAGACTTTTGTCTAGTAGGTAGGCAGTGGAGACATGAGAGCTGAGAATGACCCCAGTGAATTTGATCTTTTGTGTTGGCTGCAGCTGAGACTTCTTGTGATTCACAAGCAGTCCCAGCTCATTGAAGGGGCCAAATATCATGTTGATACTGGCAAAAAGGTAGGTCTTAGAATGGGCAACAAGGAGCAAATTGTTGATGTAAAGAAATACAATAACACCTTGCTGCCTGAGCCATGCAGCCACCATTGATGTGCACTTTGTGAAAACATGAGGTGCAATAGAAAGTCCAAAAGGAAGGATGAAGAATGATAAGCCCTTCTTCCCATGGCAAAACAGAGGAAGCACTGATGTGGCAGCCAGATTGTGATATGAAATATGTGTCATTCAGCTCCAGCATAGCAAACCAATCTCCTTCTTGCAATAGCAGCATGATGGTACTGAGAATGATCATCCAGAAGTGTCTAGACTGGATGTAAAAGCTGATGTCCCTCAAATCTAGGATGGGATGAAGGCCTTCATCTTTCTTTGACATGATAAAATAATGGGAGAAAAAAATTGTGTGACGGAGGAGCATGGATTTGATGGCGACCTTGGGGAGAACAACATTGACTTCCTTGAGAAGTGCACTGGAAGGGGGAATACTGTGGACTACCCCCACAGGGGAATAGTCCCAAAATTCTATGGCATACCTCTCAGAATGATATCTAGAACTCAAGTACTGGATATTATAGCAGCCCAGATATGATGGTAAGATCATAATTTGTTGCTGAAGAGAGGAATGGCAGTGAGAAGAGGGCCAACAGGAGAGCCAAAGATAGCACTTGCATGGTTGCTGGACTTTTTGTGGAAAGACTGCAGATGGTATTTAGCAGCTGAAGAGGATCTTTGCTAGGAAGACAGTGGGAATATTGATGTGCTGGAGTGCTTGGATGTAAAGCACTGAAGCAATGCTTTACATCCAATACCAGAAGATTGCCTGGACCATTCATAATGGGGACTGGACAACAAATGGGCCTGAGTTTGGAGTCCAAATTTCTTTTGTATGCATTTTATGTGTATGCTTCAACTTGTCAGCTGTCACCTTGTTAAAGATAGGTCCGCTTCCCATTGAACAGAAGGTCCTCTATAGTTATTCAAATTTGATGCGACAATCCAGATGACTGTTGCCACTTGTATTTTCTAGATTCAATAGCTCCTGTCAGTGCTTTGCCACTACAGTCAGTGACACGTCTTGCAGTGGTCAACTGTTGGGCAGTGAGACTATAAATTTCTATCTACAGTGCTTGTGCCAGTTATTTATCATTGTCTGACAACTTTGCCAAAAATGGTGTTGTTCTCTCCCACAAGTTTTACTGCTAAGCAGCCATACAAGCCTCATAATTGGCAATTCTGAAGGAGAGAAACGCAGTGGAATAGAATTTCTTGGCTAACATGTCCAATTTCTTGCTGTCTTTATCGGCAACACATTAGTTGAAGGCACACACACACATGCGCACACATGCACTACAAAGATGCATCTGCTCCTCCACATTGCCTTCCCTCTGAGATTTAAACTTAAAAGCAGCCTACGATAATCCAGTGTTCTCCAGATATGGTGCGCTATGGATCTTATTGTTGTCAGTCAGTGCCATGCTGGGCAGTGATGACAGGAGCTGTAGTTCAATGCAGCTTGGTTGCGGAAGGTTGTGTTACCATACACTACCACCCCTCCTATGAGATATACAATTTTCGTAATTATTAATGACTGGAGAACATGATTGAAGTCATACTAACCAGAAAACGTGTTTCATCTGATCTGAGACGTGTTCAGGGTCAGAAGTCCAGAGAGGATTAGGTGGGAAAACCTGGGGCTGATGGGTTTGTGCTAATCCTTTTACCACTCCAGTCTCTTTGCATTTCCAAATTCAATGAAAGACAAACTGACCAGCTTGGTGAGCAATCAGAGACCACATCTTGATCTTATCCTATGAAGATATTCCCTATACACCTTACCTGACTGAACATTAAGGGATTGTCAGGAATTCTATCAATGTTTTGTCACTCCAGAGCAAAGCAATCAGCCCATTCTGGACCCCTTGTCAATCCTGTGGGAAAGTCATTATGGCTTTGTTAACACACCCCTTCAGGCTGTCAAATAAGGGTACGAAAACCCTAGCTTCAACCCTAGCCATTCACAGTACTTTGGACCTAACACATTGTGCATGGTGCCCCAGATTACTGTTCCTCCGTGCTACCGTCTGATGTCGTCTGAGCCTCTCTCCTATGACCAGTGGCGGAGCTTGGAGTGTGTGGAGGGGGGCAGGAGAGGGTGGGGCTAAAGCACGAGAGGCATGGCCACTGTGCGTAGGTGTGTGGCTGTGGTACATGGGGGCATGGCCAGGGCGCATGGGGACATGGCTATGGGTCGGGACGCCCAAAAAACATTGCTGCCCAGGTTGAACCACCACTCCCCGCTCCCTGTCCCTACGCGACTGCCTATAACCCCCTTCTTCATCACCCAAAGATTTTTTTAAAAAAAACAGTAACAGTAATTTCCCAAACAATTAACAGAAATGTAGGAATGGTTCCTACATCCTCCAATGCCATGTCCTCTATTCGAACACAATAGAGAGACAATGTATATCAAGTATTCTCAGTGACCCCTCTATTTTAAACTGACATATGCCATCTCCATTAATGTGCTGGATATAATTTTGTAGTGGCTCTCTCTCTCTCTTTCTCTTACCAACAGCTTCACTTTTTTACTTCATAGAGTTGTAACATTTCCAGAAATTTTGAAGCCATGGAAGGGGGTGGGATCTGTCCCCCCCCCAGAAAAAATGGAAAAAGATATTGGCAGATGATGAGTTGAAAGTCACTTTGTTACTTAGGAACTTTAAATGCATTCTCTATCCCTTGTTTTGCCATAAAATTATCATGTTTGATATTTTAAAAGTACAGTTTATTTATAATATAATTACAAGTAAAGCTAAATTGGTTACAAATGAAGCAACAGCATCCTGAACGGTAAGGAACTATATAGAAACGCTTTGATTTTACCAGCATGAAGAGCAGGCAACTCTCCTCCTAGATTAATAAGATAGAGAACATTATTTTATCTCTAGTGATTCTAGTGATTTTTCCATACTGTCAAGCAGACATAACACACTCATTCCCATAAAAAGAAATAAGAAAAGGAAACCAAGACCAAAAATTAACTGCCACTGTTACTATTTTACATAAAAGCCATCCTCTTAAAATTGTTTTTAGAAATGATTTGGAGGCAATAAACATGTGAATGCTTTGACTTTGTGTGAAACACCCAAGGCCACCCAGTGGATTTCCATGGCTGAGCGGGCAATCGAATCCTGGTCTCCAGGGTCGAGTCCGGCACTCCAACCACTCACTATACCTTTCCGGCTCTCCTTCAGTTAAATTGTTCCACGCTGCTACCATGCTACTTCTTCTTGTTGTTTTTCTCAGATCCCTTTTGCATTACATTTCTTAATTTCAATCTGGGAATTGGTTGCCTAATTAAGCACCCAAGAGATTGTTCCTCACAGGGCCAGATTGCTCTATATATGTTATAGGCTGCTTTGATCAAAAGTCTGTGTGTTTTTGTGCTGCACAGGAATGGGGAGGATTAAGCTGGCATTGATTTTCTTTTTCAGGATTTGCGTAAAAGGGCAACATTTCTGGGCAGAATTCTTTATAGCCACAGTTCTGCTAGTTGAAACTGCTGAATCATTTTCAAGGGCAGCCCCACACATAATGCAGTGCAATAATAATCTGAGATTATCAGGGAATGAATCATGGTCAGGTTATCTCTGTCCAGGAAGGGCTGGAAAATGGAGAACCAGTGAAAGCTGATAAAAAGATGACCTAAGTGATGGAGGTCACACATTTATACTGACAACATTGAATTATTCCACAGGCTGCATACCTTCTCTTTCATATGGGATTACACACAGCTCTAAGGACATGGAGTTGGTCAGAAATCTCCAGAACAACTTCTGAAATTGACCCTGTGAATAATGGTAGCAACATTGTATCACCATGCCCAGTCAATCCCAGTCCTCTGATTTATTCCAGCCAGATGGCATGGCTGGTGGCATTTAACGTTGTGGTGTTTCTTCAGGTTGTTTCTGATTTATGGTGACCCTAAAGCAAACCTATCACAAGGTTTTCTTGGTAAGATTTGTTGGGGGGAGGAGTTGCCTTTGCTTTTGTCTGAGGCTGAGATAGTGTGATTTGCCCAAGGTCACCCAGTGGGTTCCTGTGGCTGAGTGGGGATTTGAACCCTGGTCTCCAGAGTCATAATCCAGCACTCAAACCATTGCACCACACTGCCTCTCAGTGGTATTGAAAGCCACTATGAAATCAAGGGGAATCAACACAGTCAGGTTTCCCCATTGATCTGTACAACTGGATGATCAAAGCTGCTTCTCTACCAAATCTCATATTGAAACAGGTCTAGACAACCAGTTTCATTTAAAAGTACCCAAGACAGCCACTGTCACAATCCATTCTAGCTTGCTAAGAGTAATACTAGAATTTGGCTTTGCAGAAGTGATTTTATACTTGTGAAATTCTATCAACCTGGGCAATTCTCTCCAAACACCTTATCTTTCTTTCAAATTTGGTTGTGACTGTCACAGTATGTGGAATGCACAATAATCTTAGTTGCAATTATCAGTAAAACATTGAGGTTTATCTCCACCATTTTTGAAAAAAGAAATTCCAACAATGGAGAGGGGTCTGGATTGGGACC
This sequence comes from Ctenosaura bakeri, assembly GCA_948474755.1. Classification (NCBI taxonomy): domain Eukaryota; kingdom Metazoa; phylum Chordata; class Lepidosauria; order Squamata; family Iguanidae; genus Ctenosaura; species Ctenosaura bakeri. The sequence continues at coordinate 390,896 of CAOLHI010000122.1, read as the reverse complement.
ACAGAATGTGAAAACAGAAAATTGCTCCCACAGTGGCAATTCCTAGAAAGAATCCTAGGCTGTGGGTATACAGTTACCTGATCAACATGCTGGCTATCTCTAGCCTCAGTTTAGGACAGTGCTCTTTTGTATGGAAAGGAAATATGTGTTTACATTCCTTCTAAGAGGGAAGTTACTTCTCTTGAAGGACCTTCAATAGCATAGAGTGTGATCTTAAGCATGTACCTTTTTGCACGTTACTCGTTCGCACAGCTGGGGGGGCGTCTCGCGTGAAAAACCTCAGCAGGAACGCTGCTGCTTCCCTGCTGCTTGAGTTCTGCAGCGCTTCCTGGTTGTGCGAATGCCGTGCAAGCGCTGCATGAACACCCCGCCCCTTCCTACCGCAGCGCAACCTGGGAATTGTAGGCTAGCGCTGAGGCAGGAAACGTGACTGGGCTAGCTCCTGAGGCTCCGCAGTGCAGGTAAGTGCATGCGGGCCCTGGGAACATTGTGTGACCGTGCACCATTTTCAGTTTTAAGCGCGAGGCCCTTGAGCATCGCGTAAATGGAAACGTGTCATGCAGACCGCTCCTCCCATTTACGCGACACTCAAGGGGCCCTCTCGCTTTAGAAGCGGCATGCGAAAAGGGCACATATTTAGTCAGAGGTAAGTCCTTCAGGAGTCTACCTTGCTGTCCACCCCCAAGAAATCATATACATATTTACATAGACTATAGGACTACAACCTTAACAGGATGATTTTCAAAACACTTACAAATGGATGTGGAACAACACTATTTTTATAGAGACTGTGGAAAGAAATACATTCTCCATGGTTTTCCCTGCTTCCATGAACTGCAGTAGGTAATTTCATGACATAAAGGAAGTCAGTTTTAAGGCATTAAAAAGAGAATTTTGTCACCCCAAGAGATCTGATTTATAGTGGCTGATGTGTTCATGAACCTTACTTCACTTGCTCCAGTTCATGGAGTTGGCTGTGCCTTGTGTGTTTCTAGGTGAGCTGTTATGCTCACCCCGCTTTTCTGAGTGGTGAGAAGTTCCAGTAATAGCATTTCCCAAGCCTCATTTTCTTAAGAAGGAAGGAGGAGTCTGAGAACAAACCAAGACTGAACTCTCTTTAGAAACCAAAATGACCAAGCTACCACAGCTACCCCTATGAGCAAAAAGGGCCTTTAAAGTGCTGAGGCAATACAGGGCTACAATTCACTGAGCAGACTCCCTTCTTTGTGCACTGTGCTGTAACAAAATAATCTGCTATGCCAATTTCATCACATGCTGTAGAAAAATTCTTAGTTATCAGAGTCACCAAAAGGTTGCATCTTCACAGAATATGATGCAACCAAGGAAGGTCTAGATATTGAGAGAACATCCATGATGTGGTCCCACAGCCTTGCTTACTAGTCCTTCTTAACAAGTTCCAGCTGTTTCCCTCCCCAAAATTCAAGTGGATGGGCTGCAACAAATGGCTTGGCAGAAGGGTATTAAAAAAAAAAAAAAGACAGGTGACTCAGTCCTCTTGAAGACTTTTTTTTTTAACTGATTCTGGATTGTTTAAACAGAGCACTGCCTGGTTCATGCAAGTTCAAAGGTTTTATGAAAGCATATATTACTCATGGTATTGGATAGGGAGGGAAGAAAGACATTTGATGCTAGGGAAACCAAATCGTATGAGCCATGGTTCCAGTAATGTTCTGCTTACAGAAGCCATGAATATAGTTGGATTTCTGGCATTCCTCCAAAGGGGGATGGGATGTTCCTAAAGAGATCTTAACCCTAATGTTTGCTATTCTGGTTCATTAAAGTTGTCTGGTGGGCCCTGAAGTCTGTCTCAAAGTCTCACTCCACTTCATTGAGAGTTATCCTACAAGGGTCATACTGATTTGTTAGTGGCTCAAAGCCTCTCTAGGCTCCTTGGTGTTGATGCTGTATTCTCTGAGACCCTCCTGGTTCTGCGCTGATATCCTTGTCCTCAATGTATGTCTCATGAGATAAGGTTCCAGACATTCCCACAGACCTGGCCACTGACTGAGCTGTTGGCTCACTTCATCAACATTAACATATCTTTATTTTTTCACACTGTACTCACATACTGTATGAGAAGAAACAAAGGATTTCTTCACGGTACTGAAAGACAAAATCACTCCTACCAAACAGTACTAGCATATGGAGAAATGATACAAGTATGTGCCATTTAGCATCCTTAGCCATACTGGATGATGCCTACACTTACCAGGCTTTATTATAAGAAATTTGCCAAAAAAAAAAAAAAGAAGGACAGTTACTTAAGATGCTCAAAGGAGGCCTGCAAGAGGAGGGTAACTGCAGGATCTTTTCACCTTTGCATACCAATACTAACTGTAGAGAGGACTCCAGTTAAAAGTTAAACAGAGTATTTTATCCGGATTATCAAAACACTCAAGAAATCAGACACTCTCAAGAACCATACAAGGCTGTCAGAAAGTGAGGCATGAAATGTTGGAGAGAGAGAGAGATTGGGTGGAAAGGGTGATAGTTGCCAGTCCTGAAGAAGAAGGTTGAAGCGGAGTAGCTTAGACAGCATCTGAGGGTAGCAAGAACAAACAAAGGTCTGGGCTTCATGTATTATATCCAAGTACTACAATTTTCTGGGGCCGAAGCTGGGGTTTATATATCTTATTTCCTACCCTGAAGGAGAGTGCATAGACAAAGTGGTAATTGGTTTCTCATAGGGTTGACAAAAGAATCTGAAATGGACTGATTGTCTTAACTCTCTTAACTCAATGACAAAATATTGATGGGAGTCATGACAATTTCTTAATAACTGGTTGGCCAGGGGGACTAGAGAGGCTATCCATAGGGTAGGATCACAGTATGATCCCTGATTCCTTCACTTGGGCAGTTTTGCCTTCTATTGTATTCAAGTGTGCATGTAGCCTGAGGTCTTGAAAGGATTATCACATACCTATTAGCATTGGGTTTTCCCACCTAATCCTCTCTGAACTTACAGCTTGACTATGTCTGAGATGAGCCAAAGCTGGCAACTTGCTTCTGGACAGCACACTTTCAGACATATTTTCCAGCCATAAATATATTTATGAAAACAGCCATAAATATGTTTAATTATGAAAGCAGCAGAGTGGAGGTGTAGGGTGTGGTAATACTATGCTATGGTATATGCTGGGAAGAGACCTGGAAGATGACTGCGGAAGGCAGATGGAAGCAGTCTGACCATAAAAATATCAGGGGAAATCCAGAATGGACTCCTCTACTTCACCTATTTCCATTTCAGAGTAGAGTTCCCTACCCACAGTCCCTGACACGCTGTAATATTGTGACCCCTGTAATACTTTCATACAGCTATATTCACATGACCTTTCTTCATCTTTCTGCTACATCCCACAACACCTCATCCACACTGACTTGAAAGCCCTGCCCTTTCCCTGCCAACAGAAGTTGATGTGCTTCTGTTCATAATGTTGTATAAGCCCCTGGCCACACCTAACATGGAGAGGTTCTGGTAACCTCTTTAAATCCAAGTGGAAGACAGAGGAAAGATGAAGTCCTGAATTGTGGATTCCACCATTTGTAGTTGTAGTACTATACACTAACAACTGTCTTCATGTTGCCTACTTTGCTTCCATCTTTTTTCAGTTTTCTACTTGATTTTGTCATCAGGGTAAGGTTTGTTGTGGCAGCAACTTGCCACTAATTTATTCTTTTTTGGTAGCAGTCAACGGCATGCCATGCTGCCATGTTGGCAGCAAAGAGGACAGAATAGATAAAAGGTAGGGGACTCACAGCCAGCTCTGCTACCATTCTCAGTGCCTGTGGCCACGCAGGTCTTCAAAACAAAGTGGTTTTGTCCGGTTCTCCACTCTGAAGTGAAGGTGGGAACTATCTTATTCTATGCCTAAGGTAGTAAAATATATTGAGCTGGCCCTGCAAGGGAAAGGTTAACATTACATATACAAACCACCAATTTTCTACTTCTTATAACAGTCTCCATACTGTTTCTCCTGCAAGACCCAGCTGTTGGCAGTTCATTACATACTTTTACTTGCAACTTATTTTAATACCCTTCTTCACAGGGGCTCTACATACTCCATTCTGAGTTTCTTGGAGGAAGGGCCTGATATACATGTTACAAATGAATTGCTGCTTTAATTATGCCTTTAGGATAGGCTGGTTAGTCTATAGAACTAGATGTAATGGGGGCAGCCTTGAGGGTCATTGTCTATTTTCTGCCAGCTCTCTTAGTTTTGAGTAACTCAAGTCCATTTTTGGCTCAGCAAATGAACCTAGTGCAGTTATGTCATAGAACAGCAGTACAATAGTTTATGATAATCCCAGAGTAATACTGCAGCAATTATTTCCTGCATTTTAAGAAGGACAAAGGAGGTAGAAGAAGAAGAAGAAAAAAGAAATGGAAAAGTGGCAGAGCAGTTTATATTTCTTTGGGTGGAGCTTCTGCAAAGCACATCTTGGTCATATTGAAAAAAGATTAATTCAACTAGTTTTTCTTGTAGGGGACCTTTGTTTTGTGTGAATGTTTCAACTGTACACATGCTGTAGCGTTGACTAGGGGTAGTTCTGACATCTTTTCCCTTTCACTTTCAACATTTTATCTCAAGCATCTGTCAACCTGCAGTGTTTTCCTTCTGAAGTTTAGGAAAGGAGCCCTCCTCTGTCTCCCACTCATGGGAGCAATACATTATAGGTGGATGTGGGACTGAATTTTCTCTACTGTAGTGCCCTGTTTGTTAAACGCTCTCCCCTTGGAGGACTGATTGGAGCTGAGGCTCCAATGTGGCTTTTTATTAAAATCTCTGAATCCTAACTGCTGTTGTCCAATATGCATAACTTCTTGGTTCTAAACTGTTTTAACCTTTAAGCTGTTTTAACTTGTTAAAACCATATGTTTAAGTAACCATATAAATAACATAAGTAACCATATGTTTAAGTAAGTCTGTCTATAATATTATTCTAAATTCTGAATTTTTTTATTGATTTTACTACTACAATGCTTTAAATCCCATAACAGACAGGGACATAAATAGTTCAGTAAACAAGCACACTTTCCCCGTATCGCTACCATATGGGATGAAATCGGTAAATATAACCCACTTCACTGTGAAACTCTCACTGTCCAACCTTTCCTCCCTTTTCCTTCAGTTAGTCTTGTATGACTGTGAGACTGCTTGTGTGTGTGATTGCATTTCCTCCAATAAAACAAACAAGTTTGCTTTTGGATCTCCAGCTGGATCTTCCCTGCATTAGTACTGGTAGACATAGGTGTAAAAGATCTCGTAAGGTTACTCCCCTCCCACAGGCTTCCTCTTTGAGTTAATATTCCCCATCACTTCATGGAGGCACTGGCATCACAAGTGGACTGTTGAGTCACCCACCTTTTGGGGTAATTAGTCCATCCAGAGAACTACATTACACATTTATAGCGCTTCATTTCAACTATCCTGATATTTGTTGGCAGTCAAACTCTGCCAAGACCCAAGGTCCAATAGGTTTCTCGCTTGCCTTGCAGACAATTTCATGGTCCAGAAGGTGGAAGAGGTGACAAGGGGATCGACTATTTTAGATCTGATCCTGACCAACAGGGATGACCTTGTTGATGAGGTGGAGGTGGTGGGATCCTTAGGGGGGAGTGACCATGCTCTTTTGGAATTTGTCATTCAGTGGGAAGGAGAAGCCAAGTGTAGCGAGACACGCATCCTAGACTTTAAAAAAAAGCTGATTTCTGTAAACATAGGGAGTTACTTGCTGAAATCCCATGGTCAAGAAAGGAGTTCATGATAGATGGGAGTTTCTTAAAAGTGAGATACTGAAGGCACAATTGAAAACTGTGCCAATAAGGAGGAAAAATGGCAGGTGTCTAAAGAAACTGGAATGGTTAACTGAAGAACTCTCAGCTGAGCTAAGGGTTAAAAGAAACATGTACAGGAAATGGAAAAATGGTGAAACCACCAAAGAGGAATTCAAGCCAATAGCCAGGATATGTAGGGAGAAGGTCAGAAAAGCTAAAGCACTGAATGAACTCAGGCTTGCCAGAGACATCAAAAACAATAAAAAGGGCTTTTTTAGATGTGTCCGCAGCAAAAGGAAAAACAAAGCAGAACTACTCAACACCTTCTTTGCCTCAGTTTTCTCCCAAAAGGATGAAATACTCAACCTGGGGGGTGGGGAGCAAGTGAGGAAGGGGGGGAAATGCAGTACAGAGGAGGTTTGGTTTCCCATCTATAATCAGTGGTGACAATCCATGAAGACAGACCAAGACTTTGTCGGCTGTGTAGCATTTAAATGTTTAAAATAGGCTCTAATGCATGTGTAGAAACAACTAGGACACTGTCTCCCCTCTTCCAAGGCTCCAGGGTTTCTGCTTAATCTTTGGATCTGTATTTTAAGTTACTGTGTAGGGGATCAAGGCACAATGATAAGGCAGTCTCAATGCCTCTACTTAGCTTTCCCTTCTGTCATCTAGGCTGAGAAATGGTTTGGCACTGATTGAAGGCCAGGGACAAAGTACACATCTGTGTGCACGGAACACAGAAATCTGTCAGAAAATGATATAGTGCTTTACAGTTAGGCGTAAAGGAAACAAAGCTCTTGGGGAGAGGCTTGGGAAATTCTGTTCTAGGAAGTTCCTTGAAGACAGTGCACTTACTATTTGGCATAATCGTCCATTAACAGAACTTGGAAAGGTGACTCAAAACATTCTACAATATGCTTTTAATCTAGAGAGTTTTAATCGAGAGGGTTTGAGTTCCTGGTCAATTAGTATGGTCATTTACAAAATGGATCTGGATCCAACTTCTTCCAACTGTATTAGGACTGTTTCATATCTTTCATATTCCACAGGAAATATGTAGGAGAAAAAAAAACCTATGAAGCCAATCAAAGTTGGTTGCAAATTATTTTATTTCACCATGGGGCAATTAGTTAACATTATTTTGTTTTTAAAAAAACATATCCTGCTGGGTTCTTCTCTGCCCCTCCCCAAGAACTTGCAGAAACCTTGGAATAGGTATATAGAACAAGGAGAGTGTTGGACTATGACCCTGGAGACCAGAGTTCGATTCCCCACTCAGCCATGTGTCTGGGTGGCCTTTGGCACCCCACATATACTCTCAGCCCCAGACAACCCCATGATAGGTTCGCCTTGGCCGTAAGTCAGAAATGACCTGAAGGCACACAACAACAACACACAGTACAAGCAAATTCACAAGCCAGAGTGGTACAGTGGTTTGAGAACTGGAGGAGGTCTCTGGGAGACCAGGATTGGAATTCTCACTTGGCCATGAAAACCCACTGGACAAGGTTTTCATGACCAAATGAGAATTTGAATCCTGATCTGATAGTACTGGATAGGCAAGTCACACCTTTACAGGCTCAGAGGAAGGCAGTGACGGACAGCCTCCTCTGAAGAAATCTTGCTGAGAAAGCCCTGTTGTATGTTCACCTTGGGGTAATTATATAAGTTGGAAATGACACAACAACGACAACAGGCAAGTCCACAAAATACTATCAACAGCTACCAAAAAATATCATTAATAAACCCCAGAAAATGCCAATAACTTGTCAAAACAGGAACTTGTAAATCCAAAAAACTGAATGAAGACACAGAAAAGATAATAGTCTTAACACATGCAGAAAAAGGAGAAAAGGTTTTTCCAGCTTAATTCCATCTTGAACAAGCAGGTTTGGGACAAATGCTTATAGTCAAAACTTGTTGGAGGTTTGGAGAATCTCAACAAGGAAGGACTTCCAGGGAGTGGATGTCATTATTCAAAAGGCCCCAACTCCTTTCTGCATTTCAGTGGACTTTGGAGGATTGAGGGCCCCATCCAGAACAGGGCCTCAGATGATGAACAAAGCATTGTCATACCCTCTAATTGCCCCTGTTTGGCAGAGGCAGTCCCAGTTAATCCTCTGCCTTCCACATTTTCAGCTGTTTTTAACATTTGCCCTCAGCTTACTGCAATTGCTGCAAAGTAAATTCAATGAGCCAAACTAGTTCTACTCTGCTTGTTAATGTTGTGTGCTTTCAAGTCGTTTCTGACTTATGGTGACCCTTAGGTGAAGGTGAACCTATTATGGCCTTTTCTTGGCAAGATTTCTTCAGAGGGGGCTTGCCTTTGCCTTCCTCTGAGGCCAACAGAGTGTGACTGCCCAAGGTCATCCAGTGGGCTTTCATGGTTGTGTAGGGATTCAAACCCCAGTCTTTGGCGTTATAGTCCAGTGCTCAAACCATTACATCATGCTGCCTCTCTTTGTACTCAGTTAAGTGGGAGGAAAGAAAAGGAGAAGAAGAAGAAGACTCTTGCCTTTCCCAGTACATTCAGACAAAAGCAAACTACTGCAGTCTCTCTCAGCTTGTGTCTTCTTCCTCATTAATCTTTTTGCCATACAGATGGCACATGACTCAGTTTTCATCTGTGAAATTTTGGCAGGTGTACATTATGGGCTTAATGAAATACAGCTTAGGGCAAAACTAGTGATGGCAACAGATCTCTGCATTCAAGGTGGGCTCTCATATTTACAACAAAAGGAATGTACAGGTGAGAAAAACAAAACCTTTCTACACCCACAAATTAAACCCCTTTCTAGCTTTTGCTCCCAGTCAAGTTAAAAAGAAAGGCCTTCAATGAGCAAAGACTGCATGGAAGTAAGCCATGGGTGAGGAGTTAATGTTCTCCAGTGTCCAACAGTGTGCCTCTGGCTTCTAAAAATCAAACCCCATTTTTATATGTGATTGCGTGGCATTTTGGATCTGTGATTGTCTTCTCTAATTTGTCTCTTTGAACAAATCCAGAATGACACAACCTTTACTCAGGTGCACAGCTGGCATGTCACATTCAAAGCTGCTGTGTGAGAAAGGAGACTAATAATCCACTGTTAAAAGGTGGGCATGTGAAGGAGCACCACTGGAGAGCTGCTCAAATGAAAATGTCTTTCTAAGAGGCAGAGTATCAGGGCTTCCACGGGCTCAGCACACGTGAGACTCTGAGATTTGTGTGATAACTGTCTCTTGTGACAAACACTGAGGCAGCAGTAAGAAGAGAGAAAGCAGCTTGACTTCTTTGTGTGGCACACTACGTAATAAGGCTCATGTGGTGAGTGAAGCAGATGCGCTCTACACTGGACTCATCATAATAATTGCTGTGGATGAGCGTTAAAGGCACATGGGAAGGTCTTATGCAGCTACCTGTCCAGCAAAAAGTCCAGCAAAAAGTGGCAATCTCTCAGCACTTTCCAAAGAATGAAAAGAAAGAAAGAAAGAAAGAAAGAAAGAAAGAAAGAAAGAAAGAAAGAAAGAAAGAACCGACCTTACATTGCAAAACATATTAGGTGTTTTAAATATAAATGGGTCTGTCTTTGAGAGAGGAAGAGAAAATGAATGACTGTCAAACATGGCTGTATCACATGCATAGACAGGATGGCCTGTTGGTTTCTATTGCCAGGATCATCTGTTGTTGTGGTTGTTCACAGAAGTAGACATAGAAGGGTTAGGATATCATAATCATCATTCCCCACCATTAAAATTAGATATGATTACTACTTAACAGCATTATGACCAAGCTGGGATATGAACTTTGGTCCCTCTGTTCTAAGTCCAACACTTAAAACCACACAAATAGTACCAATACTCAAATGCAGTGGCAGAAAAACAAAACAATGAATGCACTGAATTTACAAAATGAAAATGAAAATTAAGAATAATAATATGCATAATTATAATTTGCATGGTATAGCAAAATAGATGCCCAGATTTGCATATCTGGAATGTGACAGCCCTAACTACAGCACCCAACGTCCCTGACATTTGACTATGCTGGCAGGAGCTGATGGGATCTGTAGTCTAACAACACTTCGAACGTTTCACCCTGGTGTACAACATTTTCTGGTTTGTGTTTATGAAGTAGCAAAAGCCAGCATGGTGTGGTGGTTTCAGTGCTGAACTACGACCCTGGAGACCAGAGTTCAACTCCCTGGTCAGCCATGGAAACCCACCAGGTGATCTTGGGTGCATCACACACTCTCAGCCCCAGAAAAACCCATGATAGGCTTGCCTGAGGGTTGCTGTAAGTTGGAAACAACTTGAAAGCACACAATGAAAATGACAAACCCAGCTGCTAACACTGCCGGTCAGCCAGGGTTTTCTCATAGCTGGTGAAAATGAAAAGTATGTCTACCTATAGTCAGTTGTATCTGTTTGATGGAGCGTACTTACTCTTACACAAGTCAAAGGGTAAGCATATGCACCAAGCATACGTTTGTCCTCCTAGAGTGAAACAAACCAAATTTTTAGTGTACTCCAATATATGTGTTTTCAGAAGTAAATCCCACTCACTTCAATTAGGCCTACTCCCAAGGTAAGTGGATATAGGACTTCAGTCTGAGCTTTCAGGGTAGTGTGCCATATTCTTAGGTATGTTTAGTCTGCAGAAGAGAAGGTTAAGAGAGGACATGATAGCCATGTTTAAATATTTGAAAGGATGTCATATTGAAGAGGGAACAGGCTTGTTTTCTGCTGCTGCAGAAACTAGGACCAGCAACAATGGATGCAAACTACGGAAAAAGAGATTCCACCTGAACCTCAGGAAGAACTTCCTGATGGTCAGAGCTGTCCAGCAGTGGAATATGCTGTCTCTGAGTGTGGTAGAGTCTCTTTCTTTGGAGGTTATTAAGCAGAGGCTGGATGGCCATCTGTTGGGAGTGCTTTGACGTAGGTGCCTGCATATAAGGGGGTTGGACTGGATGGCCCCTGGGGTCTCTTCCTACTCTACTATTCTATGATTCTATATTTCAGTAATAACCTGTAGCCATTACCTTGTCACCCCTTTTTAACAGATTGTGAGAGAAGGCAAATAGCCTTTAAATCACAAGTCCCCAAGGCTTCTGGGTATGCTATTGTCATTCTTTTTATAGAAGTGGATGTGTGGGATCTGAGTGAATCTGGGAGGCATGGTGGGCTGCATGTGGCCCATGGGGAACACTTTGTTGTTGTGTGCCTTCATATAATTTCTGACTTAAGGTGACTCTAGCAGGGGCATTCCTGGGGCTGAGAGTGTGTGATGTGTAAGATAATGCATTGAGTTTCCATTGCCAAGCAGGGAATCGAACCCTGGTCTCTAGGGTTGTAGTCCAGCACTCAGACCAGTATACCATTTGCCTACCCTCAGTATAACCTGACAAACAGTTCTGTAGAACTTGAAAGCTCACACACTTTTGCTGCATTTTGGTTGGGCCCAAAAAAGATATTACCCTAATGGGAATTTTGTTTTCAGTTAGGCTCACATGGCTACCATTGTTTGTATGTTTGTGTGTTCGTTCTAATTTCCAATACAGCAATCAACATTAGACTTTCTTACTCAGAACAATGACTTATCTAGGTTTCTCATGCCTTGACTTGGATAATTACCCTGAAGCAAGTAATCTGAACACAAAACCAGCCTGCCTGGTCGAAGTTCTGCTCAGGTCAGATTGCAAAAAGCTATAGGGCCACAAACCTAGGGATACATTTATTGTGCTCAAGCAGGAGAACACTGAACTTGCTTCACTGCAATTTGTGGCACCTTTTTCTGAATAACTGGCAGTGTGTAAACACACACACACCTGTTGTGGTGGAGGATACACTTATACCTTTAAACATCATTTGGCTTAAAGGAAAAATTGTGTTTACAGAACTATGTTTATTTCCCTGTTGTACAGCAGCCAAATGTTTTTCTGAGATCTTGATATCTTTGCTGCGTTCCTACCTTTGAGACTCTGCTCTGTCTCTATTCAAAGCATTCTCTCAGAAGCAAAGATCAGTTCATAGTTCCTCTGTTCTTTTGTCTTTGGTAGATTGCCAAATGATACTTCTTGATGAGAAACTTCAACAGTAACATCTATTCTTCCAACTAAGCCTTGGGGTTTTACAGCAGAGATTAGCTGTGTATATAAGTCAAATTGGAAACAAAGGGGAAAAAGGAATTTTCCTAGACTAAATAGTAACAATAATAGTAGTAAATAGTAATAGTAAATAGTAACAATAATAGTAGCTATTATTCCACTACAAGAGTGTTGTGCAGAAATGGCCTTAGTCAAGCAGCCCCTGGAAGGCCACAAGTTGCTCACCCCCAATTCAGTACTTAAAACAACTGTTTTGAATTATGCCAGGAAACAAATCTGCAGCCAATAAAGAAGGCCGGGTATGGCAAAATGTGCTTGTTTTGCTGACTCCCTTAACAGCCTTGTAGACATATTAAGAGATAGAAGAGAATTTGAAAACAGTCTCCAAAAGGGCAGCCCCATAGAGGGTCAGGACGGTGTAATGGTTTAAGTGCTAGACTAGGATTCCAGAAGACCAGGGCTCAAATCCCTACTCAGCCATAGAAGCCCCCCGAGAGACTTTGGGCAGGTCACTCTCCTTCAGCCGTAGAGAAAGGCCAAAGGCAAGCCTCCTCTGAATAAACCTTTCCAAGAACACCCTATGATGGGGTAGTCATAACTTGGAGCTGACTTAAAGACATGTAAGAATAATAGTGATCTATCTTGGATTTTATCCATGGATTCTTATGGTGTGTTCTGTAACCAGGAATGGGCATGGTGGGTTCGTCACGTGGTTGTGGTTGTTTTTGGTAATTGCATTTGAAGTGTTCATTTCAAATATTACAGGTGGCTTGGTTTACGCATGCAGTTACTGTCACTGTATCTGTCATGTCAGGAGTTGGCAAGTGTAGCTTGTGGCTTATACGTGGCTCTCAAAGGGCCCTAGTGTGGCTCCCACACACACTACTTATGTCCTCTGGGAGATGACAAAATTTCAAGGTTTATTTACAGTATTTCTACCCCAGCATGGTCTAGGAGCCCAGGGTTCAATTCCTTCCTCCTTGGCCACGGAAACCCAGTGGGTGACCTTGGGCACATCACATGCTCACAGCCCCAGAAAACCCCATTATACACTTGCCTTAGGGTTGCCATAAGTCAGAAATATCTTATAGACACACAGCTACATCATTTATACCCCAACCTTCAACCAAAAAGTTTCCCAGAGTGGCTCACAAGTTATTCAGTCTAGTTATTTAATTGCAAGTTATTCAATTACAATCTAAATAAAGCACAAAACACAAGGAAAAGGGGATGGCGGTGGTGGAGGGATTAAATCCAGCAGATGCTGGCTGCTCTTCTCTCCCTTGGAGACCACAGCAGTAGCAATTGGGGCGGAGGGAAGGCATTTTCTCAGCTGCTGGGCTTAGGCATATGGAACTTTTCAAGATTCCCCCTGACCTCATTTTTTTAAGGCCCAGGGCCATCTGGCCACCCCCTCCCCCAACTGGCAGTGACTTCTGGTTTGGGGGTTTTGAAAAAGCCCCCTTCTAGAATTTAAAACAAAACCTTAAAAAACATGGCCAAATTGCCTTCCCACAGCCCCTAAAGTACACAGAGAAGGATTTGGTTAATTTTTTAAAAAAAAGGTGTGGGCAGGTGCTTCCCCCTCAGTTTGAGAGGGTCAGATGGGGTCATTAGCTTTTAGGAGGCTGCTCAACCTTGCATTACATTGTTTTACCTACATTCTTTGGTAACAAATTATAATCTTGAAGAAAGGGAAGAGTTTATTGTGTGTGTGTTTTTTAAAAGGATGACACACTGTATGGAATGTCCCTGCCTTTTGATCAACAACAATTTCTCAGCAAAGCATTGATCGCTTTCGTAGTTAATCAGCTGTGGACTGGGAGTGATGACTGCAATCTAGAAACCATGAATGATTTCTTACAGTTACTTTGTTCATGTCAACAGGAAGGCTTGTATCTCAGTTGCATACCCCCCCCCAGCAAGGAGAACGTTCCAGATTCGATCCCTGGCATCTCTGTCCAGGAATGGCTGGGGAAAACTTACGTTGGCCACCCTGGTAACTACAGTCATTCAAAGAACTAGATGGACTAAGGCCTGAACTTGTATAAGTCAGATTCCTATGTCAGAGTCTTATTGAAATCTGAAGGATGCAGTTACTGGCTTTTAACCCTTTTGGACAGCCCACAGATATTGTAGAGACACAATAGAACTGGTCATCAACCAATGTGGTGGAGAAAAAAAGTTTCATCATGTGACAAATGTTTGAGAAAACTTTCCGTTCAGGCTTCCTATGTCTAATAAGTTTAGTGGTTACAGATCAAACACCGAGAGCAGAACTCTACTGTAGGGAGTTGGTCCCCTGCCACCCAGCAGCCTGATTTTGGTGTCCTTTTAGCATAACGGACAATTTTTAAACAGCTGTTCAGTGATCTAGAAAGGGTTAATTTGTGACCTTGTCAGATATTGTTTTGCTTTAGCTTGGCAGTTTAAGGCTAGGAAAGTATGAAGGCTAACAGCCCGGGGAGGTGCATTTTCCTCTGTCACTCATCTGCTTGTAAAGCTCTCATAGCTACTGAAGGAACAAGATGGGTCACCCTTGCACACTTTTGCTTCTGTACTATATAAGTGTTGGGAGCCCATCTTCTATCAGTCTCAGTCTGAGGAGGTGTGCACACCAGTCCAGGAGCCCTATATAGCCATGTATGGGGAATTTGATCATAGAGCAAGAATAGACTGGGTGCAATTAGTTGTTAGGGGCCTAAATCTCATTAGCTGTGAGGATGCCCTCACAGCTGGGGACCCCACCAGTGAAAGGATTGGGGAGCTTCATTGCTGTGCACCACCTGCTGCCCCATCCATTGCTAACAAAGCTTATCTTATAGCAGTAATGTCTATCATGTTCAACACCAAATGAAGTCTAGAACTACAGTACACCTGCTTCCAGAACAGAACTGTGCAGTCTTTTTCTTCTCACTAATACAGAATGGAACTTCCTTTCCATCTCTGTTTGGATTCTTGTAAATCATTAGACTGGATGACCCCAGAAATCTGAAATGTAACTGTAATAGGCTGGAAGCCAGAATCATTGAATAACTTTGTGAAGAGCACAGATCAGATTTCTAAATCATGGTGGGCAATGGGAAAAGAATAAAAAAGAACGGGAAGACTGAAATTTGGTACAACCAGATTTTCTTCATTTAAGCCTGCATGCTGCAGCTCTGTGCAAAGACACAACCATACATGCAGCTCTGTGCCCAGCATCCAAATTCATTTCCTCTGCAGACACCTGCCAATCAGCTGCCAGCAAAAGGGCAGCTAGGACAGCAACCTTTCCAGGTCAGCAGCTTGACAGAGAAACATAAAGTTTCATAATTCAATCAATGCAGAAGGTTGAGCAGCTTCTTTTGAGACAATGCATCATGTCTGAATTAGCAAAACATCCTTAATAAATTCATCTGTTCATTCATCCAGTTTTCCTCTTGCTTATGCAGCGCAAAGCAGTTTATAAGACATAGGCAAGGCAATCCTTATATATGTCTACTGTGAAGTGCAATGGGGCTTAGTCTTGGGCAAATGTGAATTAGAGGCTGGAATTGTGTGGCCATCCAAATGTCACTGGATAGCAAATTCCATCAGCCCTAGCCAATATACCCAATCATAAGGAATTTTGGGAGCTCTAGTCTGACAACATCTAGGAATCTGCACGATTCCTGCCTCTGATGTATAAGATAGTGGGCTGAACTATGTAAAATGTTGGCACCATCTGTGAGCAGATATGCTTTTAATGGGCTTGTGTAAGAAGGTATATAAGAAGTGGCTTCCCTCACACCACAAGAGCTCCAGGCAGGACACTCAGGTACAATTCTGCTCTGCCTCCATCATCCCAAGCTGGCTCCCTCTGTCTGCTCTGTAATCCCACTGAATTATGCCAGCAAAGCCTTTTACTCTTCTGGTTTTCAACAGGATTTTGGCCTGAGGGTTTGATGCAACATGAAGTTTGACCCTTTGGCATACACAGCTCTTGCTAGTGAAAATACAGAGAGATGTGGGACAAAATTGGTCCTAAGATATCCCACCGTTAATTTCACTTCTGAAGTAAAGAACATATTCCAGGGTTCAGATACAGGAATACAGTAGACCCTCTGTATTTGAGGGGCTCTGTTCAGCAAAAATATGAATGCTCACATCCCATATTATAAATGCATGTGGATGCTTCAGTGTGTTCACATTGCTGCCATTTTAGGTATAGGATGTGATGCTCCACATTAGTTGGAAGTCACAAATATAGAGGTTATTTAAACAAAGAGTCCATTTTATTTGGTTTTAACATTAAAATGTTGTTGTTGTTAACTGCCTTCAAGTTAACCTTGACCTACGGAGACTCCATGAATGATCTCCAGGCCCCCTGTTATCAAAAGCCAGCTCAGGTTCTGCAAAATTAGGGCTGTGGCTTCCTTGACTGTCATTAGAATGACTGTTAAGTAAATAAAAAGTGAAATAAAGCATTAGTATTCATGTTTGATAGATATCAAATATCTTGCTTAAATTAATCATTTGCCCCATTCAGACTGACCTCTGATGTCTGAAGCAATTGGAACTGATCAAGTTTTGTTATGAGTCCAAGAGTCACAGCAAAGGAGATTTTGTAGACCTAACATCCCTTCAACAGCCCTTGGGAGGAAGGACAAACTAGTACAGGAAGATAAACTGAAACAGTATGTTTTAAGCTGTCTGTAGTCTGATGACTAACAGTATTGCTGGATTTAAATCATTCCTTCTCTAACCATAAATAGTGTGACCCCAGAAAGTGTTTGTGCAAATGATGATTCAATGGAGCTCTGTCACATAAGGCTGTTTAATATTAAAACGAAGGCCAGAAGGAGCACATGGGATAATTGTATGAGCACTGGGATAATTGTATGATAATTGTATGAGACATTGTATGAGCTCAGGCAAAGTTTTCAGACTGAACTTTAAAGAGAAATGTATTCTGAGGGAGCAGAAAATCAGAGACACTAAAAGATACAGGGAAGATGTATTTTGGGATTGGGAAGAAAGGGGACAATGACAACTTCATTAGTTGAATAAAGAGGATAGAAAATATCTATTTAGCAAATCTTCTGAGGAAAGAAGTAGCAGCAATGAGTTCAACGAAAGTTTAAACAGAATCTCAGAAAATATTACTGTTAGTTTAGTTAGCAGTGAAACAGAACCAAATTCATAATTGTGGCTTCGTTCATTACTTTAGAATATGAACTTCAACTAAAAGGAACTGAGGGAAAATTGGGTGCTGAACTTCCAGTCTTATTTTGTTAGAAGTGTATTTTAATATAAAATTATATCAAGTAGCACACAAACACTATAAATTAAATAGCCCAGCATTGTCCTCCCAAAACGACCAACCAGATGCTTTTGGGAAGACTCTAAGCTGGACAGAACTATGCTCCCTAGCAACTGATAATGCATACTGGCTCTGATACTGGAGGTAATATCCACCAGTCATAATTATGAGTGATAGTTGCTGGCACCCTTATCTTCCAAGAACTGGTCTCATCCCCTTTTAAAACCATTCTGAGTGACAATTGGTAGCTGTCATTGGACTGAAGGATGCTTCTCCAGGGAGTCACCCCATGATAGCCCTCTTATGTTTAAAGGCCTGTCACCAAGCCGGGAAGGACCAATTTGCAGACACAGTTGTCAACCAACAGGGATTTGGCAGAAGGGTAAAAAAAAGGCTCTGCACAACTGCATCTACCTACATTGTGGCTCTGCTGTTAACATCACAGGTACCATGTACTTTTGGAAGTCTGTGGGGAACCTACATTGTACAAATGAAGCTGAGCTGCCTGAAACAATTGTTGAACATCCTACACTCAAGAAGAAACTAGTTGTGAACTCTGAAAGTATTTTTTTTTAAACCAACACCTGTTTTTTTTGTTAGTCTGGCAAGGATAGTGATCCATTTCATTTCATGTCTGATTTGGGACAAGCAGCAGCACTATATGCACGAAACCTAGAAGGAGCTACATAATTCCAAAACATGTCCATGCTATGAAGAACGTAAGAAACGCCATTTAGATCATGGCCTACCTTGTCCAGCATTCTTACTGCACAGTGCCCAGTATATAACCCAGAAAATGACATAAAGAGGCATTCGGGGGGTGACATACAGCCTTCTTGGACTGACAGCCCCATTATTGAGCAAGTTGTTTAAATACAATTTCTCACTGAACTTGTGTGAACCAGCTGACTTGCATAATGAAATGAACTTTCTACAAAATAAAACAGCAGGTGAAAGGGAGCTGATGAAATAGGTTCAGAGTGTTGGATTCTTTTCAGTGCTAAATTAGTGCTATTCATCCTTTGCCAACAAGGTGCTTGGCATTATGTTCATTTATATATCAAATTTCCTTCAAAGGATTCCAGGTGGCTCCAGTTTTGTGAACCCTAGAATCAACAAAGAAGTCTTTACAATGAAAAACTGTTGGTCTTGTAAAACTCAAGTCGATCTCTTGCTTCATTTCTTGATCCTAGGCCAGATTTCCTACAGTCTTTGATTCTATTCTGTTTCCTACTATTGCATTCCAATCGCCTATAATTAACAAGAAGTTCTGTTTTGGTTTGTGATCAATTTCTTCCAGGATTCCTGCACAGAATCTTTCAATTTCTTCTTCTTCTGCCTCTGTAGTTGGAGCATAAACTTGGATTAAAGTTATACTGATGTATTTTATTAAAGTCTTGTTGACATGATTCGGTCAGACTTTGCATTGTATCCTTCGACTACTTTTGCTATATCTCTTCTTAAATAAAATAAACTACATAATTGGAAGCAGAAGACGGAGAAAATTCATTCTCTCTGCAACAAGAAGACCAGGATCAGATTATGGCACCGACCATGAACTACTAATTGCAAAAGTTATAGTAAAGCTAAGACAGAAAACTAAATCAACCATCATGCCAAAATACAACCTGAAGAACAGCCCCATAGAATTTAAAGATAATGTGAAAAACAGATTTGCACTATCAAGCCTAATTGACTGGGAGCCAGAAGAACTCTGGACTGAAGGTGGGGACATCATCAGGGAGGAATGCAAAAAGACACTATCTGTAGCCAAAAAGAAAGAGAAGTCTTAGTGGATAACAGATGAAACTCTTCAAGCAGTTAAGGACAGATGAGGAGTCAAAGGAAAAGGGGATAGAAATAGAGTCAGAACCTTGAACGCAACTCTTTAGTAACTTGTGTGCATGGACAAGAACTACAGTCAGGCCTCCATATTTGCAGTTTTGACATTCGTGGGTTTGATTATTTGCGAGTTTCTCCAACCCCTACTTCCTCCACCTCAGGCACTTTTCTTCAGGGAAACTTTCGCTCTCAGTGGCTCCAATCAGGCTGTGCAAATCTTTAAAAGTCCGCCTCCAGTCCTTCTTCTCCTCTACCAGCCACTGCCTGGCCAGCTCAGGACAGCTCGTAGCCCAATTTCTCAGCACCACAAACACTCTCCCAATGGCCCACACATACTCAAAGAAGGAGATGGGCAAGTGAGAGAAAGTATAGGGCCACTACATAAGGCTCTCCTTTCGCTGACCTTATTTGGACTCTGCATGCCTGCTTTCCCTACCCCTGCCTCAGCCCCTTTCCCACAGAAACACACATTTTGATATTTGCAATTTTTCACTTTTGTGAGAGTCCTGTTCCTCTAACCCTACTGAATGTGAAGGGCCAAATGTACTGTAATAATCGATGAAGAGAAACAGAAGGTGAGAACAAAAAAGGACGTATCATGAGAAGATACAACTTAACTGAAACAATAATACTACTTGGTAAGGTGGAAGTCAGTAGAAAAGAGGAATACTGCACTACAGATGGATAGACTCAATGAAGGAAGACACGTCCCTGAATCTGCAAGACCCAAGCAGGGCAGTTGAGGATACAGGGTGACTTGTAGGTATCTCATTCATAGGACTGCCATAAATTGAAGTCAACTTGATGGTAGTTAATAACAAGAATCAACAAAACTATCTCAAATTTAGGCTACAGAGATATGTCTAGTTCTCATTAACATGGTACAAACCTTTTTTGTTTGGAGAACAGCAAAATAAATAAAAAACCATTACAATCCTGTATAAATTGCATTTATAACAACATAGTGAGCTAAAATCAAACCCTACCTGCCAACTCCTGGAATTCTTAAGGCAAGTGTCTTGTTGAGGTATTTGCATATTTGAAGAAGAGACTAATCTAGAGATATGTATAAAATAAAAGGAGCTCTGGTGGCACAGTGGTTAAATGCTGGTACTGCAGCCCCAAGGTTGTAAGCTTGATCCTGCCTTCCATCATTCTGCAGATCAGTAAAATGAGTACCCAGCTTTTGGGGGGCAATTAGCTAAACACATTGTAAACTGCTTAGAGAGCACTTAGCTGATAAGCGGTATAGAAATACGCATGGTATTGCTATGTATACATATTCTATCACTGCATCTCTGTGTGCCTGGTATCATTTCTCATGTTCAAAGGTTGAGCATAACAACGAACATAGGACTCCCTCACCATAATTATTGTGATCCTGTGATTGACAGTCCTGATAAGGACACTCCAATTTTTAACATTTAATTTATACCAATATGAGATGCAAACCGAAATCACAGGAGCTCTGTGACAGTGTTCAATGGAATTAGAAAGTCCTATCTAGACTTTTATGG
Source organism: Ctenosaura bakeri (assembly GCA_948474755.1). Taxonomy (NCBI): domain Eukaryota; kingdom Metazoa; phylum Chordata; class Lepidosauria; order Squamata; family Iguanidae; genus Ctenosaura; species Ctenosaura bakeri. The sequence goes on along the minus strand of CAOLHI010000122.1, from coordinate 370,367 downwards.
TCATCATACTAGAGGCAAGGTCTACATGTATACCCACATCCATGTCCCCAGTTTAGCCCTGCATGTGAACAAATGGACACTTGAATAGGGTTTAAGTTGGCAAGAGAAACTGGTTTATGCTGAGGCCCTCCACACAGATGAGATGTTAGGAAGAGACTCTACTTCAGACATTCCCATGCTCTATTTTTCATGTTTAATAGTCTTCACTAAAGTACTATTAAATGGCAGAGAATGCTGCTCAGTAAAGTATAACCCAAACTAATTAACATTGTTTTGACCTTAAGATATGTTGCCTTCTGCTATACGTGTATCCAGAGAGTTAAACTCACATCCAAGCATTCTGAACTAAAACAAATCCCAACTTTATTTTTGAAGCAACTATAAATGAAGACAAGTAATGGTTAGATGAGTTTAAAAAAAAAATAAGAGAAGTACACTTTCCAAACTGAAATAAGGAAATAGAGGATAACCAAAGAACAGGGAAGATATCTGCCAAGGACAACTAATCAAACATGACACAAAGAGTCAGGCCAGATCAGCTGCTAACAGATCTTTATACAAAGAATAGCACAGTTGTAATTACAATTTAGGGCAATAAAACATATAATTGAAATGGTCAGGTGAGGCAGAAACAACATGAATAAAGTTAACTGGTGTCTCTGATTCAGTGGGCAATTAGTGAAAACAGTGTGCACCAATCAAACAATTTACTACCAACCACCCCTAGCTGAAATAACAAAGTATATCTATGAACAAGCCAATTACTCAAGTCCAGGGTACTTCCAAACAAGTTTGAGGGGGCACTTTTAGGTATCCCATCAGTGGCATCAATACAGAGAAAATTAAGTTGTTCTTGGGTGTTCACCTGGATCTGTCATCCTGCAGGTTATTTTCATTTTAAAATGTTCATCTTGCTATCTTCAGCCTTAGGGTTTCTACAGCCTATCCAGTCTTTCATTTCCTTCTGCATGCCTAGGCTTTGTTATTTCACTCTTCTAATTCCCTTTCAACTTTACCAACTGCAATTAAATGTCCACTTTTGGGTTATTCAGTTCACCCCTCTGGATTCAAGGTTCAGCCCAAAGGAAATTTAAAGCAATTATTTTTCTCAGTCCTTTAAAAACAAAACACCCACCCATACACACACAGCACACTTGAGTCAGGAGTAGAGAGTCAGCGGGTGAGGAAGCAAATGCTTAACCCTTTCCCTGTCTGCCACTTCCCTGCATGTAATCAACCTAGCTTCCTTGCCGCCCATTACCTCTATTTTTTCTCATTCCCATCACATTGGCCACTAAAGGTAGGGAAGTGGGGAGAAAAGCTGATGGAGTGGACGTGTGATCCTGAGTGGAAAAACAGCAGTCCATGAAAGAGGTAAGTATCTTCTTGCCTGCTCTCCATTTATCGTTCATTCCCACAACTCGTAACTCCTAACAAAAGAGGTTACATACAACAGTACTAACATCTTTGGCCCAACTGGGAATGACCAATGAAACCTCCATGTGTAGACATTATACAAGCAGCATAAGATTCTGAAAGTCAGGTTGGTAGATTGCTGTTCTGATCAGTGATGAGTTGAGGGCAGAGCAGAAACCAAAGGTTCTCTGTATCAGCATAGAGAAAGCTGCAGAGGGGTGCCTGCTAGCATTCCCAAATCCCATCTAGTCTTGCTGGGCCTTATGACAAGGCAGGAAGTGCGTGAACTCTGATGCCTTTCATTTGATAACTGATCTTGGCACAAGCACTATTTATGTCAGCATGTCCCTGAGTGTAGCACCAACTGTGAACTTTGTTGGCCTGTGCAAAATTCCAGTCCAATGGAAACAGGCCAGGGTGGTGGTGGTGTTAAGCAACAGATTATGATGTACACAAAGCAAGGACAGACCTTTGTGCTTTTCATAATCCAGTGGCTAAGATGGCTGGGAGATTCTGGGTGTTGTAATCCCAAACAGTAACCTCCTTAAGCTCTCTTTTCAAGTACATTATTTGAACAGACCAGGATCTGGACAGAAGAGAGCTTAGATAGCTCATTGGAGATCAGTGTAGTGAAATCAATGAAATCTTGCACAGACCAAGTTTTTTCAGAACTGTTGGAAAAGCAAGGAGCATAAGCAGCTCAGCAGTGCTGCTGACACCAAGAGTATATTCACTTGCCAGGTAGCAACACCTTTCTCAGAAAACGGTCACATTCAGGAGCTCAAAGGTCAACATTTCCCTCTGTTTCACACAACTACTGTGTTGATGATCCCTGAACCATCTTTCCATTTGTTTCCCCATCTAACTGCCAAACAGCAGTAATGACTGGTTTTCTGTTATGACACTGCTCTTTAATAAAGACTGCAATAAAGGAAAAACAACAAACAAGATTGTTTCTGTTATGATGTTGCACTATAAGTAATGACAGGGTTGTGTTCAAACTGATTTCTCATTAACCACCAGGGCTAGTTTGCCACATCAAGCCTTTGGCTCCCAGGCATTTAAAACTTCCTTTGAAGAAATGAAAGGAAGTATTGGAGAAAGCATACATATAGACAGCCCCACTTGCCACAGAATAAAAATGCACTCAGCATTTAACTATTAACAGAGACAAGAAACAAATATGGATCAGATTCCCTGTTGGATTATGGTCAATGTCTTTCTAGGAAACAACAACCCCAAAACAGTTTTAATTGAGCTACAGTTGTCTCTAATAGTTAAGCTGTTGATTAACTGTTAACAACTACTTAAGCTTGTTTTCTGAACTCCTCTAGAGAAAATGCTTAATGTCACAGAACCAATATTTAACCTAAAATCTGAAGGCTTGGTATACCTTGCCATAAAATGGACTGTTGTTTTATCTGGGTGCTTCATACATATTATCAAGGTAGTTCACAAATACATGGTTATGAGAAACTATGCATTACCATTATATCTATTTATATGCAGGGTTTCCAACCTATGGTTAAAGCAGCTTGCCAGTACAATAAACAAATCAGCACTTAGGTACAAGAGAAATGCTGGCATTTATGACCAATACAAATCATAACCTTCACAAAACTATATTAAGATGAAGTGGGTAGTCTCCCCACCTTAAGGGCCATGTTCCTTCCCATATAAGTTAGATAAGCAAGGTCCAAAGCAAAATGTGAGTGGAGCTATACAAGGGCTTGCCCTTTCCACCCCCTCATCCATGCACCTATTTAATTACATACACAGAACTATCAAGAACCAGTGTGTAGTGGTTTGAGCACTGGACTACAATCTTGGATATCAGGGTTTGATTCCCTGCTCAGCCATGGAATCCCAGTGGGTGAGCCTGGGTGCTTCACACACTCTCAGCCCCAGAAAACCCTGTGATAGTTTCGCCTTAGGGTCGCCATAACTCAGAAACGACTTGAAGGCACACAACAACAAGAAGAACAGCAAAACTATTGAACCACAGAGACAAACATGATTAGGTTAGTAAAACAGAGTGGCCAGATCCCACTCAACCCAATCAATTTCTACACTGGCTGGTAAATCAGAGACAAATGAACAACTGGCAAAGCAACTCCTTCTGCACTACTTTTCCTGACAATTAGGATGGCAAGTAGGGAGAGAGGAAGAAAAGTTAAACATTCCCTTTTCATAGTCTGCCCTACTGGTCAGGAACAAAATAAACAATTTCCCTGGACTTTCTAATGCAGGCATCTTCGCTACCTCTTGTTTCTGAGGAGGGGAAGGCCTCCTCTGGGCTAGTTGAGAAACACTGTTAGGGCACACTGGGCCACAGGCTGGGGCCTCCTCACAACTGGTTTTTAAGGGCTACAACACTTTGCTCTTGACCACCATTTTACAAGTTTTAGAAAGTCATCAGTGATGTCTTCCCCTATAACAATGCCAAACATCTGCAGTGGATGCTCATCTTTTCCCTCTGTGTCACTACCTTTACTGATCAGCCCTCTTCAAATTTGTCTCAATTTTACTAAAGAATCACTTTTACTTAATTTTGAGGGACCTCACCTGTCATCTTCAACCTCTGATTGTGACTACCACTAGCACTCATTTCAGTAATGGTAAATAAGTCAGTGAGATATGCATGCTGTAAAATGGATGCATCATCTAAAAGTAAGGAATATGCATCTTGCAATTCAAGTGAAACCAATATCATTAAAATTCCAGAAGTGGACCTGTTCAGCTGGGCATATTTTACACAGAACTAGAGACAGAATCCTTACCATGATGTCTGAACCTGGGATGCTGATTTCTTGATCCCAGACAAGCTAGATTTATAAAGCACAAACAAACTTTGGTTTATAAGGCTCATTGGTAAAGAATAAATAAACCAAGATCCTCAATTTGGATGCTAAGGAATACCTTCTATCTCTTTTTTAATTTAGACAGCAGAGTACATGGGAAAAGCCAAAAAGGACTGAATGAGCTACATGTCTAATAGGAAGCACAGAGATACAGTAAAACAGGATTCACCAGACTTCTTATCATTCTCTGCAAAAATCTGGATATCTCCTTTACATATATACCTGCTATTTCAAGAAAGCATGCAAAGGGAGAATAACCCCTCCCCATCCCCACTATATTACAAACAACTTCTTACATTTCATGTAGCAGTTATCCAAATAATTTGTTCAACAACTGAATGGTACATTTTTATTATTCCTTCTTTCCCTTTCTCTTTGTCTGTGTGTGTGTGTGTATAAAAGAGTGTATGCCTTTGGCAGGACCCACTGTTTTTGGTTGCTATACTTGTAAAGTGCCGTGTACATAGATGGCATTGTAAAATAAAAGATAATAACAACAAAATTTAGGAAACAATTTGTAGTGGATACAAACCAGGAAATGCAGTAAGGAATTTTGCTGTAACTGTGCATCTCATTATGCAGTCGAGGTTTTGGTAGTAATTGCCTTTCCTCTTTTGAATTTCTGTGGGTCTGATATAGCCAACTACTAAGAAAATGAATGAGGCATGAAACTATAACCTGCATGGGAAGCCAACTGTTAAAGAAAGAATGTGAACAAATTCACATTAGGCAATTTTTTTTCATTGGAGAACAAAGCTGTAGCTAGTTAACTGCCAAGTTAACTCACATACCAGCATATCTCAACAGCACAGCTGAGGAACCTTAATACAAACACATTTTGCAACCCTTGGGCTGGTCCAAATAAAGGACTGCAGTACTGTGGTTCCAAGTATGACTAAGTGTACTTGTTACTTCATTGCTTAATTAATTAGCATTTCTGCATTTGTAGAGTGGTTCAGACTGAAATTCACCCCAGAGGAATAACCTGAGAGAAACTTTTGTACAGTTGTGAAAGGACAGTTTCAGAAGAATCTTTCTTTTACAGCTACAGACTAAGGTTTTTTGAAACGTCTTTCTCACTTGAAGAAAATTTTTAGGGCAAAAACAAACAGAAGCACCAACAGGAAATCATGGGAGAATTACAATTTGAAGATTTTGTCATTTGGACCACGTGCAGAATTTTGTATATGAAGTAGGGTATTTGCTCAGTAAAAAGCCTTTTGTATGGGTGCCACGTGCAGTTCTGGGACACTTCACCCAAGCAGAGCATCTTGACTCTGATTAGAAATCCAAGATGCAGTTATAGTGTACTTCCCTGTTTTGATAACAGTATATTAATTATTCAAATTTCTCAAAGATTTCAAATTGGACATTGTGTTACAAAACACCCCTTACAAATCTCTGCTAGCACTTGTACATGGATGCCAGTCGCCACCTGGTGGGTTTGAGTCAGTATACGTAATTTCCATGGTTAAAAGGAACACGAAGGACTTATCAAAATTGCCCAAATATAGAGACAAAATTGATTATGCAAAAGCAGTATTGTTGCTTCTGCTGTCATGTTCAAAAGAGATCTTTCAGCAATAAACTCAAAAAAATCAGCAAAATTTCAATGTTGCTTAAAGATGTTTACATCTGTGTAGATCAGTGGTTCTCAACCTTCCTAATGCTGCGACCCCTTAATACAGCTCCTCATGTTGTGGTGACCCCCAACCATAAAATCATTTTCGTTATTTATTTATTATTTATTTATTTAGTTGGTTAGTTATTTCCAACATCAAATAGATTGGAAACACTGCCCTAAATCACTGCTCTGGATAGACTTCTAATACCTAAAAACTGGTAACCCTCCCCCCCCCTTTTTTAAGCACAGAAAGCGTCCATCAATGCCAGAATTAAGGCAGTAGTTCTAGTTCTGAATGTTGGGTTTCCACAGTTCAAAAAGCCAGTCACTCCCAAAGGCAATGCCGAAACAGCCCACATTTTACACGAGGCGCAGGGAGGAAAGGACAGGGAGAGAGGAAAGATGGCGGCGGCATAAGCAGACACGTTTTGTTTCATTCCCTCCCTCCCTCCCTTAAAGGGAGTGCGGACGCTGAACATACAAAAAGCGAGGAATGCAAGACAGTCAGGGTGAAGAACACAACACGTGCACGTGGTAAGCGCCAAGGGTCCACGCACAACAAAAGCGAGAGGAGAAAGTTATCCTGGCTATTTCTGCACTAGACTGTTATAGTGCTATTATTCCACTTTCACCATCCTATGGAATCCTGGGGTTTGCAGTTTGAACCCCAGCGTGGGGGTCTCAGAAGCACTGCTCCCATTGACTGTGAGGCCACCTTCTTTTAAAAGGGGGGGTAGGATTGAGGAGCGGCGACCCCTGTGAAATGGTTGTTCGACCTCCAAAGGGGTCCCGACCCCCAGGTTGAGAACCACTGGTGTAGATGTATCACGCAGTCTTAAGAGGCAGACCTATTAGTCTACTTAAAATAAAATTAAAAAAAAAGGCAGGAAAACATAATATTTTATTTATTTATTTGTATCCCGCCTCTCCATATGGATCGAGGTGGCGAACAACTTGAGTACAGTCCACCACTCCATACATCTGAAGAAGCAGGCCGCTGCCTACACCTTATCTGGAAATAAATTGGTTAGTTTTAAAGATGCCACAAGACTATTTTCCCTTCCTTTTTCACACTGTAACCTTAGATTTACCTGTGACTAAAGACCTTTCCACACTACACCGTTATAGTGCTATTATTCCACTTTCAACATCCTACGGAATCCTGGGGTTTGCAGTTGAGGGAGGGGCCTTTAGAATTCTTGGCCAGAGGGCTCTTTGGCCTCAGTAAACTACAAACCCCAGAATTGCACAGGAGGCTGAAAGCGGAATAATAGCACTGTAACAGGGAAGTGCAGAAGGGCCCTAAATCCCAGGGCATCCAGTGGAAGTTACTTCTCAGTAAATCCCATGGAAACCAGACTGGGACTTATCTTCCCAGTCAGAGTGCACTGGGGCAAGTTGTATATCCATTCAGAGGACCCCTTCTCGAATAAACGGCCGTTTCACTGACGCGTAGCAACGGCAGACTTCAGGGTCGTCCCATTTGCAGGCCGGCTCCCCCCAGCCTCATTTTTCGGAGCGGAAGGGGAGCAAACGCTACCCTCACGTCAAGGGGGGCTACTCCCGAGGAGACCTGTCTGGCTAGCCGTGTCAGGCGCTCAGCACAGAAGACTCTGGCCTTCTCTGCGGCCCCCTCTCCGCCCCCTCGACCTCCCTAAGCTCCGGGGGGGGGGATACCGAAGCCTGGGAGAGCCTCCCACCAGACGCACTTGGGTGGCCCACGGAAGCAGGAAGAAGCACGAGAATCTTGAAAATGGCCTAACCGTTTCTCCTTAGGCCCTTTGCTAAAAGACCCCCGCCCGCACCGTTCCCCGCAGCCCCGCCGCCAGCCCAACAAGCAGCGCGGCCTACGCCGCCTTTCCTTTCCTATCGGAGGGCAACATTCCTCGCCCTCCCGCCGCCTCCCCTTTAAGCGTAGGACGCCGTTACTAAGGCGGTCGGCAGAGCGGGTAAACCGAATCGCTCCGGCGGCAACAACCCTGCCGGCTCTTGGTTCCGCGTCGGCTGTGGCGGCGTCATGGCGTTCGCTTGCTTGGTAAGGGCGGCGAGGTGGGGGGGGAGGCGGTGGGTCCGCGGGCGCGGAATTCGCGCGGAGCCGGGCTTCGCTGGGTTGCCCCGGGAGGGGGGGTCTCCAGATCCCCAGCAACGGGGCTTGGAAAAGAGGTTGGAAAGGGGCTGAGGGGAGTTTGCAAGAGCCGCCCTCCCCCTTGCTGCCTGGGCGGCTCTTGAGAGTTATAAGGCCAAAAAAGGTAACTTCTCACAGTTCTGAGGGAGAGAAAGGGGAGATGCGGGGACGACCCGGAGCGTCCTTTGGAAAGGAGGAGTGGGTTTGGGGACGGAGACCCTCCAGCCGGGCCAAAGATGGCATCCCTCTCAGTGTGGTTTAGCATTAAGGCCAACTAACTCTTTCTTGTAGTTGGCTTGGCCTAACAAAAATTGTAGGTGGACCCGCCAGGAGCCCAGGAATAAAGATAAATAGTCACCTCAGCTGTCTGTACTCTAATTAAAAGGGAAAAGGGGGGTGGGACAGAAAGGGGTGTTTGCTGGGCATGATGCAGAAAGGCAGTCTCTGGTTTTAAAATGGCACAAGAGGCTTAAGTAGGTTAGGCTGTGCTTGATGCCAGAGGAACAGATGGCCCTCTGTGTCTGGCACTGGGCTTTTTTTTCCTTTTTCCTGTAATGGCTGAAGAGATATCCTAGGTCAGTGCTTATTAAGCTGTCTGAAGTGAGCAGCGTGCCAGGGACCACCCTCCGTGTTTGTGCCCCTTGGCTGCCCTTGCTTATTTGTTTCTTTCTTGGAAGCTCTCTGGGGACCGGCAGCAGAGGACTCAGTGACCCCCCCCCCCACCACCATGGACCACCATTTTGAGTATCACTCCCCTAGGTGAAGGGGTTCTTTCTTTCTTTCTTTCTTTCTTTCTTTCTTTCTTTCTTTCTTTCTTTTTTTCCCTTCCTTCCTTCCTTCCTTCCTTCCTTCCTTCCTTCCTTCCTCCTCTTCTCTCCTCTTCCTTCTTCTTCCTCTTGATATTGACAAGCTGGAGCAAGTCCAGAGGAGGGCGACCAAAATGGTGAGAGGCCTGGAAGCCAAGCCCTATGAGGATAGACTTAGAGAGCTGGGTATGTTTAGTCTGCAGAAGAGGAGGTTAAGAGGGGACATGATAGCCATGTTTAAATATTTGAAGGGATGCCACGTAGAGGAGGGAGAGGGCTTGTTTTCTGCTGCTCCAGAGACCAGGACAAGGAGCAATGGATTCAAGCTGCAGGAAAGGAGATTCCACCTGAACCTCAGGAAGAACTTCCTGACAGTCAGGGCTGTCCGGCAGTGGAATCTGCTGCCTCGGAGTGTAGTGGAGTCTCCTTCCTTGGAGGTTTTTAAGCAGAGGCTTGATGGCCATCTGTCGGGATTGATTTGAGGGTGTTCCTGCATGGCAGGGGGTTGGACTGGATGGCCCCTGGGGTCTCTTCCAACTCTACATTTCTATGATTCTTCTTCTTCTTCTTCTTCTTCTTTAGTAGTAGCAAGGAATTTCACTTGATGGATTCCTACCTGTCATGTAACTATTACCTATGCAGGAACCCTGTGGAAGATGGGTGGAAGAAGAGCTAGATTTTGCCATCTAGTGTGGTGTTATAGTTTGCTAGAAATGGGGATGGGACAAAGTTTTTTTAAAAAAGAATTGTGATCATTTCCTAGACTATCCCCTCTCATTCCACCCCCCTACTTTATCATGTATCAAATCCATAGGTTGGCCAGATGGTGTCTGTTTCTATTCTCTTTACTTCATATAATAGGAAAAATGTAAGGATCCGTTCCCCTTTTGCATGAATCACCCTACAAATGCATGATAGGGAGCATAACCATTCTGGGACCAGTATTGTTGGGGATACTACATTATAACTCTTCTGTGTATGGTAATGGTATTGTTTTCTGGACAAACAGAGAGAGGACTATCTGTGCTGTTGTTCAGGTACAATATTAGAAACTTTAGAAATAGCTTCCCAGAAAAGAAATGATTTATACTTTGGTGTGTCTTGTGTGGACTGTGCAGCAGTGGTGTCTGGCTTGCAGGAGTTAAATACATTGATAGCAATCCTTGAAAAACATTGTGTGTGCCGCTGCTGCCACCACTGTTGTTAATTGGGACTCAAGTCAATATAATTTTTAGAAAAGAATAATACGGTAAAAAACATACTGAAAATGAACATCAAAATGGAATTAAACTATCACAATATTAAAATAATTTAAAACTACAATTGAAAAGATGAAATACAATTAAAAAGATAGAAGGAACTTTAAAATAATTTAGATTAAAGCAATGTGACACACCCAGCCCATTCTTTTAAAAAAAAAAACTGTCTTAAAAGCCTATTGGAATAGAAAGGGTTTTGCCTGCTGATGGAAAGACAGCAAAGAGGGGATTGTTCTGGTCTCTCTGAAAAGGGAATTCCAGAATCTTGCACCCTCATCAGTTGTGCCTGGGATGATAATGGGACCAAGAGATGGGTCTTTCCTGGGATCTCATGGTCTGGGCAGGCTCATGCGGGAGATATCATCTATCAGATGGCCTGGACATCGGCAGTACAGAGCTTTATAGTTCACAGTCAGGACTTTGAATTGTGCTTGGAAACAAGATGGCAGCCAGCGGAGCTGTTGTAGCAGGTCTGTATATGGTGTATTGTTGAGCATTGCAATTTTCACATGGTTATAACGCTGTGAATACTATGATCCCAAATGCTCCTGCTTGGGATAGAGTTTTACTTAGAAGTGAGTCTCATAGATTTTGGTGGTGCTTGTAGTGCAGTGTGCTTGTAACAGGTATTTACAAATGTATATTAAAGAATGGCATAATTTCTTATGCACCTATGGCTGAAATGTGATATATATCACAGTGATAATTTCTGATTCCAAATATTATTCTGTAAAATCAATCCCTACCCCCCTCAAAAAAAAATCCACTGACAGACATCAAAATGTAGCCATACACTTCTGTACTGAGAAGAACAATCTTGGGATGTTAAGGGTTAACCCACCACTGTGCTGACTACTCAGAGTAGTCCGTGGCAGACTTAGCATTTTAGGTTTGGCCACATTTGTTTTTGAGGGTTCAGTGATAACCCTAGCATCATCAACTTTATTTTGCCTTTTAAAAATATGTATTTATGGAAAAGAATTGTCTAGTTAACTGTCTTAATTTTAAAAAAATATTTTTGTATAGTTATGTCCATAGGTTGCATGCTGCCCCAGTGCTTTTTAGTTATGCACTAAAAATAAAAATAAAATACTACACCAGGGCATTCCAATTGTGTTTAAAAAAGGCTACATAGATTATTCATAGATTATTTTTTCTTATTTTGCATAATCAATTTGGTTTTGTTATTCAAGGAGAGAGAAGAAGTTATGGAACACACTGAATTACTGCTGGAAATTCTATACAACCATCCTTTCACTTTCTGAGGTTTCTAGATTGACTGTTCATGGCCATTAGAATTGAAAATATGCTAGTTCAAATGAATGCCGAGAAGCCAGATTCTCCATGCTATATGAAATTTTGCACACCCCCTACACTGCAGCATACACATCGATATGTAGCTTTCCAAAGAAGAGTTTGGCTGTAAAAATTGTGAGAATCTGTCTTAAAGTGTGGTCAGAAAGAATTGTGTAGTTCAAAACAGCATTTTATATATTAGGCTATTCTGTTTAGTGTGTTGGATTCTGAAGTAGCTGGCTTGATCTTCACCAGAGCCAGCTGCAACTCAAAATTCAATGAGAGCATAGATTTAAATGATGAAAAAGAAAGATCAAGTTTCAAAAATACCAAAAAGGAACAAATCATTAATTTTGTTTGAGATGAGCAAGATGTTCCTGGACTGCTGCTTCCGCTATTCATAATCAGCATAGCAAATGATGAGGAGTTCTGAGAGGTGTAGATCAACAATATTTGGAGGGCCACATTTGCTCAGCTCCAGTGTAGGTTAACTGAAATGAAGCCAGTGTGCTTCAGCTTGTTAAGTACATTGGGGTCTTCCTTAGGAGAAAAGAAAGTTTGCAGAGATCTCTGAGAAATGTGCTTCAAAATTGACTGGCAACTTGCCAGTCTTTCTGATCATTTATGTGAGGCGTATAGGCAGCTTATATGGATTTGTGCTTGCTATTTCCCTTTGTTTCTTTTGTAGTTTCTACAGAGAGTATACTATGAAGTATTTGAATATTCACTTTTAAGGACATGACTGCACTGTTCTTGTGAAATAATACAAGTTGAATATGAATTGTGCCTTATGCTATACTCCTGTTGTTCTGTAATTATGAAACTTCCCAGCTGATCTGATGAAAAATGAATTTTATTGTGTAAAGGTCCTACCTATAATGACCAACCTTTAATGACTACAATTACATTTTTAATTGGTTAGTTTTGCAATTAGTCTTGTTAATTAGCTGAAGAAATGTCCCCCAATTACACAGGCAACAAATTAAGAAAAATTAAAATCATGGATTCTAGCAACTACATTTGGCAAGCAGCATGTTAAAAAGAGGCATTCACCCTTGTCATGTAAAATTATTACTGTTGATTTTAAAGTAAAATACTTGGTAGTCTTGCTTTATATACAAAGCTAAGGAGGTTTCTTGCCTGTTTAAAAGCTACTATCCTCTTGGTAGGCTAATTTTAAAATGGCTACCTTTTCCTCCATGAGCTGTCAGAAGACAGATAGGTCTCTGTCCCTTGTCTAGCAGTAGGTTTGATGCCATTGTTGACTGTAAAAATGGGGCTTGCCTCCTTCGGGATCAACATGAAAAAACAGTGGGCTAGCAAGCAAGGAATGAAGCAAGATGTTACTTTTCCAGTAGTTGGCACTGCCGTCTGCATGGAATTCATTGTTGCCAATAGGGGCAAGCTGAAAACTTAAAGATAATATATTAGCTGTCTTTCAGCTGGTAATTCTTAGAGTACTTTATAAAGTTACACAATAAAGACAGTAAAATATCGCAACAAAAATAATGTACGTTAAGCAGATGCACGTGTTATCTAAGAACAAGAAACAAGTAATGTAATGTGGTGATTCTTCTTCTGCAGGAAGATCCAACATTGGAGAGGCATTTCAAAGGCCATCGTGATGCAGTAACTAGTGTGGATTTCAGTCTAAATAAAAAACAGCTTGGTGAGTTCCATTCTTTTCTTCAGATTTATCTTTCCCAGATTGAGATACTGGAAATTTATCTCCAAATCATTCAAAAGACACAGTGTTAAAATTTTAATTCAGAAATGTAACCTGTGCATGCTTACACCTAATCCAGACAGATGGGATGTTTTAATCCTTTAGAGTCATATTGTGTTGCAGAACTAGATTTTCAAGGTAGGCATTTTATGCCATTGTCACCTCAACAATTGTAAGCTATGTTTTTGAATTTTAACCACCTTTTTAAAACTAAGTTTTTAACTAAGCTTTCAAAACAGTGGTTGAAGGAACAGTCTGTAGATACTTGGGAAGAAAATTGCAAGGATATGTAGCAGAGAGGAGAAAGGACAAAGCTGAACTAATAAGCAAACACCCCATTTGCTTTCCTGGTTATTTTAAAGAAGAGATTCTAGGAGGTTCAAGACAATTTTTCTGTTGCTGGGAGTGAAGGTGATACTTTATGTTTTTTGCTTTCAGTGTTGTGATTAGTGAATAGTGTTTTTCTCTTCAAAATAAAAAACTAAAATTTGAAACTGGTGATTCAAACTTCTGTTGGCTGTGTGATCTGTTTCCAGTTTAATTTTGTAAAGATAATGAATGCCTTCTTTTATTTAATCTAGTAAGTGGATCTATGGATTCATGTTTAATGATTTGGAGCATGAAACCTCAGATGAGAGCCTATCGCTTTGTGGGTCACAAAGATGCAGTAATGTCTGTTCATTTTTCACCATCTGGTCATCTGATTGCTTCAGGTTCCAGAGACAAAACAGTTCGCTTATGGGTTCCGAGTGTGTAAGTACCTGCTGTGTCTGTCAGCTTCACATACTTCATACTAAGTTGTGTGTACTCTTTCTCTCACTTTCTGAGTTGTCCAGGATTTGGAGGTGTGTGTTGTTATTTGGTTAAAGAAATTCAATTGTAGTGAGGATAAGAGCTCATTAATGTTGGAAGCAGAGATTATTTTTTATGTCTGCAATGAAGGCTGACTTGTATTTTGTGTTTTTATCATTGTAAAACAGTTATGCTTAGAGAGACAACAATGCCAAAGTTTTAATGTCATGTGGATGTGGCTAGGAAACTCTGTCCTTATGTGTTGGCTTACTAGAGGCCCAGTTAGTTTTCAGAATGTTTCAAACCTCTGGGTATATATTGATTTGGAAAGTGGTTCCTGTTGTAAATCAGTTAAAGACCAGAATGATATGGACTAGGATAAAATTGTTACTCATCTGTGAATCTCCTTTCTTTAAATGGGAAGAAATTATTGTCTCAACTATTGACTGGCATCTGATTGCTGCTGCAAAAGACTTTTCATCCTCTCTTACTGGGGGTCCTCTGCTTCCCCTAAAAACGGGCTCCATAGGATCTCCCAGCCTTCTAGAGTTGGTTTTGAAGCTTGTTATAAGGGAGAACACATTCCTGACAAAGAGAGTCCCATCAGCAGAATTATAGTGGTGGTAGTAGTAATGGGTATCCCACCATTTTCCCAGCAAAGGTTCTCAGCAGTGATTAAAACAGATACAGTTAAAATCTTTAGCCTATTGGTTTTAAATTTCATGTAAAGCAGTTATGTTCTACCAAAGATCAGGTAAAAATATTTGTAATGCTTTATTCATGAAAGAAAAGACCCAGGTGACATGATACATGTTTGTGACTAAATGTGAATTACTAAATGCGAATGTAAATCAGAAGTGAGCAAAGTACTCTAAAATGCTCCCAAATGCACTCTTGGAAATATGGAGGGAATTTCAATCACATCTGGAGCCCCACCACTAGCTCTCCAGGAGTCAAAAACAATTTTTGCAAAAAATGTTTGTCTCCTGATGACCCAAAATGTCCTCTAGAGGGCATATGGCATTTCTCCATCACATTTTGCAGCCTCCGTGGGCCAGTTTAGGCCCAAGAGGGGTCCTTTTTAAAACATGAACTTCTGCTCACTTTCTGTTGTTAAAAAAGGTCTCTCCTGGGACTAAAATAGCTCAGGAAGCTGCCAAAACATGGTGAAAATGTCCCCATACCACCTAGAGGGTCTTTGGGGCAAAATTTTACCGCAGGTCGGTAAAATGAGTACCCAGCTTGTTGGGGGCATGTATAGAAATGTATCGAAATACATGCTATTTGTAAGTTGTTCGCTGCCTCAATCCATATGGAGAGGCAGGATACAAATAAATAAATAAAAATAAATATTAAAATGGTTTTTTTGAGGGGTCAGATGCAGTGGGGAGGTACAGCCCTCCAGGGTTTTCTGAATGGCTAATGCAGCCCTCTAGCCTTCTTCAACCCATGATGTAAACCTCCCTTAGCTCCTAACTGGGTCTTTTGTTTATGTTTCCTTACCCTCTTTGCGGTAAAACTTGAAGTTCCTGCACATTCTTTATTTTCCATCACTGGAACAAACAGTTTTAATAAGATGCCATTTTGACCCTACTACTTCAAACATTCTTTTTATTGTAATTATTTTCTGTGAAGGATGCAAATGCAAGCTGTCTGAAATTAGGAGCTGTTCCACTAAATAAAGTGAAGTAGAACAATTTCTTCTTGCTCAACCACTTTGGTGTAAATGTATATATTAGAAGCTAGCAGGAAAATGTGCGTAAGGTTCAAACTATTTGAAATCCGTTAACTTTCTCTTGTGTTGTTTCCTCCCCTGAACTAAGCAAGGGAGAATCGACTTCATTCAAAGCTCATACAGCAACGGTCAGAAGTGTTCATTTTTCGAGTGATGGGCAGTCGCTGGTTACAGCTTCTGATGACAAAACAGTTAAAGTGTGGTCTGTTCACAGACAAAAATTCTTATTCTCACTAAGTCAGCACATCAACTGGGTTCGCTGTGCTAAGTAAGTAAAGTTATTTTGTTTTTCCATAACCTTGTGGTGGTGGTGTGTAGTACAGAAAAATAGGGTGTGATATGACAAAAGCTCTATACTGCTGTTTTTTCCCCCTTCGTTAATTATATTCCAAGTTTGTCATCGTGGAGCAGGCACACTGAAATGAGTGGGAGTTAAGTTGCTCGTGGCAATTTCAAGTTCCATTGATTTAAATGGGTGTATTTTAGGTATTCATAAAACTATCTAGAGGTTTACTGAGGCTGTGCATGTCAGCTATGCTCTGTTACCCCTACAGCTGTGCTCACCATATATAGGGAGAAGATTTGAAGGGGGTCTGCTGAGTGCACGTAGGTTCTTTTGTAGATCTTTCCCTGCACGTGCGTAGTGTAGGTGTGGGATCAGTCAGGGGACTGGGTGAGGCTGAGAACTGGCTGTGCTCTCTCTCCATATGATGATCCTCACATGGAATTAAAAATGCCTCAGTATGGCTTTTGCATATAAATGAAGTTTTCAGACTAATGAAGACCTGAAAAGTTAATGAAGTAATACACCATTCATTCATCATTCTATGTAACTACCTGTATACTTTAGCATTTAGCCATGTTTCAGCACTTCAGTTATATTTCCAACAAATGTATCTCGGAAATAAGATCCAGCCCAAATTGGTATGGTGATTAGATTGGGAAGAACATGGAATAAATTGATTTCTGTGAACATTACCACCTTGTGTTTCTCCTGTGTTTAAAGTGAGAAAGTCAGTTGAGTGGAGGATGAGATGAATTGCCTTTTTGTCCTTCCTCTCCTTGTTCACTAAAAAAAGAAAAGAAAAAAAAAGCTTTCATTTTCAGAATAAATAGTCAGATTTTTCAGTAGGGAGTATTATTACTGTGTTCTTCTGAAGACTTTTAGGCTGCAGTGATACATATATATGTTTATGCTTAGACTGTTTACTTCTGAGTTAACATATATAAGATTATAATTGGTGTTCTTATGTTAATGCCAAAATACTTAAAATGTTGGGTAGCAATTGGTGTTGAAATATATAAAGCTATATCTACAAAAAAAGTAGCGAGAGGTCTACAGACTTTCATACAAAATTTGTTCTGCTGATCTAGTAAAGAGAAAGTAGGATTTCCTAAGGAACAGTATTTTTGTACTACGTCTGTTGGTTATCTTAAATATCTTGTAATAATTGTTGGTGCATGGAGAATGCTTTGGTATATTGCTCTGATGATATTCACATTTACTGAAATACTGCTGGGGTATTGAGCATGTGTGCTGAGTTTATTGTCATAAGCCTGTTAGTTCAGCAGAACTGCCTTATTAGTTATTTGCTTCTGAAATTATTATCTTTTTGTTGCTATAGGTGACCAGGATGTAGCTTGTAGTTAAATGGATGCCTGTCTTTTAGGTTTTCTCCTGATGGAAGATTAATTGTCTCATCTAGTGATGATAAAACTGTCAAACTCTGGGATAAAGCAAGCAGAGAATGTATTCACTCTTTCTGTGAGCATGGAGGGTAAGTATCAGTACAGATTCTTGGAAAGTATTTGAAGGCTTGTCTCTAGACTCAGTCATAGCACTCTGTATCATTTGCAGACCTATTCAGCCATTCAGCAAAAGGTTATAATCAGTGCACTGAGAGAGGAGCATCTTTGCTCTGTCTGCTCGCTTCTCACTCTCCTCATGTGGAAAGTTGCAGTCGAAAGGGAAGAGCATCTACAAAATTATGTTTCCTGTACATATGAAGAGGCTCCTCCGATAGAGAATGCTTACCACTTCAGGCTGCCCTGTCATTAGAGCTGTCAGCAATTTTGGACTTATTGGGCAGAATGGACAAGAGACTAAATAGAATCTTGTGTTGCAATTTTTAATTTTTTTCCCTATCATATGGTATATGTATGTGCTTTCAAGTCACCTGTGAAGTTATAGGAACCTCATTAATTTCATAGGGTTTTCTTGAGCAAGGAATATTCAAAGGTAGTTTTGCCAGTTCCTCCCTCTGAAATACAGGTTACAGCACCTGGTATTTGTTGGTGGCCTCCCATCCAAGTACTAACCAGGACTGACCTTGCTTAGCTTCAAAGATCAGACAAGATTTGGTGCCTTTAGGGTATAACTTTGCATATTTTTGCTTGCAGTGTCCCTACCCCTTGGGTGCGTTGGGACAGTTTTGTCATGTCCCTCCACTTGGGCTGCTTTAGGTCCAGGAAAGGCCTTTTCTTGAACTAGGAAGTAAACTGGAAGTCACTTAATGGTTTTGAAAAGACTTTGTGAGAGCATTTTGAGCAAGAATTAAATGAAGTAAAGGAAACATTGAAGTTGGTCCCCAGAGTCCACAAAAGTGTATTTTGGGAGGCTAACATGACTGGCAGGCTACATTTTGCCCATCCTGTTTTAAAGTCTCATGGAGACATTACTATTCCAGAAAGT
This sequence comes from Ctenosaura bakeri, assembly GCA_948474755.1. NCBI lineage: Eukaryota > Metazoa > Chordata > Lepidosauria > Squamata > Iguanidae > Ctenosaura > Ctenosaura bakeri. Next base: position 352,035 of record CAOLHI010000122.1, on the reverse strand, counting down.
GGGAATTGGCCCATAAGAAGTTTAATATCATCCTCTAGAAAATATGCTTTGACATACTACTATGAAGTAACATGATGGTTCATAAGAATATATGAGCAATTAGTGTTTTTGCCTTTTGTTTGGATCAATATGTTTTACTTTTTGTCAAAATAGAAGAGCTTTCATTCTGCACTGTACTCTGTACAGGTTTGTGCCTCATGTGGACTTCCACCCTAGTGGTACATGTATTGCTGCAGCTGGCACAGACAACACAGTGAAGGTGTGGGATGTTAGGATGAACAGGCTTCTCCAGCATTATCAAGGTAAGTAATCTGGTCAAGAGGTATCTCTTTGTTTAGTCTATGTCTGCATTTTCAAGCAAAATAGACACTTTACTTTGAATAGATAGTTGGTTTCCTTGATCTTTTTGTCTGTCAGTCCACCTATCTGTCTCAAATATATATTTTCACAGCTTGGAAACATTAGGAACTGCACAGAACTTTGATTTAGAAAGGTTGACTTTAAATGTAAGCTAATAAATATAGTGGCATTTATTATAGGCTAGTCACTGGAGGTCAGGCAAGATAACTCTATAAGGAAAAGTTTGCAGAAGGAGGAAGAGAAAAGTACAGGAAAAACAAATACAGTCTGAACAGAAAGACTTCAGGCTAGTTTTATTACTAAAACTGGTTCTGTCTTAATGTTTGCATCTCATTTAGAAACTATAGGGATATGCAGTATGTGCCTCAAATTTCTTTGTCTCATTTTGTGAAAATAATTAATTGGAGTGTGCATTTGTGTTGTACTGGTTCTTCTAAAACTATAACAATCTCTTTTCTGAGGTTGCTTGGAAAATTAATACTGATATTGCTTACAAACCATGAGTAGAAAAACTGACTTTGAGTATCTCACATTTAATGATTTTGTTCCTTATCCATCTTTCTACTTCAGTTTCTTTTTCATGTCAGTCCATGTTAGTAACCTGCATTGGTATGATTCCCCCCCCCTTTTTTCCTTCTTCCCACCTCACCCCAGTACACAGTGCTTCAGTGAACTGTCTGTCCTTTCACTCCTCTGGAAATTACCTCATTACTGCTTCCAATGATTCAACTCTAAAAATATTGGATTTACTAGAGGGGAGGCTGCTATATACACTTCACAGTCATCAGGTGAGGAGAATTGAATGGATGGTTTGCAACTGGAAATTTGTGCATACAAATTCTACAGCAGTGTTTGCTTACACTGCAGCTTGTGTATCCTTTGCTTACTTATCCATAATTGCAGGCAAGGAATATACTTTTTGGACTTGAAGTGCATGTGGGCATACATTCTTTTTAAAAGCTATGTCAAGATTTTTCATATAAGAAACAGGTCATATATAAGCTGGCACCTGGGAGAACATTCCAAGAACCATACTTTGTTTGTGTATTAGGGAGGAGAAAGAGAGAGTGGTCAGACCTGGCTGCTGGAGATGTGGAGGTCCCGCTGCTGTGAAAATTTCTGTGGCCCTTGTCTACTGGTAGAGGCTAAAAACAAGCATTTCCTGCATTTATCGGAACATTAAAAATCTTGTAAAAAATCTTAAGGATCCATGAGGATCCGCACCTCAGAGACTTGTTTTTGTGCCACAGCAGTGCTGGTAGGTGCTGGATCTGTGGATTTTACTATGTTCTCTATAGATACTTATTAAAATTTGGTGTTGAAATTTAACCTGTAATACCCAGTATGACTTGAGTTGCACGTATTTAAAAGTTCATGTTTCCCTCAGTGTGTAGTGTCTCAGGCATTGAAGTCTTCTCAGAAGACTTCCTTGGTGGTCTCACTATCCATGGAACAGGTGGATTTTGTAAGATCTGGAGCCTTCCCTGTGTTGGTGTCTCACCTGGATAACTTGCTGTCCGTGGGAGGTTCACCCATCTTTCTCCTTGTTAGCTTTTAGAAGGCAAGTGAAAGTGACAACCTTGTTCCAGAGAGTTCTAATTGTTGCTTTATGTGATTGTACCAATCACTGTTTTTACAGTGACTGTAACAGACTTGCTCTCTTATATACAGTAATCGTCTTTTAAAGACTAACCAAGAAGGAACAGAGTTTGTCAGTGGGTTGAAAGTTTTTCAGCTGGGGGCACCACTACAGAGAATATTCAGTCTAGATTTTAGACTTCAAGCAGATCAGTGAGCTTTATAATACCCTAGTTTATAAACAGGAAAAGAAATTATACTAAGATGTTCTGGAATGACTTGGGATGGGATTTGTTCCTCTCTAGTACTCCTAAAAGTACATGATATATTCCCATCCCATTCTTGCATTCTCCGGAAAACTCTTAAAAGTTTCTTCTTCCTCTTGTCCTTTGTATTACTACTACTACTGCCAATACCACTACAACCACTACCAATGGATAAATGGAAAGTCCTAAACACATACTGGGTGCAAGACATCTTCTTTATTGTTGTGCCTTTTTTAAAAGTATTGCTAAATCTATGTTAGTGACTATAAATAAAAAAGTGTTAAAGTTACAAGTATTTTTGTATCAAGTGTCAAGCATCAGTTATTTTAGTCACCAAGATGATCAGCTTGTTAAATTTGTATAATTTACATATTTGTGCTGAAGACACCCCTTGGCTCAGATTTGCTTCTTACGTTGACAGCTGACTAGGGCTCTGGGACATCTACTCATGAGAGAAGCTTTGGATTCCTTAGATAGACTTTGACGTAACTATTGGTGTATATGAAATTAATTACCAGCTGATTAACTCTAGTTTACATGAGCAAGACTGCCAAGTTTACATTGGTGTCTTTAATTATGGTGGTGCTTATTCTTCATATCTCAGTAATTGTTAGGATGATGGAGTTTAATTCTCTGCTGACATTTGCAGCTGCAGAATCTGGCACACTGTGATTGCATCTTGAGTGTCTCAGTTTATAGAGTACTTTCCTCTAGAAATACAAACAAGGCTTGGAATGAATATGTGTATCCATTGCTGACATTTGGACTTACAGAGAAACAGAATGTTCCAGGGCTAAGCCACTTTTGGGTGGTCATTAAAACCTGTACAAAAGAATATATTTTGTTGATTTGGGTGTTCATTTCCAAACTGTATATGCTGTTTGGAGAGTGTTCTGCAACAAATCATTATGCATGACAATTGCTTTGATGAAACACTTTGATATTTTTATTCAAGATGTTTGAAGGCCTCCAAAAAGGAGAAAACTTTGGTTGAACATTCTGTGGGAGAAGAAGCCATTTTGTTAGGGTCTGTATAGAGCCCCAAAATTGAACAAATATTGTTTTGATACACTTGACTACTCTGCTGTTGTTAAGTGCCTTTAAGTTAACTGCAGCTTATGACAACCCTATCATATAATTTTCTTGACAAGTTTTATTGAGAAGAGGTTTGCCATTGCTTCCCCTCAAGGATGAAAGCATTTGACTTTCCATAACTGAGTAGGGATTTAAACACTGGTCCACCAGAGACCTAGTTCAGTGCTTATGCTTGGCTTTCCAGTTGACTAATACATTTCTTAAAAGAACCGAAGCAGTGAAAATGCCGATGTTAGCATTTATTCATTTAAAAGCAGATATTTAAGACCCATTTAGAAATAGCTAGATGAGGAGCTGCGTGGGAAAGTGTTCAATGAGGATCACCATAGAAAAGATCCTGTTTTATATCTGTAAACCTAATATTTTACTGGTGAAAACACAAGCAGCTTCTCCATGGCTTATCTTAGGGCCTGGACAAGTTTGTGTAGGTTGCATTTCACCGGACCAGATTCCAAGCCACTGAGGGCTTTAAAGTTGAACATCAGCATTTTACACCAGGCCTATACATATACTGACAGCAGTGGTACAGAATCATTGCTATATGTATCGATGGCTTACTTGATGGCAGCCACAGGGGGGTAAAAAAGCATGCCTAGTTCTCTGCTGTTCCTTTGACAGCTCCCTAGCAGGCTAATAATTTTCTGTGAGCTTATTTACAAGCTGGGAGGTAAATGTTCTGTTTGGGTATATAGTTTTTAACGTGATTTACTTTTTTAAAAATAAGTTTTATTAATATAATGTATAATAAACACGTATAACATAAAATACATATATTCTATATTACAGACAATGTTTATAATACAGGCAATAATACAAACATTGGAAACAATAAAAAAGAAAAACGAAAAAAGAAAAAGGAAGAAAAAGAAAAATTGATTTAATATTCTATGTGGTTTTTATATTTATAGTATATTTTTTAAACATAATTTTGAACTACAAGTATTTAAAGAGCTATAGTCAAATGTTCAGTTTGTCATTACTGGAGTTGGGAACATGAAATTAAAAAAACTCACAAATGCTTGATCTTGAAAAATTTCCTGCTGCTATGAGACATCTTGGATAAGAATGATGAATTTATATGTAAGAAAACAGGACCTGAAGATGGTTATATATGAATACAATAAAGATTCAAGATACCATAACAGGATAAGTTTTATACTTATTGCGCTAAATCGATATGGCTGCAACAGTTTTCTTTACATGGCCCAAATAACATTGGACCTTTTTACACCATCTTGGGGTTGGTTATACATATTGCAGTAAATAATTTGAAAAACATCCCACACACACACATAGACCAACTAAGTTTCCATATGCATATTTTGGCCTGCTCAATCTGTACTGTATTGTTTGTTCTTTTGTCATTGAAGGGACCAGCTACTTGTGTTTCTTTTTCAAGAACAGGAGACTTCTTTGCTTCTGGAGGATTTGATGAACAGGTATCTGCTTTAAATTCTCTTTAATAACTTGTGTGTAGCCTATACCACATTAATGTCACCCAACTGTCATCTTTCATCATCATCAGGGTCTACTACTCTAGGTTGTCCCAGAATGTGTGGCTACAACAGGGTAATGAATACAGTTTAGCTTAGCTGGAACTTTACCAAGGAAAGAATATGCCAGTAAGCTAATTCAATGTGAGTGTGTCTTATTTCAGTGGTAGAAATGCCTGTTGAGTACTTACTGTGATAACATTTTTTTCTGTAAAGGAATTAAAACATCTTTCTGATGGGGTTTTCCAGTCAACTGAATGACTAAAACTGCTGGTGATATTTCTAGATCTAAATCTATAACAATCATGAGATTTAGAAATGGTCTTTTTGTTCTGTTTATGTTATCCCTCCTGTTTTCCAAGTTGCTTCTTCCGAAAGATTAACATTTGTTTACATGTTAGTGGTTTCATAGGTTTAGAAAATGCTTAACTGTCTCTGTATAAAAATGTTCAAGGCAGAGTGCAAGAGAAATTTGTGTTACAACCAGAATGAACCAGCAAAATATCAGAAAGCACCATTTTGAAAGTTTGGGAGAACAAATGTGTGAACTTGGTATCAAAGCAGACATATTTCCTGGAGGACTTGTTGCATAAGTTGCCAAGACTGTGGCAGTGGGAGTCCCATCCTTACATATATAGTTGAAACAATCCAGCGGATCTAAAAATACAGGAAGTTATATGCAAAGGATGCTTTCATTTTTGCAGCATATTTGGACCATCACTATTTTAGGCCCAGGAGAGGCCTTTTTTAAAAAAAGGAAGTGAACAGGAAGTGACTTGTAGGTTACTTTCTGTCATAAAAAAGTATTTCTTAAAGCTAAAATGGCCATGGGCCCCCAAAATGTGACAAAAAAGTCCCCTACCCCATGGAGGTTGGGGCAAAAAAAATTGAAATTCTTTTGCAGGAGGTTATGATGTGGGTGTGCAGACCTCCAGGGTCTCCTGTGGAGCTAATATTGCACCTTAGTCTCCAGCAGTTGCCCACCCTGCATGATAGTATGCATGCATGCCTGTGCCTTTTCAGAGGAATACTTGGAGATGGTTTGGCAGTTTCTTCTTCTGAAATGCAGTCTACAGCACCTGGTATTCATTTGTGGTCTCCCATCCAAGTGCTAACCAGGGCTGATGCTGCTTAGCTTCCAAAGTCAGATGGGATCTGGTGCCTTTAGGGAATTTAAGCCCTTCTTAAAATGTAGTTAACTCTAGTCAGAGAGGATTTAGAGAACCTAGAAGTATTATGTGCTTCAGACTGTTCTCTAAACACCTTTTTTTGGGAAAGCTGTTGGAATTTAATAGTTCTTTATAAAGTGCCCAGTGAAAGAGTTTAATAATATAATCCCTTTCAGTAATATTATTTTAGATATTGGCAAAATTTCATTGTATTCCTTCGTTCTGGCAAAAAAGTATTCTTAATCTTGTGAAGGATTACCAAAGAAATGCCAAAAGAGTTCTGTGCGTTGTTGTTTCAAATTTTATTTTTCAGGTAATGGTATGGAAGACAAACTTTGACACTGCTGATTATGGTGATGTATTAAAAACGCGAAAGCATGGTATGAATGTAAATGGTGCTGAATATGGTGATACATTGAAAACACGGAAATCCAGCATGAACATGAATGGTGCTTTTAACAGCATGGTAAGTTGATGTTTATTTTAAATACATCTTGCCTAGCAGTTGTCTCTGAAATGCAATATTATGCCCTATTATAATTCGTAATTGCTCACTCTTACTCAAGAATATAAGGAGTTTTGTTGTTGTTCTTGCTATCATCATTTATTTATATAGCATCATCACTGTACATGGGCTTTACAAGTAAAAGAAAACAGTTCCTGCTTTCAGACTTACAATCTAATTAAGACATGACATAAAAGGAAAAGGTGATTGCAGTTTGAGAGGGGATTAAGTTCAGCAGATACTGCCTCTCTTCTCTCCCTGTGGGGCCACAGTAGTGGCAGTTGGAATGGAAAGGAGGGCCTTTCCTCTGCTTCTGGACCTAGGTATGGTAGAGCCATGCCTGCCTCTTCTTCTCTCCCTCTGAGGCCAGGACAGTGGCAGTCAAGATGGAGGGAGGGCTTCTTCATCTGCTTTTGGGCCTAGGGAATGATGGAACTGTGGCTGCCTCTTCTTCTGTCCCTCTGTGGCGAGGGCAGTGGCAGATGGGATAGAGGAAAGATCTTTCATTTGCTTCTGGACCTAGGCAGCGTTTTATAAGTACTGGTGATATATATCTGTGGCCTTAGAATCTGGAGCTCTAGAAGTGCTCGAACACTATCTGTAAAGGCAAACAGGTGAAACAGAAGACAAGTAACAGATAGAAGGATGACAGGAAAGCAAGCTGGCTGCAATAGAGAAGTACCAGCAGTCCTTATTGATAATTATTTTGTGCAGATCTGAAATAGAAGTTGTGGAAATCAAGACAAGTGGAGCATTTTAGTTACACTAGGAACTTTACAGAAATTAACAGTGTAGTTATTCCTGTCATTGTGTTCTCTAAATTTAGCATTGACATTTGTTGTTTTTTAGAATTCTGTTCCTATTTGTAAAGTAGCATTTTTAAAGTAAAATATGCATGCTGTTCTTCACACATGACATTATCCATGGATATTTTATACAGTTTGTGTCATGACATTTTATAGGAGGGTTGGTTCATATATTTTCTTACCCTGCTTGTGCTACTGATGCCACCAAGTGGCACTGGGGTATAATTTTTTTTGTTTTGTTTCCACCTTCTCAGATCCACTAGCCAGCATACAGTCTATCACAAAAGGAACTTTCCAAGGCCATGTTTATAACCGAGTCCCACCTGATGGTGTTACTTAACACAAGTAGCATTAAAAAAAATAGTTCAGAAAACAATGAGGTGATACGTATTGAAAGCTGGTTTTTTTAGTGGTTTTTTTCAAGGTACTCCTTTGTTTTAGGCAATTTGCAAAACTGTAAAATAACAGTAGTGTAATAGCTTTTTTAAAATTATATTTGCTGAACTGTTTTTAGCAGTCTTCCCAAAATCAAAACTGGATTGTACTTTGTTCACTGTTACCAAAGAAAATGTTTACTGTCATTGTGTAGCACTTAGCTAATCGTGATTATGGTACCATGTATGATTTGTTATTACTGTGCATACATCTGACATTGTTTTCTTCTGAGCTAAACCAAATTGGCATAGATTTTAGCATAGTGTTTAAAAGAGTGCGGTTTTGTTTTCTAGGATTGTTCTCCAGAAACCTTAACATGTGTCTGTAATCAGCTTTCTGTTTTGCATTGTGGTTATTATGAGTCTCACTTTATGGAAATATAAATAAAATGATTGATGATTTGGGCGATTGTCTTCTGAAGCTCCTGCATGCCTAAATTGGTCTATGTCACTAAGGTTCCACTCAGCTTTTGCTTTGTCCTAGCAAAAGTGTCCTTCCACTGGATGTCACTCTTACCTTCTCTTTACTTACAAAGTGAAAATACCACTTACTCAAAGTTAAAATAGTTAATTGGAAGGGAGGGAAGTAGAAGTTTCTATCATGTCCTTACTTTTGTAGGAGCTGTTTTTTCTTTGGTTTAAATGAATCCTGGTTTCTCCCCCATTCTTAATTTGGTTATCTGACAGATTAGACAGAACATATAATTGCGTGTATATTAGCCTTTTAACTTTGGGTGCTGTCTCTGATAGTAGAATTTTTAAATTAAGCATTTAAAATTTTTGCTCCAGGGTTGTCCTAAGACAGTTGGAAATCATTGTCCTTCGTCCCTTACATTTAGCCACAATTTTGTCCTCCTCACATCAATTTCTTCTCTTTTCTTCTCTTTTTCCTTTCCATCCTTGCAACTTCACATGCCGTAGGCTTGCTCTTCCCTCTCACTCATTCAAGGGCCTGTGTGCTATGCGTGCAGGAACCTGCTGCTGGCATCACTTCAACTCAAAGGCCGAGGCACAGCCATGGTAGCTGAGTGAAGACGTATTGGATAGGCTGTACACTAAGGCACATCTGAAAGTAGGTTGAGACTCACTGATGAGTCAGAAATCTGGTGTTGCCTGCTGGAAAAGAAACTGGGTTGTGGGCTGGGACTCTCTTCCCCCAGAAATTAGACTAGTATCCTCTTTGCTGTTCTTTCATAGAGCTTTTTGTTTGGGCAGACCTTTGAGGGCTGATTCCTCAGAGGGAAGGGGGCTTCTAATGTACTGTGTTTTTTAGATTTGTTGTTCTTCATTTTAACAATCTACCTTTAACTACTTTGTTGTTTGTTTAATTGTATTTTAACATTTGTACAATATACATTTTTAGCCATATTTGTTTTAAGTTCTGAAAGCTGTCTTGAATCTCAGATTGGGAAAAGTTAAGATATTTATATTAGATGAAATATTGATGTGCTGGTGGTGATGATAATGATGATGGGAAATCTGCCCACAGTATTACCTTATGAAGTAGCCCTAGGAAGCTTCCAATTCCCTCCCCACCACTCCGATTATGGAGACTACAATATGGATTTTGCAGTGTTGCTTTGAGGATTGTACCAAAATAATTTATGGGAAGTTCTTTAAACACTCAGAGACTCTGTGTAAATGCTAAGTAGTTATTATCGTTGAAGCTATTTCTTGAACATTATATTTTGAAGCACAAAGTATCTTTAGACATCAGTGATTGCCTTTTAGACTTCAAGGCATGTGGTATGTTCAGGCCCAAATAAGTTGCTTGGTCAATTTAATCTTATTTACCCTAGACACCTTAGTTAATACACGACTCATGTATAGAGTGGGGGAATGATAAAATCTTCAACTGAAGACAAATTCCCCTCCTTCCTATCCTGCAGTAGTTGCAGCTCGTATCTTAAAGCAAAGGCTATAAATGATTCAATTATCTTGATTTGTTGATGCTAGTAGCCGTACTAAAAATGGCTCGTCTCTCCCATCCTTTAGTGTTCTTCAGTTCTTTGAATATTTCCATTGCATGGTAAGAAGGTACTTAATATCTTAGCTGAATAAATTGTGCAAGAGAACAATGAGATGAAATAGGTATGATCTCTGCTCTAGTGTAATTGTGTATTACTTTTAGTAAATAGTGCCCATATAAAAAATTGTGTCTTGGCCGCAAGCAGACCCCCACAAAACATCTAGAACTTAATTTCCTTCTCTGTGGCCAGGTAACCAGTAAGCAAGATTTACTCTCCTTGTGTACATGTGTATTTTTCTTTAATTTAGGGCAGGGGTAGTGACCCTCCAGATATTGTTGCACTGAAATCTCATCAGCTCTAGCCAGCATGTCCAGTAATGCAGAATGATGGGAACTGTATCCGACAGCTTCCAGAGGCTCTGAGTTGCCAACCCTTGATTGGGACAATCTGAAGGTTCTAGCTAGCTTGTTTGGAAATAATGAACATCAGTTTAGGAACGGTATACTGTAGTTTAGAAGAAACGAAAGTGATGGTGGGTCGAGTGACCATTATGAAAAAGCTAGTCCTCTTGTAAGCTTCGATTCCTCTCATTCTGCTCCTCTATGTACAGTGCAGCTGCTTTTTGAAAACTGACCTACTAACCACACTACTATTCTTCTCTCCTTCTGAAATAGCAGGTCAGATAGTTAAAATGTTTCTGCAGGAGCAAATAATTAAATCTTAGAAAAGCAATTTGAAGTTGAAGCATAGTGGCCAATGTCAGAATTCTGAGACTGAAGTGAATACTGAAAGCACATGTTTTTCACTTTTTAAAAATCTGTTCTTCAAGGTACCTTGCAGAGTAGAAGTTAAGGTTTGGGGGCTGCCAGGTGGGACATACAGGCACTGCTTTGTGTTGTGTTTTGTTTCAAACGGAAGTACAACATGTAGGGCTGACTTCTGCCAGTCTTGTGGAAGGTGCTGAGACTATTTATGGTGCCTTATATTGTTTATCTGGGAGTGAGAAATTAGAGAATAACACAACTCTTTGGATTGTTTGCATGCAGAAACCAATCGATGCTGGCAGTAGTGAGCTTCAGCAGGCTGGAACTTACAGACAAGAAAAGGTAAGCAAAGGCAAACATTTCCTGGTTAAGATTTTTCCATGGTTAAATTGTGGTGAATACAGGCAAGCATTTGTGTATTATGACAGAGCCCTTTTGTCACAAGGCTCATTTATCAGTAGAGGTGACACAAACATTGCAAGCTGTGAAAAGAATTAGTAGCAACATGCCCATTGTACATGCCTTTAGTAAACATCAGAGTACTTGAAGGGCTGATATGTTTCTGCAAACATGAATGATACAACCCCTGGAGCAGAGTTTCTTCAAGATTTCTAAACTTGTATTTTCATCCTCCATCTGTTCCAATGGAGATGCTGCAAATGTATTGATTTTCCTCTGTGCCAAATAATTACAACTTAGGATTTGAATGGTGTTTTTCTAAGTTCCAGCTGTATGACCTGGGACCTGTGTATAAATGCTGAGAAATTAATGAACGTGAAGTAAGCTTGGGATGATGACTGAATAATCAGTTAACCAGACAATGACAGCTTATGAGTTATAGTGGTTTTATTAGTAATTTTAAATAGCTGTATTCATCAGTAGTATATTTGTTCAATGTATTCTTGTGCATCTCCTATCAAAATATAAGTGAATTAATATCTATTCCAGAGGTCCAGCTAAGTATTACTGAGGCATCTTGGTACCTACTTAGGAGCATTTTCCTCATTCCTCAGACTTCAAGTTGAGGAATGGATGCTTAGATAACTCTTTGAAGCTTCTAAATGTTTTGTTCATTATAAAAGGGTCAGGGATGGGCGTTTTCTGTTTTGCCATTGCTCTGGTTGCATCCCATTTTTATTTAAGCTCTGTTTTCATAGGCTTTATTCAGTCAAGAAGTGCTGGATTGGGAGAAGTTTGGTGGAGTGGCTTGGAGATATAATTTCTACGTGTGAGTGATCACTGCTGAAATCATAGAATCATAGAATCATAGAATCATAGAAATGTAGAGTTGGAAGAGACCACACGGGCCATCCAGTCCAACTCCCTGTCATGCAGGAACACCCTCAAAGCACTCCCGACAGATGGCCATCAAGCCTCTGCTTAAAAACCTCCAAGGTAGGAGACTCCACTACTCTCCGAGGCAGCAGATTCCACTGCCGGACAGCCCTGACTGTCAGGAAGTTCTTCCTGAGGTTCAGGTGGAATCTCCTTTCCTGCAGCTTGAATCCATTGCTCCTTGTCCTGGTTTCTGGAGCAGCAGAAAACAAGCCCCCTCCTTCCTCTACGTGGCATCCCTTCAAATATTTAAACATGGCTATCATGTCCCCTCTTAACCTCCTTTTCTGCAGACTAAACACACCCAGCTCTCTCAGTCTATCCTCATAGGGCATGTTTTCCAGGCCTCTCACCATTTTGGTCACCCTCCTCTGGACTTGCTCCAGCTTGTCAATATCCTTCTTGAATTGGGGTGCCCAGAACTGGACACAGTATTCAAGATGGGGTCTAACCAAAGCAGAGTAGAGTGGTACCAGTACCTCCCTCGATCTAGACACCATACTCCTGTTGATGCAGCCGAGAATTGCATTGGCTTTCTTGGCTGCCGCATCACACTGCTGACTCATGTTCAGCTTGTGGTCTATGAAGACTCCTAGATCCCTTTCACACGTACTGCTATCCAGCCACGTGTCCCCCATCCTATATTTCTGTATTCCATTATTTCTGCCTAAGTGTAGGACCTTACATTTCTCTCTGTTGAATTTCATTTTGTTCGCCCTGGCCCAGCTCTCCAATCTATCCAGGTCATTTTGAATTTTGATCCTGTCTTCTGGCGTATTAGCAACCCCTCCCAATTTGGTGTCATCTGCAAATTTGATGAGCATGCCCTCTATTCCTTCATCTAAGTCATTGATAAAAATATTGAACAGCACTGGGCCCAGGACAGAACCTTGTGGCACCCCACTAGTCACTTCTCTCCAGGATGAAAAGCAGCCATCCATGATCACCCTTTGGGTTCGTCGGTCAACCAATTACATATCCAATTAACAGTAGCCCTGTCTAGCCCACATTTTACTAGCTTCGATGCAAGAATGTCATGGGGAACTTTGTCAAAGGCCTTACTGAAATCGAGATATGCTACATCCACAGCATTCCCTTCATCTATCAAGCTAGTAACTCTATCATAAAAAGAGATCAGATTAGTCTGGCATGACTTATTTTTGAGAAATCCATGTTGACTTCTCGTGATTATTGCGTTGTTTTCTAAATGATTAGAAACTGAACGCTTAATGATCTGCTCCAGGATCTTTCCGGGTACCGATGTCAGGCTGACTGGGCGATAATTATTTGGGTCCTCTTTTTTTCCCTTCTTGAAGATGGGGATAACATTTGCTCTCTTCCAATCTGCTGGAACTTCTCCTGTCCTCCAAGATTTCTCAAAAATTATAGCAAGCGGTTCCGAAATGACCTCTGCCAGCTCTTTTAATATCCTAGGATGCAATTCATCTGGCCCTGGAGACTTGAATTCATCCAATGCGGCCAGGTATTCCTGTACCACCTCTCTACTTATTAAGTGCCTCATTTCCTCTGCTTCCTCCCCTGCTCCCCTACCGCCAGGTTGAGTGCTTGTATCCTTCTGGGAAATACGGAGGCAAAGAAGGTGTTAAGTAGCTCTGCCTTTTCTCTCCCCCCTGTGAGTAATTCGCCATCTTCTCTGCGTAGCGACCCTACTGTCTCCTTCTTTTTCCTTTTGCTGCGGACATATTTAAAAAAACCCTTTTTATTGTTTTTAATGTCTCTGGCCAGCCTAAGTTCGTTCTGTGCTTTAGCCTTTCTGACCTCCTCCCTACATCTCCTGGCTACTTGCTTAAATTCTTCTTTGGTGGTTTCCCCCTTCTTCCATTTCCTATACGTGTTTCTCTTAACTCTTAGCTCAGCTGAGAGTTCTTTAGTCAACCATTCTGGTTTCTTCAGATGCCTTCCATTTTTCCTCCTTATTGGCACAGTTTTAGACTGTGCCGTCAGTATCTCCTTTTTAAGGAACTCCCATGCCTCCTGAACTCCTTTCCCTTTCACTATTCCTGACCACGGAATTCCAGCCAGCAGCTCCCTAAGTTTACAGAAGTCCGCTTTTTTAAAATCTAAGACGAGTGTCTGGCTACCCTTATCTTCTCCTTCCCACTGAATGCTAAATTCCAACAGGGCATGGTCACTCCCCCCTAAAGATCCAACCACTTCTACCTCATTCACAAGGTCATCCCTGTTGGTCAAGACCAGATCTAGAATATTTGATCCCCTTGTGGCCTCTTCCACCTTCTGGACCATGAAGTTGTCTGCAAGACAAGCAAGAAACTTGCTGGACCTTGCTGTCTTGGCAGAGTTTGACTGCCAGCATATATCCGGGTAATTGAAATCTCCTATTATTACTGTATCTCTCCTCTTTGAATGTTCAGTCATTTGGTTGAGGAAGGCGTCATCCAAGTCCTCAGCCTGGGTTGGAGATCTGTAGTAAACCCCCACCAGAATATCCCTGTTGTTTCTCGCTGCCTTAATTCTTACCCAAATGCTCTCTACCTGGCTTTCTGGGTTTAAGCCCAGGATCTCTTCACAGGTGAAAACATCCTTGACATACAAGGCTACTCCTCCTCCTTTCTTGTTTGGTCTATTTTTACAAAATAGGCTATACCCCTCTATTCCTATATTCCAATCATGAGACTCATCCCACCAGGTCTCAGTGATGCCTATCAAATCGTATTTATTTTCTTGTACTAGGAGTACAAGCTCATCCTGCTTGTTTCCCATACTCCTTGCATTAGTGTAGAGACACTTAAGTCCCAGGCCCTTCCTGCAAGTCCTGTACTATTGTTTCTACTCCTCCCGCCATTGGCCGCTTGTACTACTTGTCCAGTATCATTTGGGCCTTTTCCCCCTGTGTTCTCTGAGTCCTTGCCCTGAATAATGTTGTCTCCCTCCCCAGTGGATCTTAGTTTAAAGACCTCTTAATCTTCCTTGCAAGACTGTTTGCAAAAACATTCCTGCCCAGTTTTGTGAGGTGCAGCCCATCCCTCGCCAGAAGCCCATGTTCATGGAAATTCAGGCCATGTTCCAAAAACCCAAACCGTTGTTGGCGGCACCATGTGCGGAGCCAGTTGTTGACCTCTACTATTGCCCTTTCCCTACATGCGCCGTATCCTTGAACAGGGAGGAGAGACGAAATGACCACCTGCACACCAAGGTCCTTAAGCTTGGTCCCCATACGCTCGTAGTCCTTTGCAATGTGGTTTAGCTGCTCCTCGCAGTGTCATTGGTTCCCACATGAACCAAAATGAGGGGCTTATAGTCAGTGGGTTTGACTAGCCTGGTTAGCCTCTCCGTTATGTGGTTGATCCTGGCCCCAGGAAGACAACAGACTTCTCGATTGAGCTTGTCCGTTTTGCAGATTGCTGTTTCAGTTCCTCTTAGCAAAGAGTCCCCAACAACCAGAACTCGCCTCCTCTGAGACTTGTCCTGGGCTCCTTGGCGAACCTGTTCTACTCGGACTGCCTGGGCATTCTGTTTAGGCTGGGAGTGTTGATCTAGTCCCTGTTGGTGAAGTTTGATTCCTTCTTGTTGACATTCTGTTCCCTCCGCGTGGTGCTCCTCATTGTTCATAAGGCCAAGTAGTTCGAAGCGATTGTGTATGCTAAGAGTCTCTGTTACCTTCCTGGTCCTTTTACTCCTCCGTGTGACATTCGCCCAAACCTCCGTTTCCCGGCAAAGTGTGGTGACTTCCTGATCTGGCAGCTCCTCCGTGCATTCGGTCTTCTGGTAGGTCTTCTCTGCCCTATCCAAAAACTCCTCCCCTTCCCTAATAAGATGGAGATCAGAAATTCGTGCCTCCAGCTGGCGAACCTTCTCCTCCAAGAAGGTGACCAGCTTGCACTTGGTGCAGGTGTACCCGAGAACCTCTTGTGGCAAGAAAAGGAACATGCCACAAGCGTTACAGGTGACTGCAGCAGCTCCTTCACCTTCCATCCTTGAAACTACAGAGAGTAGTACAGGAGAAGCTCGAGAAAGTAAAGGAGTGCAAGTGCGCGCGCCGAAGGCGCTTGCCGTTGGTAGCTCCTAATAAAGCTCCTCCCCGCTAGCTGCCTCCTCCCTCTCGTTAGTCAGACCGTGTGATCAGGCAGAGCCCACGGCCAGGACAGTAGCCAGCAAACAATAGCAAGCAATTAACAGCAAAAACAAGCAAGGCCCCCAAGCACAGCAAAAACAAGCTCAGCAAAAAAAAAAAACAAGCCTGTGAAACACACCTGGTCTAGGACGTCTTCACAGGCCCAGCTCTCCTCTGCTCTTTCCTCTGGGAAATGAGCTAGAGG
The DNA here is from genome assembly GCA_948474755.1 of Ctenosaura bakeri. Classification (NCBI taxonomy): domain Eukaryota; kingdom Metazoa; phylum Chordata; class Lepidosauria; order Squamata; family Iguanidae; genus Ctenosaura; species Ctenosaura bakeri. Next base: position 335,962 of record CAOLHI010000122.1, on the reverse strand, counting down.
CCCGTTGGTAGCTCCTAATAAAGCTCCTCCCCGCTAGCTGCCTCCTCCCTCTCGTTAGTCAGACCGTGTGATCAGGCAGAGCCCACGGCCAGGCAGTAGCCAGCAAACAATAGCAAGCAATTAACAGCAAAAACAAGCAAGGCCCCCAAGCACAGCAAAAACAAGCTCAGCAAAAAAACAAGCCTGTGAAACACACCTGGTCTAGGACGTCTTCACAGGCCCAGCTCTCCTCTGCTCTTTCCTCTGGGAAATGCCTTGCATGGCAGTTGTATACAAATTGAATAGCTGCGCTAGTACAGCTCTTCACAGTGGGTTGAGCAGCACTTCTTTTCAGATCAGTTTAACACTCCTGCCATATTTGGTATTTGAGTGTCACATCCTTAACTGCTTATTGTGTGAGCTGAATGTCTCTTGCCACTGGCTTGTTTTTTTTTTAAAATCTGGTTATAGTGATCAGTGCTTCTTTATCTTCCAGCAGGCAGAAATGGATTTTGGAGAAGTTCCAGATAAGCAAAGAATTCAAGAAACTACAGAATCAGTCAGAAGGCAACAAGAACAAATGGATGAGGCCAGTCTTGCCAGTACCCTTCAGCATATTGTGGGACAGCTTGATGTTCTTACACAGGTACAGAACACTTCTGGGAGTCTTGACACCAGTTAACTTGAAAAACTAAAGTAATATTGACACCTGGAAAGAAGATTCAGTCTTGAGAAGCTAGTGTAGAGATCTTTTGGGATATTTCATTTCAAAGCAGAGTCCCAAACAGTAGTTCCTTTTAGATCTGCTGTATCCACATATGTAAAAGGTTATAATTCACATGTAATACATTTTAAGGGTTGTCTGTCAGTCAAGTGTTCATTTGACTGCTAGTAAGTCAGTAATATCTTAACTAGAAGTGGGAAACCTGTGGTCTTCCAGGTGTTAGTGACTAGCTTCTGTCAGCCTTAATCAGTATGACCAACAATGTGGAATTCTGGGAGCTGTCTTTCAGAAACCTCTGGAAGACTGCGTGATTCCTTCTCCAACCTAAACAATAAATATGGTGCATGAATAGGCAGCTTCCTACCCTGCTGATCAAGGTGCTGGATGTTAAACTAGGCAGTACTGTATTGACTGACTGTGATTATTTAGTCTTGACAACCAGAAGACTAGTTGAAGGAAAGTTTCCTAAAAGAAACTTTCTGAACCTATGTGTCACAAAATAGCATTACTGTGTTTTTGATAGAATCAGGAGAGTTACTTAGCATGGCCTAGAGTGAAAAGAATGAAGGCAGATGCACAACCAGTTATCCAGACTGTTTAAAACATTTGTGTTCCACCTGTTCTTTAAAAGATCCCAAAGCAGATAAAGACTCCAAACTGGTATGAGATGTGGTATATCTATATGTATTGGTAGCATATGTGTGTATGTATTGGTAGCAGTCTTTTGGTTGCACATAACCAATCAAGGTTTTCCTTCTGCTGTCTCTGAGTGACAGTGCTCCTCCTTGTAGATTGATGTAGTGGACTGTCCTCTTCTAACTGAATTCTGTCTCTGACAACAGAGGCTGTGACATCCACCAAAAGTCATATGTTAAGGACCTGGGGCTTTCACATCATAGCTCTAGTTCAAACACTAATTCATCCCTGCCATGCAGACTTCTTCCAGTCTGTAATATGGGTGTCATAGGACTGGTTTAGAAAGCCAGTATGGTGTAATGGTTTGAGGATTGGACTATGACCCTGGAGACTGGGGTTTGATTCACCACTTTGCCCATGGGAACCCACTGGATGACCTTGGGCAGGACACACACTCTCAGCCCCAAGGAAACCCCATGAAAGGTTTGCCTTAAGGTCACCATAAATTAGCAACGACTTGATGGCAAACGACAACAATGACTGGTTTACTATATAACAACCATGAGTGGTTCACTATACAGCGTACATCAGTGGTTCAATGAAAATGTATGAAACACATCACTTCAAGGAAGAGTTTTGTATACCCTACATGTAGAAAGTCTTTTTTGTTTCTTTTATATGGCCTTCTGCATTTCTTTTACAGTTCTTTTGTTAATTTATGCAAAGGCATATAGCATGAATACATAGGCCTTCATTTGTACTATTTATTGATAACACAAACTGGCAAATGTTGCGCTCTATATTTTTGCCTAGAACTAGCCCCCAGCCAGTGCAGGCACTGGTGAGGGATTGTGGGAGTTGCATGGCAGGAATGTTTGGATAGCCACAATTACCCACCCCTGGTTTGTAACATTTAAGAAAGCATGAACTGAAGGAATTCACCCTTCTTATGTGTTTAAGGCGTGTTTTGCCTCATAGTGGTCCCTGGCATTAGTATACTGGGAGAAGGAGGTCTCTTGTGCATTCCTCTATAGTTAGAAATTCTAGGGAGGCAGATGTGGGACAGCAAATACAAAGCTCTGTGGCATCTTTATTAATTGTGGCGTAAGAATTTCCGTGAACAGTTCCATAAAATGACCAGCAGAGGGATCTATAAGATAACAAGCTATATTGAAGGAGATACTGTTTATACGTGTTCTGATACATCTGAACTTCATAGGCTTTTGAATACAGTATGTCGGTTTATCATTCATAGGAAGATTAAGGATGATTAAGGAGGCCATTATTGCCAGATGCCATTTTATTGCTTGATTTCTAAATTTCTACATGTGTAAGGGCTGTCTTGCATTGTTCAGCTTGTTTTGCAGAGAGTTCCTCTCCCAAGCTGGTGCTTTACCACACAGTAAAATAGAAATTTTGGTACAGGTTGAGAAGTTACAATTTTCAGTCTGTGTTGTACAGGAATGGGGAATCTAAATAATTTTAATTGGTTATGCTTCCATACATAAGAGGTGGTTCCCAAAGTATATGTGGTGGGACATGGCTATGGAGATATCATCTAGTTTGATTCTCATTGACTCCTTATTTTTCTATGGGAGCAAGTAAGGTCTGCTGTCATTTAGACTCTTGCATTGCTGGCAAACAAGACACTGCCATCCCAGTGATATCTCTGAATATATAGCTTTTACTAGCTTTCTTTTCTGTGTGGTCAAGTAAAGTACCACATGAAATAATGCTGCATTGGGGCAGACATGGTCCCCAGCTGAAATTCTGTGGGTTGAGCCAGAATGGGGATCTTCTTTCCTTCTTACTCAAGATTATCCTTTTATTTTGGAGGAGGGCATATGTGTTTTCAAAACAACCCCATACCAAATAATGTTTGGGATAACATGAGCTCTCTCTTTACCAAATGCATGTTCTAGATTGGAAGTGAGAATATTTTTTTTTCATGGCGGCTGGAAGCCATGTTTAGTTTCTGGAAATGAAGCGGATTTGGATTTTGAAAAGCTGACCTACCGTTACATTGTATTCTGTCCAAAAAAACAATGTCAGTGAATAGGGTTGAGGTCAAGTTGGTGGAAGGATTGTTATCTTCCATCCCTTCAAATTATACTTGGTGGACCTTTAGCTAATATGCAATTGTAAGTCACAGGTCTTTTTCCTCCCCACATGACAACTTCTTCAAATGGAGGGGTTATGGCATTGTACTGGTTGAATTCTGTGGTAAATTTTAATTGGTTTATTTTCTGTCCTTGGAGTTGATTGTGACCTTAAATCTTCCACAAGAAGGGTAAAATACTTAATGCAGTGAAACAAATTTTCTTACCAGTCTGCTTTACTAACATCTTGTGCTTCAGTTTAGGTATTTTAAGTTTTGCAGTATCCTTATTTGATTCTAATTGTTATTATGATGTAATTTTATTATAAACCTCTGTTATAATAAAATCTTAAATATTATGTGTAGCACAGCATAGTCAAGTGCACCCTTATTTCGAAGTTCCAGTAATTTCATACTTAAAAAGTTAAGTCTTGGCACTGCATTCTTAAATAGCTATTCTTGCAACACCTTTCTCCTGTTGCCTTTCTCATTTTTCAGACTGTTTCCATTCTAGAACAAAGGTTAACATTAACAGAGGACAAGCTGAAGGAATGTCTTGAGAATCAACAAAAGATTGTGCAAAGTAAATCCAGCTGATTTCCAGGGAGCTGATGAAGCCACCGTTGTTGGAATGCGGGTGCAAGTGCACTCCAATAATTTTGTGTGAATGTGTTTTTTAAAGGGAAAACATTTCCAATTTTATTAGAATAAATTGTACAGCTAATGATGTCTGTAAATAGATTTTTTTTGTGTTAAGATTAAACTTTGCTTTCGTACTAAAGATGGCCATTTGTGTTGCTTAGCTTTATCAACCTAGTTTGGATCTTCAGGTGTTAAAGGATGTATATTTGCAAGTGACACCTGCTTCAATTCTCAGATGTGTTAAACACTAATTAGACACCCTCATTTTGAGAAAAACAAGCTTCTAGAGCCTGTGCAGGTAGATTTGTTCTAAAGTTGTGTACATATGCATAAGAACATGGTGGGAGTTTCCTTTCAGATGGAGAGGAAATCTCTATTCCAAGAGTGCTGCAAACATTCCAGGAAGGAATGTGACTCACAGTTTTTGGGAGATCCTTCTTGTAGTCTCAACTGCCAGAAGAACGTCTTAAAATCTGACTGCGGCTTGCATAGAGAGCTCCATGTGTACAAAACCTTTCAGTATGTTGGAGCTAAAAAGAGCAGGTTTGACTATTAAGGTGAAGCATGCCAGCAAATCAGATCTAACTTGTGTCCTAGTTATTTTTAATCTGAACATCATTTGGCTAATCATCAAGCATCAAAAGCTGTTTTCTCCCCATGTGTGTTTCCATAGTCTGTGCTAGATTTGTATGCATGTTGATGATATTGATGGATTTGTCTTGGCTTAGTTATTGTATATACATAAATCTAGAAATTTTAGTCACAAAATTAACCCCCAAAAAATCTAGGATGACTCATCCACAGGTCAGTGTAAGTACTGTACCTTAACTCTTATTTTAAAAAAGGAACCATTCCCTTCTCTGAGCAGAGCAGTGAAAAGTGAGAGCTTAGTCTGTCTACTCTCTCCATTGTGATTCTGCTTCTGGCCTTTTGGAATGCCTAGTTGGGAAAATGGCAGTGGCGGCTTTTTGGCACTTCCCCTCAGAAGAATGCCAAGAGAGGAGAGGGAATCAGTGCTTCTTTTAGGTTCTTTACTCAGAGAAGGGGATGGTATCTTTTATATATAAAATTTAAAGGTACAGTATTTAAATAAAATTTAAGGTACAGTATTAACTCTTAATACTATACCTTAATTTTATCAAAAAAGTTACCATCCCCTTCTCTGAGTAGAGTGATGAAAAGCCTTTCAAATGTCTGGGTGGGAAAAAGGTCATGGTGGTAGCAGCAGTGCCCAGGGATGGCTACCCCCCTGAGGTGGTGCTGGGCAGTTTCCCCTCTCCATGGGTCATATCATAATTTAGGCCCTCAAACCTGTCCTTGACTTATACATGAGGTTGACATATGCAGGAATATATGCAGTCCACTCTTGTCTTCATTATATTACTGATACAAAATGCTGATTGCTTGTATTGCACCTGACATTAGGACCCCTAGCGAAGAATGTCCCCTTTCGGTGTGGGACAAGCTGTGGCTTCTTTCCAGGCAGCAAAAAATTAGTTTAAAGGCTCTGGTTCACATGGAAAGAGTGCCTGACTTGGCTCCTTCTCAATCAGTGCTGCTGCTGTTGAAAGGTAAGGCAAAACTATCAAAGAAAGGTGCCACATTGAAACCCATAATGAACGTTTTCCAGCAAAGATTGGATGGCCATCTGTCGGGAAGGCTTTTCAGCCGTGCATTTTCTCCATTGACATGTATGCTAGCTGTTTCCACATGGTTTGAATAGGTGATTATTGCGGTCCCTTCAAATTCTAAAGTTCCGTGGTTGTGAGCTTGCCTTATGTGACACCAAGTATGTTAGATGTTACTCTTGCAGCATATATGCAAGTGGCTATATTCAGGGAGGCGGGATGCTGTTCGTCTTTGCTGAGCTGCTGAAATTCTCTTGCTACTTCATCATCAAAGACTTCACTGCACTGCTGTGGTGATTTTTATCCCAACCCCCAAATCATTTCCTGGAACAGAGGAATTCAAACTTCTTTGAATAGAACTGGGTTTCTTTACTCCGCACTCCACTTTTCCATGGAAGTCTGTATCGGCTTGTATTTTATGAAAACCTTACGCCTTATTATTTCCATCTGGGTTTTTAAAAAAGTTCTCTTCGTTTGCCAGTTCCATAAAAGATTCCTATCTCCTTCTGTTAGACTGTATGTATTCTGACCATCTCAGAGCGTCTGTTAGGAGCTGCAAATTATTTTGCGTCTTGGCCAGACATGAAAAGTAGAAGAGAAGATTTCTTCCAAGCTTTGTCCTTGTAGACATTTTTTTTCAGGAGGGGGGCATCTTGCCTGGGGGCTTTGCATGTTGTGGGAAATGGTCAAAGAGGAAGCAAGAGTACCTTGTGACTGCATGAGTGCCAGATACGGTTAGTGCTCAGCATCTCTTCATGGGGAAAGATGGCTGCTCTCTGTACATTTAAAGCCAGAATGAGAAAACTATCCAAGTGACTCTCCTTTTACCTCCATTTTACATTAAATGTTAAAATGCTCTTACATATAGTGCGATTCTACCATACTTTGTTCCCAACTTGCTTGTAAAGTAACACTTTTTGAATGCAATTGTTCCTACAGTTAACAATGCAATTTTGAATGGGCTCCTTGGGGATTTTTCCTGTAAGCCAATGTCATACATGCATTAGTACACAATGTTGGATCCAGTGTTGTTATTTCACTGACAGAACTGCCTTTGCCAGAGGAATAGAGAATATTATTCCTCCTCCACCCCCAGCAGCCCCCTATGTACCTCAAAATCTGCTCTGGAATATTAGGGTACTCTCCAGAACAGGGTTGGAGTGGGACAGAGGAGAGAAGAGAGGAATAAAGTCCCATTGCATTACTGGACTTGTGATAGCACTGTGCTGCATTGAATCCATTCCTTTGTTTAACACCCCAGCCTTCTCTGAGGAGCTTAGGGCACTATGTAGCAATCTGCCTGCAGTGTCACAGCACTTGTGAGTCTGGCTGTGTTGAGAGATAGTGACTTAAGCTAGTTACACGGAGAACTTCATAATCAAATAGATATTTGACCCAGGATTATTCTGTCTCATTAGCACCCTCGGTGTCTGCTATCCAGCCTTCCTCTGCTTGGAATCCCTTTCAAAAGTATTAAGTTGTAATACTGTCTGGCAATGATGGGAGTTGCACTTCAGTATATCTGGAGGCTACCAGGTTCATGAAGGCATCATGGCATTAAATACATTAACTTTCTTCTGGAGTTGAGTGCTGCTGTTTCAGGATATCACCTAAAAATATTAGTTTTGTTTAAAGCAGTGGGAATTTCAGTACAACATTAAGCATTTTTACACGACTTGCAACCTAACCCACTCTATAGTCAGAAGCAAATCCCACTGAATTTAGTGAATTCAGTTGAAGGCATGTGTGCTTAAAACTATATCTTTAAACTGGTATATCACATGATATACCTGTTGCCAGCTGCCACATTCTAAACATGCTGCTGAAATTTGGCAACAAATTTCACCCTTAAAAGAAGAAAAAAATGCTTGTTCTAAAGTTGTTGTTGTTTTTTTTGATAAGGGATTGTTTACCACTGACATTTGGCTGCAAACTAGGAAATGCCATTAAAAGAAGCATTTACTTTTTGTTTTAATAGAATGTAGTGGTTAGCCAACAAATGGTTTAATTTTGCCACCAGATTTTTGTGGGAGGTGGAGGAAAATGCAGCCTACATTGTGGTTAAGAGGAGCAGAGTTGACCACTTCTGATGTAATAGGTTTTTATTAAGTTGCTTTGTCCAGAGATCATATTTCCATACAATGGAACTCCCATTGTGGGCAAGTGTCACTTTAAAAGACTTATGATGAACCAAAGGGCCTGAAGAGGAATTGTGTGGGAAGTAATTACAGAAGCAGCTGTGGGCTTAGAAGTAAAAGTATCTGTAAAAAAGAATTTTGCCTGAGGGTTTCCAACTGGAGTCTCCCGGAGGCAAATTCAGTGTACTGAGAAATGCAGTCTGGCTTCTCAAATTGACAATCCAGCGACACAAAAGATTTGATGAAGTGGCAGCTGTAGCAACGAAGTTCTGTTGAGCTACTTGAGATGTCTAGCAGTTAGACTGGTGGTTTGAGACCTTTAAAAACTACTTGTGGATGTGTGTCTTCACCACACCTCTTTCTTTATCTTTATCTCACCTCTTTTTTCTCTAGATCTCCCTGTTGCTTTCAGTATGTTATCTCCAATTCCCTGACAAAGAGATGATATGATCTATATCACTTATATGCTGCAGTCGTTAGCAGGTGTCACCAGTAAAACTCTGAAAGAAATTAAGGATTGGGGGAATTCAGGACACATTTCCCAATTGTGGAAAAAAAGCTCTTGGCCAGAATCCTGTTGAGCAATTGTGGATGCATAACCTGGAGTTATGCACTTGTGACTCTTCCATATTTATAGTTTAGGAGCTACATAGGGACCACGCAAATCTCCCAATTCCCACTTACCAGAAAGCAGCCGCCACGATTGATGAAGGTCCGTTCTGTTGATTGTGAAGCAGCTGGCTGCCATTCCCACTGATCCCTCATGTGAGTGATCTCTGCTGCAAGGAGAAATTGGAATAGGAGCCCTTTCTGCTTGTCACAACATAGATCACTTGTATGAGAAGGTGAGAACACCAGCCACTTCCCAATCGATAGGGGAACAGATTCTCATAATTCACAGCAGCTGCTGCCCCATAAGTGAGGATCAGGATGAGATTCACTGTGTAGCAATGCTTATGCCTATTTAAATCCCCAACGGGATTCCAACCTTTGTGTTTATGTCTGTATTGATGTGTCTGAATTTCAGCATCATATTCCTATTCTCTTGTGAGAAGGAGGCAGTCTTACTCATTGCATTGAATTCTTTTTACAGAGACTGAAGCATCTGTGTTCATCTTCTTGCAAAACTGTTAGTTTGGGAATCATAGAATCATAGAATCATAGAAATGTAGAGTTGGAAGAGACCACACGGGCCATCCAGTCCAACTCCCTGTCATGCAGGAACACCCTCAAAGCACTCCCGACAGATGGCCATCAAGCCTCTGCTTAAAAACCTCCAAGGTAGGAGACTCCACTACTCTCCGAGGCAGCAGATTCCACTGCCGGACAGCCCTGACTGTCAGGAAGTTCTTCCTGAGGTTCAGGTGGAATCTCCTTTCCTGCAGCTTGAATCCATTGCTCCTTGTCCTGGTTTCTGGAGCAGCAGAAAACAAGCCCCCTCCTTCCTCTACGTGGCATCCCTTCAAATATTTAAACATGGCTATCATGTCCCCTCTTAACCTCCTTTTCTGCAGACTAAACATACCCAGCTCTCTCAGTCTATCCTCATAGGGCATGTTTTCCAGGCCTCTCACCATTTTGGTCACCCTCCTCTGGACTTGCTCCAGCTTGTCAATATCCTTCTTGAATTGGGGTGCCCAGAACTGGACACAGTATTCAAGATGGGGTCTAACCAAAGCAGAGTAGAGTGGTACCAGTACCTCCCTCGATCTAGACACCATACTCCTGTTGATGCAGCCGAGAATTGCATTGGCTTTCTTGGCTGCCGCATCACACTGCTGACTCATGTTCAGCTTGTGGTCTATGAAGACTCCTAGATCCCTTTCACACGTACTGCTATCCAGCCACGTGTCCCCCATCCTATATTTCTGTATTCCATTATTTCTGCCTAAGTGTAGGACCTTACATTTCTCTCTGTTGAATTTCATTTTGTTCGCCCTGGCCCAGCTCTCCAATCTATCCAGGTCATTTTGAATTTTGATCCTGTCCTCTGGCATATTAGCAACCCCTCCCAATTTGGTGTCATCTGCAAATTTGATGAGCATGCCCTCTATTCCTTCATCTAAGTCATTGATAAAAATATTGAACAGCACTGGGCCCAGGACAGAACCTTGTGGCACCCCACTAGTCACTTCTCTCCAGGATGAAAAGCAGCCATCCGTGATCACCCTTTGGGTTCGGTCGGTCAACCAATTACATATCCAATTAACAGTAGCCCTGTCTAGCCCACATTTTACTAGCTTCGATGCAAGAATGTCATGGGGAACTTTGTCAAAGGCCTTACTGAAATCGAGATATGCTACATCCACAGCATTCCCTTCATCTATCAAGCTAGTAACTCTATCATAAAAAGAGATCAGATTAGTCTGGCATGACTTATTTTTGAGAAATCCATGTTGACTTCTCGTGATTATTGCGTTGTTTTCTAAATGATTAGAAACTGAACGCTTAATGATCTGCTCCAGGATCTTTCCGGGTACCGATGTCAGGCTGACTGGGCGATAATTATTTGGGTCCTCTTTTTTCCCTTCTTGAAGATGGGGATAACATTTGCTCTCTTCCAATCTGCTGGAACTTCTCCTGTCCTCCAAGATTTCTCAAAAATTATAGCAAGCGGTTCCAAATGACCTCTGCCAGCTCTTTTAATATCCTAGGATGCAATTCATCTGGCCCTGGAGACTTGAATTCATCCAATGCGGCCAGGTATTCCTGTACCACCTCTCTACTTATTAAGTGCCTCATTTCCTCTGCTTCCTCCCCTGCTCCCCTACCGCCAGGTTGAGTGCTTGTATCCTTCTGGGAAAATACGGAGGCAAAGAAGGTGTTAAGTAGCTCTGCCTTTTCTCTCCCCCCTGTGAGTAATTCGCCATCTTCTCTGCGTAGCGACCCTACTGTCTCCTTCTTTTTCCTTTTGCTGCGGACATATTTAAAAAAACCCTTTTTATTGTTTTTAATGTCTCTGGCCAGCCTAAGTTCGTTCTGTGCTTTAGCCTTTCTGACCTCCTCCCTACATCTCCTGGCTACTTGCTTAAATTCTTCTTTGGTGGTTTCCCCCTTCTTCCATTTCCTATACGTGTTTCTCTTAACTCTTAGCTCAGCTGAGAGTTCTTTAGTCAACCATTCTGGTTTCTTCAGATGCCTTCCATTTTTCCTCCTTATTGGCACAGTTTTAGACTGTGCCGTCAGTATCTCCTTTTTAAGGAACTCCCATGCCTCCTGAACTCCTTTCCCTTTCACTATTCCTGACCACGGAATTCCAGCCAGCAGCTCCCTAAGTTTACAGAAGTCCGCTTTTTTAAAATCTAAGACGAGTGTCTGGCTACCCTTATCTTCTCCTTCCCTTTCGGAAGTGATGGAATAGATTATTGAGGGAGGGTATACTGCAGATTCCAAAGTAAAAGGTCCAGAGAGGAGAACAGCTCATTTGAGGAATTTCCTCTCTGTGGCTGTGGTGGCAAAGGATGTGAGAAAGGGTTAAGGATTCTGTTTGGAACTCTGAAGCAATTGCCAAGCCAAGTTCCTAAAAAAAGCAGTTTAATTTGTTGCCATTAGGTTTGCCAAACAAATGACCTCACTGAAGTTTTTAGTAACAGCTCTTTTTACTCAGATTGGTCCCTAGGGGAGGTACATATGCCAGAAGGCTGAAGCGAAGGGATTTTTTTTGGCTATTACGGGCATGGAACATGTTAAAACATACTCATATAGTGTGGGGGAAAAAAGCAGTCTTTATGCAGTGCCCACTTTCCTTCCTGTCTGGGAGTTTAATTTCAAGCAATGTCGTGGTCAATTCATAAGTATTCTGGAAAAAAAAAAATCTTCAGGACTATATTGGTGATGAGCAGCAGGTCAGACACTCAATGCAAATAGCTCTGTTCCTGTTCTTATAGTGACTGCCATTAGTTTGTTAACACCAGGCCTACATTTTGTTCAGATTCTAGTCTGTGTATTCTTTAGTGGGTATGTCTTCATTTTAGCAACCTGTAAAATAGCTGCTTTTTTTCAGTGTGTTTTAAAATGTAAGCGTGCAGATAGTGTGCAGATGAGCTGGATCAAGGTGTGTTTATGAGTAAATGAAGTATTGTGTGAATAATCATTTAGGCAAGTGGTTTACCACTGGTGGTGATTGCTCCAGATTCAATGAGGGTTTGGGGCAAATTGCTCTCCGGTGAGTTCTTCCTTTGGTGATGGGCTGTGTAGTCTGCTTACCTGGCAGCATTTCTCCAAGGAGCACTTGGGCCTTGTCACAGCTGGTCCCAAACAGTCCTCTTAACTTACCATTATAGGCTGCATTAGGGAAGTTAAAATAGTAGACAGACTTAACTATTCATTGCCCTGGGTTAAATTGTCTTTGAAAGGGATGGTAGAGTTGGGATCTCTGGTCCTCTTAGTAGTGGTTCTTAACCAGGAAGGCTCCATATCTTGGATTTCAGCTCCCATACCCTCTCAGCATTGGCCATGCTGGCTAGGCTCAAATTGAAGTCCAGGGGTGTGTGGAGCTCCCCTAGCTGAGAACACTTGAAGCTACCCAAGGATTCCTAGTGGTGGTGAAATCATTCAGAAGTAGCACCATGTGCTTTGCCCTGTTGGGATCTTCTGTTACTTTCTTTTTCTCTCAACCAACTTGATGTTACTACTTGGACAATGGAACATGGTAAGAATGAACTAAAAGGATTACATGTTTGACCTGTGATGCCTGATCTTAGGAGAGGATGCTTCCTCCCTTAGCATTTACATGAAATCTCACTGCCTATCATTTTCACCAGAAAAATATGTTTATTTTATTTTATTTATTTATTATATTTGCATGCCACCTTTCTCCCAACTTAGGACTCGAAGCAGGTCCCATCAACAGATTAAAACAGCAAAACATTAAAAACATAAAATCATAAAAACCTAAAACAATATTCCATTAAAAAACCATCAGCTTGCATGCTGGTGCCCATTTACTGTGACCTCTGCAATAGTTTTCCCCCAAAGTGACTAATTGTCTTTTAGTGCACTCTGCAGTTTAAAATGGGGGGCGGAGGTGAGCAGCTATCACTTTAAAGCCTGCCTCCCATGTTAGGCCATGCTGGGTCTGTAAGTGCCTTTTCCTTACTTTCTCATGGCATGGCCAAGAGCCATCTTAATCACCAACTCTGCCTCCATAAATGGGTCATATGAGCAGATTGACTACTGAAAGGGTTAATGTAATAATTCTGCAGTGCGAGTTGTTTGGATGAAGTTCAGCATTGCTTCACTTCCCTTTTACACTCCCTCTGTGAGTATTTTCTTAACAGCTGTCTGGGATCTGTTCCATTCAGACTTCCCCTAGTGTGGGCCTATGAAAACATGCAGTCTGCTGCTCTCGGTAAAGTTTCCATTGTCGCACCCTTTACTGGAAGAGAAAAGGAGCATAGTACACTGGGCTTAGACTTAATGTAAAGTGCCTGCTTTCTGATTATCTTTTTAAAAATCCAAACAAAAAAAAGAGGACAATTCCAACACTCCACAACATATATGAGAATCTAAACAGCTCTTCAACATCTGTATCACTTTGGTCTAACATTCTTTCAGAAATACACTTAGAGAAACAGTGTAGGTGTAGTTTTGTCTTTCAAAATATTCATTTGCATAATAAACATCTTAAAAGTAAATTATCACCAATAGTCTAGCATGGATGTGACATAGGCAGCAAAGAGTTTTAGCTGATATAAGTGAACAGGATCAAATGGCTCTTGGAGTTTCCCTGTGGCATAGAGCAGTTTCGTGCTGCGTTTGCTAGATATTGCATTTATTTATACCCTGCCTGAAAACTGGGACTCAAAGCCTTCTGCCCCCAGTGCCCTTCAGACGTGTTGGATGACAATTGTCCCCACCCCCAATGCCATGGCAATGCTGAGATTATGGGAAGTGTAGTCTGCCATAATTGAAGGATTCTATATGGGAGCATCAGTCTTGTACTCTTGGCTTCTCATTTGTCACACTGCTGCCTTTTTAGTATTGGAGGCAGTCAGATGGGCTGCAGAAATTGCTGTGCTTTCCACTGGCACTGTTTCATACTTGATGATGATACACACTTGCCCCAAAGGTTGGCTGCTACACTGGCTTAGGTCACTTGAGACAAGAATCAAGACCCCTTCTCTGGCAGCCAGCAGTGGTACCCATTTCCAAAATAACTCTTTAGCACATGCATGTGTGATATCTTGTGGCCCTTAGTTGTGACCCTAAGCATACCTTCCAAAAGCACAATGTGCTCAAAGCATTAGAAAGACCAAATTATACACAAAATGCTTGTGCCTTTCCTAAATGTTCTTTCTCTGTACACAGCTAGATGCAGCAATACTTTCCTGAAGAGAAAGGGACCAGAGTCTTCCATGCTGAGCCAAATACAACATTAAGCTGACAGCTTTCTCTAATTTGGGTTCATAGAAGGACAAGTTGAGAAATCTTGATTGGCCTGCCATGACTTGGTTTACATGGAGCCTGGCTGGGCAAATCCCACAAGGCTGAGTTACAGGAGAGTCAGCAGGAGGCTTACATCAGACAAAATAGGTATTGCTCTGTAGCCCACCTCCAGACCAACTCTTATTTACCTCAGTGATGAGAGTAATAAAATTCTGTTGGCGCATATTGCGTATGGAAATAGCTATCAAACAGTCTGGTGGTAGGGTAAAGGATTATTTGGGCTATAGGAACACACACAAAAAAAATCAGTATGTCTGTATAAGTACTTGAGACCTTGCACAATGCAGCAGTTGAGTGCTGGACTCAGACTCTGGGAGACCAGAGTTTGACACCCCACTCACCCATGAAAACTGACTGTGTGAACACATTTATATGTGAAGATGTATAAAACAATATACATGGATTTATAAATATAAAACATGTATTGGTTTTGTATGCTTTTATATATAAAATCCATCAATACTTTAAAGTCATAATTTAAAAATAATATGGATAGGCCTACTGGAAGAGACTAGTCTTTACTGCTGATTTAAACTCAGTAAGCATCTTGAGCTGACAAATCTCTTCCGGCAGGTCCTTCCACAGTCCGGGTGCAGCCAAAAAAAATGTCCTCTGGGTAACTGCCAGTCTGAATGAAATAGATGTCTCTCCCAAGACCTGAGTGTACGGGGTAGATTCTGCAGGAGAATCCTGTAGGTAACCTGCACCCAAACCATGGCAAACCCCTTCTGAAAAAATCTTGCAAAGAAAACCTTATGATAGGGTTGCTGTAGAGTCATCGTAAGTCAGAAATTGCTTGGAGACACACAACAACAACAACAACAACAACAACAACAACAACATACAGTACTTAATGAATATTACTATAAGGTTATGTAGTATTTTAGATGATGCTAATATAAAAGAAAAAGAACAGATCCCTATCTGAGGATTTTACAGTTTAACACTATGGCCTTTGTATGCTTACTTGGAAATAAATACCATTCAGTATAGTTAGGCTTACCTCTGAGCAAATATGCACAGCATTGTATATAGATTACTCAAAATCTCGTCTTCATAGGGTATAAAACACCATACAGTGTCTCTTCTGCCTTTTCCAACAGCTGCTCCGTGACTTTAACAAATACACCTTTCACACATTGGTGCGTTTCCTTGCTAGTTGGTGTTGATTTTTTCCCCCTTTCCCTGTAGCTGTAAAAAGGCCTAGAGCTCCTCTCAGGCAAATGAGTAACAGTCTGTTTTCTATCTAAATATTCCTAAGCTAACAGTGCAATCCTGTGGCTTGTTATTCAGGAGTAAGTTCACCATATTCAAGGGCATTTTCTACTGGTAAGTAGATAAAGTGGGGCTTATTTTTTAAGAATGCCTGTATAGGGTTGTATCGAATGCCCACTCATCTATCCATTACACTCCATACACTTGGTTTAGCACAGGTAGGCTAAGGGCAATCTAATTGCATTTGTCAGATGCATTGACCTACAGTCCAACTTAAAAAAAAAAAACTAACTAAAATCATATTTAGTAACAGTTGCAAGGAGC
The DNA here is from genome assembly GCA_948474755.1 of Ctenosaura bakeri. Lineage (NCBI taxonomy): Eukaryota > Metazoa > Chordata > Lepidosauria > Squamata > Iguanidae > Ctenosaura > Ctenosaura bakeri. The sequence goes on along the minus strand of CAOLHI010000122.1, from coordinate 320,131 downwards.
TGTATTCTTATTTTCTACTTCACTTCATTTTGGTAGCTTTGGGGTCATTTAAATCCAAAATGCCACTATCATCATAGTCCTTCAAGATAAGAATAGTTAGCGATAGTGATGATATGGTAAAGTAAAGAGAAGCACCCACAACTTCTCTTGCTGTTAGGTAAATATTTAAAACTATTTGAAAAAATGTCAAAAAAGGTTTTTTTGAGTGTTGCAAAAACCTGTTGATAAGACTCCTAGACTGATAAAAATCTTTGCAGTTTGAGATTTACTGTGCACAAAATTCTGTTTTTATGCAGAAAACAGGATTTTCCACAAAGAAAACAATACTTCTACATAGAAATATTATTTTCTGCATAGAAATAGTTCTTTCCTGCCCAGATGGGGGACTTCTTCTGAGCAAAATCCATGTGCAGTTGATTTCCATAGAAAACAGCATCTTCTGCATGACATTTTGTGCAGATAATGCTATTTCCTATGCAAATCAATCACATACGAATTTTGTGCAGAGTAAATCCTGAATTGCAAATAGGCTTTAAAAACTTTAGGGTTGTCAAATATTTTCTCACAGTTGGAAGAAAGTTGATAAAGTAGCTTGTTGCTTCCTTCAAGAAAAAAATTAGTAAAGAATTACATCCCCACAATATAAGGGATGGAGAAAGGAAGGGAGAAGCAAATCAAGGAAGAGACTGGTTTTGACAGGATTTAGAAGACTGTGGAAATTCCTTCTGTCTCTTTCAAGTCTGGAAAGGAAGCTTCTGCAAAGGATGGACATTAACATCTGGATAGATGGGACATTGGTATGACAACCCAGTGTTTTGGTCTGAGAGTTAAGGGAATGGCCTGCTTATATGGGAAACAGCCAGAAGAACAGACTAGGCTGAAGAAATTCCAACTGACATAAACTATCCTTTCAGTTCTCAGGCTTTTCCATGAAAAGGAGTTTAGGATCTTTAGGATTAGTTAGCTACTCTGCAAACTGATTGATCTTGAATGCCTTGGACAACATCTAACATGATTATCCCATTTGACTATTTACATAGGATTGTTTTGACATAGACCTATTTGGGGACAGCTAATAGTTTCAGATAATCCTGAGGATTTAGATAGCAATAATAAAGTTTTGGACAATGGGAAGCTCTCTTTGTGCTACAGTTGCATGTGGAAAGACCTCCTGAGATAGAGCTGGCGCTGTACAAACACAGTCAGATGGAGACGCTATACAGACCCAGAAATAACATTCAGCACTACTTGGTCTCACTACACTCTGTCTGTGGAAAACATACACATGTAGTATAAATATTCTAATGAAACAATAGGCAAATTTACTCACGAGGGGCAGGGGCAGTTCATCTAGCCCTGAACAAGATCTGTGTAGACTGTAGGCAGGATTAAGTCAGTGGATTGATCTCCAAGTTAGCAGCTCTTTTCTGCCCACAAGTCCCCATGGTTGTATATGAGGAAAATGGCTTGTTATTATGCAAGAGTTGTAGCACAGTCAGCCACGCTCCATCTGTATTTTATCTATTTATTATATTTATCGCTAGTTTTTCTTTCTTAGCTTAAGAAACATAGGATGAGATCATCTGGATCAGACCAATGGCCTACCTGGTCCATAATTCTGTCTCCCACAATGGTGGCAGGAAGCCCCTGAGTAGCACAGGGATACAATCCTCTTCTTGTTCTCCAGTAACTAATTCTGAAAGCCATTCTTCCTCTCAGGCTGCCCCAAAACATCTTACTAAAGCAGCAAATAACACTCCTCTCAAATAACACCCTCAATGTTCCATTTTCCCCAAGACTAACCATATTATCACACCACTCAAGTCAGAAAATCCTACAAGCATACTTCTTCACATCCTTGCTCTCCAAAGTGATGCAATCTATTAGCGACATTGAGTCCCAGTTTTAGGGAAAAGGAAAGGTATAAATGATGATGATCACCCCCCTGCCCCTGAAGATTCTCACCCTGGCAGTGTGTGCTGCGTATGTATGTGTTTAAGTATTTGCTGCCTTTACATGATATCCCAAATCTGCTCCCTGAGGCAGTTGTCTCACTCCAATTAATAGAATGGCCAACCATGATAAGCTGCAAATAACAGCCTCCTTCTCCATGGATTTGTTTAATCCCTTTTAAAGCTGTTGAAGTTGGTAGCTGTTGCTACATCCCAAAACAGCCAATGGCTGTTCTTCCTGGGGATAATGGGAGATGTAGTCCAAAACATCTGAAGGGTACCAGGTTGAGGAAGGCTGGTTTAGAGGTCAGACTGCACTCCTAGCTGCCTTGCTTGTGCTGCACTGCTGCCTTCTCCCCTCTGGAGATTTGAGATAGCCATGCACATAGAACTGAGTTATCTGGGAGCCTGCTGCCTAGGTGGTTAGCTGACCAGGACCCTTTCACACTATACAATTATAATGCTATGATTCCACTTGAACTGCTGTAGTTCCATCCTATGGAATCCTGCGATTGAGAGTTTAAGGAAAGCTATGAGAATCCTCAGCGAGCTCCCCTACTGTACCACAGCTAGAGGAGCTTTCTAGGGGTTAGTGTGAATGGGCTTCTGGAGAGGTTCAGCATTTGAAGACCAAAAAGATAAGGCATGTGTGCATGCCATTTTAAAGCATGGAGATAGGCAGAGCTGCTTAATGATTTCCTGAATCTGGAACAAATTTAATAACAAGAAGAGCAGCAAGTGTCAACTTCTAAGAACATACTATTTGTGAAAGTTTGACTTTCTCACTCTATCCCCACAGAGTGGGATGCATTCAAGCACTCAGCCCTGTTTTTGTGATCATAGGAAGCTACTTAATACAGAGTCAGGTCAATGGCTCATCTGGTTTTGTGGCATCTGCACTCTGACGCCTGGTACTGACTCTTGGCCCAGGGACTTCCAGAGCCCTACTTGATGATAGACATTGAACCCAGGACCTCCTGCAGGGAAAGGATACACAGTGCCCAAGTGATGGCTCCATGAAGCATCTGGAACCAAGAAAATCGTCATTGTCACCACCACCATCTTCATTTTATCACCTCTCAGCTCACTAGCACCCCTGAGCAGATGTACAATGGATAAAAAACATTTTAAAAAGTGAATACATGACTAAAATTCATTTAAAAGCAAATTAAAAGCTCCTCTTTAATAGTAGGTTTCAAATCTCAAACAATTTAAGAAATAGTTAAAAACAGCCAGAGCTTAAGGACCAACGCCAAATGGAAATCACACAGTCTTAGCTGTTTGTTAGGAGTTGAAAAAGGATGGAGCCAGCCTGAATTCCTGGGGTGTGTGTGTGTGTGTGGCTACAGTGAAAATCCTGCCACAGCTTAGCCTAACACCTAACACTTCAGGAGGTGTTAGAACATGCAACAGGGCCTCCTATGCATCAGGAGTTGTTGTTGTTCCTGGGGTACAAGTTAGCCTATGTGCTCATGGCATTTGGTGGCTTCCAAGTCAGTGGTATGTTGAATCCATTCTGCCTTTTAGTATGAACTTTAAAACAGTGGTGGTGAGCCCTATCTCTCAAACAGTTTTGACACTGGGGTAATGCACCACTGACTTGCCACATCTGCTATATCTGCATAGATATTCACGTGCATGAAATTTTGGGGCAAAGACTGTTATTGGGAACAGAGCTGTTGAGAGTAGGTTTGGGCCTTGGTGAAAAATTTGTTGAGGTGGATCCCTTGACTGTTCACTGGCAACAGATCTGCGCAATGAGCAGGGGCCGTCAGTGGGTGACTACTGGCCAGGTGGGCATCTCTGGGAGGTGGTGGCTTTTGGCTTTTGGCAAAGAGGCTCCCAGTTGTGCATGAAAGGCGGGAGCTGAGGAAGAGACTCTTTTCCTACTCCCCTCTCTCCCTTGCTTCCTGTGGGCTGGGAAGGGACTCTGGAGACCTGCTGCCCAGGGCTTCCTATTGAGTAAACCTGCAGCATTTCTGGGGCAAGGAGGGTAGGCAAGTGGGCAGACAAGGGTGGATGGGGGAGAATGAGACAGTCATTTATTGTAGTAGGTGGGGGAAAACAGGGGTGGGTCTTCAGCATCTGGAGCAGCCAGGAGCCTTTCCTCTTTGCTCCTACAATCAGGCCATTTCATCACTTGGTGGATGTGGGAACAGCTTCCAAGGAGTCCACCTTCTTTCCCTAGCCCACTCTGTGGCACTATTGAGCCCCTGGAAGACCAGCTAAAGATCTTTATATGAGATTTCATATTTTGCATATTGATTTTTTTTTTGTTTTAAATTCGTCAATGGATGTCAAAAACAATTGACAACTAATGATATTGCAAAAAAAAAAAAAAAGACAATACATTTGGATCTGGGGGCCTTCCAAGACTACTGGGCCTCAGTAATTTGTTCTGGCATCCCCCCTCCCCATTGGCCCTGCTTTGGAGCTCTTCCACATTAATGGACAGTCCAGCAGACAGAGGCCAAGCCTGTAATTCTAATATTACTCTACTATCTGCCACATCCATGTCTATATTAAAGGGAAAATTCTTTTTGAAAAGTAACACTTGTATAGATTTAAAAGGATAAGTGATGTCAATGTTTTTTTAAAAAAAAAGTTAAAAGAATTAACAATAGAAATAGATTAAAGGGGATGTGAAAAATATTGAATTAAATGTGAAATTATAATAGTTGAACAGATTTATAAATTTAAGGGTAAAGGTGCAAAATAACAATGAAAGTTAGTATTGCTTAAGAGAAGAGAAAAAAAAGAAAAAGAAAAAAATTATTTTTTTTAATTCACTATTATGTATATCACATGGTGTTTAATTTTTTTTTCTTGTTTTGTATTTGTGATTTAGTTATATAATTAATAAAAATTTAAAAAAATTAAAAAAAAAAGAAAAGTAACACTTGTTCAAGCTGGGTTTCTTTCTTTCTTTCTTTCTTTCTTTCTTTCTTTCTTTCTTTCTTTCTTTCTTGGGGTGGGCCAGCTTTCTCTCTCTCTAAAGCCCTTTTATACCTTCTGCTCAAAATGCCAGATTAGTGTCACAGTCACAGTGTGATTCCTTCTTCTCTGGGCAGCCCATATTTGTTGGCCATGGTGGGATGAAAATGTTGAAGAACATGGGGAAGAGCAAGACCCATTCTGTAAGGAACAAGAGGAGGGGGCTGTATAACAGCATGTGTGCCATGTAAATGACTTGAAGCAATTAGCAAGCCCAACCTGAACTCCTTCAGCAACTGTTCATGTTAGATTGTTAAGGACTACAGGAGACTTAGCAACCTCCCATCTCCCTCCTTTCTTGCCTTTATTTGGAAACTCTGGCTGCATGGCCCATTAAACCTGCTGCTACTTTTTGTAAGTGAAACTGCCACAATTAGAATCTAGGGGGAAAAAAAATCTGAACTCAGAAACCAAAAGGTTTGGATATTGATTTATTCACTTGATTTAAACACCTGGTTACAGAAACAGCCTTAGTATCGCAAGCTTTTTGTTTTAGAATCCATTTAATCCTTGGCTTTTAAAAGATACTATTTAATGTTTCCTATAGGAGAGATCATTTGACTTTACATTGATGTGGGTTTTTCTTTCACAATCTAATTTAATAGGATCAATCAACCATAAACAAGAGTCTCACAAGCTTATGTAGTCCATGAAGGTAAGATAAGCAGAACTCAAGCAGTATGAAATTAGGGTCACTGGAATATTGGGGCCTGTTCACACTAGATCATTACAACACTATGATTTCACTTTTAACTGCCATGGCTGCATCCTATGGAATCCGGAGGTTTGTAGTTTGGACAGAAGCACTAGAGCACTCTGGCTGAGAATTGTAGGTACCCTTCAATAAGCTGCACATCTAAGAATTCCATAGGATGGAACTAGAGCAGTGAAAGTGGAATCATAGTGCTATATCTGTGCAGTGTGAAAGGACCCCAACTTTCATCTCCATTGCTCCATTCAGTCTTCATGGTCACAGATAACAAAGCACGTGCACAATGTCCTCACTCTCTCTGACATGGCTATTCAGGTCAACCTCTGTCCTGACTGAAAGAGAAATACTGCATGATCTCATTCTCTTGGGGGAAATTCCTTATCTGCCACTAATTGCAGCACAGTGTAACTTAACTGAGAAAGTTATGGAAACTTCAACTCCATCAATAATTGTAGCATTATGCAACTTAATTTCAAAGGCAATTTCTGCCCTGTCAGTAATTGCAACACAGGGCAACCTAATTCCAACAGCTGTGGAAGATCAAGACATTGCCCATAATTGCTGCACTCTGCAACTTACAAACATATTGCCAATCTGTCAAAACAATGGCAGTGATGATGGCAGCCCCATTCAAGTCACTAAATGCTCTCCCAAGTTCTACTGAAGTAAAAATGCAATAATGGAATGATACTTGAGTGTTTAATTCAGGCATGGAGATATTGCCAAACTGCAACTCCCCTCAGCCCCAGCCAGCATAGCCAATAGCCATCAGGAAGGCTACATGTTCCTAGCTTCAAGATGCAACATGTGTTAAATCTAAGTAATTAATATTTGGTGATTTGTTTGTCCCACAAAACTGAGATGTGTATCAAGCTGGAGTACAATTGGCTGACAGTTTGCATTTCAAGCAATTGGCCTTTGCAAAATGTTACTTGCTATTCTGTTTTAGAAAAGCCTATCTGTTTACTATACATGTTGGACGTGTATCTGGACAGAGAGGGAGCCAGTATGGTTTGAGCATTGGACTAGGTTTTTGAGAGACCACAGTTCAAATCTCTGCTCAGCCATCAAAACCCACTGAGTGATGCTGGGCAAGTCACATTCTTTCAGTCTAAGAGGAAGACAGTGACAAACCTCCACTGAGTAAATATCGCCAGGAAAACCCTAGCATAGGGTTGCCATAAACTGGAGTCAACTTGGAGGAACATAACAATATTATCAAACATGACAGAGAGTGTGTAAAACATTTCTGTCTATCTAAGATGAATAGGGATGTAGTTTTGTTTTACATATACTGGTACATAAGCACTGACATATAAATGAAAGCAGTCTCCATAAAGCTGGTCTGAAAAAAATGGAAGGACAAACAAAAGCATACTGAAAGACAATAAATGCAAATATTGCGCTTTCTGGAGAATACGCTTTAGCAGAGTCCAGTCATTTCAGGGAACATGGCATTCTCTGGAGAATGCACTTGAACAGAGTTCAGCAGTTCCAGAGAATAGGGCTAATGAGAAACAAATATGCGTTCTGCTAGCTGATGTACTCTCATCCCTGAAGAGGGGAGATCCTCTTTCTGGCTGAGAGTAATACTTCTGGATTCAAAAGGGCGCGACACTTCTGCTTTCAGTCAGGCCCCTTCTGGAAGAGGAAGAGGATCCAGCCCTTTGGAATTCCCTGAGAGAGAAAACAGAAAGCCCTTCACAGAAAAGGTTGATGAGCTTCCACAGAAACTTGTCAGTCATAAAAAAAAAAAAAAAAAAGTCCTGTGGTTTCAAAGGGTATCAAAGAGAAATGTCAGAAGTATGGGTTTAGCCTATCCACCCCACCAGTCCTGCTTGCCACTTTGAAGTCAGACTTGTAACACAAGAAAAACTGACACAGTGGAAAGAGTTCCTGGAAATCTTCCTTCACTGTCAAAATGTATGCTTTGGCTCCTGGATATGCCTGGCAGTCACAAAACATGTTCCCATGTTGTGGATATTGGCTTCATGTGTTAGACCCTTATGCTTTAATAGTTGCTAGGTCTCCCTACCCTTCTCCCAATGTGGCTGCCCTGTAAAGCTTGGAAAAGTTACATTTTTTTGGGATTGTAGCTCCCAGAATCTTCCAACTAGCATCCAACACTTGTCATTTTTTTTAAAAGAGCCCTGACATTGGCACCTGTGTAGTTTTTGTCTCTTTTTAAAGGCCCCTACACATGAGATGACCCACCCTGGCCGTGCTTTCCTGTGGCAGTTGGATTTAGTGATCCCAGGAGGCTTCACTGACACTAGCACTGTTATTGGTAGGGCCACCCAGGCTAGACAGGTTTTTGCTAAGAAGCCAGACTAAATGGGCCAAACACCTTCTCAGGGAGTAAAGGCTGCATTGGCAGAAAAGAATGGATAGTGTCTATGATGAATGTGATGGAGAGACTCATGAAAGGAAGCCATTGGGCAGCAGTAGCAGTGGAGGGCAACATTGGCAGAGGAACTCTCAGAGAAAATGTTAGTAGCACACTTGTTAGTACTGTGCAGCAGCAGAAGACATCACTAAATCATTTCTTTATGTCTTTTAGCCTAAAAATACTATGATGTGACCATCCAAAATGAAGCAAGAGTGATAAAAGATGAGTGCTAAAGAAGTGTGCTAAAAGATGAGACACCCTTCCCTGACAGACTGGAAGGCACTCAACTAGCAGATGACAAATAGTGCTATTTCTAAAAGGTGAAAGATTTATACGATCTGAAGAGAAACCAGAGTATAACCCACTGGTTATTACAAAGACAGATATCGGAGAAAAATTTAAATTGGGATCGAAAAATGGTTGGGATAGAATAGAAATTCTCATTGCAGCGAGAATGTGTTATGCTAGCAGATGGAAACAAGAGGAACCCCCTGAAGTAGAGGACTGGCTATTGAAAATATATGAAATAAGGGAAATGGAAAAATTAATGGCAGCACTGTTACAAAAGCCAAAAGGAAAAATAGATGAAGAATGGGATCTGATCCTCCCCATATTGGAAAATAAACAGGAAACAAGGGTTATTAAAGGAATAAGGAAATAGGTGAAGCACATGACAAAGGCTTGTAGTAGCTAGGATTTGAATAGATCTATAATGTTAAATTGGATAAAAGATAAAGGGATTTAGAAAATGGGAATATAGAGGTTAGGAGAACTGAAGGATTGAAAATAGGGAAATTTAGCGAGTTTGGTACTGAAAAAGAAAGCGGAGTAAATTGATGGGATGTTTAAGTTATTGTTGGACTGGAAAATCTATGATAGAACCGACTAGTACGGAAGAAAAGGAAAATAAGGGAAGAGGTTTTTTTTCCCCCCTCTTTGGTTAAAATGGTGACCTAAACTAAGATGAATAACTACTTTGTTTGCGTTGGTGTTAAATTTATATTATATTTTAATTTACTTTTTTATCTTTTGGATTGTTCATTTGGAATATGTGTATATTGGATATGGAGAAACGTGAAGATGAATTTTAATAAAAAGATTTTAAAATCTAAAATAGTGCTATTTCTAATGACACAACTGGACCCAAGTCAAAAAGACATTCAGCTGCAGGCATGTATAGAGGTGAAAGAAAAGCCTGAAGCTCAATAATTATATAGTACGAACATGGAATGTGAGAAGCATGAATCACAGAAAGATAGAATTTGTAAAACAAAACTGGAAAAAACCCCACACAGATATAGTTGGGGTGACTGACCTAAAGTGGGACATTCTCAACCATATAATTATAGAGTATTTTACTACAGGAATGACAAGCAAAAAAGAAATGGATGATATTAATAGTGAAGTGAGATACAGAAAAAGTGGTTAGGGAACATAACGCAAGGTATGACTGAATTATATCAACAAAACATTACGGAAAACCTATCAGTATAATAAGAACCCAAGTTTACACTCCTGCTACAACATCAGAAGAAGTAGAAATCTAAACATTTTATGTGGGTGTCCAGGCGGAAATTGATCGGGCCATGTTGAGAATAATAAGCAATTGGTATGCAAAAGCTGGAAACAGAGCAGAGCCAAACATGGTTTGAGAATCTGTCCTGGAATCAAGAAACCAAGCAGGAAACTGACTTACTGAATTTTGTGAAGCCAACACTTTGCTCATTGCAAACACATTCTTTAGACAACTGAACAAAGAACTGCATTGTAGACATTAGCGACATTAGCAAATATTACATAATTGGAAGCAGAAAATGGAGAAGGTTAATTCTGTCTGTAAAAGCAAGATAAAGAACAGACTGCAGTACAGATTATGAACTGCTGATATCAAAAATATGGGTAAAGGTAAAGAAGTACACTAAATCAATCATCTTGTCAAAATACAACCGGAAGAACATTCCTGTAGAATTTAAGACAGTGTGAAGAACAGATTTGCACTATTAAGTCTAATTAACTGGGAACCAGAACAACTCTAGACCAAAGTCAGGGACATTGTCGGGGTAGGATTCAAAAAGACATCTATTTCAGTCAAAAACAAAGAAAAGCCTCAATGGATGACTAACAAAAGTCTTTAAATGGTTAGGGACAGGTGAGAAGCAAAAGTAAAAGGTGATAGAAATAGGATCAGAATCTTGAATTCAGTGACTTGTTACTTAGGGTTAGAGAGAACTATTGTGAAATAGAATAAGATAGCAAAAATGGTGGAACAAGAGATCTCTTTCCACAAGTTCTGAAAAATCTAAGGGAAATTTAACTGAGAATAAAGATGCTATATGAGGGAACTACATTATATCATCAGGACAAAATTAAAAAATGATGGAAGCAACACACTGAATAATTATACAAAGGAGATGAAAGGTTGATTGATTCTCTAAAGGAAGATTTTTTGGGCAAGGAAGCCACAATTTTAGAAAAGCAAAAAGAAAAGGCTCACCAGGAACAGATGATGTAGCAATATAATTGTTTCACACTATAAAGACTGAATCTTTTCAATTTCTTACAAAAATCTGGCAATGAATATGGAATATAAAACAATGGCCCATACTTAGAAATGCTAAATATACATTCCATTCTTCAACAAAGGGGACATCAGGGTTTGTAAAAACTAGTGGACTATTGGCCTAATCTCCTATGTTAGCAAAGTAGTGCTTAAGATATTATAACAAAGGATTTTACCATATTAGAGTGAGAAATGTCAGATTCCCAGACGGGATTCAGAAAAGGAAGAGGCAGTAGGATTCATATTGCAAACAAACATAACAAAGATAATGGATTAAAGCAAAGCATTTCAGAATAAAATCAATGTGTGTTTTATAGATTATAGCAAGGTCTTTGGTTGTGCAGCTCAGTAGAAACTATGGATCAACTGGATGTGCTACAACATTTGATTGTCCTGATAGTCTGGATAAGAGGCCAATGTCAGGACAGAATATGGAGAAACATAATGGTTTCTAATTGACAATTGGTCAGGCAAAGTTACATTTTATAGTTGTATCCGTACAATTTATACAGAAAGGAAATACCAGAAAGCAGAATGTATCATAGAGAAAGTAAATAAAACTTGGAGGAGAGAGGTGTGAAAACTGGGGGAAGGAACATCAATAATTTCTTTGGTAATATTTTTTATTGAAAAAAAATACCCCTACATGACAATATACAATCTACCCATAAACCACCTACAAACATACTAATACACACACATATATAAATAATACCAATACTACATACTAAATACATAGTAATTGACCAAAACAAAAAGAACTTCTCCCTTGAGTGAGATACAGCCTTATTATATTCTCAAAAATATCATAAAGTAAACCTCCCCATATAAGAAAGGGAGATACTAGTATTCTGATTGTCACACATCTGCATCAGCCTCTAGTTATATAATAACAATACCATTATTAACAATAAATTCTTGTTATCTTCAAACATAATATTAATGGTGTTCCTTCACATCCCTATTCTGTAAAAAAACAAAAAAAACAACCCAATCACATCAGAAACTTCTTCTCCTTCTTCCACCTCCCACCACAACATTACCTGGGGAGTACCAACTGATAATTTATGGTTTATAAATATTGACAATACATTGTATCATTCCAACTTAAACTTTAAAGACATACCATATTTCTGAAATGTAACATATTCCCCCATAGAGCTAGAGATAAAAATCAAAATAGACTAAATCCAAGAAAGGATCCCATAATCACTCCTGAATACTCAAAGCTGAAAACCATTGGCTGGAATTTCCTTGTTTTGAAGAAATGCTGTAAACAACTCTAAAGCCTTATAGAACTTACTATCCATCTTATTCTCCCATCTATAAGTTATTTTCTCCATCTGTACAATTTCAATAACTTTCTCTGACCATTCATCGACTGTGGGAATGTAAGTCAATTTCCAGTATCTGGCATAGACAAGTCTGCCTGCCATAATCAAATGCCAAGCATCATCAATAATTTGAGATATGGACACGATCTAAAAAGCAAAGACTTGGAGTGAATACTGATGTAAGTTAAGGAAGAAGGTGCAAAAGTAGGGTTAGAACTGAACATTAAGAAAACAAAAATAATAACCAGAGATGAATTGATTATTGAGCTGATGATGAAGACGTCAATGTCACTGAGGATTTTCTATACCTTAGAGATGTCATTGATCAATATGGAGATTGTAGTCAAGAAATCAGAGGAAAACTAAAGCTTGGAAAGGCAGCAATAAAAGCTCAGGATATGATTCTTGAGTGTGAAGATGTATCATTAAATAGCAAAGTCAGAATCATCCATGCCATAATATTTCTGCTTTCCGTACAAGGATGTCACAGCTGGATACTGAAGAAAGCTGATAGGAAGAAAAACAACTCATTTGATTCTCAGTACCCTCAGGAAGGATATTAACAAGCTGGAACATGTCCAGAGAAGGGTGACCAAAATGGTAGAAGCCCTGGTAACCAAGCTCTATGAGGAGAGGCTTAGGGAGCTAGATATGTTTAGCCTGGAGAAGAGAAGGTTAAGAGGCAACATAATAGCTATGTTTAAATGTTTGAAGGGATGTCATGGAGGTTGAAGGTTGGAGCAAGCCTTTGTTCTGCTACTCCAGAGACTAGGACATAAAGTAATGGCTTCAAACTTCAGGAAATGAGGTTCCATCTAAACATTAGGAACAACTTCCTGATTGTAAGAGCAGTTCAACTGTGGAATGTGCTGCCTTGGAGTGTGGTGGAGTCTCTGTCTTTGGAGGTTTTTAAAGAGCGGCAGGATGGCCATCTGTTGGGAGTGCTTTGATTGTGTATTTCTGCATGGCAGGGGGTTGGACTTGATGACCCTTGTGGTTTCTTCCAACTCTTATGATTCTATGATTCATCTGAAATGTGGTGCTGGAGGGAGAATTCTATGTGCATCTTAGACAGCCCAAAACAAAACAGAACAAACCATGAGGCTGAGAACAGATCAAACTCTAATTGCCACCAGAAGCCAAAATCCCTAAACTGAGCCTGTCATAATTGTTGCTATTTGCCATCAAGCTGACTTCTATAGATAAGAGGCTTCCTAGACACCCTGTTGTTAACAGTCCCATTCAGGTCTTGCAGACCCATATCTGTGGCTTCCTTGATTGATTCAATCCACTTGTTCTTCCTTCTTGTCCTACCACCTTCCAGTTTGTTGAGTCTTAATATCTTTTCTAAAAGATATTTATAGATTATTTCTCTTTTCTGGAAGACAATTGTGCTTGTTAAAGTGGGAAGCAGCAGGAAAAGAGGATGGATTGACTGAATAACGCACAACGTGGCCCTGCCTCTGCAAGACCTGAGCAGGGCAGTTGATGACCGTGATTCTTGGAAGTCTCTCATTAAAAGGGTGATCACAAGTTAAAGCTGATTGGATGGCAAAATGCAAGAACAACATCAGATGGGGTGAGGGATCTGGAGAAAAATATCTAAGGGAGAGGGCTAAAAGTAACAGAGAACTCATGCCAAGGCAAAACAGAAGGGAAGGGGGGAACTAGAGGAAGACTAGCTAATTTTAAAACTAATTTCCCCCCAAAAAAAACCATTTAAAAGTGGGATGTGTCTTGTTTGCTGGTGCGTCTTATACGCCAGCAAATATGGTGTTTCTTCCTCTTACTGAAATCAATGGAAGACAATTTCTTCCCCCCAGGACTCTTTCATGCAACAGAATGATAGTGCTACTGTTCCATTTTAAGTGCCGTGGTTCCAAACTATGGAATCCTGGGGTTTGCAGTTTAGGGTGGAAAGTTTAGAATTCTCAGCCAAAGAGCTCCTCTGGGGTCTCTGACCAAACAACAAACTCCAGGATTCCATAGGATGCAGCTATGGAGATTCAAGTGGAACAATAATACTATATTTGTATAGTAGGAAGGGACTGCTGGTCTGTGTTTGGTATAAAGTTCTGTTGTCAGCAGGTATACAGCCCTGGTCTGGAAGAGTTCAGAATATAATGTTCAGAATATAATGTCAGTATCGTTTCCCCAGTACCCTCCATAATGCCCATGTCCAGCACATAACTCTGTCCCATTTATTCCATTCTACCAGGATACCTTTGTCAGCAAAATGGCTACAGTAATAAAATATTCCACTGGCAGATCCAAGACCAGCATATTCTTCATGGTGGGAGTATATCTGGTACTGTCCCCATACACAGAGTATAGTGGGCCATCTGCTAGAACTTATGGCCATCTCAACCTCTGGATCACCCCATAATAAAAGAGAAAGATGGATGGACTTCTAGTAAATCTTTCCAAACTTGCTTTTAACATGGAGTTTCAGTTCTCCTCAACTTCAGCTTCTGGAGAGTCCCCAAAACATCTGTTGAACAAAAAGAGAAAGCAATTATACTTCAATTTGTTTGAACATTATTCATGCACCCCCTATCATGTTTTGCATGGTAAAAGACATATTCACATAGTGGTATTCTACAGAAGGTGGTTTCAGTTAGTAAAGTGGAACACTGTTATATTAAACCTGTTGAGAGGACAGTATGACTAAAATGATGACTACCGTCATTATAGAAATGAAACACAGTTTCAGAGAAGGGAGTAGGCATGTGTTCTTCTTCAGAGGGTTCAGGCCTGGGACTGAAGGTATCCTCCATTGAAAGGGGCTGCCCTGTCTGAGTTCAATTTAAGGATAAAGATCCCTAAAGCTTTGGAGTTGCCCATTGACAGCAGACTGTAGAGGCACACAGTGCTCCTGGTTGCAGTTTCCCCCCGCCAGTGAGATATTGTATTACTGTTTAAAGTCTATGCAAATGTGTATCTGTGCTTATAAATCAGAACACCCAAAGTCTGTGGAAATCTCTTTTGGTGTTGCATATTTCTCCCTTCTCCTCCAGCAATATAAGTGGCCACCCTATTTCTAGACATGGAAAGAACTGCCTCTCTAATGAGATTGTTACCCTAAGAGGTGTGGGACTTTGAAGTCCACCCACAATGCCAACATCTCCTTAGAATTTGGGGAAATATAGCTCAAAGGAGGCCTGCAAGAGGAGGGTAATGGCAGGATCTTTTTACTTGTGCAATTTTATTTGGATTGTCAAAACATACAAGAAATCAGTCACACTTAAGAACCATACAAGGCCATTGGAAAACGAGGCAAGAGAGGTTGGATAGAGAGAGATTGGGTGGAGAGTGTGATAGTTGCCAATCCTGAAGCAGAAGGTCAAAACGGAGTGGCTCAGACAGTGAGTCTGGAGGTAGGAAGAACAAACAGATGTCTGAGCACCATGTACTACAAATTCCTGGGGCCAGAATTAGGGTTTTAATACCTTATTTTCTGCCCTGAAGAAAGATGCATGGACAAAGCTGTAATGGTTTTCTCATGGGGTTGACAAAGGAATCTGGAATGGGCTGATAGTCCTAACTCTAGGTGACAAAACACTGACTGGAGTCCTGACAATCTCTTAATGTTTTAGCCAGGTAAGGTGAATAGGGAAGGTCTCCACAGGATATGCTTACAGTAGGGGTCTCTGATGGTTTCACCTGGGCAGTTTCACCTGCTTGTTTTCAGGAGTGCCCACAACTTACAACTTTTAGAAAGGATTACCCCAAGCCAATTAGCTTCAGGATTTCCTACCTAATCCCCTCTGAACTTATGACCTGGTCACGTTTGAGGTCATCCTGACCTGGCATATGCTTACAGCCAGCGCACTTTCAAATATGTATTCCAGCCATGAAATATGTCCAGTTGTGAAAATAGCATATCCTGCAGAGTGAGGGTGTATAGAATGGATACAGGATAGTTAATTTTGATAGCTCCACCACCACATAATGGATGGGAACAAATTCTAGGGGAGGGAAATCTATCATAAATACCAAGATGAATAGATGGATTGATAGGGGCCTGTAGTTAATAAAGGGAATCCCAATGGATTGCTCATCTAAAATGACAATTTTTTATTCAAATGGAAGCAAAATTATAGATAAATTGGGGGGGCATATATTGTTTACCAGTTCTGAACTCTTTAAGGCACACCCCACCTTTCACCCCATGTTCTTTTTGCTTCTAGGAGGAATCTGAAATTGTGGATGCCTGTCTCTTGTCTGAAAAGGTGGGCAGCAGAGGTACATTCCTATTTCAGTGTATTATGGTACCAGGAAAGCAGCTTACAGGATGACTGGGGGCACTACATGAGCAAATAAGGCCACAATGTGGAGTGAGTAGCAGCAGCATCTAGTGGAAGCCCTTGGGCAAGATGCCTTCAGTGGACTTCCTCCCCTATTGGCTAACTTCACTGCTGTTGCTCCACTCCTTCACTGGAGCCCAATGTCCATCGCTGCCCAAAGAGAGAGGGCAAACAGCAGCTCCTCCTCCTGGCTCCTGTCACTGCCCATGATCTCCTCAGAGGGGACAGGTAGGAGAAGAGGGACTTGTAGGGTTACTAGTCCGGGAAATTGTCACAGGCTCTGAGATTTTCCAGACTAAAATCTGTGACCTAGGGATAGCCCCTGGCAATCTTGCTGTAAGTGCTATATATTGGGAAGTTGTTGTTGTGTGCCTTCAAGTCATTCTCGCTTATGGCAACCCTAAGGTGAACGTATCATAAAGTTTTCTTGACAAGATTTGTTCAAAAGGGCTTTGCAATTGCCTTCCTCTAAGGTTAAGAGAATGTGACCTGCCCAAGGTTACCCAGTGAGTTTCCATGCCTATTTCCACACTAGACAGTTATAGTGCTATTATAACTCCCTAAACTGCAAACCCCAGGATTCCATAGGATGTTGAAAGTAGAATAATTGCACTATAAGAGTGTAGTGCGGAAATGGCCCCAGTCTAGCATTCAAACCACTGCATCATGTTGGTTCTCATATACTGAGTAACAAACACATTTGCCCACAGCTTATAGTTCAAACACACACATGCAAAGAACATATTTTCCATTTGGAAATCCAAGACAGAAGCCTTAACGAAAGGGGCTGTTTTGCAGAAGAAGATGAAATGAGGGGATTATTTCTTCTCTCATAATGAGTAAACATTATCTGTTACCCTAAAGAAACTAATAACGTTACAAATCTTTCTGTTGCTTTAAAAAAAAAAGCTCAGTGTTACTCCCCTTATTGCCCACAAAATACTGTACACGAGTACTGTTACTCATGTAAACCATTATTTCCAGGCTTGGCTTACAGTTATAAGCCAGGACACTGAGACTAGTTTTTCCAGGACAGACTAAAAAGAGAAAAAAAATAAACAGAAGAAAAAAAAATGCTCAGAGAGGAAGCCTGAAAAACTCACCTTAAGCTATGACCCTGAAGGGAAGAAGCTATCAGTGTGAATTTTATCAGGAGAAAATTTGGGAGGAACTGAAGCAGAGGGTTAAAAACAAAATAAAACCTCACCCTCCACTAAACCCAGGGAAATTCTTCTTTGATTGGTCTGCTGCTTGTATGCCATCATTGACTTTCCTTTTTAATTTCCATAATTCAATTAACCTTCACTCTAATTGTTAAGCCATTTAATTGCTTCTTCCTTGTAGGACTTCTAGAATGGTCTGCTAGACTTTCTCTGTTATGTCCTTCAGTTATGCTGTGAAGTCTCCAGTGGAATAAATTATTTTCCTCTTATCTCACTTGCTTTCACCATTCACGTCTTTGAAAAATGATTTTTATGTCTGTTTGTATAGAGTGACACCAATCAGTGAGGAGCATCATGAAGAATTCAACCTAGCAATCTGAGGTTGAGGGCTGCTACAGAGGAATTTTGTTAGTGCCTAAGCATCACATTCTAGAGTTAGAGCAACCTGCTTCATGAGCTACCATCAGTAGATGAAGGCAGGAATGGTATCTGAATGGTACATCAAAACTTTAAAGACATTGTCCTCTCTTGAAAAGGAAGCGAATGGAGAAGACGGAACAAAGATGGCAACCAGTTATTGATTATTTGAAAGGGCATGACAAGTAGATGATTAATAATGTTAAACATGAGAAGTAAGTTTAAAGAAATAATGAGATTTAGTATTATTTCAAGTTTTTAGAGGAAACGAATATAGTAACTTAAGAGATTATGGAAAAATGGGTAAAGATCCATGGTTAAACCACGCTATTGCGTTTCTTTATTTTAGAAAGATTTCTTGATCAAATAGGTTCTTTTTGGAAGCAAAGAAAGTGCAAGAAAAGGTGTACTCAACATAGAAAAGGCTGAATATAAGGGAATTTCCTTTGCTGAATGTTAGCAGGATGATATTAGACCAGGGTTTTGGCAATGGAGGTCAAAAATTCAATTGTATAACTTTCTAAGTAAAATCAAATCAAAGATGTATATATATGTATGAAAATTCAGTATTAGGTAAACGAGCCTGTAAATCTATTCAATTTACTTTTTTTAAAAAAGACATCCTCTTTCTCTCTCTCTGTATCTATATAATTAAGCTCTCTTTCAACCAGAAAAATAATGTTTTGAACCAGTGGTACAGATATTTCTGAAAGAGTCCAAAGTCTCTGGAAAGATCAGTCTGAAAACAAGAATGGGCAACTTGTGGTCCCCCAGATATTGGACTGCAACTCCCATCATCCTAGTCCACATAGCTAATGGTAAAGGATGATGACTGGCTACCAACATAGCCAGTGATAGCTCAATACCATCTGGAAAGCATTGTGTCCTCCAGCTGGGGTTGAAACCTTCAGGCAATGACAATATTCTTTGATTTGCTGCACATCACCATCACATCTGGAGTTCACTTGGAAATTTTGAATTTGGCTATCTTTAGCCAAAGTGTATCACTAGCATTCAATATCCCCTCAGCCCATATACAAAGTGTATTGCTAGAATACAACCTCCTTAGCCCCCAGTTCATTTAAGATTTGTTTATTTGCCACACAGGCTGAGTGAGAATTTGAACTTGGCTCTCTCTGGTCCCAGTCTGCCTGTATGATAATTTCAAATTGTAAATAGGGAAGCAGGAGGGCAGATAAGAAAAAAATGTCCATTAACCTTCTTATATGAGAGCCAGCATAGGTAGTGGTTTGAGTGCTGGGCTAGGACTCCAGGAGACCAGAGTTTGAATCATTGCTTATCCATGGAAAACCATTGGGTGACCTTGGGCAAGTTACATTTTCTCAGCTTCAGTAGAAGACAATGACAGTCCCTCTTCTAAATACATCTAGACAAAAAAAAAAGTGATATGTTCACCTTGGGATCACCATAAGGCAGAAATTATTTGCAGACACTTAACAATCACCTTTCCTATATGTCCTTGTAAGGAACTATGTAAGTCCTTGTAAGGTGCTATGTTGCAGAGACAATAGGGATAAAACAAACCTGACCACTGCAAAATACAAAGGAGCAGTGATGTATTTAAATCTTTTACTCCAAGTCTTAAGTGAAGTCTAAATCTCTACCTTCAAGTCTCAAGTCCTTGCAAGATACTTTCAAGTCAAGTCTCAAGTCTGAGAGCCAACTTTATACCCCAACTTGTGTTCCAGAATTTCTGGACAGAGTTGAATTAAGTCAATTTTAACTATTTAAGTAGAGTCAACCCTCCACATTTACGATTTTGCCATCTGAAGCTGGAAGCTTTTATGTCAATGGGCATAAAAGAGTCTACAGTTTCAGAAGTGGAGAATAGACTCCTTCCTGCTTCCCATTTCTGAAGCTGGAGGCTTTTTCAAAAGTGGGGAATAGGATCCTTCTTACCCTGACCCATTACTGAAGCTTTAAAGGCTTTTAGAACTAAGGATCTTTCTTCCTCAAGGCCACTGCCTAACATATTTGCTGTTCCCCTCTGAGAAACATGCCCTGTGCTCTGGGGGTGAGTCTTGCCTTCTGCTCTTAGGAAAAGTTTTAGAAGCCTTCTCTGATATGCAGTGGGGACAGGCTGCTGAGCAGACCTCAAGCCTGCCTCTGGCCCATGCCTAACCCATTTGCTGTCGCACACTTTGGACTTCAGGCAGATCATCACATGACCAGTAGGCAAAAGGGGATGGCAGCATTGTTCAAAGTTGTAAGGTTTCTGGATGAATGTGTTATGTTATTGACCCAAGGGCAGCAAGTCAGTCACTAAAAATATACAAGTCACAAGTTGAGTCAGTGCATCCTTTACTGCTGAATTGAGTCCAAGTCAAGTCATTGAAGTGACTTAAGTCCAACTTGAGTCTGAGATAATTGATTTGTATCACTGCAAAGGAGGACCATTAAAAAGAGCCACTGGGATTCAGGTGAGTGTTTAACATAATTCCATGACTGCTCCATTGAATGTGTGAAAGAACCACTACAGATTAAGCAGCTCTACTATCACCCAAGCCACAATATTTTTCAGCAGAGATGTTGGACACTCAGCTGTGAGTCATCAAGACAAGACATCAAGACATCATGTGATGCCTGTGCATGTTTGAATCAGCCCTGAGTTTACATCATACCAAATCTGTGTCTGTCAACATCAGGGAAGGAAGTGTGACACTCCTTTTGGTGTAAACTCAGCATCTACTTTATGACATTCCTCCCACCACCATGTCCCTCCCTTATAGACAGGTAGGAGGAGAAGCTATAGCACTGTTGCAGTTGAGTGAGCAGCCTTGGAAGAAGAAACTTCTTCATCTCCTTCCGATGGCCCCTGGGTCTCCTCCTTAACTTTCAGATGACCCCTGGAAAAGCTCACTCTGTTCACAGTCTGACAGATGGCTGGGAGGTTACATTCTTTGTGGCAGTTACACAGTCACTCTGCCTCCTAGATATGCACTTCTGCTGCAAAAGTCCAGACCAGAAGCAAAGGTGAAAGGGAACCAAAGAGCACAGGACTTTGCACAATGATTGGGGTGGTGGTGGTGGTGATGAAGGCAAAGTCCTTTCTTACAGTTGCTTAAAATTACATCATAGTTTACAAAGTGATGTTTTGGACCACATATCAACAAAGAGTCCTGTTGCACTTCCTTGGACGTGTGAAACTTTTTTGCTCAGGCAATTCCTGCTGAAAGGGGCAATTGTATCAAGGCACTGCAGCCAGGGTCTCGAATCCCATGCTGGGAAAAAGGTTGGGATATAAATAAAAATATTTTGTTTTCTTGTTTAATAAATGCTATTCACAAAACTATTGTGAAAACTAATCTGTCGTCGTCTCAGTTTAAGTCTTTAACTGGAATTTATGAATGCATTCCTGTTCAGCTGTTTCTCACTGAAATTGTTCTTTGAAATTCCTTTGTTGTTTGGTCTTTTAACTCTATAATCCCTTAACTATCATGGTTGGTAGCCGTGGTTGCTGGAGAACTTTGGGAACTGTATACTGTAAAAGGTAACTTTCCCAAGATCAGAGTTATTAAGCCTTGATTTTTTTTATTTTTATATATATATAATACATATATTGATAAAGTGGCTTTATAGTCCATCACAGGCCCTCACCAAACCCAGACAAAGTTACATGCCAGAATATTCTTTGGAATTTTTTGGAAGCCAATATCTTACATTGCACTCTGTCATGAGCTTTATGTATGGAGCACACTGATTTAAAAAAGCACACCTCCACAACAAATGGAAATAAATGCAAGATTCTGGCTCCTGCCATTGCTGCGTGAATGAAGCAGAAAGGGCAGAGCTTTTGCAAAGGATAGCAACTTTCTTTTAAATGCAAATACCTTGGTAATTAACACGGATGGGAAAGGAACCATGGAAAGTACCTGACAGCTAAATGAGAGCTTGAAAAAAAAAAAAAAAGTATTTCCTTATGCTTAACATCAGCAGAGTGGGCTAATTTAGTCTACTGCTTGCAAGAAGCTTGTCTCCTTTCTGCTTCAGGGGAGTTCTGGGTGCTTAGGTGCCATTAAGATCTGCTTTTGATAACTTGCATCACAATTCTAGTGGAATATTATGTCATGCTTAGTTCAAACTCCTAATTGTTATATAATCCTAGTGCATTCGACAAGACGCAATCACCTTTTTTGGGCACACTGAGCAAAGACACATGTTCTGCTTTGTTTAACAATATGTTTTTAGGGGACAGCTCATGGAATATAGTGGGCCCTCCACATTCATTAGGGTTAGGGGCTCAGGACCCTTACACAAATGGAAAAACTGAAAATATGAACATGTCTGTGCGTGTCTGTGGAAATGGGACCATGGCACGGTGGGAAGAAAGGGCACTCAGGATCCAAACCAGGTCAGGGAAAGGAGAGGGAAGGGTGGTGGGTTGGCATGATGGCCCTATACTTCCTCTTTCTTGTCCATCTGCTTCCTTGGGTTTGTGTGGGGCAGCAGGAAAGATTTGTAATGCTGAGAAATCAGGCTACAAGCCATCTTTAACTGGGCAGGCAAAGGCTGGTCAGTGGTGTACTGAGACTCATTGGGTCAAAGTCTTGCCCATTATAGTAAGATAGTTAACTGTTTTGTACTCACAATCACTACTTAGTCATGATTTTGACACTGCTGTTACAATTGTAACCCCCTCCCCCCATCTATTTTATCAGGAATTGGCTGTATGGGGAGAAGGAAGTCTATTCTGTTGGTGGTCAAAGCATGGTTGAATGATGCTTGTGTTCAGGTTTGGAGGAGTCAGGCCAGGATAAGTTTCTTACCTAAGTACTTATTTAAGTATAAGGTGATATAGGATTCTAGCTGTTCTCTTTTCATTTAGAATCTAATCATCTAAACTTTAGATGATGGCAATTATTCCTAAGTTTTCATCAGTGGTGTTTATTTGCATAGTACGCGTAAGTTAGTAAGGAGCAGTTGCATAGCCTCCAACATTTCACAGATGAAAACTGGGACACATGTGGCTGAGCCATATAAGAGTGTACTCAAGATGGCAAAAGTTATTAATGAGGAGGAACACACGAGCTAGGAGAGCAGTTGCTTTTGCCCAAGTCTACTGGGAAGGGCAAGATTCCACCCCCTGGTCTCTACTCCCTGCGGCTGGATTTAATTGAGTGCCAACTACTTTTGCACTTTGATATCTGGTTGCAGCAACTCAAGTAAACTGAGGACAACAGGGGAAAATGCAAGGAAGAGTGAGGAACTGGGACATTTTAAAAGTAGCTGAAAAAGTGGGATAACAGAGGATCTACTGGGACTGCTTCTGCCAAATCCAGACATTTGGAGAGTAGTAGGTTGAAAGGTCAGGGATACTTTAGGTATAGATTTCCAGTATGGCGGGGTGTGTGTGTGCTGCTGAAGTAGATGAACAGTTATACTGTGCTATGATTCTCAAATGTGATATCCACATTCTGTGTAGACTTATATTCTCTTCATTCTCTTTTTAAGGGACATATGTGTAGCTACTCTTGTCAGTTACATGTAGGACTAGTAGACTGAACAGAACATTAGAATCATAGAATCATAGAGCTGGAAGAGATCACAAGGGCCATTGAATCTAACCCCCTGCCATGCAAGAAGATACCATCAAAGCATTCCTGACAGATGGCCATCCAGCCTCTGTTTAAAAACCTCCAAAGAAGGAGACTCCACCACACTCTGAGCCAGTGCATTCCACTATCAAACTGCTCTTACCATCAGAAAATTCTTCCTAATGTTTAGGTGAAATGTCATTTCCTGAAGTCAGAAGCCATTGCTCCATGTCCTAATCTCTAGAGGAGCAGAAAACAGGGTTGCTCCATCCTCCATGTGACATTCCTTCAAACATTTAAACAAATGTTTAAACATAACTATCACGTTGCCTCTTAATCTTCTCTTCTCCAGGCTAAACATACCCAGATCCCTAGGCCTCTCCTCATAGGGCATGGTTACCAGACCTTCTACCATTTTGATCACCTTCCTCTGGACATGTTCAGCTTGCCAATACCCTTCATTTTGTGAGTAGCCAACCTATGGTGAGTAACATTGCCTGGTGGAGTCTGTATCCTGGAGGAGAGCAGTTGCTTTCGTCTGTTGGCCTTTCCTACAAACACTTTTCCTTTAGTTGGAATTTCCCAGATAGGATTATTGGGGAAAGAGGAGGGAAACTGCCTTAGGAATCATTCACACCGCAGCATGTTCCGAGCCTCTCTTGCATCTGCTTCAGACTCTTTTTGATCTGGATCGGCCCCTGGCCTGGCAAGCTGCTGTTTTCAGTTTGACTCTGAAGTGGTCTTGCAAACCACTTGGGTTGACTTTCATGTGTAAAATCAAAGTCTAAAGGTGTGCTAGCATGGTGAGTCCTTCGCCTGAAATCCATTGTTGCCATGGTCACATGGACTGGGGTGCGCTTTAGCCATTTTTTAAAAAACCATCCCTCACACATGTGTACTTATTCGGGCAATATTTTTAATGAATAGTTTTATTTATATATGTGCATATGTGCAGATTTGATTCCCTTGTCAGTTTGTTCATTCATAATGCATTTATTCATACTTTAAACAAAAATAATCTCTGAATGACTACCTTGCATGTCACTCTTTGTGTTATCTCTGCTTTATATAGTACAAGCCTAGGCGTCTCTATTCAGAAGTAAATCTAACTGACTTCAATGGGACTTAGCTCCTAGGTAAAGGCTCCTAGGATTGCAAATTCATCTTGGAAGGAGTGGGGCTAGAGAAGGGAAGAAAGACCCATTGACTTCAACAGAAGTTACTTCCTTCTGTACTGCAAAGGTATCCCTAGTCTGATTTCATTTTTATCTGCCAACCCTTCACCCTTATTCAACCTTGCTGGGGAAAATATGCCCTATACCAGACAGGCTATGTGATTCCTCATATATGTGCAGGGTTGAAAGTTTTTAAGAATCTGAGGACAGACTGTGAATACATATAAGAAAAATGGCAATACTCCCTCCATCCTCATCTGATCCTCTGTCCTCTCCCACTGGCCCCTCCCTGAACTGCAAACCTCAGGACTCCATAGGATGTTGAAAGGGGAGTAATAGCACTATAACAGTCTACTGCAAAAATTTTGTAAGGTTGACACTGGGAGTTAGTGAACATTGTATGGCAACACAGGGCTGAAAATGGGCTAGAAATGTTGTGTGCCATGTGAGCCCCAGAGTGGGGGAAAGATGCATCAAGAGCAGGAGATGGGAAAAGGTTAAATATTCCCTGGATGCCCCCACCTTTGGTGACAAACTCAGGAGTAACAGTGTAAGTTGTGTGTCCCCTTTGCCCATACAGCTAAGTCCAGCCTGCATGATGTTGACTGCTGGCTTGAACTCCAAGAAATTTGGCATCAGCAATAAGGAACAGGTTGGTCTCTCCCGGATATGTGTTAAAGGCACACTCAGGCTGAGAAACTGTGCTTATAACTGCATAGCAGTAGGAGAATATTGCCAGTGCCAATGTGAAAATAATTATAAAGCCTTTGGGAAGAATGAAAACCCTTAAGAAGGAGGCAGTGATTATTGGTTGCAGCCTGCTTACCTCCTCGTATTTATTTAATTAAAAACCACAAAGGTACATCCTGTTGTTGAGCATAGCTCTGAGCAAGAGCCAGGCATCAAAATCCCACCCAAGGTGTAGCCCTGGGAATCGTATTGAGAGAAAGCACACTGAGTCACTGCATCACACAGCACAATTTCCTCCACGCTTGCAGAAGTAATAATTTGACATGGTGGTCAGCGCAGATCTCTCCCAAATCACTGTGACAGAATATTTCAAAGAAAAACTTGGAAAAGTTTCCCAGAATTCCCCTAGCCAGGCTGGTGAGGGAATTTTGAGAGATGTCGAACTTCTCAAGTAACTTCTCCAATTTCTTTTTCAACGTAGCTCCTCTCAGTGGGACAGGAAGGGGAATGGATCTATCTTACTCATATGCCCTCACTGACTATGGGTGTGACTTCTTTTGCAGCCAGAGGGAGATGTGTTCTGAGCAATGGTGTAATGGAGCCAGAGCTATCAGGATCAAAGTGCCAGAAGCATCTAATTAGCAGCAACAATTATTTCATCTGCCACCCACTCTCTCAAGATTCTCTTCCCTTTTTAACTTAGCTGCAGTTCCAGTGGCAGCTGGTGGCTACCATGCAGTGGTAAATAAACTCTTGGTTTTAATCTGAACTTCAAAGACTGGATTCACCTCTGGCTAGAACCATCAAAGTCATCATGGGGGTGGGAGCAAATACCCATTGTAAATTGAAGTATCACCCAAAAATGTGCAAAAACTTTCAAAAACTCAGGGAGAAAACATTTGAAATCACTCATTCTGGCATTCAAGAATGAAATAACCAAAGATTTACATATGTAACCCTAACCTACCACCATAAAAATGAAAACGAAGAAGAAAATGAATGAGCAAATTGACCACATCATAATTTGTAATTTGTTGACCTCTGTATAAATTTGCTGATTCAAGTTTGTATAAAAGCTTCCAAATGAATTTTGGAATTTAAAGTATTATGAAGCAGCATGAAGGTTTTTAAATTTTCTTCCCTTTAAATTATTTAAAAGTAATAGCTTTTCCAAGCAGGTCAGAATTGTCCTTGGAAATGGTGGTATGTTATCCCATGTCTGATCCCACATTCTGATTTCTACAGTCAAAGAAATAAATTTGTTATTATTAAATACCAATCCAGGGCACTGTATTCCTATCTATGGTCATGAAAGCAGAATAGTGAAGAAAGCTGACAGGAAGAAAAATTAATCCATTTGAAATATGGTACTGAGGGAGGTTCTACGGATACCACGGTCTCCTCAAAAGAGAAATGAATGAGTCTGGAGCAAATCAAGGTTGAACTTTTACTAAAAGTGAAGATGACTAAACTGAGACTGTCCTACTTTTGACATATCATGAGATGATGTGACTCAGTGGAAAAGATGCTAACACTTGATAAGTAAAATGTAATGGAAAAAGAGGGAGACCACACTACTGGTGGATTAATTCAATCACGGAGGCCAAGGGACTGAGTCTGCAAAGCCTGAACAGGGCAGCTGATGACCAGAGCTTAAGGAGGTCTCTCTTTCATGGGATTGTCTTAAATCAAAGTCAGTTTGGAGGAAAATAGCAACAACAACAAAGTAATCATGAGCCCATTTATGACATTAACAGGGCAGTCATCTCTTTTCCTATGCATTCCCTGGAAACAATGCACTAAATTATCCAATTGTTCATTCCAGCATATCAGACTCACTGTATTAATTGCTTAATGTTAAATCAACCAATAAGTAAATCTCACCAAAATGCTAATTGGAACTACTACTAAATCACTATTACATTAACACATGAGGCCCTTTTTGCACGGCATTTGCCATGAGAAAGGGCCCCTGGAGCATCGCGCGATTGTGAGGAAAGATTTGCACAGCGCACTCACAATTGCGCGATGCTCCAGGGGCCGGCAGGGGCCGATTGCACACCTTTTAATTTTTGGCTGGAAGCCAAAAATGGTGCGCGATCGCGCATTGCTCCAGGGCCCCGCACACACTTACCTGGCGTGCAGAGCCTCCAGTGCCATGCCGGTCATGCTTCCTGCCCCAGCGCAGCCTAGGAAACTCCCAGGCTGCACTGTGGAAGGAAGAGATGGGGCTCTTGCACGAGCAGGCAGCTCGTGTGGAGCTGAAGGAACCTGGACATGAGAGCCTCTCGTGCGATCCCTGCACCCCAGCACTGGAAAAAGGTAAGGTGCGGAAAGGGTCATAGTGTCGTACCAGTGTAGAAGCCAGTGTGATATACTAGTGTGATTGTTGGAATGGGACACTGAGAGACCAGGATTTGAATACCCGTTTGACCATGAAAACTCACTGGGTGACCTTGGGCAAGTCACATTGTCTCAGCCTTAGAGGAAGTCAAAGGCAAACCCTCTCACCCCTTAACAGGTTCACTTTAGGGCCTCTGTAAGCTGAAAATGACTTGAAGGCATACAGCAAATATCATTTCTAAGAAAAATCTGAATTTCTTTTTGAAAACACATAGCAGGAACTGTGTTATCTAGTCTCTTATAGAAATTCCAATCCATCCATCACTTTATTTATATCCCACCTTTCTCCCTGGCTGGGACTCAAGGCAGCTTACAAAAAGACAGAACACAATAAAACACATATAGTTAAAAAAAACATACAAAACCAAGATTAAAACAGTACTAAATAAAAATTAAAAGCAATTAAAATCTTTAAATCAGAAACAATTGTTGTTCTGGTGTGCCTCCAAGTCATTTCCAACTTACGGCAACCCTAAGGCAACTCTATCATGGGATTTTAATACAGCACCATAAAAGCCATCTCTGTTAAAATCAGTTTTCAAAAGCTTGCTGGAAAAGAAAGGTCATAACCTGTCACTGAAAGGAAAACAGAGAAGGAACCATTCTAGTTTCCTAAGGGAGGGAGTTCCAAAGTGTGGGAGCAGCCACAGGGAAGGCCTTTTTCTGTGTCTTCACCATCGGTACCTGTGAAGGTAGTGGGATAGTGAGAAGTACCTCCCCTGCAGATTTTAGAGGTTGGGCAGGCTTGTGTGGGAAGTACTGTCCTTCAAATAGCCTGGACCTGAGCCTTAGAGGGTTTTATGGGTCAAAACCAGCAGCTTGAATTATTTCTGGAAAAAGATTGGTAGCCAGTGGAGCTATTGCCACAAGGAAGTTGTGTTTTTCTTGTAACCAGCACCCTTTAGTAATTGAGCTTCAGCTCTTTGGATCAATTGAAGTTTCTGAGCACTCTTCAAAGGTAGCCCCATATAGAGTGCATTACAGTAATCTAATAGGGATGTAACTGAGGCATCTGCCACCATGGTCAAGTCTGATGTTTCAAGAACT
This sequence comes from Ctenosaura bakeri, assembly GCA_948474755.1. Classification (NCBI taxonomy): domain Eukaryota; kingdom Metazoa; phylum Chordata; class Lepidosauria; order Squamata; family Iguanidae; genus Ctenosaura; species Ctenosaura bakeri. Next base: position 291,433 of record CAOLHI010000122.1, on the reverse strand, counting down.
TGATGCCACTGGTGCACTAGCTTTAACTGCAAATGTGCTCCTGGCCACCACAGAAACCTGAGGATCCAGGGTCAGGGCTGAATCCAGAAGTACGCCCAAGCTGCAAATCTGTGTCTTCAAGGGGTGTGTAGTTTTATCTAACCTCATCCAACACAGACTGAACTCCAGTTCCCTGATCTGTCTCATCATTGGCCAGGCACATCTCTGTCTTGTCTGGATTAAGCTTCAGCTTGTTTGTACTTATCCAGATGTTTTGCCTTTAGTACCTTGGACCACTTTGTATGGCTACACTTTTACTAAGAATCCTCCAAACAGTGGTGCAGGACAGAAAAGGTTGCCTGAGTTTGAAACATGGGGGAAACGCCCCCACCAAAGTTCTTTGAATCTAAGGTAGGGCTCATTATACACTCAAGAATTCAGTTTATGAATGAACTAACTCTGAGTCTTAGTGGCATCTGTATAAGCAGCTACCATTTCACTGTTACCAATTTAAGTAAAAGCTAAAGTTGGAGCACTGTCAGGTTGGAGATGTTTGAAGAAATGAAGGTTTAACAGAAGAAACCCCCTTTCCAGAAAGCAGGTGTGCCTAGCAAAGGCAAGCAGTGAACTTCCATACTCATATCTCCCAGCAGATGTCACCTCAATGCAGAGCTAGGAGAGCAAGAGGGAAAGGGAAACTACCTACAAAAAATTTCATCTATGCTTTTTCATTAGAGACATTGAGACATTGTATCTGCTACTGTGGTGGTGAGACATTTATTTAACCGCTGTGTGATGGTTGGCATATTAAAGGGATTGCTAGGGGCAAAAATAGGAAAGTAATGCATTTAATATGATTTCCTTTTTCAAAAAAATTACATGGAGTAGGAAAATGGCAGCATTTGCTAAGAAGAGGTTACCAAAGATGACATGACTCAAAGGGTGTTATTTGGTGAACCAACATCTGACAGTTTCCAATATGACTGAACAAAACCATTTTTCTCAGTAATATCATAATGATAATGAATGCCATCTTTTGGAAACAGCCATTTCTTAGTCCCTCTCTTCTTCTATTTCTTTTAAAAATTTACGTTTCCTCTGGCTATTCTGGAAAGTAGATATATCTTCCTTTCAACTGATCCACACAAATATTTCTCTTTCTTTCACTCTGAGGAAGTTTCAAATGCTGTACAGTATCTGGTGTTCCCCCAGCCCCATTTCAGTACAGGGTCAAACTGATTATATAAATAAAATAGCAGAATTTATGGTTGTTCTGTACAATCAGATCCTTCATTTGCATGTCACTTTGAAAGGACAAAAAATTCTAGATATCCTCAGAGAACTCAATTATCCCATCTCCATATTTTGTCCCCTCTTTCATTAATGTATAATGAAATTTTATTATAACATACCATTGTCTGATAACAAATGATGAAATTTAAATCTGGTTTGTGAAACGAGAGAAAAAGCAGAATGTCAACTCACAATACTTCTCAAATTATCGTTTTTCTCAAAAAACAAAACAAAAAACCCTAATTCTTACAGCTGGCCTATTCCTTACGCAGAGAACAGAAAAATGCTGCAACTCAGGGCCTTTCCACACCACACTTTATAGTGCTATTGTTCCACTTTCAACATCCTATGGAATCCTGAGGTTTCCAATTTAGGGTTTTCAGTTTCCATGGCTGAGTGGGTATTTGAACCCTGGCCTCCAAAGTCACAGTCCAATGTTCAAACCACTACACCAGGCTGGGTCTCAGTATCCTAAGTACTCGAAGGTGATAATAGAAGAAGATTAGCTGTCTTCAGGTAGAGGGTGTGCCAGGGAGCCAAAGTAGTAAAGAACAAGGGGCTGTCACCATCAGGATTGCTTGGATGCACTTTGCAATTAAAAGGAACAGACTGGGAATCTTGTTTTAGAGGTGCTCAGATAATCTGGGAGCTCTGTATTTCGCTGCCATTTACTTTGACTGGTGTTCTGTTAGAAGCAACAGGGAAAACTGCCTGTCACCATGATAATGGTTGACTACTCTAAGGCCCAAGTAACAGGGTGTGTGTTTCCTCTGTTCATTAGGTTAAAGGGTTGATTCCATGAACCACACAAACATGATGACACATGCCTGCTTGCCCAGCCACTGCCCAGTATGCAAAGCCATCCTGAACCTTGACAGAATATGAAGCATTCCTGCCCATTGGGCACCACCCTTGCGATATCTTTTCTTATGGTTATTTACAGCTAACTTTTGACTCCTGCATTATTTTTGCCCTTGTATAACCAGATTGATATAAAGTAGTCAAGGGGCCAAAAACTGCCGTGAGCTTACTTGTTATTCTCCTAAGGAGCCTAATTTTAGTTCTCTGGTTTCACCCCATCCTGGGACAAGCATCTGGGCCACTGAGTCCTTTGGATCTTTTGTTCTGAAAGCTAAAATTATCCTTCAGTTTGACAGTGGTGTGTGTGTGTGTGTGTGTGTGTGATTTCATCACTGATCATCATCATTGCCATCAGCTGGTGATACTACTACTTCTTTTTCTTCCTCTTCCTCCTCCTCCTCCTCCTCCTCCTCCTCCTCTAAAAACCTGCTTAGACTCCAAGATTGTTCCTTGTGATCCTTTTCCTAACATGCTTCTCTATTCTGCTCTGGCACTTTCCCCATTTTTCATGGGCTAGGATCTACCATTTCTTGCTTTTAATCACCATATTGCCTCATTTGGCTAGAGATGGAATGGCCATCATGCAGACTCTGATGTTTTTGCAGGTTCTTTCTGATCACATATCCCCACTCAATGTCTCCCTGCCATTGTCGTCGTCGTCGTCGTCATCATCATCATCATCATCACCACCATCATCACCATCATTTCATATGAAAAGTGAGAATTACCACTTGTGAAAGCTTTCAAAGGCAGTTTTTCTTCAGAACTAGGCACAACCTTCCCTGCAGCCTGTTTTGCCCCAAAAGTTCTCCAGAAAAAACTTTGTCAGAATCACAAGTAGACTTCCAGACACTTCTCTTTTTTGCTTGAGGTATGTATAAGCCAGCAGGGCATAGTAGTTTGAATGTTGGACTATGGCTCTGAGAGAACAGGGTTCAAATCTTGACTCAGTCATGGAAATCCACCGAGTGACCTTGGACCAGTCATACTCTCTCAGCCTCAGAGGAAGGAAAAAGCAACCTCCCGCTGAGGAAATCTTGCCAGGAAAAGGCTGGTTTGCCTCAGAATGGCCGTAAGCTGGAAATGACTTAAAGGCATGCAGCAATAACTGGCAACAAATCTCAGGAGCTGAAAATTGTCTCCTGGAGTTTGGCCACTGTTGGTCTGAAGGGAACCATTTGCCTCATTTGCACAGACAGAAAGCCTTACCCCTTCTTGATAAAGCACTCAAGGAGCCCAAAGCTCCCACTTCTGACATAGCAAAGAAGTATTGGAAGAATGTGCATTATTATATTATTAAAACTCTTCAAATTAATTTTCTAATGAATCCTGAAATATATTTGTTAAATATACTTGATGTCAAATACTTTAAAAAGAGTTCATTGCGAAAAATGATAATCTATATGGTTACAGCAGCCAGACTGATATTTGCACAAAGGTGGAAACAAAAAGAAGCTCCAGATATTGATGAGCGGTTATGAAAATTATATGATTTAAATGAATTAGATAAATTGACAACTATATTATCGGACAAATCCATGAAACTATTTAATGAAGAATGGAATCTAATCTCCCCTCTTTGGGAATCCAAATGGGGGAAAACAGCTACGATTGGGTTAAAACTATGGTAGAAAAGTTGTGTGACAGATTAATATTTTTAAAAATATTATTTTTTGTCTAGGTGGAGGTATCTATATAGGTAGGATAAATAAGATAAAAGCAAGAAACGCGAAGCTAAGATCAAAGACTCACAAATAATATAATAAAAAATGGATTTTGAAACTTGGAGGTAAGAATCCTATTGATGTAGCTTAAACATATCTAGTTAAGGTAGAGGTTTACTTTGACATACTAAATAAATGTTAAATTTTATTGGTAAATGCTAGATAAGATATAACTGACTTTGAAATAAGAAGTGTAAACAAGGGAAGATTACTAGGTATGTATGTATATTTTATTTTATTGAAATTATGCTGTAAATTATGAGTTTGTTATTTATTATTTTTTCGTACTTTTTATCTTTGTTACTGTTGTATGTGAAATTGGTGTCTTTTCTTATTTGAAAATCATCTATGGATATATCTCTTGTTTGAAATTCCTTATTTTTATTTTTATTTTTATATTTGTTTTAATGGAACAATAAAAAGAATTTTTAAAAAATCTCCCACTTCTGGTGCTTTGCAGAGGACTAGGGCTTGTGTGTGAGCATTTCGAATCTGATTATAGTGGTCAAGCAGGGAATCTGGAGCAGGAGAAACTGCTACCAAAGGTCTCAAGCCAAGAATAACTGTTTCAAGCACTTCTTAAAACAGGTATAGGAGAAGCTCCATTTTTAGGATCCTTCTAGATTCTGCATTTGAACCAAATTGAGGTTACTGTGGCTCAAAGTTGTCATTGTCATTGCCATCTTTAAACACTGACCATTAAAATTGGCAAAGATATGATCTGGAAATCCTGATTAATCTTCTGTCATCTCATTTTGTCAGCTGCATTTAAAATATCCCAGTTTCTCACTCTGTCCCTCCTCCTCCGCCACCTCCTCTCTGCTCCATCTTTGGTTTACTTCAACTGCTGCAAATTGAGTTCAAAGTAGAAAAGTAGTTTGCACTCAATTAATTTAACAGGGGGAAGAGAAGAGGAAGGATGAAATCTTGCACTTCACAGTAGGCTCTGGGAGGGAAAAGCAAACTGCTGCAGGTTCTCCCAACGTGTGGTGTTCTTATTAATAACTCTTAACATCTTGATCACACTCTGTTGTTGCTTGGCCCCACATGTCCTGACTTTCATCTGTGGAATTTTGAGGGTAAGCCAGTTCCTCACCACATTAGAAATCTCAAGATTTCATAGCATACAATTGACATTTAAAGTGTGAAAGGGCTCCAGATTGTGGGATGGAGCTGTGTCCACATGCCTTTAAACCAGGCCCAAGCCTCTTGGGCTACAAGTGGATGGGGAAGTGTTTGTGTGCCAGCTTAATCACCCAAGAAGGCTCTAGCCACAGCAAGACATGTTCTACTTTGCCATTTCCACAGTGCCTCTTACCACATTATATTTGGCAAACACCAACTTCCACAATCTCTATCTCTATCTTGACCTATCTGTTATCCTTATTTCAACAAGTATACTGGTCCCTGTTCTAAGAGCACTAACTGAGCTATGTTTCTCTTTTATATGCTCTTGTGTTTGTGTGTTAAGGACAAAACATGTTTAAAAAAAATCGAGGCTGTATTTTTGGATTATGGTTAAGCTGATTTTCCTGCTTTTGAACTGTGTTCATTGAAACACAGTTTCACGGTGGGCCACACCTTGGGCAAACATTTCTTTAGTCCTCCATTCATTGTTATTTGTGTATCCCTGTGTATTCATATATGTAGATGAATGAAAATGCCCAGCAACACTTTTCAATGTCAAGAGCATATTAGATCCAGAGTTTCCTGTTTAGTACCATTGGTTTTAATTAACAGCTGTAGTGAGAGCAGCCAGGTTATTTAGCAGCCAGGCTCCTTGTTAGAATTCTAGGGAAGGGAGGAAAATACAATGTTCAGACCACACTATTCCCCCATGGGGAAGGGTAGAGGATTCCCTCATGGCTATTGTGTGGGATGATGGCCTCCTGGTCAGAGTTATCCAAGTAATGCTCATCAAAAACCTCCTCTCAGTCTCCACTGAAGTGCAAAATGCTAAGTGTGCACTTAGATTACAGGGAAAATGCCCAAAGCTGAAGAGCAAGAGAGTCATGCATCTGCATGTCAATGCTTTCCATTCCATTTAAAACCTCTGTAAAATGAATGAATCTTCTTGTGTTTCCAATAGCCATGTACTTCTACCTCCCAGAGGAGGGTCAGGTTTGTTTGTTTCTTCTCAATGAATGCTGAATTGGCACAGATGTATCTCTGTGTCTGCTATTCCCAATAAATGTACTAGAGACAAAGGTTCTCTCTCTCTCTCTGTGTGTGTGTGTGTGAATGAGAGAGAGAGAGAGAGAGAGAGGGAGATCTGTGTTTGTCAGGGTCCTTAAAATGGAATGGTAAAATTGTAAGTTTGTGGATTGTGTGGTAGCTTGACTTTCAGCAGGGGAAACTGGCAGAATATCTAGGTTAATGGGTACTGAGATGCAAGAATAGCATTTGATGAGGACAAAACATAAAGGAGAAAAAGGCTCTGAGAATGAAGGAGGAGGAGGGGGAGGGCAAAGAGGGAAGATGGTTCTTTAGTCCAAGGGATTCGAATATGGTTGCCAGCTTTCAGGGTCTGGCTTGAGTTTTCAGTTAAAGTCATGAGGGCAGAGCACCATCACACAGTCTAGGACTTTAAGTGTCAAACTGCCCAAGAAAGGGCCAGTTAGTTGCACACAGAGCAGGGGCAGCTTGGATTCAAGGGAACTTGCTTTTCTGTTCTTAATGAAGTTGAAATGTTGTTACCTGTCTTTTATTGGTCTTTGTCCTAGGTTGCCACATGGCCAAGAAGGGGAGTGGCATCTGCATGCATTGAGATCCCTCAGTTCCATCCTAACTGACAACAGGGTAGCACTTGAGACAGAATATAGGCCTGTGACTCTGACATTGTCACTTTTCTTCTCCTATATGATTTTTAACATCTTTGCCTGATGAAGAATCCAGTGAACCACTGAAAGTTTGCATTATGCATTTTCTGCATTTTAGTTGGCCAATAAAGATATTGTTCTTCTATGGCTTTTGAATTTTGTTGTATTTTGTTGCATAGCCAACATGGCTACCCCTGAATATGTTTCTAGGTTCACAGGTCATCTCTAGACAGGAGACAAGGGTGCAAATTCTCCAGTTACGTTGGACTCATCTTTAGGCAAAAGGAAAGGACAGGGTGCAAATATCCAGCTCCGCTAGCAGAACAGCAGCTTGTTACAATTTTCAAGACTTAATTCATTTCTTGCTGCAACTTGCAAATATTTTCTAGGGCAGTGGTTCTTAACCTGTGATCCATAGACCACTGGGGGGGGGCACAGTATTCTCACAGGGGGTCTGTGAAGGCTTGAAGAAATGTAGGAAGAAAGAAAAGTAAAGAAGGAAGGAAGGGAGGAAGGGAGGAAGGAAGTTAGTTAGCTGGAGAGACAGATGGACAGTCATACCTTGATCTCAAAGAGGAGTCTTTTGCTGGTGACAGACATCATTTGTACAAAGTTTCATTACAATATCTCATATCATTCAAAAATAACTGTTCAATAGCAAAAAGGGGGCTTACAGCAGTAGAGGAAGACAAGCTCATAGAAATATCCACAGATGGTGCTCTGAAACTACAGTTCAGGAAACAGTCCCTTCCAAATTTCTGGGCTCACTTACAAGCAGAGGGCTATGAAAGTACTGATGCCTTTCATAATGGCGTAATTGTGTAAAAGTCATTCTCAGCTCTCATTTATCTTAAAAAGAAGTATAGAAACAGTCTGAACACAGAATACAAGTTTTTGCTATTAAGCCCAGTTTACAGGGCTTGCAAGTAAAATACAGCACCAGCCTTCTTATTAATTAATTAAAATAAATAAGTAATATTAGGCCATGGTTCGGTATTCCAGTATTATTTTGTTGTTATTTTAAATTTGCATGGAATCGTTTCAATAAAAATATTGTAACAGGACTGTGTGCATTTGCTTATTTCTCCCTTCTCTCAAATTTGAAGACCCTTGATGAGCAACTTCAAATAAATATTTGATGTACTTTAGGGCTTTAAATCTTGAGTTAAGTCTTGGTTGTCTGTGACAACCAAGGGAGTCTGTGATAAAGAAAATATTAACAGCCACTGCTCTTGGGAGGAGGTCTGTGAATTTACTTCTTCCCTCCCTTCCAGTCATTGTGGCATGAGGGCTCACCTTCCATTCTGCGTTTCACCCACATTTTGAATAGAAGCATGTAGGCTAGATTAAATGTTCTTTACCCCATTTCTGCAGGTGAGTAAGAAGAAATAATTCCTTCATTTCACTTTGATCTGGAAACAGCTCCTTAGCTGAGATCTCCTAGTGGAAAGGCATGTTCTATTTCTCTCTCTCTCTCTGTATGTTTGAATGAAAAGCTGTGAACAACTGTGGTTCTTAATGCATAGCACCTAATGACATTGCTAAGGACCATTCCTAGATCTCAGGTTTTGGTCTGGAAACCTCAGGACACAGGACAATCCTGGATACTCTCCAATGTCTCCATTTGGTAGGGATAGTCATGATTAATCCTCTGCTGTCCCACTTTCTCAGCTGCTTTTAAAATGTCCCAGCTTCTCTTTCCTCTTCCCACTTTCCCCTTTTCACACTCAGCTCATTTCAGTTTCAGCCTACTGAGTTCAACGTGCAAAAGTCATTTGCACTCATCTTAGCAAAGGGAGAGGAGAAGAGAGGACAGAATCTTTTCATTCCCAGTAGGCTGAGGCAAAAGCAAACCACTGCAGCCTCTCCTTGCTTGTGTCTCCTTCCTTATTAATAACTTTTGCTGTCTCTACCACACTCTGATGTTACCTGGACAAGTTGCTTCTGTGAAATGTTAGAGGTTATAATAGCTCCAAACCCTGAACTCTGGCTAATTAAGTATAACAATTGTTGCAGGAGAAAACCCAGTAACTGGAGCATAAGCAGTGAACTATTATGAGATATGGTGCAGACCTGACCTCCACACTGGAAAGCGGGTTCTGAAAAGAAAAAAAAACCCCTACTGTTGGTCTGGATAAACTCTCTTTTCCACTGATTTTTATCACTGTTCATTTGGTTAATCTGCTTTGCTTAGCTTCCCACAGGTTCACTTGTCAGCAGCATCTCCACTTCTGGCACTGCAAAGGGTTTCCTGATTTAGCCTTCAGAAGGTGGAAACTATTCTGGATTGGCTGCTTGGTAACTGTTTTGCCTGTATCCGTGCACTGACTTTTAGTCATCCTCTCTGACTCACGCATTAGCTGGTGTTGGACTGCCCACTAAGGCCTGGCTCTCCCATCAGCAAAGGCTGTGGACTTCCTTGCTGTTCATAAAATGCCCTCAGGGATCTTTTCAGGGGCAAAACACACAGTGGTGGTGATGTGTCACTCCTTTCATTTGAAAGTAGGCATTCAAGTTGGCACACATCTTGCATGTAGCCTCCAAAACAGCTGGTACACCAATACACTCTCACTGATGAATTCCCATCATACTCTTTCCAGATTGTCAAGTAAAAGTTTAGACCTGTGAAATGAATGAGTAAGTCTTCCTTGAGGTACAGAGTGCATATTGTGATTTAAGCTGGGCTCCTTTATTTATTTGTATTTTATTTGTGTTGTTTTACAGATGTACAAGTACATGTGTTAGAGAGTAAGCAAATTTAAAATAAAAATAAAAAAGAAAGTATGTAGCAAAAGGTCAAGGTAAGGGGTATGCATATTTCCTACGAGTGACCCCACCCCTCTGACAACAGAATTTCTTCAGAGATGTGTTTCAAACATCAGATTTACAAAGTACGCCTGTGTTTAATTTCTGATCATTAGTCACCAAATGAAGTGGGCTAAAGGTCAGATACATAAGTGCAGAAAAACCACAAGCCGTGATAAACAAATGTCTTTCACCACTTAGGAGACCATTGTAGCAAGGAAAAAAAAGTGCTATATTTATGTATGTATATATGTGTGTATGTATATCGTTCTTTTCTCCTGAATGGGATTCAAAGAGGCTTACAACGTTAATTAAAACAGAACAGTTAAAACAATACAAAGTACAAAAGTTTTTTTTTTAAAAATATATAGAACATTCAACTGAAGCATTTGTTAAAACATTCAAATTATTTTACAACACTTAAAAATGAAATGTTTCTTGAAACACTAAGTTACAGATCACTCCACTCTGGTCAGCTAAGGCTGGAGTCCCTGCCTGCTGGGAAAAGGACAACTGAGGGAGGCAGATTCAACCTCCCTTGGGAGGGCTTTCCAAAGCCTGGGAACAGCCACCAAGAAAGCTCTCTGTGATGTCCCCACCAAATGAGCCTGGAAGGGTGGTGGGATTGGACAGAAAGCCCTCCACCAAAGATCATAAGACTCAGGCCCTTTCTGCACGAGGTGAGTGAATCGCTCCATGCTGTTACTTACCAGCTCTTCTTGGGTCCGGAGTAACGCACACTGTCCCTTGAGCCCTTCCGCAGGGCTCCTCCATTGGTGCATGGCAAACCGGAGCAGTGCGAGGTCTGTAGATCTGCACTGGTCCAACTCAAAATGGCGGCTTCCGGCGGGTTTGTGGGAGTGGACCAACCATTGATGCTGGCCACAACCACAGCCCGTCCTCTGCTGATCGCAGGCTCGCATTGGTGTGAGCCTGAGCATCTGCACTGGTAAGTAGGAATGCAATGGTGCATTCCAGAAAATGTAAAGACCAGAATTTTCTGGTCTTTACTTAGCGCAATGGAAGACCACTTGGGGCTGGGTTGGATCAGACTGAGGTGTGGAACTCGGTTAAATAGTCCAATCCAAGATGCGGATGACCTTCACGCCAGGACGCATTGTCCCGTTTTAACTGCCTCGTGAGGAAAGGGCCCCAGGCAGGCTAGTATGGGGAGATGCAGTATTTCAGATTGTCTGGACCTAAGCTGTATAGGGCTTTTCAGGTGAAAACCAGCACTTTGAATTGTGCCTGGACCAATAGCCAGTGAAGCTGCTTCAGCAAGAGAATTACATGTTCCCTTATAAACAAACCCAGTCAGCAGTCTAGCTGCAGCATTTTGAATTTCCTTCAGTTTCTGAACTTCAAAGGCAGTCCCATGTACAGTGCATTACAATATTCCAACTGGGATGTAATCAAGGCATATGTTTCCATGGCCAGGTCTGGCTTCTTGAGAAACAGGCACAGCTTGTGTGAACACACTCCTGGCCACTGCCAAAATCTAGGCATCCAGGATCAGGGATGAGTCCAAGAGTATGACCAAGATATGAACCTGAGATTTCAGGGGGAGTGCAACCTCATGCAAAGCAGGTTGAATTCCTGTTTCCTGATTAGCCTTCTGACTGACCAGGAGCACTTTAGTCTTGTCTAGATTAAGCTTCAGTTTGTTTGCTCTCATCTGTCTGTTATTGACAACAAAAACTGATTTAGCACCAAGACAGTTTCCTTGGAGGAGATATAGAGCTGAGTGTCGTCTGTACATTGGTAACACTGTACCACAATTCTCCAGCAAACAGCTTCCAGGGGTTTCATATGTATGTTAAACATCATGGGAGGCAAGAGAGAGCCCTCAGGGACATAACAGGCCAATAGCCAAAAATGTGAACAAAAGTCCCCCAGTACCATCTTTTGGGTTCCCCTTTCCAGGAGGAATGAAGCCACTGTAAAACAGCGGCCTCAAATATCATCCTGGGGAGGTAGCCCAGAAGGATACAATTGTTGATGGTATCAAAAGCCACTGAGAGATCCAGCAGAACAAACAGGGACACACTCTCCCGGCCAGTTTTCTGTATACGTCATCTATCAAGGTGACCAGAACTGTCTCTGTCCTATAGCCAGGCCTGAAGCTATATTGAAATGGATCTAGACAATCCATTTCACCTAGGGACTCTTGGAGTTGGGAGGCCACAATATGCTCCAGAACTTTAACCTCCCCCCCAAAAAAAAAGGGATATCAGAGATGACTGATAATTGTTTAATAAGGTCAGATTCAGAGACAGTTTTTTTTTTTAAGAAAGTTTCTTTCAGTCAGGACAGAACTCTGCTTCGCTGCAGCAAGGCATTCCTCACTTTGCTTACTCACTTAGCCAGTTCCCCCTCAGCCACTTTAATAAGCCAGGAACGGGAAGATCCAGCATAAATGTGGTGGCTCTCACATCACCAAGAATCCTGTCCACATCCCCAGGCTGCACAAACTGAAATGTATCCAACAATATGGACAAGCAGGTGCCAAGGTTACATCCACCAGATCTGTATCAACCACAGCATCCAAGTCAGAGTGGATCTGAGGGATTTTATCTGCAAAGTGTTGTGCAAATTCTTCACAGCGGACTGCTGAGTATTCTTCATGGTGCTTCTGTGGGGCTCCTTCCCCACAGAAGCAGCATGCTCTGAGGGATAACACTGTGTGGATGCAATGGTGCCAGAGAAGAATGATTTCTTTGCTGCTACCACAGCCATGGAGTAAGCTTTCCAATAGGATCCAGCCTGTGTTGATCAGACTTACTCGAGGAAGCAGGGGAAATGAGGCACATAATAGGTAGAGAGGTGGTACAGGAATACCTGGCCACACTGGATGAATTCAAGTCTCCAGGGCCAGATGAATTGCATCCTAGGATATTAAAAGAGCTGGCAGAGGTCATTTCGGAACCGCTTGCTATAATCTTTGAGAAATCTTGGAGGACAGGAGAAGTTCCAGCAGACTGGAAGAGGGCAAATGTTGTCCCCATCTTCAAGAAGGGAAAAAAAGAGGACCCAAATAATTATCGCCCAGTCAGCCTGACATCAGTACCCGGAAAGATCCTGGAGCAGATCATTAAGCAGTCAGTTTCTAATCACTTAGAAAGCAACGCGGTAATCACGAGAAGTCAACATGGATTTCTCAGAAATAAGTCATGCCAGACTAATCTTATCTCTTTTTATGATAGAGTTACTAGCTTGATAGATGAAGGGAATGCTGTGGATTTAGCATATCTCGATTTCAGTAAAGCCTTTGACAAAGTTCCCCATGACATTCTTGCAATGAAGCTGGTAAAATGTGGGCTGGACAGGGCTAGTGTCAGGTGGATTTGTAATTGGTTGACCGACTGAACCCAAAGGGTGATCACGAATGGCTGCTTTTCATCCTGGAGAGAAGTGACTAGTGGGGTGCCACAGGGTTCTGTCCTGGGCCCAGTGCTCTTCAATATTTTTATCAATGACTTTGATTAAGGAATAGAGGGCATACTCATCAAATTTGCAGATGACACCAAATTGGGAGGGGTTGCTAATACGCCAGAGGACAGGATCAAAATTCAAAATGACCTGGATAGATTGGAGAGCTGGGCCAGGGCGAACAAAATGAAATTCAACAGAGAGAAATGTAAGGTCCTACACTTAGGCAGAAATAATGGAATCCACAAATATAGGATGGGGGACACGTGGCTGGATAGCAGTACGTGTGAAAGGGATCTAGGAGTCTTCATAGACCACAAGCTGAACATGAGTCAGCAGTGTGATGCGGCAGCCAAGAAAGCCAATGCAATTCTCGGCTGCATCAATAGGAGTATGGTGTCTAGATCGAGGGAGGTACTGGTACCACTCTACTCTGCTTTGGTTAGACCCCATCTTGAATACTGTGTCCAGTTCTGGGCACCCCAATTCAAGGAGGACATGGTCAAGCTGGAGCAAGTCCAGAGGAGGGCGGCCAAAATGATGAGAGGCCTGGAAGCCATGCCTTATGATGATAGACTTAGAGAGCTGGGTATGTTTAGTCTGCAGAAGAGAAGGTTAAGAGGGGACATGATAGCCATGTTTAAATATTTGAAGGGATGCCACATAGAGGAAGGAGAGGGTTTGTTTTCTGCTGCTCCAGAGACCAGGACAAGGAGCAATGAATTCAAGCTGCAGGAAAGGAGATTCCACCTGAACCTCAGGAAGAACTTCCTGACAGTCATGGCTGTCCGGCAGTAGAATATGCTGCCTTGGAGTGTAGTGGAGTCTCCTTCTTTGGAGGTTTTTAAGCAGAGGCTAGATGGCCATCTGTTGGGAGTGCTTTGAAGGTGTTCCTGCATGGCAGGGAGTTGGACTGGATGGCCCGTGTGGTCTCTTCCAACTCTACATTTCTATGATTCTATGATTCCATCATTGGTGCTCTAGTCTCCATCCCACCCATTTCACCACCATCAACACCCTGGTGAACCGGGGGCTGGTTCACTAAATAATATCATCTAGCATGAGCCTTAGAAAGTAGACTAAAGTATAAGTAACTGAACTGTGTGGCAAATATGTTCTTGTCAATTTGATCCATGTGCTCATGTCAAATTGACTTTATGGAAGAATCCAGATCTGAAAATTAATGAGCCATTTTTTAATGGAAGGTGTGGGCCAATAATGGGACTGTTACCTTAAAGCTACTTTGGGCTATTTCTGCCCTACACGATTATCCTAAGGGTCTTTTCACATAACACAGTTATAGTGCTATTATTCTCCTTTCAACATCTTGTGGAGTTCTGGGGTTTGTAGTTTACTGAGGCCAAAGAGCTCTCTGGCTGAGGATTCTGAATGTCCCTCCCTCAACTGCGAGCCCCAGGATTCCATAGAATGTTGAAAGTGGAATCACAGTACTATAACAGTGTGGTGCAGAAATGGCTTTAGCATTGATGATTAGTTGCTGCCTTTTTCAATTTTGCAGGAGCAATTTAAATTACCTCTGTCAGCTAAATGACAGGATTCAGAACTGAAACTTTTGTTATAATTTAGATTTGGCTCTGAATCTGAGGTTCCCTAAATACTGGAGACATTAATTGAGGCCAACCAAGTATCCAAACCATATATACATAATTTTTGATTATACATAAATAAATATGACATGTGAAGTTTACAGCAAGAATGGAATAGAGAATTAGAATATCCAAGTCTGATTAATCAATTGCCATTGGTTTTAATATCATTTTGGGAGGAAATAATCACATGAGTAAATTTGGTTTTGGAAAGTTCCATGATTTTCATGGGCATGCATGTTCTTTTCAATTATTTACTTGTTCCTTGGACATTAACAAATGGCCAACAAACATGGGTTTTCTTCACTCTTTTGACTGCTAAAAGATTGATTCTTTGTTACTGGAAAGATAATTATTCCCCACCTCTTATCTAATGGATAGAAGATCTAGCAATGCTTGAAACATTTGACAGAATGATGTACAGATGACATTTACAAACGTTTAACTTATAGTTAAATTTATAGTTAAACATTAGGTCAGCTTTTATAGAAACTTACGACTAATGTGGTTATTTTTCCTCCTTTTGCATTTTTTATTTTCCTGCTTTTGTTTTACTGGAACATTAATGATTGTATGTAACCGAGTTCCCTTTTGAAAATAAATAAATAAATAAATAAATATATATATATATATATTTATTTATTTAAAATTAGCAACAGGTGATGATGGTGGGGTCTTCAAAGCTGTGTATGTGATCGGATTGTTAGAATGCTCTAGTCAGGCTTACTGCTGTTATCCTTAACACAAAATGTGTAGCAGCATCCTTGTTCAGCACATAGAATATTTACTATGCTGGAGCTGCGATCAGATACATATATGGAAATTGTGCTGAGAGTCTTTTGATCCAGGAATTGGATTGGAAAACTCCAGGGGCCCTTTCTAAGGTTATCATCTATGCTTCAGAGTTCAGATGTAAGCCATGTGTGTCTGGGGAGGCAGCAGTGGAATGCCTTTTAAACTCAACACTGTCTTTTTATAGGTAACAGTTCCCAACAGCATGAAAGTTGTTACTCCCCTCTCTGTCTCTGTTATTCTGAGCCTGGAGGGGAAAAACTGCCTGTTTTTCCTCATATGAAATACAGAGAACTGTTCTTTTCAGTCTGTGTTTGCTTGTGTATCAAGCTGTTCGCACAGTCCTAACCCCTACTGGTAGTCCCAACTTCCAAAAGGACAAATCCATGTGACTATATTCATAGGTGGCGCAGTGGTTAAATGCCAGTACTGCAAGCCACAAGGTTGTGAGTTCGATCCTGCCCGGCTCCAAGGTTGACTCAGCCTTCCATCCTTTCGCAGGTCGGTAAAATGAGTACCCAGTTTGTTGGGGGCATGTATAGAAATGTTTCAAAATACATGCTATTTGTAAGTTGTTCACCGCCTCGATCCATATGGAGAGGCGGGATACAAATAAATAAATAAATATGTTGACCCACCATTTGACAACTAATCTGATGTGTCACTAGAAGAATTCAGAAGAATTAAGCAGAATGAGGCAGTTGCTGCCTGATTGAACGCTACTTGGTAACCCCAGCTACAGCAGGCTTATCAGCCCACTTGCTGAATGGAGAGGCAACAGGTAGGTAAATCCTTCTGATTCAAAGAGTTTTCTTTAGTTTGGACTAACAATAGGATTTAGGCTTCAGCACGCTCTCCAACATTTCACAGATGTAAATTGGGACATGTGTGGGCAAGCAACATCAGAGGGAGGTCAAGATAGCATAAGTTATTAATAAGAAAGAAGTCACAAGCTAGGAGAGGCTTTTTGCAGTTTGCTTATACCTCAGTCTATTGGAAAAGGAAAGATTCCATCCCCTTTTTAACTTTCCCTTGCTGAGTTGAGTGCAAGTAACTTTGAACTCAGTGTGCAGCAACTGAAGTTTGCTGAGAGTGAAGGGGGAAAGTGGAGGAGGAGACAGAAGCCATTTCTGCACTAGCCTGTTATAGTGCTATTATTCCACTTTCAACATCTTATGAAAACCTGGGATGTGCAGTTTAGAGAGGGGCCTAAACTGCATTTTAAAATCAGCTAAGACATTTTAAAATCAGCTGAGAAAGTAGGACAGGAGAGGTTTAATTAGAATTGGCCCTGCCAAGTTGGGACAATAGGAGGGTAGGCCACAGACAGCTGACTGGAAGTGTTGTGAAAAAATCAGCAAATGGCTATATATTGATTATCATTGTATTTTACTCTTAGGATGAGGGAGAGAGAATGGGTGAGTGAGTTGTGGAATGTTTTGTCCCAGACGCCACTACATAACTAAACAGTGTAGCATCTTGACTTGAGATTTGTCAAGATCTCAGACTGCAAAATGTTTTGGGACAGGCCTGCCCGGTCACAGTGGACACAGTGAAGTGATTATCTTGCCTCACTGGATTGCTAATATTCCCACCCAAATGTTGACGATAAGAAGCCAGATCATCCCCATGAGTCTCTAAATGAGCATTTCCACACAGGAAATAGCTTGCATTCTTTGACCCCAAGTATGCTTGCAAAGGATTACAAGAGAGGTGGTGGTGCAATCATTGCAGAGGGGCAGCAGTGGGGATGAAGGGCAGGGGAAGAGGAAGAAGAAGCTCCTAAAGCCCCACTCATACTTTAACTGTTCATTAGTTACCACTCATGATCTGGGGCTCTAGCCTTTGAAGGAACATTTAATTCAAGCATCTTGCCAATCAGACTTTTTAAGGAATAAAAGCTGCTTGAGAGATGTGACATTGTAACATCCAGAACGTGGGAAATAATATTCAGTAGGGAGCAGAATTTGACCTGGGAGGTTTGTACAAAGCAATGGTCAGAGCTACCTGCAAAGCCCCCCTTGAAGACCTTGTCCTCAGAAATGGCTGCAAAACTTCACAGAATGTGAGAGACCAACTTTATATTTCCAGAGGGCTGCACTGGCCCCCTCAAATATGCAAAAAATCAGAACTGGAAACTGGAAAGTAAGCTAAAGAAGAAAATAAAATAATAAACTAAAAGAATTAAAAAAACAAACATCCACCCACTTCCAGTTTTAATTTTAGGGGTTTGGCCAGAGGGTAAGGGCTAGACCTTTATTTAGAGGCAACAATGGCACACACCTAGAGGCTTCTGAGAGCAGACGAATCCATTTGGGACCATTTCTCCTGGGGGCCCTCAGGGTAGGAGACACAAAAAGATTCCTGAGGGCTGTATTATAGTTGTGAAATTGAAAACTTGGAGAGGGCTCCTGTCCCTCTAACGGTTCTGTATAAATAGGAAATATCAGCAGCTATTGCTTGTCACACAGCCAGGTAACAAGTAATACTTGTTTAAATTCCACCATCTATACAGCCATTAAAGGTGCAAGATCTCTTTCCCATTTTCACTTTGGCAACTCTGCATGCTGCCTGTGAATTTGTTGTTGTTGTTGTTATATGACTGCAACTCAGCTCCAACTTATGGTGTCCATATTCTTGGGTTTTCCTGGCCAGATTCCTTAAGAGGAGATTTTCCAGTGCCTTTCTTCAAGGCTGACGCACCCAAGGTCACTCAGTGGGCTTCCATGGCTGAACTGTGAATTGAACTCTGGTCTCCAGTACCCTAGTACAACACTCAGACCACTACACCATGCTGCTGGCTCTCTCTCTAAATACCAAATGAAAGTATCGATTTCAGTCAACTTAGCTATGGTCATTTCTGCACTACGCTTTTTATAGCGCGATTATTCCACTTTCAACATCCTATGGAATCCTGGGGTTTGTAGTTTGGGGAGGGGCCAGCCAGTTCCTCCCCAAACTGCAAACCCCAGGATTCCATAGGATTCCATAGGATGTTGAAAGTGGAATAATCATGCTACAAGAGCGTAGTGCAGAAATGGCCTATGTGTTTTCTCTGTAAAATTAACACATAGTCCTAACTCATAAATTACAAGATGTACTCATTTCTGTCTTTATGAAGGGCCCAAACTTTTATTTTTGTGTGTGTGGGGATTTTGTTCTGTTTAAAAGGGAAACCTTTCCAACCTGGAATTAGAGGACATCCCTTATAATGGGGGACACTTGTCTCCCTGACAAAGGACAAGCTTTCTGGTTCTCAAATAAAAGGCATCCTTTACAATGAGGGATACTTGGCAATCTTAGGTGGACCTAATCTGGTTATATAACAATTTTTGTTGGAAGTTTGGGAAAACAAATAACAGGACGAGATATAGGCTGACCTTCTTTCTATGTTGCAATGGATGGGGCATAATGCCGTCCTTGCATAATGCCCTCCAGGATGTTGAGAGTGGAATAATAGCACTATAACAGCATAGGGCAGAAATGGCCTTAGAATAATATTTTAGTTTCCTTAATATTGGCAATAATTGCTTTGATATTGGTAATAATTTAATTTTAGAATAATTTAATAATTTAATTTTGGAATTATTTAAATTATTTTAGAATAATTTAATTCTATTTTAATGTTGGCCTTTTGTAAGCTTTTGCCTATTTTGTGCTTTACTGTGAATCACCTTTGAGTCACATTTCTGGGAAAGAGGCAGGATATAAAGGAAGTTTAATGGTAGTAGTAGCAGCAGTGACAACAACAGGGCAGGAAGAATAGCTCCTTGATCAATGCATTTAAAAGGACATATACATGCGTATCTGTCACCAACAGTCCATAGATTTGATTCTCACTCTAGTTCTCCTTCTGGATACCAAGGTAACTAGAGTTGCCAGACTGAAAACTGGAGAGCATAATTTTTATACTTTTAATGGTTGTGCAGAGGAGGGAATTTCAGCAGATCTTGCTTGTCAAGCAGCTAATCCTGGCAACACTAGAACCTGCAACATGCACAACACTTATTTTTAATCAAGTTTATCAAACAGATTTTTTAAAAAGTCATTGCTACTTGAGAGTCCCTTTGGTCTGTTTGGAGTTTAGCTACAGAGTGCCAAAATGAAAGCATTGCTTCCCCAAATAAGAATTCCCCCCCAATTAAATATTCCTTAAGCCCCAAATTTCTAGCAGTGCTGAGATGAAGACACTGAAAATGGTTTACATCTATAATTCCAATATTTGCTGAACACCCTTGGTCACTTTGCCGGCCCTTTTTCTTGAATGCCTAAACTGCATTTCTAAAGGTTTCAACTGAAGTTTTAAGTTACTGCAGTGCTAGAAATCTGTAGATGAAAATTTCAGCACAGGAGGGGGGCAGAATTCATATCAGTAATCATTCCCCCTCCCTACACCCCAGATCTGCTCCTCTGCAGCATTGTATACAGAGAAGACAGCTTTATTTCTCCTTAATGAGCCATTCTGTGCAGCACCCAGCATATTATGCAAGAAAACTCACTGTGAGCCATTTCCCTAATCAGGTGAAGAAATTCCATAATGAGCTCAATCATCATCATTTTCTGTAAGCCTCGCGTGATGAGGAAAAAGGCAATTCCAGCGGAGTCTTATGTAACAAACAGGCAATCAGATCAGACTAGGATTATAGCCTAGAGAACTCTATGTGGGCTAATTATTCTAGTTTGGGGACAGTGGCTCCAGTCAGAAGTGTTCTAATTACAACTGGCTTACTAGACATCATTAGCCATGATTTGCCTCTGAAAATGTTCCAGCAGAGGAAATATAATCTTTGGTGGCTTGACTTGCTGCATCAGTGCTCCCTATTGATGACAAGGAAGAACTGGGCACAGGAGAATAGGAAACGACCTATTATCGAGTCAGCCCATTAATTTATCTAGCTTAGGCTGTCTACACTGACTTGGTTTTTTCACAATATACTACAGGTGTAGTGCTACAATTCCACTTTCACTGCCTTAGCTCCACTCTGTGGAATCCTTGGATCTACCATTTAGGGAGGAGTGTTTAGAATTATCAGCCAGAGAGCTTTAGTGCATCGCTAGACTACAAACCCTAGGGACTCCATAGAGCACACTTGCAGCAGTTGTAGTGGAATCATAGTGGCATAAGTGTGTAATGTGAAATGGTTTCAGACAGAAGTTCTACTCTGTCCTATCTAGAGATTCTAGAAACCAATGGTGGAGCTTGGCGTGCCTGGAGGGGGTTGGGGCTGCGGCGTGGGGGCGTGGTCACAATGTGTGGGGACATGGCTACTAGCCAGGATGCCTGAAAAACATTTCCCCCGGGGCCCAACCATTGCCATTGCCCCCCTCCCGCCCCTACGTGGCTACTAGAAACTGAGCTACAGACTACTTTCATGTAAATCATTGGAAAAGGCGTTTTGGACCATTGGCCATACTGGCTGAGAGAATTCGAGGAGTTGTAGTCCAAAAATTTATTCTTTTAAAACTTTGCAAAGCCTGTGCTTTGCCACTGAGCTATGCTCCTTCTCTGTTGAATGAACTTTAACTTTACTCATTCAGAATATATAGGTTGTAGATAGCTACTGAAGAGCACCCTCTGCCAACTTTTCCACATGTAGAAGCAGCTGGATCTAAGATAACTGGGATAGTTTTTCTTTCTTTCTGTCATGGACTAGGAATCTTGTGCAAGCCATGACTTGTCAGGCTCCATCCCTGTCATTCTTATTTGAGGGTCCTTATTTTACATTCTCTATAGCTACACTTCCTTCCTTCCTTCC
Source organism: Ctenosaura bakeri (assembly GCA_948474755.1). Lineage (NCBI taxonomy): Eukaryota > Metazoa > Chordata > Lepidosauria > Squamata > Iguanidae > Ctenosaura > Ctenosaura bakeri. The sequence goes on along the minus strand of CAOLHI010000122.1, from coordinate 270,368 downwards.
TTCCTTCCTTCCTTCCTTCCTTCCTTCCTTCCTTTCAACAAATGACACACTTTCTGGGCTCACAAAGACCCAGTCCATGAAAGTATATGCTGCAATAAAATAGTCTGATTTTTCCCCTCAAAGTGTTTTAATGTTTCATGAATGTATTTTAGAATTCAAAAAATCAAGCTGAAGGATTCAACTCTAAAAATTTGTTTAGAAAAATGAAAATGATCCTATATTTCCAAAATGACAATCTTCTCCCAGAAGTGTTTCTCCATAATTCTGTTAAAAAATAATAATAATAATTCTGACCAGATCCCTAAGTGGAAAATGATATCCTACCTTGTATTAATCTTGAGGCCAGTCTACTCTCAGCTGCTCTGGGCTCTGTATGAACAAAGGGAACTGGGAAAGTGTTACATCTGTCTTGCAGATATAGGCCCTTTTCGCACGTTACTTTTCTCCTGGAGCTATCGCGTGGTGATCCCGGGAAAGCCTCTCCCAGGAGGGAATTGTGTCTGCTGCGCTCTCCCTCCACACCGGCTGCCTGCTGGATGGGAGGAAGCGTGATGGCTCAGCTCTTCCCTTCCACAGTGCAGCCCAGCAGTTTTCCAGGCTGCGCTGCAAGAAGAAACGCAGCTTCCTGACATTCCGCATGACAGGTAAGTGCGGGAGGGACGCGGGAGGACTGCACAATCGCGGGTCATGTTCGAGAGAAACCCGAACATGATAAAATCTGTGGTTGCAATGAGATGGCCATGGGATGGCCAAGGGATCATGACAACATCCTGTGGCCATTTCGCATTGGAGGTGGTGTGCGAAAAGGACCATATTTAGAGCATCATGCACTAGGCAAACACTGAAGCCTGAGCAAATGAAAGTGGCTAGAACTGGGATTCCCATACTGTAATCAGAAAATTTTACAAGTTTGGTTTACTGGTATATTGGGGGGTTGAAGAAAAGAAACTTTATAAAGATTTAATCTGTTTGATGCTGAGTACAACATGTTTGTTCCTGCACAAAACAAGACACAAAAGATTACATGGACAGGTAAATGATGTGTGGGAGAGTAATAATTCATGACAGACAACCCCAGATGTATATCAGCAAAGGGCACAGCTAAACAGGTAGCCTAATACAAATATATATATTTAATTTTTGTGTTAGTTCTATCATCATTGACTTATGCAGGAAGGCACATTTAAGAGCTGTAGTATCAGGATCCCTCAAATGAATGCATACACTTTCGAGGCCTTAAAATTCTACAAAGCTGTACTTGCTGGATCAAATGGTTGACTTCTAAGATTAAGAATGCTGTCTGAGACTATTTAAAGTTCCACAAACTTTATTTCTTTGGTTTTTATGGGACCAAAATGATTGCTACAGCCAAATTTGAGATGGTTCAACTTGCAAAATATTGCTTTACAGGTAGTTTGTGTCTGGAAACAATTTTTTAATTGGGTAGGTCTTGTTTCATTTCTATTGCATATCTGTACGTGGTTTCCATACTAAAAGATGGGAAGTTTTCATTTTGCATGGTTTTCATTTGGACGTATCTGGTGGTGATGTTCACACTGGACACAAAATAATACTTTGCACATTTATGGAACTCCATTAATCTTCTCTCTGCTTCTCAGCCTCTTAAAATGGTTGGCTATACAACATTCCTTGAAAATCTCTGGTGATTTACATGAAATATAAGTGGACAACACAAAAAAAAGAAAAAGAAAAAAAGAAAAGAAAATCTCTGGTGAAGGCGATTGCACAACAGGTAGTCAGGACATTCCTTTCCTGGAACAAGCATTCTGAAATGTTGACACTATATTCTGGAATGCTTTGTGTGCAATCATTCTTGAGGGAATACAATGCTTTTCTGCTGGGTTGACTGAAGAGCACAGGCTAGCATGTTGCAACAGAACAGTGTGAGAGCCACTAAAATCTACACATCTGTAAGTTGTTCACTCATATACTATGCAAAGAGGAATCAAGAAAAATGAGAAGGAAAAGGGAGTGGGTTTCACTATAGCAGGTCATTTTTAGGTGACGCATTTGGGAAAAGAGCTTTTAACTCAATTTTACTATGAAGAATCTCCTTCTACAGAGGTTTCAAGGGATACCAAATGTCTGAGGAATGTCATAAGTGTAGAAAATTAGAATATTTTAGGGCTGATTGATACAGGAGATGACTCCTCTCTCCTCTATGGCTCTCAGTCCAGAATGTTAATTCTTCTTAAGTCCCACTGAAATCTAAGGCAGGTAAGTTGATCTCTTCAATATTGCTTTCATTACAACTTAAGAAACTCATGTGTTTCCTCCAGACTGGGTCCTATGTGTTGGTATTTCCTTCCTCCACATTCGGGAGAAGCATGAGAATCAAGCTACAGTCAGCCCAGTCCACATTTACCGGTGAAGCATTCAGGGATATGATTATTCATGGATTACTATATATGCTACTGCTTTCCTATCTCAGTCCCGGCACAGCTGATAAATCAAACAAAACAAAGTGTATATCTCCCAGCTTGTTACTTACTTCCAAGCAGTAAGCAAGGAGTCATAAATAAAGTCCAACATAAACAAAGTCTGGCAAGATTTCACAGTAAGGGAGTGTCCAAGGTCAATCTGAGCATTTGTCAAGGCATCCAGCAAGGTAGCAGGTCAGATAAGCTCTGACAACTCCTGGAGGGGAAGAGCGAGCTAAATAGACCCAAAGCCTAGCACAGCTATGCCTTGATTGATTGTTGCCGGTTATACATTCTGAGAGAATGATGCTGGGTCTTTCTTTACTGCCTGTGCTGTGTGAAGCTGGGTTTAGGTAAGTGTTCTTCTGTATCTGAAGAGGCAGGACTCTCTATTGGAGCTGTCCCCATCCCCTGTTCTGTTTCCGGCACTGCAACCTCTCTCTGTACAGCAGGCCCTGGCATGCCTTCTGTTTCAGCCTCTGGTGTGGCCTCTGCTTCAGGCTCTAAGTCAGAGTCCATGCTCTCAGGGCATGACAACCCCCTCTGCTACTGCCCTGTACCATTTTTAACAGGAACTTCAGTAACACCCGTGTCACTTAGAGGAAATCAAACTGGCAGGATGATTGGGCCCAGCTGCCATGCATTCCCTTGCTCACATGCATGGGGAAGGGAAGGGAAGGGAAGGGAAGGGAGGGGGGGGCATGTGTTTCCTCCCACTCCCCACATCCCATCCCATCCCCTTCACCACCCATCTGCCTGAATGAGTAAGCTAGCAAGAGAACACATACACAGCTGGGCCCAGGTAACCTACCAGTTGAGTTACTTTTTTTGTGCATGTTAAATACAGGTTTTTTTGTGGGTTGTTTTTTTTTTTTTGTATGTGTGTTAAATATAGCTTGTGTTATTCATGGTTTTTCTACTTTTGTGGGTGTCCTGTGCCCAGTCCATGTAAAAGTGGAGGGCCAACTGTACGTGAAAAGGTCAGCCTGCTACTGTGTTAGTCTTTAAGGATTCCCACAGAATTTCATGCCTGAGTTAGCAGACCTGCAAATGAAACCTGTGTTTATCTCCCAATAACCAGCCATAAAGTAAAACAAACTTTGCATGAAAAGATGGTGAGAGAAATGTGTGCGATGACAAACAAGATGTCTTTTGCCATTTAAGCAAGGTCTGCTGCTAAATGCCATCTTGGGTCCCATGTTGAGAGAAGGATGAGGAGTAAATAAAAAGTAAATAAAGCATAAGAGCCAGTTTGGTGTAGTGGTGTGGGTGCTGTAGTGCTCTGGAGACCAGGGTTCAAATTCCTGCTTGACCATGATAAACCACTGAGTGACCTTGGGCAAGCCACACTCTCTCAACCTTAGAGGAAGGTAAGGGTAAACCCCTCTGAGCAAATTCTGCCATGATATGATAGGGTCAGCCCAAGGTCTTCCTAAGTCAGAAATGACTTGAAGGTGCACAGCATCAACAAATGAAATTCAGAACAGAACATCTTATGCAGTTTGACTCTTAGATGACATAAAAATGTAGATGGACTGCAATTTGATCCTGAAAGGCAATTCATCACTGAGCAATGGTTGGATGATGCCTTGGGATCCGCCGTATCATCCTACCAGTGCTCACTTGTGAGTGATTTCAGCATATCAGTCTTCTTATCAGTAAGTTTCTGAACTCTGCTGGACAGATACCTCATTACATTTCTGTACTACATTACATCAGATGGATTGTTGGCACTTAGTATGTGTCCAAATGTAGCAGAAAATCACAGAAACGGAACATGATATTGCCTGCCAGAAGACCGCACAGCTGCACCTCCTATAGCAGCTGCTACCTGAAGATCATAAGCAAACCTTCCATCTGAAACAAGTGCTTGTGTGCTTGGACTTTATTTTTAATTCCAGGAACTTGGACACTTTCTGTTATTTTACTGAGCTGTATTGCTCAGCTAGCTTTACTGGTATGAAGAACTTTCTGAGAAGCCCATGCCAACCACGGTTAGTTGACAGTCTTCAGATCACAGCTGAATCATTTAGTTAATAGGCTCCACCCTGCCTATTTGGGCACACTGTGCAAGATGAGCATCACCAACCAGGCTACTTGGGTCAGTAATTTCCCTGAGTGTCATTCTTGAGATGACACACACACACTTTTACTGCCTGCTGATTGCTCTCTCCTTTTCTCCAGATGGCTTTGGGTGTGATCATAGTAATTAAAATCTCCAAAGGAAAAGATAGGGCTTAAGAATCTGGGTTAGTAGGAGAGGAACTGCCTGACTCACTGAGGCTAGTGTAAACCAGGGTGAAATGTGCAACTGTGTGCTCTGCAGGATTGTTCTCTTTGTGCTGTTTCTTGGGTAGCACATACAGGTGCAGAAGCATGTCTGTATAACTGTCAGAAAGCTGGGGGAAGGACAGTAACTGAGTGGCAGAGAACATAGTCTGCATATACAATATCTAATATCTCAGGCTGAGTCCTTGGCAATTCCAGTTGATGAAAAATAATTTCTGGCAGCAGGTGATACAAAAGGCCTTGAGATTGCTTGGAGCCTCTGCCATCCAGGGTAGACATTATGTAGCTAGAAAGTCAAATAGCTGGACTTGATGTAAGGCAGAGAACTGTGTTCCTAAATTTGGTTCATGTTGACATTTGCTGGAAAGTCTTAAGAGTGTTTTTCTCTCCCTCTTCAACCAACCAACTACATTAGGTAAATGAATGTATATTTATCCACATTTCTGTTAATTACCAGCACGACCATTTAGTCAGAGTTTTATTGCTTATGGCCAAAAGGTTTTGCTAAAGTTCAGATATGTAAGTACAGTTCCTAGAAATGCTATGGCTGCAACATACAGTACATAAAGCTAGCCTCTCTCATTGAAACCAAAATAAGCAATAAAATAAAGAGTAAGAAAATAAGATAAGGCATTGCCGTGACAATTCAAAGCAGTCTCTGAATTTGTTACCTCTCTCCTTGATCTAGGTTATGGCAAAGCAGAACATCTACCAGACTGGTTGCTGTTAAATACTCAAGCTTATCATTGCTTCCATTAGCGAAGCCATCCCATTTGGCCCAAGTGACCAGTGTGCTAGTTCTGGCAGCAGAGCTGGGGACATGTTGTTGTTGCTGTTGTTGTTGAGTTTTTGAACTACAGGTCCCCAAATTCCTCCAGCTGGCATGACTGTTGGGGCTAGGGAGTTCTGAGTTCTGGGAGTTATATACAATCATAATAATAATAAGAACAACAACAAGAAGAATCATCATCCAGGCTTGGGGCAAATAACACTACTGTAGGTCCAATAGCTGTTTGGAGAGATCTACTTTGAGTGTTGCTTGATTGACATCATTTCCATGTTCAGAAGGTTCATGAAAAATGCTGAAGTGTCCTGAAGGTTCTTTGGTCTTAGATATTTTGGCATCCCCTCCCGCCCCCACAAGATAACACTAGTGAGCTATGCAAACTGGCATTTGCTCACACGATACACTTTCCGAACACAGAAAAAAAATGGTTGTTCTCAGAAGATGTGCCTTTTCTTTTTAACAACAAATAGGGTCTCTCCTTTTCCTTGTGAGAGACAGCCAACTTTTCATAAGGCAAACATTGCATGATAATCCTTTGCTTGGTCACATCAAGCCCTCAAGGCATTGCAGTGTATGCGAACATGTAACTTTCCTTCCCGGACCCCTTTCCATACTCTGTGCCTGAGGGATCCGTCCATCAAAGAGTAATTTCATTTCCACGCTATTTTGGCCCATTGGCTGGCTGAGTGTTCTACTCTTACAGTCTATTAAAGCATGCTGCCAATGACCTCAGGTTGAAAAGGGTTGCCGTTTGACCATTAAGGAGAGAGCGGGTAAGAAAATTGCTGTGGCTGAACAATGGAAACAAAAGTGCATTTGCTGGCAGCGGTGAAAATGGGAGCCAGGGGAGCTGTCAAAATCATGAGCTGGTGTGCAGAAATCAGCTCACCACCCCATCCTTTTGTTGAGAAGCGTGATTTTGTTGCACGGGAGAGGGTGAACCTCCACACAAACATTAGGGGTACATTAAGGGAGGCAGGTGGGCAGGGAGGGCAGTTGGGAGAAGGAGGGAGGCAGAGGTCAGAACACTTAATAGCTAAGTGCTTTTTTACCCTTGAGCTTTGAAGGGGGTGGCTGGGCTAAGGAGGGTTAGACTGAGCAGGCTGTCTTAACTTCTAACCAAGAAAAGTCTATTGAAGCAGACTCCCTCTCCTGAGCATCCAACAGAAGAGGACGGCAGTGGTTCTGGATTCTGCTGTCAGTCGGGTGCTTAATCCAAGCTCACAGTCAGAGCTTGGAACCCTTCCTTTTGTGATCTACACTTTCCAGAAAAGAAACTCCCTCTTGAATTCTTCTTCTACATACATTACACACATATCAGTTTTCCTGAAATTTAATTCCACGTTATTTCTCTAGGATTTTTGTCAGCATTCACAACCTTCTAACCTCAAGTATAATTTACAGTGGCTCCCCCCCCCTTTCTTTCTTTCAACAGCGATCTGCCTCAAAAGGAAATGAAAGTCATATATAAAGGCACAATTGAGTTCTAAAGATGAAGATGGCTTCAGTGTTGGGTCTGGAAAGCTGAAAGCAGACCTGCCCATGGACAGCAAGGAAGCCTGGTTGTAGATGGTTTTGTCTTGAGGCGGAGGGCTTGGAAAGATGCTCACAGACAGCAAGGAAGCCTAGTTATGAGTGGTTTTGGCCTACAACTTCCATGAGTCCTAGGCCATTTCTGCACTAGACTGTTATAGTGCTATTATTGCACTTTCAACATCCTATGAATCCTGGGGTTTGCAGCTTAGGGAGGGGCCTTTAAAATTCTCAGCCAGAGAGCTCCTTGGCCTCAGCAAACTACAAACCCCAGAATTCCACAGGATGTTGAAAGTGGAATAATAGCACAATAACATAGCAGTGAGGGACTATGGGACTTGTGCAATATTTGGAGAGGTGCTATTGCTCAGCTCTGGTTTAGAAAATGGAAACATAATATGACATCATTCTTTCTTACTTACAGCCAGCCCAGAGACAGGAAAACAATGGGATAAATTACTAGAGGATGCCAATGTATCCTATAAATGTTAGAACCCAGTTTGTATACAGAAATAAAACTAATTAGCATGACAATCAAGGCAGGAAGATGTTCCAAGGCAGAGGAAGGAAAGAGTGATGAAGGTCCAAAAAACAGGAAATTGGCCCTCTAATTTCTTACCTTTCATCAGTGGGCTAAACTGCATTCCTAAATCTCAGGTCTCTTGATCTTTCTTTTAGAGACAGTTGCAGCCTGTCACTATTGGACTGGGGCAATAGCTCTGGCTGAGGGGGAGTTTAACCCTTTGTCTCCCATGTTGTTTTCACAGGTGAGATTCAGATTTTTCCTCTCAAATATGTTATCTCAGCTTGGCATGGTGGGTGGGTGGAGAGAGATCATGTTTGGTCCAGCCTTCCCCCCTTTTTTTTCATTGAAATTAATAGCAGCTCAACTGTGTGGGTGCACACATAAGTCTATGGCATTTTTGATAGAGAAAAAAATGTGGAAGGAGTTAGATATCTATCTCCTAATACTGCCCTGATCCAATTCTGCCCCCCCCCGCTCCCCACAATTTCAGTTACACTTTTGAAGGAAGTCCAGAAAGCCACTAATGTTTATCTGCATCTATGTTGGACCTTAAGAGTCACTAATTTCTGGACCTGTAAGCCATCCTCTGAGATTTAGGGATACATTTAACAACCTTGCTTAGCTGGAACTGTTGAACTATTTGAGAACCTGTCAAACTTGCGGCTGATTCAGTGCAGAGGGTGACCATCTGTTAGGTGATGGGAACCTCTCCTCCCCCTCCCCCTCTTTCTTCTTTTTTTAAGTCTCTGCATGGAGAGCGATTCTTAAATCGTGAGACATTGCACTGCAGCTGTCCAAAAGCTGTCACTAGAAAGATTACCAGCTCTGGTACCAAAATACAATTGCTCAACTATTATTATGAAACAACTCATCTTTATTTAGTGTCTCAGTCAACTGCTTTCCTCACTCCCACCCTGCTCAGGCAGACTTAAATTTTGCAAGGCTGCTAACCAGTTTCTTCCTGGTGTGGAAATCAAATACAGTTGATGTAGGGGCTTTGCTGGATTTATTGAGGAGATTACCTGACAGGTGCATGCATTATCCAGACATACAGCTTCTGCACTTGTAAAACTTCCAGGAACACATGTTAATCCATACTTCCCCTAGTTCAATTCAGACTCTTGCCTTAATCCTCACTGTTGAGAAACCCTGTTCTGAAGCAGAGGTGGAGTTGTCATCAATGAGATGTTCTCACTTGTCGATGTTCTTCGACAATACTGGGGCCCAGATGGAACATGGATCTTCGCATGTTCCAGGAGGGAAATGGCCAACACATGGCCTAGGTGTTCACCAGGATCTTGCTTTTTTTCAGAAAGAAAGAAAGAAAGAGAGAAAGAAAGAAAGAAAGAAAGAAAGAAAGAAAGAAAGAAAGAAAGAAAGAAAAAGAAACTTCCTGCAAGTGAAATTGGCTGTTGCTGGGTTTGCATAACAGGCTTTAATGAGACCCATGTGGCTGTAAAGCAAGGGACAGGGTCATCTGGAAATGTCTTACAAGGAGCATCTTTTCAAGCCATTTCCTCCTACCTGAGGGTATTCCATAACACACCAAAGGCCACTGAATGAGTATTGCATTCAGAACTTCTTTCTCCTCATAAAATGAGATGGATCTAATTCAATAAAGAACAATGCAGTTTAGACATAAAGAAGACAGTTATGCCTGACCGCAAAGTAGACTAGCTGCCAAAGTTTCCTCAGAGGTGAAAGTTTGAGATTTTGAAATGGCTGACAATGACTGCCAGTCAGATGAACAGTTCTCACGGCATTTAGTGCACATGACTGTGCTCTTGGAACTTCTTTAACCAGCTACTGAAAATATAACAGAATGTAAAAAAAAAAGGCATATAAATAGTTGTTAAGTCATTGATGGATTGATTGAATGAGTTCCCACTTCATTCTACAGCTTCCAAAGCAGCTGACCTACAATTAAAAAGACAAGGCTTGACCTTTCCCTCAGGTTTACAGTCTAAAAGAGAGACAACATAAAAAGAAGAGAGGATAGGGAAAGGAAAGGAAAACTTAGTTTCTGACTGTTATCAGTTTCCTCCATCTTTTGGAATGGGTACTGAATGACACCCCGGAAAACAACATCTTTATCACACTAGTTTTGAAGGAGTTTCATGATTTAACAAAGCAGTTTTTGGAACCATGAAAGGTGTCGGTTTAAAATGGACAAGTGATATGGTCCCAGCTCTAGCCAAGGCCTCGAAAATACAAAAAGTGACAGCATGGCCATGAATTCTACTTTGTGGAGGATGGTCCTCTATTTCACTGCTCAGTCTAAGTCCTGTTTAAAAATAATCATAAAATGGTAGAGTATGCAGGGGCCCAGAAGCAGCCCATCACCAGGGGCCCTTACACACAACACAAGTATAGCACTATGATTCCACTTTAGCTGCCACAGTGCCATCCTATGCAATCTTGGGATTTGCAGTTTAAGGAAGGGTGTTTAGAATCCTCAGGCAGAGTTCCTCCAATGCCACAGAACCCAGGATTCCACTGTCAGACTGCTCTTACCATCCAGAAGTTCCTTCTAATGTTTCGGTGGAATTTCTTTTCCTGTAGTTTCAAACGATTGCTCCTTGTCCTAGTCTCTGAAGCAGCAGAAAACAAACATTACCGTGTCTTCCATATGACATCCCTTCAAATATTTAAACACGGCTATCATATCCTCTCTTAACCTTCTCTTTTCCAGGCTAAACATAATCCAGCTCCCTAAGCCTCTCCTCATAGGGCAAAGTTTCCAGGGTGTACTTTTAAACAACAAGTGGTTCCAAACACGTATTTTACAATATATGTCTGCATACCCCCCAGCTGTCCCAATTTGACAGGGACAGTCCTGATTAATCCTTTGTTGTCCTACTTCCTCAGCTGTGCTTAAATATCTCAGTTTCTCTCTCCTTCTTCCACCTCCCCCTTTGTCTTCAGCTTACTTCAATTGCTGCAAACTGATGTCAAAGTGCAAAACTAATTTGTACTCAGTTAACTCAGCATGGGGAGAGGAGTGGGCAAAGTCTTGCCCTTCCCAGTAGGCTCAGGCAAAAGCAAGCTACTGAAACCTCTCCTAGCTTGTCTTTTCTTCCTTATTAATAACTTTTGCCATCTTTATCACACTCTGATGTTACTTGGCTACAAATGTTGGAGGGTATGTGTCTGACATACCCTTTAAAGAGCAGTAATAACTCTCATCATAGCAATGTAACATTTAAACAGAGGGTCTTTCTGCACTACACTGTTAATAGTGCTATTATTCCACTTTTAACATCCTATGGAATTCTGGGATTTGCAGTTTAGGGGAGGGGCCTTAGAATTCTCTGCCAGACTTCTTTGGCCTCAGTGAACTACAAACCCCAGAATTCCACAGGATGTTGAAAGTGGAATAATAGTAACATAACAGTGTAGTGCAGAAAGGCCCAGAATTTGTTAAGTTACTTATATATATCTATATTAATCTATTCCTAGTAGTGAATGACAAATAATTCATTTACTAATTTGTTACCATAACTTGAAAGTCATTTTATGTTTTATGTATTGCTTTTTTGTTATTTTTTTATTGCCTTTGGGGACAGAGGTCAAACAAACTTTAAGACTGATAAAAAGACTGATAAAAAAGAATGGCATAAAATGTAAACCAATCTTGTCAAAATCCCTACTTAAAAAATTACCATTTAAAGGTAACTGAGCATTCTTAGAATTAGTGATTAATAATTAGAAAGTTATACTGGTTAAACAAATAAAATAACTTTATTCCCAGTCATTGGACTGGTTTTGAAATGCAACTTTGTTAAGCCCCAAAGAGGTAACTTGTTACAGGTAAGTACATGACTCTTAACTTGTTACTTCCAGTGTCTGTGTATAACCATGTATAAAAGAAATACCTTTCTTTATATTTTATTAATTCTATTTATAGTCTGCTTGTTTCCCAATACAGGATTCAATGCAGCTTGTAAAATACTTTTACTTTTGTAAAATAGGTTCCTACCAATCAGTTCTCAAAAATAGAAGGGTAGTGGTGGTGTTATACTCTGGTTGATGTAGGCCAGCTATATTCTTTTTCCTGTATGTTTTAATGAGTTACTTAAACACTTTCTTCCCAATAGATAAAATAATACCCTCTTTTTTTCCAGTGGAGAACCTCCAGTGGACCCAATTCATTCTCAGTAGTAGTAGAGTTAATTGTTATGATAAGGAGCTTAACTATATAGCACTAAATGGTTGTAATTACCATTTAATAACCTAAGAAAACTGAGTATTAGTTGCTTAATAATGAATAACTAGTCATTTTTAACTGCTTGTAGTTTAACAATGGGGAGCCAATGTGGTCTAACGGTTGAAGTGTTGAACTAGAAATCTTGAAGACCAGGTGTGACAAAGTTACTTTGGGGGTTAGCTATTTGGAATGCAATGGCAACTTGATGGTGGGTTGCTAGCAACAAGAATAGTGCTTTAAGACTGAAACCTAGCGTCGTGGTGAGTATGGGAGGGGCTAATGGATGAGAAGAATTATATATAAGGCAGAGAGGCAGTTTTGAAAGAGAGCCCTCAGTGAGATCTTGGCTGGATTGCGTTTAAGCAGCTGAGGAAAAGACAGAACTGGTGTCTAAGGCTGGGAGTTACTGAAATAGACTGTTAGAAGTTTAAACTTTTTAATAAAATGGTTCTTAACTTGAGGCCCAGGAACCCCTGGGGGTCTGTGGAACCCCCACAGCAGGTCCATGAAACCCTGCTACTGGATACCAACAGCAGCAGGAAGGATGTGGCAGTGGGAGGTGGGTTGCAGGGGCTGGAACTGTTCCCTCATTGGCATGCACATACACACCTCCGCTACTGAGTCCCTGGTGAAAGTGTTACCCTGTATGTTGGGGGTCCCGGGAGGGGCGCCCAAATAACCAAATAAAAACACAAGTTGGGGGAATTTAGCTTGAGCACTCTCTGGCTAAACGAGAGGCAGGGTAACATTAGCAAGGATCTTTTAACCCAATGTCTACAGCTTCAGGTCAGAGAGCAGGCAGGCAAGTTTAAAAGTAACAAAAATAACAGTTTTATTGGAAGATAAACAGCAAATAAGACAACACACACACTAGCTAACTTGGAAGCAGAGATGGAGAGCTTAGGGATGGGTAATACGACACCTGGTCTCGTAGTCCTGGAGAGAAAGACGGGGTTCCAAGGGGAAGAAAGCTCAGCGTGGCTGGCTGAGGGGAGCTCCTTAGACAAACCAGCAGCAAGGCTAGATGGAAGTCCAGGGTGATCCAGAATACTCCAAAGAGGTCCCAAAAGTGGGGGCCTTTTATAGGGAGGATTTTACCTACAGGCTATGTTATGCTCGGTGAGAACAAAGGAAATTTGGGGTTGGACAGAGGAGTTGGAAAAGGTCAAGTTTTACATGCTCTTAAGCTCTTTACATGCTCTTAGCTCTTAAGACAATAGCGTGGCCAGTTCGTTAATGGCCCGATATAAAGGAATGGCTTGGCTCTTGGCTGCATGGCTTTGTGTAGATCCGAGCAGAGCAGAACTGGTTTGCAGGGAAGTTTTTCCCTAAAGCAACGGAGAGGCTTAAATTGCCTGCCTGAATGGGGTTTTGGAATGTACTGCCATTAATGTCCAGGGGACTTCTGCAAACACGTGGAATAGGGTGGCAGAGAAAGGTCAAGCAAAGGCCAAATTATTTGATATCAAAGAGGATATCTAGTGCTCTCACCCAACGTATCATAACCGTGATAACAAAAGGAACATGGCAGCATGCATGTGTATATGCCCAAATATGACTCAGGAGAGCAGGGTTTGAATCCCCACTCAGCCATGGAAACACACTAGGTGACCTCAGGCAAGTCACATTCTCTCAGCCTCAGAGAAAGGCAATGGCAATGGCAACAAATCTTGCCAAGAAAACTCCCATGATAGGTTTGCCTTAGGGTTGCCAGAAGTCAGCTTTCAAAAGAGAGATACAATAGCTAGAAAGAACCTCCCTATGTCAGTGGTGCTTTGTTGTTGTGTGCCTTCAAGTCACTTCTGAGTTATGGTAACCTTAAAGTGAATCTATCACAAGTCGGTTTTTTTTGCAAGATTTATTTGGAGGGGGTTTGCCTTTGCCTTCCTCTGAGGCTGAGAGAATGTGACTGGCCCAAGTTCACCCAGTGTCTGAGCCGAGATTTGAATCCTGGTCTCAAAAAGCTTTTAATAAATAAATATCTGGATATTTAAATCTAAATTTATATATTTAAATCTTGAGTTAAGTCTTGGGGCTGCCCAGCAAAAAAATATATTTGCAGGGGTCCCTGGTAAAGAAAAGATTAAGAAGCACTGGTTTAATGTAACAACACTGTATTTTACATGAACCTTGACAAGATACTTTAATTCTAATGTTACTACAATAAATGATCCAGTTTGTTTTTATAACTGCTGAATTGGCCTGAGTTATCTAAAGTCACTGGTAACAAAGAAGAACATGCTACCATAGATAAACTAATTGTTTCTGAGGGAACATTTAAGACTCTAGCCCTTCTACATGAGGGTGGTGTTCAAAGAGTGGAGTTAAGGGTGAGTGTTAGTGTCAGGATGTCTTATTATGGCTGATAGTGCAAAACCAATATGAGGAGAAATAAGAGCCTGTCATCCTAGGGTTCAAATCCCCCTGCTCATCTATGAAGACCATTGTGTGACTTTGGGTAAGTCATATTGTCTCAGCCTTAGAGGAAGACCAATGGCAAACCTCTTCTGAATAAATGTTCAAGCACATTTTATGATAAGATTACCATAAGTTGGAGCTGATTTAAAGGCATGCAACAACAACAACAACATTTAATTACTGTCTATTACAGATGCCTTAATGAACAAACTCAAAATCAGAAGGGGGCTCAAATGTTGGCTGTTGTTCCACTGCTGTTCCACTGCTGTTTCTGATAGAGTTCAGCATGAACAATGGGAAGCAACATGTCTCTCCTCCACCACCATCCCCCACAAAATCACCAGCTCTGCCTGTAGGCAAGCATTCACCTGACTAAAGTGAGTTATAAAATCCAAGCTTCAAATGATTGCAAGTTAGCAATCATCCCTGCTTGTTCTGATTTGGGCCATCTCTCTTATTCTGTCCCTTCACTGTTTAGGGATGTCACTTTTTCAGTCCAGATTTAAAGTCCTGCTTTTCAAGGCAGTCTATCTCCATAGCAATAAGGCAATTCTGAGCCTCCTGTTTTAATCCCTGACATATCCCTCCTCTTATCAGTCCCAGTAGTGGCATTTGCCCACAGAACTGCTATAAATATTTCTGGGTGTTACTCCCATGATACCGTAATTTGCTTCCCTTCAGAAGCGCTCACTCACTCAAAACACAAATGGTAGCCCCTCCCTGAATCTAACCTTTCTTCTCCTCCATTCCTTGGCTTCTGCCATGCCCCAGGCTTTCTTTAAGTGCTACTCCTCACAATAGTGAGAGGTTTGCTCATAAAACTTGCTGCCGCTGCTTAAGGAAGTCAGGTGAGAAGTCATGATAAGCATGTATTGCTTGAGGTGGAGGTCACCTTCTGTTCTTTTCTTCATTTGATTGACATTTTTATAAAAACCATCCGAATTCTCACTTTCCAAACTAGTAGTGAACCAGACATTCCCATTCCAGAAGACAATTATCTTTCAGTTTTCATACTTCTCTCTCTCTCTCTCTCTCTCTTTTCTTTTTTCTTTTTTTGAGATGTGAGCCACACTCATACCCACCTACTGTCCCAATTTGGCAGAGGGAGTCACAATTAATTCTCTGTCATCCCACTTTTTCAGCTGCTTTTAAAGTGTTCCAGTTTCTTTCTTCTCTTCCCACTTTCGCTCTTTGTATTCAGTTACTGCAAACTAAGTTCAAAGTTCAAAAGTAGTTTGCACTCAGTTAACTGTGCAGGGAAAGAAGAGAGGTGGGGGCAGAATTGTGCCCTTTACAATAGGCTCAGGCAAAAGTAAACTGCTTCAGTTTCTCTTAGGCTCTTTCCGCACCCTACCTTTGTCCTGGCAGCATCCAATGATGATGTCAGTAATGGCTCTTCTGGGAGGGAAGCGCGATAGAGGATCCAGGAAGCATGATGGCCACACCTCTTCCTGCCACAGCACAGCCAGATACATTGACAGGGAAAACCTGTCAATTATTTGCGACATGATTGCACTGTCTGAGGATGGGACCTGGACAATGTCATCCATAAGCATTGTCCTGGGTCCCAACCTTCTTCCAACCCCATGGTGGGTTGGGTGGGTTGAGTAGAAAGGGCCATAGTTTGTATGTTCTTCCTCATTGATAACTTTTGCCTTCTTGACCATGCATTGATGCTGCTTAGCCACACATGCCCCAGTTTTTATCTATGAAATGTTGTAGGGTAAACCCTAAAAGGCATCAGATCCTGTCTGATCTTGAAAGCTAAGTTTCATTTTTTTAAAAAGTTTGGGGTGTGGTTATGGGGCTTTTAGACTGCTAAATGACAAACCTGCCACTTTGGAAAGCTCTAGGAGTGAGGCTTTTGGGGTGGGGAACTGGGCCCCCCAGATGGGTCTGTGGGACACCCAAACTGTCTTTAGTGACTGCATGTGTCCCATGAGCTGTACTTTGCCTAGCCCTATTCTGTGTAATCTCTCAGGATCATTTCACTTGTTCTCACAGTGCCCATGATCTTTCAAAGGCAGATTACTCATTTCTGAGATTACTTCCAGCTGCCTTATCTTCCATTCAGTTCCATGTGCTGTTCTCTATCATATCTCTTAGAGGATGTTCTGCCAGCTTGTATGCTGATCACAACAAGGACATCTGCTTTTTCCACTCAACCATTCTCTCGTGTTACATTTCATTGATTCGTTTGGACTGGTACAGCTCAGCCCGTGGGATTGTCACCATACCTACTGGGTCCATTGATGTACCATGCCTGACACCTCTGTCTGTTTGGAACCAGCCTCACTGGTACTAAAATAGACATGGCATTTATTATCAACAGGTATCGTTGGAGGGATGAAATCACTTTCTTCCTCTGAGCAATCTCTCTTCTCTGCCCTTGTCAGTTTTGTTCTTCGCAATGAAGCACCTTTAGCCATATCAAGGAGTCATCCCCTGTTCTCTTCCAAAGAGTATTATCATGTATTATATTTCTTTTGCATAAATCTGGTGAGCTTTTATGTTAGGTTGCCAAATTGCAGTTTGGCCAGGTTTTAACCAGATTCTAGGCATGTCCCCTGGTGCAAATGTTTGGACCAACATTTTAAAAAAAATATCTCTACCCCTTATAGGAGCTGAGATAGGAGGCAAAACGTGAAGGCACTCTTCTGTGAAATTGTTCTGTGAGAAACAGGTCTGCCTTTGCCTTTCAGGCACAAGGAAAGGGAGAATGAACAGTATGAGCAATGGCATGTAAGAAACAAGGGAGAGAGAGGTATTGCAAGGAGAGGCAAGGGAAGGAGTAGGAGGGAAGAGGAGTGAGCTATGTGAGTGGCAGTGTGCAAGAAGTAAGGCAGGAGGGTGTGCTGTGAGGGGGGTGAGATGCAGAAGGGAGTACAAGGAAAGAGAGGGTGAGTGGTGTCAGCAGCAGCATGTACGAAGCAAGCGAACTTTGAGGCAGGTTCGCTGAGCAACAGGCATGGTTCAAGGTCACACAATAAATTCCACAACCAAGCAGAGATTTGGGTCTCCCTGTTTCAAGCCCCCACTTTTACCATTAGTCTGTACTGATTCTCTCAAATCATGTTGTAACTGCTAAAAATGGCACAAAGATTGAAACCCAGTGAAAGAAAAATGCAACAATTAATGAGCCCAATTTGCACAACTGGAATGCGTAATAGGAAGAAGTGGCATATGGCAGCCCTGTGTTAGGTTGCAGCAGTTTATTGGATCCAACTGAAAAATGTGTGGGCCAAAATTCAACATCACACTGGCCCTCAGTCACTAGTATGACAGGACTTTCTTTCTTTTCTCTCCTATAGCCTTCTCAGATTCCTGAAGACCTGCTCTGTATGGGAACAGGTTTTAAGAGGTGTTTGTGTGGGGGACTTCAAGAAGGAGGGGAAATTCCTCCCCACCTGTATAAAAGGTAGCAACCTTAGCATGTCTATAATCAGTAATTGCTAAGTTGCATGTCTCTCTAAATTTAGGCATAGCATGTCTTTCCTGTTTGTTTGTCTTAGCCATATCCTCTCACTGCATCAGTTAGCCTGCAGCTATACTGACCTCATTTCCACACGACACTGTTATAGTGCTATGATTCCACTTTCAACATCCTACAGAATCCTGGGGTTTGCAGTTTTGGCCGGCCCCTCCCAAAACTGCAAACCTCAGGATTCCATAGGATGTTGAAAGTGGAATCGTAGCACTATAACAAACTTGTGCAGAAATGGCCTGAGTTTGATCATCTTCCATTTTGTAGTTTGTAGTTCTCTTTTCTCTTTGTTTGAAGAAAACATGTTGCAGAACCTCTCACTATGAAATGGCACGTATCACATCCTACCTAGAGAAGGCCTCCTTGGATGAAGAAAGGGACAAGGAGAATCAGATTGCCAGGCCCCAGCTGGAGTCAGAGGAGGCTTCCAGTCCTGCCATGCTACTGGCAAAGGCAGAGCCCAGACAGCAACTGCAGATCAGGAGGAATAGACAGAGGTACTTCACCCTCTAAAATAATGTAAATTAAAGATCAGGTAGCAATGCCCTTCTCCATTTAAAAGAAGAATGCTGAGTTAATGAGGCAAGCTGGGCTGATTAACTGCTGGCTATAAATCAACACCAACCAGACTATTTTATTGTTATAGGGCAACAGTTCCCAAACCTCTGTGCTATCCTATCAGACATCTCTAGCTTCCTGGCTCTCTGACTTTCAGTATCTTCTCCTGGGCTAATCTTTCTGGCAGTTCCTCTCTCAGCTTTGGACTCAACTCAGGGCTGCCTGGACCATGCTTCTGCTAGTCACCCCATGTAAGCCTTGGGACTGGCTTGGCTTTCCTCTGTCAGTTATAGAGGACTATAGGTGCTCAGCTGGCCATTAAACAGGATTGTATGAAACCATTAACATTTGCAACTCAACATAGTTCATATTTTTCTTATGAAGAAGAATAGTTGCCTTCTTTCCCTTCTAGGCTATTGTGTGTTTGTGTATGTGCATGGACAGTGTGGGACAAGATGTTGCTCATCTTCTGCTTGCGAATATGAATTACTCTGCTTGGGAGACATACTACTATTCTTCACATTTCTCAACACCTAGTTCCAATGATGGAAGCAATTCTGCCAGCAAAAAACAGTCTTATACCACACTGACTGTGATAGAAAGACAGTTTTTAATAGTATTTATTTATTTATTGCTTTTCTGTCCACCAGGGCTCTTCAAGTGTATGTGCGCGCGCGCACATGTGCATGTGTGTATGCTCGTGTGTTTAAAAACCAGTTTTCAGAATCAGAGGCCATATAGAAAGTAGAGTTTTGGCTGTCTATAGGAGACTTAGTAGGGATGGAGCCAGGAAGATTTCTCTTTGGTGGTAATTCCCTGATTGTGGTGCTGGTACTAAGAAAGCACTGTCTCATATACTCACACAGTAACGCCTTTGCTGAGGAACACAAACTCAAGGCAGGCTCTTGTTAGTTACAGTTATAAGGCCTCCAGAAGTAGCTACCTAATGCTGTAGTTACAATTTTAAAAGGACATCTTTAATTTTTCAAAAATAACTAAAAGCTAGTTATTTTTAATTTTAGTTTCTTAAAAAACTACCAGAATGCTACAACCCACTGTATTATGGAACAAAATGCACCTAAGTAGTGCAACCACATGAAGGGAAACAAGGCCATCCCCAGATATTTTGTTGCCTGAGGTGAGCACAACTTACCCAAATCATAACACAATGTGTGCCAATTTATTTTTGGTGTATAAGACAGAAAACCTCGCAACATCCCCTCTCCATCTCTGGCTGTGAAAAAATATCATAATAATGAAATGAAGTAATCACTGACAGTGTGTAGTTCTTTCATAATCCTTGAGATGTGCTGCCTGAGGTGGTTGCCTCTTTCTCTCTTCAATGGTGGGGTTCAGGGACCCATAACTGTTGGCTTATCTCTCTGGTGTGTACATTTCCCTCCTCTGATGCCATGCATTTCCCTTCCCTTCCTTACTCTTTATGTGTTTTGCACAGCGAGGACTGCTGTTAACATGGCAAACATGCCAGCCACTGTCAAGTGTGAATTGCCTCCTACGCTTCTCTTCCAAAAGCTCAAGTGCTCTGAAAAACTGTTCATGCAGAATGTGCTAGCTGATTTTCAGACTGATGTGAAAAATATATAGCATGTGAAATGTAAAGAACAGTGAGGGCCTGTGTTCTTTTTTTTTCTTTATTTGACAGATGTCAATTGGAATGGTCTTTATTTGCATCTATACAAGGAGCAGACTTCTGCTTTCTACTTCTTCAAGTGAAATTGTTTTCCAGGAAAAAAAATTCAGTAGTGAAGTATTCAAACATACTTTTAAGACATCCAGCAAGATGCCCAGTCCAAACAAACTTATAAATGCCCTAAATTGTCTATAGATAGATGAGAGATACATGATGGGTAAGTGATCTACAGATGTCTCTGAGGGATGCTTCTTTAATTGCTCACTCATTTGGGGCAGGTAAATAGGCAGTTCCAGCAAGGAGAAGTAGAATGCAGCCAGGGATGCTGTTACTTCTGGGCTGTAGGCCTTTGCATGTGCCCAGCAACGCCAAGCCATGGTACTGTTCCTCAGTGTTAGAAAAAAATAAATAAATAGCCCACTTCTTAGATCCTTCTTCTGTTTTCTTTTTCTTCTGAGTGTGATGCTTATACTGCACATTTGGTTCAATGTGTAATGTGAGACCTTCAAGATCTTTTACACTGCACAGTTATAGCATTACGATTCCATTTTAACTGCCATAGCTACATCCTATGGAATCCTGGGACTGGCAGGTTAGGGAGGCATTAGAGCCCTCTGGCTGAATATTCTAAATGCCCCACCCCAAACTACAAACCCCCAGATTCCAAAGGATGCAGCCATGGCAGTTAGAGTGGAATGACAGTGCTATAATGATAGTGCTATAATTACACAGGGCCTTTCTGCACTACACTGTTATAGTGCTATTATTCCACTTTCAGCATCCTGTGGAATCCTGGGATTTGCAGTTTAGGGAGGGGCATTGAGAATTCTCAGCCAGAGAGCTCTTTGGTCTCAGCAGTGAAAGGGTGAAAGGGCTTTTGTAATCTAACTTCTGTTTGCTTTTACGCTCACCTTTATGTTGATAGGTAACTTTGTTCTGACAGATATATAGATATACACATGTATAGGGGGACCAGAGATTAAAAACAGACTGATTCAGCCACAACTTGCAGCCCACCTGAATTCCCTGGTTGGAAGATAGAACTATTAATGTGCTAACTCCTATCTTTTGCTTGTATCTCTGCATATGTACCTGCCTTCACTGAGAGGGATCTTTGGTTCAACCAGCTCAGTGCTGTCTCCTCTATCTGCCAATAGCAACCTAAGGTCTCAAGAAGAAATCTTTCCTAGCCCTGCTACTTGAAAAAACCCTACCCTCCCTGCAAAATCAGGAGATCCTAGGGACTGAAGTGAATGCAAGATTGGCTATGTGTGGAAGATCTGTGTGCTGTTTTGCTGAGTTACAGCCCAAAGTCAGCTCTGATCCTTTAAGCTGGCATATCCAACTGGTATGTGATGCCTTTCTGTGACTCAGCAGCACAGGACAAAGAGAATGCCACTATTCAAATGACAGATCCTGGCACTTTCACACAGCTTTGGGATGTGCAGGGTTTTGGCAGGCCTACTTTTTGTTTTCGCACAGAGTGCATAGGTGAAAGTTTAGCTGAGTCACTGTAGTTTCTTGTAGGAAAATTGGTTCCTTAAAGAGCCCCACCTAGTAGGTGAAGCAGCAAGGAGTGACAGCAAAGCGTATCATAGTCGAAATCACTAGCGGATCTTTTTGTTATAATGAGTGGCTTGTTGTGTTTCTTTACTTGTGTTGATTTTACTTATTTGTTGTGGGGTGCTTTCAAGTCGTTTCCAAATTATGGCAACCCTAAGGGTGAACTTGTCACAGGGTTTTCTTGGCAAGATTTGTTCAGAGGGGGGTTGCCTTCATCTTCCTTCAAGGCTAAGAGAATGTAGTTTGCCCAAGGTCACTCAGTGGGTTTTTGTGGCTGAGTGGGGGATTCAAATCCTGGCCTCCCAGAGTCCAACACTCAAACCACTACAACACACTGCCCCTCAGGTTTTGTTTTGTTTTTAACCTTTAGTGAACTGATTCAAAATTCATATATCCAATGAGACTTCCATACCAAGCAACCTCACAAGCACCTCCAGCAAGACAAAGACAGGTTTGTTAATGGAAGATCCAACTGTTCTATCTCATACTATACCAGTATTTTAAAATGTAGTTTCAGTAGAGGCCTCCATGGAAATTTTGAGTGGAGGGTGAATCCCAGAATCTTAGAGCTGGAGGGGGCAACGATCTAGTCCAACTCCTTGCCATGCAAGAACTAAAGCACTCTCAAAGGATGCCCATCAAGCCTCTGTTTAAAGGCCTACAATGATGGGGAGTCCACTATATTCCCGAGCAATCTGTTCCTCGGTTACTCAGTAATTTGTTCAATAGTTTTGGTGTCAACTGCCTGCACTGTTCAAAATGAGATCATTTGTTTTCTTCTATATATTATTTATTTGCAAACATTTATATACTGCTTGTAGCCAAACATTTCCAAGTGATGTAAATTGATAACATGTCTAATACACACAAAATAAAAATACATAGAAAAGAACACAGAGTCTGGCACTCTGTTCAGTAATTATGAGCTTGTAAGGCTGATTTTGTGCCTTATGACACTACACTATTACAGCACTTTAACTGTCATGGCAACATCCTGTGGAATTCTGGGAGCTCTAGTTTGGTGAAGTCCAAGACCTCTCTCGCTGAGAATTCTAAATGCTCCCCCTAAACTGTAAGCTCCAGGATTCCACAGGATCTTGCCATGGCAGTTAAAGTGGAATATCTTGCTATAACAAGGTAGTGTGATAAGAGACCTCTAAACCTTGGAATTGTCCAGTTCACATTTATGGTTGCTGCCTAATCACTATGACACTATGCCCCCAAATCCTACCTTTGAAGCCTTGCAACTCCCCCAATATGGCTATTTCCAAGGCACTGGAGAGCAGGGCAGTGAGTAATGACATGTCCAGACCTCTTCCTGTTATGCTGTGCAGCGCGAAAAACAGTTGTGATAAGAATCTGAGGGGCTATACAGCTGCTTTTTGCAGTATACCCCACAACTGAGAGAGAGCCAGAGATGCTATTACTCACTGCTGTGCTCTTCAGCACTTTGGAAATGACTGTGGGAGGGGGGGGGAAGTGTGAGATCTCAAAGGTAGGATTTTTGGAGGGTTGCATTGGGGGATGTTGGAGCTACCTCTGTATGCAGGATCTCAGAGACAGGTTTTTGTTTTGTTTTGGAAGTCTAAGAAATAGATGTCAGGTGGGACTACCCAGAGAAAGCTTACCCAAATAAATAGGTTGGCTTCTGCATGAATATTTGATTGTATGGCTGAGAGAGGAAAGAGGCACGAAACTTGTCTTCCTTTTGAATGTTTGCTGGATGCCTGCAACCTATCCTCCCCACAGAAAATCTTACCACAGGCTTTTGTTATGTTGTCATAAATATTCAGAATTAAAGTATGTCTGTGGGTTCAGTGATCCTGAGAACTTTGTTATTGGAACATCAGAGCTGCTGCTGCTACCAGCAGCCTTCCTGTATAAACGGACTGTGCTTCCACCACAAAGCAAATTCCCAGAAAGCGAATGTGGACAAGTAGAACTTGCAACAAAATGTTGCAGTCTGGATGCTTGGGTGTCACAGTCCTCTTCATAACCTATGCCAGTATAATGCTCCATTGTATCAGAAAAAAGCAATTGGAGCAATGCCCAGTGGTGGCAATGAGATTACAGAAGAGAAAGCCATCTTCATTGTCAGAGAAAGGTAGCTTTCCTGCCCCTGAGCACCTTGGAAGCTGGCACAGCAGTTTTCTCTCTTGACAAAAATAACTTACTATGTTACCTCTACAATCTGATTACCTTACTGGTGTCTCACCACCTATGCCACTTGCACCACCTTCTCTTGGTGATATGGTTGCACTGACCAACAAGAGCATGGCTGTGAAGTACTTCCAGCCAGCCCCACCCCTTTCCAAAATATTACGTTCAGTACCTTCCTACGTGTCTTCCCCCCTCCCTCCAACCCCACACAAGAGACATCCAAGACCACTGACAAGATCATTCACTGGTCCTTATTGCTTCATACGGAGAGAGCTTTCCCTCCTGAGGTTTTTCTTTTCCTATGTTGTTTTTGGAAATCTTGGGATTCCCAAAAGCTTGCAAATCCCACAAATCATTCTTGCACTTCAGCAGATATTTGGGGTTTTCCAGATCTTGTCTGTAGATGATGCCATTTTGGCTGTATAACGGGCAGCATTTTGGGAATGATTCTGCTAGTTATATACAGCAGCAAGTCAGTCTACTTTTCCATGGAAAATGTTTCGAAATACATGCTATTTGTAAGTTGTTCGCCGCCTCAATCCATATGGAGAGGTGGGATACAAATAAATAATAAATAAAAAAATAAAAAAATAAAACATGGCCAGGGAGACTTTGATGTGAAGGAATATTCAAATATGCTGTCCTTCACCAGAAGCCAGAAAATGGATAATAATCCCAGGAACCCTGCAAGGCATGATTTATCTAAATGTGCAGTTGAATCATGTAGAATTCCATGAACATAAAATCAGGTACAAGGTGTGATTAGGCAATGAAGTATACAACATCAGAAAATAAAAAGCTTATAAAAATGGCACAAGGCGAGGCTGCTACACTATTTGCCTTGGACCTTGAAAAAAGTTACTTATCCAAACCAGTCTTCCTCAGCTATCTTTTCACAAGCACAGCCTTCCCCAAGCTGTGGCTGATTCTTTGCCTTTGTCTTGACACGCAGCAGTGGAGTTCCCTTCGTCATAGCATCACTGTGGGCTCCATGGCAACCACACGTGCCCTGCTGCAAGAATGTCAGGTTGTGGCAGATTTGCAGCACACACAATTGGGAAGGGAGATTTCCGTTGGAAAGGCTTGAGCGTTCGCAGAGTTGTTCGTGCAAAGCATGGAAGCGGTGCCAGATAGGGATGTCTTCATGGAATGCAAAAGGGCAAAGGACTTTACTATATTCTGAGATAGCCTGGTGCCTTCCAGAGGCCATTCTGGCTTCTGGCAATGGTGAGAGCTGCAGTCTAATGTATCTGGAAGGTGTCAGGAGTGGGAAGAGAGCGCTTTCTATTGCTCTTCTTACAACTATTGGGGGATTCCTTGGTTCGATTTCGTTGAGTCTTTTGCAAACATGAAGTGGAACTTCTGTTTATTCTCTAAGGGGGAACAACTCAATAGAATAAGAGCTACCATACTTAACCCAGAAGCACTCACTCATCCTGAAACAGAGCTGTCTCCTCACAGGCAGCAAAAAATGGTCTCAAAAGTGTCCAGACACTGGTCTTGATAACACAAGTGTCTTGTGTATCTTTGTGGCAAAAAAAATCAGAATCACTTTAATAACAGATCAAATCCCACAATTACCTTAGTGGTTTCACCAAAGCAGGCTGTCCAGATCAGCAAGGTCTGGAAGCCATCTGTGACTAAGGCAGGGAGCAGAACTACTTCTAAGAATTCTGAAGCCTGGAGATTTATTTTATTAGGATTTTTAGTGGGAAACTTTTCTCCTGTGTGCCTGATCCTTCCTGAGCATTGCTGAGATGCTTTTCCTAACTCTGATTTCAATAAACAGCCTACAACTCCCTTGTTGCAACAGCTCCGCTGGCTGCCAGTCCATTTCTGGGCACAATTCAAAGTGCTGGTTATAACCTACAAAGCCCTATACAGCTTGGGTCCAGACTATCTGAAAGACCATATCTTTCCATATGCACCTTCTCACACTCTTTGATCTTTAAGGGACATGTTTCTCTCAACATCACAATCTCCACAGGCATGTTTGGTGGGAACATGGGAGACTCAGACAAAAGCAAACTGCCAAAGTGCCTGTAGGCTCAGACAAAAGCAAACTGCTGCAGTCTCTCCTAGCTGGCCTATTTTTCCTCATTAATAAATTTTGTCAACAGGACTACACTCTGAGGTTGCTGAGCCACATGTATCCTGTTGTTCATCTGCAAAATGTTGGAAGGTATGTGTCATATTCAGTAATTAGCATCAGAATCATAGTACGTCAATTTAAGAATCTTTGTGGTTCGTTTATATGTAAGTATAAAATTTAATAATAATGAATCACATATGTGCAGGTGATGGATGAATGAGTAGTCAGGGTGAATTAATCTTTCCAAATGCTAACCAATTAAGTATGGGGTGGGATTTTATTTGTCAATAATGGGTGGTCAGATTCCATTTTATAATGAAATTAAAATATTAAAATATAGCCTATTTTATCTATTTTCTGTAAAAAAAGAATAAATCAAAAAGCTATTAAACTTTGCCTCTTTGCCTTAGGCCAGGTCCATTGGACTTGTAGCCCTCAAGCAATTTGCCCAGCCCAATGGTGGTTGTCCAGCCCCTTTGCAGACACTCTGAAAGGTCAGAAAATTACTGAGACAAACTCAGCTGAAGTTGGGAGTGGTCAAGTGAGCAAATAATGGGGAAAGGTGGTCTTACACACTATGTCATGGGCAGAGCCAAAGGTCACACTGCTGGGGATTTCTGCGAGTTGAACTAATATTCCCAGGCTCTGGTAAGATGGTGTCTGAGCCAAGTTGCAGCGTATCTGCATTTTATTATGACAATTAAGTGTTGTTTATAAACCAATACTCTATTCCACAAAAAGAAAAGAAAAAATCAAAAATCAAAAATAATCAGCAGTGCAAACATAAACAACACCATAAAACAATTCAACAGTAAAATGTGCCTATAAAAAGCATATAAAAACAGTGATCAAATAAATTGGGAGCATATACACAAATGACTTCAAGGACAATACAAAAAGCCTGAAATGCCAAATCATATGGCAAAAAGGAGGAAAGGGAGCAAAGACACTTGTTTTTAGGAATCTGGGAGACCAGGATTGAAATCCTTGTTCGGCTGTGGAAACCCACCAGGTGATCTTGGGCAAGTCACACCCTCTCAGCCTCAGAGAGAGGCAATGGCCAACCTCCTCTGAATAAATCTGGCCATGAAAATACTAGGATAGAGTTTCCATAAGAGTCAGCTTGAAGATACATAGCAACAACTACTATTTCTGGAGCAATTAAAATTAAAATCTGCTCCATCAGTTGCATGACAACCTTTTAGATATTTGCAGACAATTATGAATGAACACTCACCATGGCACCACTTTTCCATGATGGTGGGATTGTCTGCTCCTGTGAGCCAAGAGGCTATGCTGCTGGTGGCAGTGCTGCCGGTCGGGTCCCCATGGCAGATGGGCTTTTGCTGTGGAGCCAAACAGCCCCTGGGCAGCAGCAATAGCGGAGGGTGACACTGGTGGAGGATCTCTCAGAGACAATGACAGTGTCATCATAGCTAACGTTTGTTACTATTGTCAGAATGAGGAACACTAAACCACTTTTGAATGTCTTTTACC
This sequence comes from Ctenosaura bakeri, assembly GCA_948474755.1. Lineage (NCBI taxonomy): Eukaryota > Metazoa > Chordata > Lepidosauria > Squamata > Iguanidae > Ctenosaura > Ctenosaura bakeri. The sequence goes on along the minus strand of CAOLHI010000122.1, from coordinate 243,162 downwards.
ACAAAAACTCTATCACTCTTTCTGCACGCGGCAAGGGAAATGCTCCCTTCCACTACTCACCGGCTTTTTGGTGGGTCCGGGCGAGTCCATCGGGATGAGGAGCAGTGTGAGCTCATTGCTGCGCACTGCTCCGGCATCCAAAATGGCAGCTTCCGGTGGGAGGAGGCTCTCCACCAACCGGAGAAGCTTGCCAGTCGAAAGCCCGCCCCTGGCAGATCTGCAGGCACGCACTAGTGTGTGCCTGCAAATCTGCACCGGAGCGCAGGGACGGAGCGACATGGGGTCATGCGCTCTGTACTTTTAAAAAACCTCTTAAAAGAGGTTTTTAAAAAGCACGCTGCGCAACCAGTTCCGGTCGCTCCGGAGCAGAACTGAGGTGCAGAACTATGAAAAGTAGTCCACCCCAGTCCACTCCATGGTGCAGAAGACCTCTGTTGGAGGTCGCTCTGCACCGTTTTAATAGGCCCCTGCGGAAAAGGTCTATGATGAGACAATCCAAAGTGAAACAAAAGACAGGGACAGAAGATGAAACTGCTAGGAATTTCTCCTTGCCAGGCTGCAGCCAGCAAGGGAGGAGAGAGGTCAGGAACACTTGGGGAGTCTGAATATACCAAACACCAGGAAAACACAAGCCGAGCCAGGTCAAAGTTCAGTCCAAAGGTTCAGGAGGCAGAGATCCGTCCGGAGGGTTTCAGGGAGCAGGAGACACAAAGATTGTGAGAGTTTGCTAATAATTTGCTGCAAGCAAGGAACAGCCACACCGACAGACTTAAATAGCCCCTGTGAGCAGGTGCTGCTCGTTATTGTTTCCTCAGTCCAAGCAGCCTCCCTCTCAGCAGCCCGTTTCAGCCTTCTGCGTGATTGAGGGCTGATGGGCACAGCTGGCTGCAACTCCTCAGCATCACTGCTGGTTTGCTCTCCGTCATGACCTGGCTGGGGCAACTCTGTCCCTGTTTGAACTTCCAGTGCAGGGGATGTTTGCAGGTTGACTTGCTCAGTCACTGGCTTGGCCCCCTGCACAATCAGTTGCACCTCAATCACAGCATCATCATCTATCACAGAAACTCCCAGGTTGGATGGCACTCAAACTACTGGGGAAGAGCAGAGGACAACTACATATAGTACTGTGGTTAATGATGTAACTGCACTACTGGAGCAACTGACTGAATTTTCCATGGCTAACAGTTCATTAATCTCAAACACATTCTTCAAGCAACCAAAGAGGTGACTGTATACATGGACATCACCTGATGGCTAATAGACTACATAATTGGACGCAGAAGACGGAGAAACTCCATTCTCTCTGCAAAAAACAAGACTAGGAGCAGACTGTGGCTCAAACTGCGAACTGTTAAGATCAAAAATTAAAGTAATCCTAAAGAAGAATACTAAACAAACCATCCTGCCAAAATACAACTTGAAGGACAGCCCCATAAAATTTAAAGAGAATGTCAAAATTAGATTTGCACTATTAAGTCTAATTGAGAGCCAGAAGAACTCTGGACTGAAGCCATGGACACTGGCAAGGAGGAATGCAAAAAGACATGATCTGTTGCCAAAAAAAAAGGGGGGGGTGGCTCATGGAGACAGACGGAAATCTTCAAGCAGTTAAGTACAGATGAGAAGCAAAAGGAAAAGGCGATAAAAATAGTCAGAACCCTGAAAGCAGCTGTTCAGTGCTTTGTGTGCTGGGACAAGGAGAGCTACTAGAATAATAAATGCAGAGAAATAGAAGATGACAACAGAAAAGAAAGAACAAGAGACCTCACTCACAAGATCTGAGAGATCAAAGGAAAATTTAAATCAAGAGTGGGGATGCTCTACTATCAGCAGGGGAACATATTACATGACCAAGTAGAAATAAAAAGATGATGGAAACAACACATGGGAAAATAATATAAAAGAGATGAACGGTTGATAGATGCATTCAAGGAAGAACCATATGAAGACCAAAGTATTCATTCTAGAAAGCGAAGCGAAAGCTATAGCAAGAACTTGCTAGAAACAAATCACAAGGAACCGAAGGCATACCAATAGAGCTCCAGTCTACAGAGATAGAATCTACTGAATCTGTCAACAAATATGGGAAACAAAACCATGGCCCACAGATTGGAAATGCTCAATATACATTCCAAACCCTGAGAAAGGAATGCCAGGGACTTCGGTAGCCACAGGACCATTGCATTAATCTCCAATGCTCAAAATTCTATAAGAAAGTTGTGGTGTTTTTTTTACCTTATATGGAGTGAGAAATTCCAGATGTCCAAGCTGGATTCAGAAAAGAAGAGTTACTAGGAATCGTATTGCAAACATTTGTTGGATAATGCAGCTCACCAAAAAGCTTCAGAAGAAAATCAGCATGTGCTTTACAGATTATAGCAAAGCCTTTGATTATGTAAATCATGAAATGTTATGGAGGAATGAGTGTGCCACAACATTTGACTATATCCTGATGCGTAACCTGTACTCAGGACATGAGGTTACTGTTAGGACAGAATATGGTGAAATGGAATGGTTTCCAACTGGCAGAGGGGTCAGGAAAGGCTAAATGTAATCACTCTAGATATTTAACATGTACACTAAACATATCAAACGTAAAGCAGGATTAGATCTGGAGGAAGGAGGTGTGAAAATTGGAGGAACATCAACAGTTTAAGATGTGAGGATGACATCATACTTTGTTGTTGTTGTGAAAATAGCAAAGACTTGGAATGACTTCTGAAGAAAGTCAAGGAAGAAAATGCAAAGCAGGTTTACCACTGAACATTAAGAAAACAAAGAATAATGACCACAGATGATTTATATAACTTTAAAGTAGATGATGAAGACATTGAAACAGTTCAAGATTTTCCATACCTTGGCTGAGTCATTCAGTAATCAGAGTGGAGCTTGCAGTCGTGAAATCAGAAGACTAGGACTTAGAAGGGCAGCTATGAATGAACTATACACAGCCCTGAAGTGTAAAGATATCTAATTGAATACTAAAATTAGGATTGTCCATGCTGTCGTATTTCCAGTTTCTTTGTATGGTTGTGAAAGCTGGACAGTGATGAAAGCTGAAAGGGACAAAATCAATTCATCTGAAATGTGGTGCTGGACAAGATTCTCTGGACACTGTGGACTGCTAAAAAGCAAAATAAGTAGATCCTAGGCCAAAGCGAGCCTGAACTGTCTCTAGAGCCAAAATTACTAGTCTGAGGCCATTTCTGCACTACACTGTTGGAGTGTTATTACTCTACTTTCAACATCCTGTGGAATTCTGGGCTTTGTAGTTTACTGAGGCCAAAGAGCTCTCTGTCTGAGAATTCTTAAATGCCCCCCTAAACTACAAATCCCAGGATTCCATACGATCTTGAAAATGGAATAATAGCACTATGACAAAGTAGGATGGAAATGGCCTCAAACTGTCATACTTTGGACTCACTAGAAAAGACATTAATGCTTGGCAAGGTGGAAGGCAGTAGGAAAAGAGAAATACCACATTACAGATGGATAGAATGAGTCTGCAGGTTCTGAGCTGTGCTGCTGCTAATAGATTGACTTGGACATCTCTCACTGTTAGGATTACCATAAGTTGAAGCCCTGGTGGTGCAGTGGTTAAATGCCAGTACTGCAAGCCACAAGGTTGTGAGTTCGATCCTGCCCAGCTCCAAGGTTGACTCAGCCTTCCATCCTTTTGCAGGTTGCTAAAATGAGTACCCAGCTTGTTGAGGGCATGTATAGAAATGTTTTGAAATACATGCTATTTGTAAGTTGTTCACCGCCTCGATCCATATGGAGAGGCAGGAGATATATATATATATATAAATAAATAAATAAATAAATAAATGTAATAGTAATAGTAATAGTAATAATAATAATAATAATAATAATAATGAAGAAGAAGAAGAAGAAGAAGAAGAAGTAGTCAACCTAAGAGCAGCTAACAACAATAACAATATGAGAGTAGCTCTTAGTTGCCTCTTCTCCAGGCTAACCATACTTTGATCCTTCATAGCATAGCAATCCTATTTTACCTCATAACAAGGAAAATAAAAGGATCTGCTTCCTTTAGTGTGCAAAGTTTTATTGTGTTTCAGTGTGGGAAAACTGTTTCCCTGCAGAAGCCAGAACAAATTTAGACAGTTTCCCCCCACCCCCCACCGACATCTGAATGCCCTTGCTGTTTAGGAAACTGGTACCATTTTTCTAAACGTACATTTACAAGTGCAAAGTTTGTTCCAGGAGGTTTCAGAATTATGTCTTCTGTGAATGCTTGCTTCAAAATGCCACTGAATGACAGATACATGGAAATTACTCCAGATTTTAACATTTTAAATGATGCAGTTTTATTCAGGCTTGCACAACCACAAGAAGGAAGACACTTCAGCTCTGATGATATGATAATGATAATTGCTGGTGTCTTTCATTTTAGAGAGGCCATCAAAAGGAGCAGATAATAATTTGCCTTAAATACTCTATATTATTAGCAAAGAGAGGGACAAATTGCTTAATCACTATTTCAGGGTTCTCATTTGACAAATCCCAGCTGTGTGTGTGTGTATGTTGGTTTCCTTATTTATATGGATTTAGCTGTTTGTTTACACATGAAGAACAGTAAATCCAACATAAGTTCACCTTTATTTTCTTTTTGCTGCACATTTTCCTCTTGTCTTGGTGGAAAAAGCAAATGTGAATCATGCAGGCATGTGGGTAGGCACATGCAAACAACAAAAGGAAACCATAGCATTATCTAATCTTCATGAAGAAAATTATGCAACTGCTTTTCCTGGCAGTAGTGGGAGTCCTGAGGTAAGGTTTGAAAATGGTCCGCTACTTGCTCCATCCAGACAATCCGACAAAGTCATCCAAATCAAGAGGTTCCAACCTTCATGTCCACTTCAAGAACATTTAGGAGACTGCCCAAGCTATCAGAGGTAGGCACATTCAGAAAGCCACCAAATATTTGAAGGATGTGACTCTGAAGAAACAATGGCCATTTCCGCACTAGACTGTTATAGCACTATTATTCCACTTGCAACATCCTATGGAATCCTGGGGTTTGCAGTTTAGGGAGGGGCTGGCTGGCCGATGTGCCCAGGCCAAGCACTGGAGCTGGACACAGGGTAACCGGCCAAAGAAAAGTGCAGAGTTCCTCCTGCACATGCCTGAAAATGCTGAGCTCAAGGGTCTGGATGTAGATTCACTGGTAATTGAACACATTCAGGTTGACAAAGCCCCCAAAATGCACAGGTGAACATACGGGGCTCATGGCCACAGCAATCCCTATATGAGTTCTTCCTGTCATATTGAGATGGTTTTGTCTGAGAAGGAAGAAGTTGTCCCTAAGCCAAAAGAGGCAGTTGCTCAGAAGAAGATGGTATTTCAAAAGAAACTGAAGAAGCAGAAACTGATAGCTCGGGAATAAATATTCAGTTAACAAATAAAAATAAGAATTGAGAAAAAGAAAATTATGCAACTGAACTCTCCAGATGTTTTGAAGTACACTGTAAAACATCAAAAAAAGTCTTAGTGGAATACCCTGGGATATACATTGACTGGAGAAACTGATGAGTAAACTATATCAATATATATACAATAAAACACAGCAGATCAGTTTGTCATGAATCATTTATTCACCTCTCTTAGCTACAATATATCTGAATAACACCAAGGGGCTCCTCCAGACATAGTAAATGTTGTTGGCAGCTGTATTTTCTTCTGTAGTTCTTAGGCTTTTTTAAAAAAAACAACCACCACCAAACTATGTTTCTTTTATTCTGGACCAAATCCCACTCTCAGCAGTATCATTTTATTCCTACCAAGCGTGTGTGTATGTGTTTTAACAAGAACAAGGAAAATCCCAAGGAACTATATATCTCCATACTTGTGGTTCATAATTGGTTTCCTTGGCCATTCCTCCTCCTCCTCAGTGTGCGTGGGGGCATGAGTTTCTTGCAGTTTACATGAAGATTTTTGGAACACTGTTCCTTTGAAAAAGAAGGCTTATACTGGGGCTCAACATCCAGAGCCAACCAGGAGCAAGGGCACCATAGAGATCTGCATTATGTTTGGCCAAGTTACCTACGCTGTTATGAGAGCGGAATAATGATTGGCTTAGTTAAACCTACAAAGTTATACAGCTTCCTTCATCCTTCCCCTCCATCACCTTTTACAGAAATTAAAAAGCAGATTGGAGGAGCATTGTTGATCTGGAGATCACCCAAAGAGGCACCAACCAGCAACAGGTGAAGAGCTCTGTTGGGAGTGTTCTTGCTTTTTCCCACTAGTGTGGAAGTGCCCCCAAATCAATATCAGAAAACACCAACTTTAATTTTTCACTCTTTTCTTTTCTCCGTTAAAGCAAAGTAACAATAATAAGGGCATTGGATCTTTTATGCAGACTTGCAGAAGGAGCTTTGGAGAGCTTCCAAGAAGATAATCTCCCTGGTGTTGCTCTTATATGGAGTTGTACATTGTTAGGCATGTGATAGAGGAAAATTCTCTCTCTCTCTCTCATGATACTAGAACCTGGGGTCATCCACTGAAGCTGAATGGGAGGAGTTTCTAGATTGACAAAAGGAGATACTTTATCATGAGGTACATAGTTAAATGATAGATATGGTGATGATAGCTACTAAATCGGAAAGTGCCAAAAAGGGGATTAGACAAATTAGTGGAGTTTAAGGCTACCTGTTGCATTGCCACTGGTCAAGGTGGTTATGTGCTGCCTCTGAAACCAGAGACATAATATCTCTGAACCTGAGTTGCTGGAGAACTACAGTTGGAGAGGACTCATAGTTTCATGTGCTGCTTCTGCACTTCCCAAAGGCTTCTGCTTGGCCCTTGTGGGAGCATAATACTCAACTTAAGAGGCTCTTGGTGTGATGTACAAGGTAGCTCCTCTTCCTTCCTCTCCTCCTATTTATTGATATCCTGTCTTTTTCCAGCTATGACTCAGTTAGAACAGTTAAAAGAAACATATCTAAAAATTATACCAAATACAAAAGTTAACAATATCATTAAACTAGTCATGAATTAAACCTTTTGCAAAACACAGCCATTAAAAACAACAAATAAGCAAAACACAGACTAAGTTTGGGGAAATTAGCTAGAGCACAAGTTAGCAATGCGAGAGGCAGGGCAACGCAGTGGAATCTTTTACCCAATGTCTATGGGGTCAGGCCAAGCCAAGGAGCACACCAAGTTATAAGAATAATTGTGATATTTATTAAATACAAACAGTGTATGCAACACACTCACACAGATAACTATAGAAAATAAAGGTTGGAGTGGTATAGAGGGATTTTTGAGAGGGATGGTTGAATTGGGTGATACGACACCTGTCCTGAAGCCCGGATAGATCACTGCGAAGGTCCGAAGTTGCGCAGTCTCAGCCAATATGACTGAGGGGAAGGCTCGCCAAGCAGAGCAGCGGCAAGACGGGATGGAACTCAGGAGTGATCCGAGGAAGGTCTCGGAATAAGGGGTTTTTATAGGGAGAAATGTAACTGCAGGCTATTCCGTACTTGGGGAAAACAATGAGTTTCGGGCGCGAGACAAAGCTTTGGAAAGGTCAAAATTTAGCATGATTGAGTTAGGTCTGAATTGACAAAGAGGTAGACAGTATGCAAATGTGCGACGCTTGGCAGTTGAGTATTCAGCTTGCCAAGTTGCCTGCTCAGGGCAGGGAGTTCTTTGTAAGCAGCGTGCATACATAATGAGGGTGTTTGCAGAGAGGTCTCCTAAAGCGGTGATCTGGCTATTTCTGGCCTGCCTGTATTGTATTGGGATATTGCAGCATTTAGTGGCCGAGCCTAGTTCTGTGCTTGTCCGGGGGCCTCACAAACACGTGGAGAGGGGTGGTGGAAGAGAGCCAAATTATTGACATCAAAATGATATCTAGCATCCCCAAATCTGAGCCAGAAAATGCAGTAACAGCACCCTCATGTAGACCAGACCTACACTGGAGCTTAGGAAAGTTACTTGTTTGGACTACAACATGCAGCCAACCTCAGCCAACCTAGCTAGTGATAAAAGCACAAAATGTACTTTTCTAAGCTATTACCTTTTCAAACAGAGATCTGTACAGATTGAAATGTACTGAAGAAAAGGGTGGGTTCATTCAGCTAGATGCCATTTTTTCACTCCAGTCAGCAGTTAATTCTGTCAGACCAGATGCAGACAGGAAAATCATTCTTTCACATCTCCAAATCTGCTGGGAATCCTACATGCCTACAACTACAGCGTTAAAGACAAAACCTGGTACAATTTCCATTCCTGCAGACCCCCAAAACAGACAAGTCCAGGGTCTTCAGTGATTGAATCTTCTTCCTTGCTCTCTGATTTTTTCTTCTTTTCCTGAGATGCAATATATCAGGGAAGAATTTAGCATGGAGGGTTGAAATGATGGGGGAAGGGTAGTTCACAGTCTGTCATCCAGGCCAAAATGAAATGGAAGTCCAAGAAGCATATGATACCTGCAAAATGGGTCTGCCTGAAGCAATTCTCCTTGGTCAGGTTCCTTCCTGGGGGTGGGCAGGGGGGGTAGTTGTTTTTCATATGAAGCTACATGAGTCAGGGAGTGTTACCCAGGTGATGAGTGAAAAAACATAAATACAGAGAGCAGCTGCAGAGTGGAAAGAACAGAAGGGGGGGGAAATCTAGGCTGGGAAATCTTTAGCTATATAACCTCATTTTGGTCATTTGGTCATGTTACTGGGAAACTAGCTTTTGACTGGAAAAACTTGAGTTGGGCCTCCCCTCCCTCCTTTGGTTCTGTTTAGGTTCTCTGAATAAATCTAGTGGGCATTTGTTGGTATGTAAGGACAACAAATTCAGATTCCTCTAGCCCAGACCTTCTGGAATTATAGAGTCTATACCTAGTTGTCACAGTTCAATCTCACTTTAGTTGTGTCCCCTGTTGTCAGATCCCCGGATTTGTAGTTTGGTGGGGTCAATCGAAATCTGTGCAAAATTTCTATAGTGCATTAGTTCAGGAGAGTGGAACTACAGGATTCAATAGGATGATCCATGGCATTTAAAGTGCTATCAAACCACTATAACTCTGCAGTGTAGGTACATTCTTATACTTCACCACACTGTGTCTGAAGTGAGAGTCTCTTAAAGGGAAATCAATTCATGAAATGAAGTGGGGACACTGCCAGGCACTCATGGCATCTGCTCACAGAGGATTCTGTCTGATCTGTCTCTGTATGATTGGTCACTTGCATCCTATGCCATTCTACTAGAAATGAGTCACTCCACCCTGTCCTGACATCACTCTCCATTGGGAATGACTGATTCTTCCAAAACTGAGATGCAATAAAATGATCTGCTGTCAAGGGTGATTAAATTGAGAGAAAACTTAGAGAAGAATAAAAAAGAGAAGAAGAAGAAAAAAGAAAACGTACAAAAGAGAAATTAAAGTAAGGATGAGTTAAAAGGGGGGTCAAAAGAGCATTTTCTGGCTTGTTACTTACCCCTCTCTCCCCCTAGACTCCCACACTGTCTGACATCGGTTTGTTAAATCAAGATCCAAATAAATCCCCTCACTTTGAACAAAAGGAAAGTCCTTATATATTGTTTTATCTCTGAGATTCAGAGCTAACTATTCTCTAAACATCAAAACCTAATTGCATTTCATCACCAAATCTGTCCTCAACATAAAGTACATAGAGCCTCCAAATTTTTAAATATGATTGTATGGAATTTCCCCTCAGCCAATTAGATAATTTATCTACTTTTGCCAATTCCATTACCTTTTCTAACCATTCGTTTACCAAAGGAATCAATTTCTGTCACCAATACCTCACAAAGGTTATCCTGGCTGCTGTCACCATATAACATACCAATATCTTATTTTCCCTTTCCGTTTTGTCTTTAAAAGAAATAACGCTGGCCTAAACACAATCTTTGTTTTTTAAATTTTTTGCATTTCCCCGTTAACACACATGCAAAATCTCCTACTTTTTCTACAAGTACACCCATAGGTGATAAAATGTTCCTTCTTGTACTTTACATTCCCAACATTTATTACTAGTATTTTTATACATTTTTGCTAATTTAACTGGGGTTAAATACCACCTATACATCATTTTTTTAAAAAAAATCTTTATAATCATAACAAATTGTAAATTTTAATCCAGATTTCCAAACTCTTTCCCATTGTTCTAATTGTACAGTGTCCCAATTCCTTGCCCACTTTAACATACAATCTTTAATTAATTCATCTTCCATTACATAATATAATATTAATTTATATATGGTTGTTATTAAATGATCATTTTCCTTACATGTTAACTTTCCTAATTTGGATTTATTTAATTCAAAATCATATTTATTTTTATCTATCCTAAATCTTTCTCTTATTTGGAAGTATGTCAGCCACCGCATTTTAATAACCTTTTTCTTCCAATTTAGTAAACTCCTTTATTTTCCAATTTCCCTGTTCATTTTCTAATAAGTCTTTATATCTAATCCATCTTTTCAAATATCCTAGTTCCCTTCTATAAAAAGCTTCTTGTGGGGATAACCATCCTGGAATTTTAATATCAAAATTATTTTTATATTTACCCCAAATCCTCAATAATACTCTTCTAACTATACGATTCCTAAATTGTGAATTGACTTTCACTGTCTGGTACCACAGATAACCATGCCAACTGAATCTTAATTCATGACCCTCTAGTTCCAACAATCTTCAATTATTTAGTAAAATCCATTCTTTTAACCATGCCAGACCAGAAGCTTCAAAATATAATTGCAAATCTGGTAAACCTATCCCTCCCCTTTCCTTTGCATCCACTACCGATTTCCCTTTTATTCTAGGTTTTCTACTCAACCAAATAAACTTTGATATATCTTTTTTTTCCAATTTCTAAACAGTATATCTGATAAAATGATTGACTGATAGAATCATGGAAAAGACCACAGGAGCCATCCAGTCCAACCCCCTGCTATGCAGGAACACATATCAATGCATTCCCAATAGATGGCCATCCAGCCTCTGCTTAAAAACCTCCAAAGAAAGAGACTCCACCACACTCCATTGAGGCAGCATATTCCACTGCCAGACAGCTCTGACTCTCAGGACGTTCTTCCTGAAGTTCAGGTGGAATCTCCTTTTCTGCAGCTTGAATCCATTGCTCCTTGTTCTAGTCTCTGAAGCAGTGGAAAACAAGCCCATTCCCTCCTCAACATGACATCCCTTCAAATCTTTAAACATGGCTATCATGTCCCCTTTTAACCTCTTCTGCAGACTGAACATACCCAGCTCCCTAAGCCGCTCCTCATAGGGCATGGCTTCCAGACGCTTCACCATTTTGGTCACCCTCCTCTGGACATGTTCCAGCTTGTCGATATTCTTCTTGAATTGAGGTGCCCAGAACTGGACATAGTATTCCAGATGAGGCCCCACCAATGCAGAATAGAATGGTACCATTACCTCCCTTGATCTGGACACCATACTCCAAACTGTCAAGGCCATTTTGAAAGACCCCCCCCCAAGTTGGTGTCACCTGCAAATTTGATCAGCATTTGCTCCTTCATCCAAGTCATTGATGAAGATGTTGAATAGCACTGAGCCAGGACAGAATCCTGTGGAACCCCACAACTCACTTCTCTCCAGGATGAAAAGCAGCCATTAGTGAACCCTTTGGGTTCAGTCAGTCAACCAACTACAAATCCATCTAACAGTAGCCCTGCTCATTGGTATCATTTGAAGTAAATACATTAGTTTTGGAAGCACATTCATTTTTACAACTGAAAGTCTTCACATCAAGGACAGAGTTTAAGTTCAATTTAATTATCTTCAACCCTTTGTCACATCATATTTTAATGTTGTGAATAACTGAAGAACAGTTCTAGAATAGTTATAATAACTATAATAGCTATAATTGTTATATTATGGTTAGCAAATCCTTAAACTACCACTTTTTAATTTTCTCTTCTTTTATGTTTAGCCTGAGAGTAGGAAATATAATATGTTATTTGTATGTAATCTTTCTTTTTTTGTTGTTGTTGAAGTTTAATAAACACAATTTAGAAAAAAATGATCCGGTATCCAAAAAGAGGTTCTCTGCTGTTTTTCTGTCTCAATCATAACTCTGGAATTTTACTCTTCCCAGGACAATTATTCACACAGAAACAGAGAAGGGAGGCATACTGCATCCTCCTCCCTCTGCTGAGTTCAGCAAGTCATGGTATCTGTGGACTTTAAAAGTAACCTGCCAAGGTCTGTTCCAAAGGTAGATGCTCATTCATTTCTTGCACACTCCAAAACCAAGCTTTTTTCAGATGTAAATTATGAAGTGTGCTGTGATGGTTAGCCATGGAGAGAAGGACAGACAGGAAATTCAGAAGCTGAACAAGATGTTACTCACAGGAGCCCACAGTCAGCACTTACAAAAAGTCAGCTGGAATTCTCTTGGTTCTCCACTTCCACCCAAACTTTATTCAGATTAAAGTCTAGTGGGGGTGTTACCGAGCACCAAAGATCAGATCACCAGGTTCCTTTGCTTTGCTAGTAGCCATGATTGTGCAAAGAGAAAGGAAGGTGAGCTATAATGTCAATCACCCCAAAGCAAGCCCTCTACCCCAAATTCTAACTTATATGAGCCTCCAATCATAATTTGTAGAGTGCTAATCTGGGTATCAGGCACATGGAAAGCACATGGAAAGTCTAGCTCCTGGTGAGTCATGTGGAAAGTGATTTCTGTTGAAATCTGTTGTCTTGACCAACCACCTATAATTAGCATTGACTGTGATCAACCTGTAGGCAGGAAGAATCAAGTTATCTGAGACAGCAAATAAGGAAAGCATGGCAAAGCTGACAATTATTTCATTTTTATTATATTTTACCATTCTAGGGCATTCTAGGGCATTCTAGGGCAGATCAATCAAGTATTTGATCTTGTTACCCCAAAAGGTGGGTGACTTGGGGGTCCATCTGTGATGCCAGTACTTCCACATGAGAATGGGGAATCAATTAGCTCAAATGGAAGTGGGGGAGGGGTAATCTGATGAGATTTTCCACCAATGTTTATGGGATCTTAGCAGGAAAGAACCAGCCAGAGATTCCAAAATAAGCTAAAATGTGCTTTATTGAAAAGTTCACTCATGTACTCAAAAGATGCAAGTGCACACACACACGCACACAAAATAACTGAAGGATATAGGGAAGAAAGTTGTTGATAGCAGAGTTTTAGGGAAAGGATGATAATTACCAATCTGGAAAGCAACAAAGAAAGCAGTGATGTGGCTTAGATTTACGCTTAAGGACAGTACTCGTTCAGAACTCAGAGCAACAGAATGGTGTGAGTGAGTGAGCAAGTGAGATACTGCATCAGACTGCTCAAAATAGAGGGGTTTTATACCCAAAATCTACCTGGAGGGCATGAGTGTGAATGGCTTTGGCCAAGCAAACAATGAAGGTTGACACATTGACAATGGAGTCTGGACGGAGTTAATGGTATTAGTGTTAGGTGATAAAGAGTTAATGGCTTTCATAATAGCTCTGTAATGGTAGACAGGTCAGGGAACAATACAGGGAAATGTCCAGGTGTAAGGAAGAAGGTCTGAAACAATAATTGTTTTGGAAGGAACTTCCTTTTGCTATTGTGTGGTATCAGAGATGTTAAAGCTTCAGTTTAAGCCTATTATCTCTGGAGTTACCTAGTAATCTGCCCGATAATGACCTTGGCTACACCTAGAGGGGATCCTCTAACCTATTTGCAGCATGCATGTTCAGTTAGTAATTTTCCTCTGCCCAGCTCAACCTTCAAATCACCTCAGCTTCCATTTTATATGAATGCCAGCTAAAGTATTTGCCAATCAAGTCATATTTTGCCAACTAAATCATATCAGATCTGGGGGTGGGGTGGGCCGATAACAGTGTTTCTGTCTCATACACAAACTGTGGACAATCTTTGGCCAAAATCCTATGCAAACTTATTTGAGAGTAAGGCCTGTGGAACTCAGTGGGACTTACACCTCAGCCAATGTGCCCTGGATCATTGTATTAAGTTTGCATTACCTTACAATATATTCCTATCTATGAGGAAGCAATTTGTGAAGAGTGATCGTTCTACACATACAGTCGCAATCCTGCACTGGGAGATGTGACTATGAGATATAACTACATTGTTTTCCAATCCAATTCCCAACCCACATTTCTTAGCTCTAGCCCCCAAGCCTGGCAATTTCCATGTTGTTGGAGAGCAGGGGGAACAGTAGACAAGTGTTCAGCTACTTTCTTATAAACTGACAATGAAAAGAATCCACAGGGACCTCTTGGGGTCCTCTGGCGGTCTCTGCTGATTATATCATTGATTTGTGTCCAGCTATCAGAAAATAGTTGGAAACTTCTCTGTTGTTCCCCCTGCTCTCCAGTGATATGTCAAAGGCTTGGTGTGTGTATGGGGGGGGGGAATTGGAGCTGAGACAAGGTGAGTTTTGGGGGCTCAATTTTGTTCATTGCACTGTCAGTAGAGAATTCTAACCTCTGCAACAACCAGAAAAGGGAGTTGTGAGTCCAACAGGATGCTATTTAGTTATAAGTTTTCAGTACAATCATCCCTCCACATTCACTAGGTTAGGGGCACAGGACACTCTGTGAAAGTGAAAATACTGTGAATAATTCTAGGCCCCCCAAACCATATTTAGCACCCAAAGAAGTATGATCACCACATTCAAGCTACCATGGATTCCTTTGAGGCATCAAAGTTCCTTCATAAGGTAGAACTGTATGGCTGGTGGGGTTTACTGCCTCTTCCATTGCTGCTCCACACCATTTTTAATAGGGGCTTAAAAGCCTCATTTGCAATTTCTCAGTCTCAAGAGGCTTGCATTCCCTAATTAAAAATGGTATAGGAAGACAGCAGAGCTGACAGCAAAGAATCCATGAATAATCAAATCTGCAAAAGTAAAACCTGCAAATGTGGAAGGCTGACTGTATATACAATATTTACTGGGTGATTTACCCTAATAAAATATTAAAATATAATAACAACCTATCAACAATCAATACAATAATTAAAAAGCAACTTAGAAATTGCAGGAGCAAATAAAGTGGTTGGAGGAGATATACTACATTAATAAAAGGATACTGTGATAACTGAAGCCCCTGTCAGAGATGCTGATGACGAGCAGCAGCTGTTGGTCCCTGTGGGTCTGGCTGGAGATGAGTCCTGAACCTCTAGAACTCCTCCTACTGCCATGGACCAAGCAAGCGGGGACGTTCCTCTGCCTGCTCCTTTAGAGCAACAGGGATCCGATTCTGTGCCTGCTCCTTTGGAGCAACAGGGATCAGTTCTGAAGAGGTTCTGGAGCCTGGTTCAATAAACCCCCAATCAAGGCGGAGACTCAAGAGGCCTGCGCAAAGGAAGACTTCGTTGGCTAAGTTTAAGAAGCGGTGACTGGACACAACTGTGCCTGGGGCTATATAATTGCCTGCCTGGAAGCTTCCCTTTGCTTGTGGCAAACTTCTTACAAGCCCTCCTCTTGCCTGTACCTCGCTCCCAGCACCCGGTTCCTGATACCTTGAATTGATCTCTGGACTCTTGACCCTTGGCTTTGGAACTCTGACTACGGCTTTGCTTGGTGCTCTAGTAAATGAACTTCCTTGATTAAGTGCTTGCTTGTCTTCTCTGGGCTGGACTTTGCTGGCTCTCCCACTTTCTTTTCCGGGCTGGCTCGCCGCCCAGGTCTCTGACCTTGACAGATACTACAGATACTACTAGCATTTGGTGTGCTAGACATCCAGATCTAAAATCCCTGGGAAAACAAAAAGATCTTCACTTGCCACCAAGAAGAATACAAGGAAGGAGCCAGGCAAGTCTCTTTGGGGAAGACTTTCCATAACCCAGACGCCACCATCAAAAATGATCTTTCTCCAGTAGCCTCCCAAACTCTGCCACTGTGGATTTCATAGTTGTTCTTCCTTTCAGTTTTCTTTATAGGTGGTTTGGGGAGCCTTTGTAATATGTAGACTAGAGAGAGATTTTGATCTGATGCCTTTAACAATGTGTTCATACAATAAATCCTGTCTTGGAAAAACTGACCTTTCCGGTTTTCATAAGGGTGAAGGGCACCTACAGTCTCAGAGGTCTGGACCATTGTAATTCTTGATTTCTACAAGTTGAACTCCTGCAAATATCATCATCATCATCATCATCATCATCATCATCATCATCATCATCATCATCTTGTCCTCTTCATACATGAAATCATTGCCTAGACTCTTTTCTACATCTACACTTCTCCTTCAGCTTCACTGTGATTCATTCTACACTGATGACATTAACCTAGTGGTTCCTTTGCCAGTTGGCATGAGGTGAGGCTATCTGCCCTCAATCTAGACATGGCCTCATCTTCTCCTAGCTCACAAGGCCCCATAAAGGTTCCTCAACTGGATCTAGGTGGCCCATCTTCCCACATGCTAGATCCAAGCCCCATGCTAAAAACCACCCCAAATTAAAAATGAAGGAATCAAAGTCTGTAGAACTCTGCGATACAAAATAGCAGTGACATCAAAACAGTAGGAATGAATTAAAGGGTCAAGGAGTGAGAACTGAGCTCTGACGAGAACTGAAGAAAGGAGCGCCAGAGCATGGCTTATATTTCCTGACAGAGGGTTAGAGAGCCAGCATGGTGTAGTGGTTTGAGAATTAGACTACGGCCCTGAAGACCAGGATTTGATTACCCACTTGGCCATGGAAACCCACTGAGTGTGCAAGACACACTCTTTCAGCCCCAGAAAACCCCATGATAGTTTCACTTTAGGATTGCCATAAGTCAGGAAAATGACTGGAATGATGACTACAACAGAGGATTAGAGTGATACCTTCACTTGGCTTCTGGACATGCCCACCAGCCATGCAGCCATATCCAACTGAACAGTTTCCTCACCCTTCCCAAAGTCTGTGAAAACCACACAGGTCTCAGGAAGAGGAAAGGCCAATGGTAGCACCAAAGAATGTGACACCAAACCTATTCTCTTGGCCCACTGCAAGCTGCAAATGGTACTTCTGGGAAATCAGGAATACTATTCCCACAAAGGCCAACTAGATGATCCTGAGAAGCTCAAGCCCAGTTTGGCTGGGAGTTGCAGTCCCAGCATTTATTTTTATTTTAAGCATTTATGTTCCACCCTTCAGACAAAAGGTCCCCCATAGTAGCTTGGAAATTGTTAATTGGACAATTTCCCGCCCTTAGGTTCACAATCTAAAGAGATGCAAAGCCTGCCTGTGTCTTGAAATCTTCTGGGAAGGACTTTTGTTCTCTCTCATCAACCTCACAGGTACATCTGGTGAGGATGCAGGAGAGGGCCTTCTTAGTTCCAGGCTCTGGAACTTTCTTCATAAACATGTTAGAGTGGTGTCTTCCTTGCTATCAGCTTCCAAAGGCAGGTGAAGACCTCTTTGTTTCATCAGGCCTTTGAAAACTGACTGCTCAGGGGCAAAGGACCATTCATGGGCTATGTTTTTATTTTTATTCCTGTTCATCTTAATGGTAATGCTTTTAGCTGCTTTTCATTTTGTTGATAGTTTAATTATATTTTTAAAAACTTGTGTATGATGTACTTTTTTGTGGCTACATCTGTTTAGCTTTTGTATGCTGTCTTGAGCCACAGGGTAGAGAGAACACAATAAATAAGTAAATAAATAAATCTTAATACTGTGACTAATAAAGGCTTTGTGGCTATAAATTCAACCC
Source organism: Ctenosaura bakeri (assembly GCA_948474755.1). Classification (NCBI taxonomy): domain Eukaryota; kingdom Metazoa; phylum Chordata; class Lepidosauria; order Squamata; family Iguanidae; genus Ctenosaura; species Ctenosaura bakeri. Next base: position 225,468 of record CAOLHI010000122.1, on the reverse strand, counting down.
AACACTAGTCTCTCAAGGACAGCCGGTGGCTCCCACATCACTAAAGTGGTGAATCTACTCCAGATTTTGACTAGCTTCAAATATTGACTATTTGGCAATAGGCTTCAGCACCTTGGAGAGTTCTCTTATAGCCTGGACTGCTTACTGGCATGAGACCCCACCAGCTGTCATGCTTACCACCACTTTGCTTATCATACAGGTTGATTAAGCATTCTGGGAACCTGAAAGATTTGTTCAGTGATCTGTGAGATTTTGGATGGTTCAAATGAAAGTACTGCACCACTCTGGGTTGTGGAAGAGCCCACAAGTATGTGAGTTTCAAATATAAGGAGAGAAATCATGCTGGAAAAGCTATGATTTTTTCAAAAAATGATTGTATAGCACCTTACTTGATGACTGTGCAGAAATTAACAGAATTGGTGCAATACCACAATGCCATTATAGACGCCTGGGTTCTTTATGCTTCTCTTCTTAATTTCAATGTAGCTTGCCTTGGGCACAGAAAGTGTCACAAAGGATTGGGGCCTTACCCTCGCACTCTTTCCTGATGGCTAATTGCTTTCAAGCTTTCACATTCAGATCTTCTATATTCATTTTTCACATTAACTATCTGCAACATCTCTCCTGTAATTTTCTCAGATGTTTTGCTCTTTGTCTGTTCTGGCATCACCCATATCACCAAATAATCTTTTAACCTGATAACTTAGCACCTGCAATTGCCTAGCGGTCACAGATTTCCTCTTGCTTTCCTAGCTAGTAATGTGTGGCGTTCTCTAACTTCCATCATAGCTTAAAGATGGAAGGCAAAAAAAGAAAAAAAAAAGGTTTCTGCTCACAGACAGCTGGGTTGAAGACTGTTAGGAATTTGGGTCATAGTCTCTACTGAAGGCACAGAAAGCTGCACCTGTTTGAACTGGCAGCCAATCCACAATGAGTATTTTTAATTCATTTATTTCACTGTTTCCATTGTCATTTTTTAAAAATATGATCAATAGGGAATGTGGCTACCATTGCTTTTCTTGCCTTGGTTTTGACTGAGGCTTTCTAACTTGGCATTGCTTCCTCTGGCCACCCAATAACTAATTTTTCCTCAGTGTTGCTCCAACAGCTTTTCCTGCCTTTGCTGGCAAAAGGATAACCACAGGGATCTCTTCTACCAAGCAATTCTAGATGCTTAGCCAGTAATCCAGGCCTTCCTAGATCTGTGCCAATTTCTTTCTTTTTTTTAACCTTCTAAGGAGGTCTCTCTTACCAGTGGATTCCCCATGGGGCTGCTAAAGAACTTGGGATCTTGCCAACTAGGCGGGTCAACTTCCTTGCTCACTTGCTCTCACTGGTAGCAGCAACCATGTCAAGCAGTCATGCTTTCCTGTCGCATCTGTGGCAGCTTTGTGAGAGGAATAGGGTGCTAGCCAATCCGTAAAACAGCACTGGGTATAGTGCTCAAAAGAGCAGCAAACTACGGCTATTGTGTTTGTAATTTATAGTTGATGTTAGGGGAGGAGCAAAGGAATCAGAAGAGAATCAAATGACTTCACAAAGCCATTGGGTGAATCAAATTATTTTCTCTTCCAAAAAAGAAGGAAAAAAAAAAAACTCCAAAGGAATTCTGGAAAGAAGCCCAGCTGAAGCTGCGCCAATAATGTCTTCATCTTTGTACCCTATTACACAGTATTTACAAATTCTGAATTAATGCCTGCCCTTGGTGAGAGGCAGACTAACTCCAGTAAAACAGAACTGGAAGAAGCACTGAGAAAAAAAGTCAATTTATTTAGGACATAAATTATGTCAGAGCTTGGGAATTACTTTTTAAAAGGAATTGCTAACAGATGTACTTCCAAAGCCCTCAAGTCGTTAGTTGCTTTATAGTTACAACTTATTTAGAGATAGTTACATCTCTAAAAAGTATCTGCAATCATTCTTTTTACGTACTTTGACAATCTGAATGCTACAAGTTCCACTCCCTGCTTCCCAGCACCCGCAACAGAGCATGATGCAGCAATGCAAGGCACAATCCAAGCCACCACTTGAACAACATGCTATTCCTCCCCCATGATTTAAGGAGACTGTCTTCCTATACATATATAGAAAGAACAAAAATTTTATGCCTGCAGTGCAAAAGAGTACAGCTACGCCTCATTAGATTACAATCATAATGTTGTTATCACTTTTGTTATTGAAAAAAAGTTAATTACATATAGTTATTTGTAACCAGTTACTTCTACTTTCCCACTTCTGGTCATAGGTTTGTTGTCATGAATCGCTATGGGACCTTACACTCTTCACAATAATAGCACTGTGATTATGTTTTAACATAGGCAACACCCCATGGAACCCTGGGATTTGCAGTTTAAGGAGGGGCTTTTAGAATTCTCAGCCAGAGAGCTCTAGTACTTCCCAGACTACAAACCACATGGCAGTTAAAGTGGAATCATAGCTTTATAACTGTGTAGCATTAAAGACCTCCATGTTTGAGATGCAGAGCCTCTAGGAACTGACTGTGTCACAGGAAAAGATTCTAACCTAATCTTCTCTCTAATACATTGATTTTTCTATTTTTTATTTTTTGCTTTGTTTTTTACTTGCATGTCAAATGGTAGCATTCTAAGAGAGCTGTACCAGCTACTTAAGGGAAAAAATGTTTTCGGGGCTCTGCCACTTCTCCAGCAATGCCTGTCACTTTCATCGGAGAAAAATGACAATCAAACAGTGTTCAGCCCAACTTTTCATTCTCTTAATTATTCTTGAATATATAACAGCTGTGACCCTAGGAAAGTCTGGAAGCTATTGTTTCAAAGTTAAATGCTATTACATACCCTTGACTGAACAGCAATGTGGCGGCCTACAACCAAAAAGGCTGTGCTTCATTACCCACCAAATGAGCCATCAGTTGCTGGTAATTGATCATCTCTGAGTGGTTATTGCTCAAGTATTTCCCTCATTTTGCTGACACTCGTTGCAGCTGCAACTCTGCTAGGCCATAGGGCTTGCACTGGGAAGTGATTCTATGACATCAACACAAGAGCAAACTGTGACTCAGTCTGCTTCTTCAGTTTATATTTTGAGGTCTAATAAATAGGAGGCCCACAAGGTACCTCTTTCCTCCCCCCTCAGCAAGTGCTTTCTTTCCACACATTGCAAACAATTAAATCACCAATGCTAGTTCATATGTTTCCTTAACATTCGTTTTTGGTTAAAGCATAAACTCCTCTTGTCGCAAGATTCTGCCTCTGTGCCTCTTTCTTGGTTCTGTGAGACCAATGGCAAAGGAATGCTGTAAACAAAATCACAATGTAAGTCCAGAACAATGACACAACAAGTTGTAGTTTAAACTGAACATGTATCCAATGGTCTCAAAGCCCCATGCATCCAATGAAGGGCCAACACAGGACTTGATTGTAGGACTCTTCTACATATGCTACTCAGCAGTATTGCAGCCTTGGAGGTAAATCTAAAAGCCCTAAATAAAAGATAAAAAATGGGTGGAAATGCATAACAGATATTCCAGGATAATGAATTTACTTTTTTGTCCCCTCCTTAACACATAGTTGAAAATCCTACTACCTTAATCAAAGGCCATTTCCGCACGGGGCGAGGGAATCGCCCCGTGACGCTACTTACCGGACTTCTTGGCTCCCTGGTCCGGTCCACGCCATTCCAGAGCAGTGCATGCTCGTCGATACGCACTGCTCCGGCATCCCAAATGGCACAAGGGTCTCGACCAACCGCTGAAGCTCACCAGCCTAAAGCCCGCCCCCGGCAGATCACAGGCTCGTATTGGGGCGAGCCTGCGAATCTGCATAAGGGAGCAGGCTCGCACTGGTGCGCTCCATGCTTTTGAAAGACCTGTTTTTAGCGGTCTTTCAAAAGCACGCTGGACGACCAATTTGGGTCGTTCCGGAGTGGACTGAGGTGTGGATCTACGTTAAGTAGGTCCGACCCAGTCCGCTCCCAGGTGCAGACATCCTCCCTGGAGGACGCTCTGCCCCGTTTTAAAAACCCCATGTGGAAATGGCCATTATCACAGACTGCCCCTTCTCTGGCAAAAGAAGTGAAATTTTAAATAGGCATCAGTCTCCCTCTTGGTTTAACATCACTCCCGCCCCCCCCTTTTTTTAAAGAAGCAGAAGTGAGCTTCTGGCTCTTCTTTTCCACTGAGGGAGGAAGTTTTACAATCCATGTGGCCCCCAGATATCCCAGCAGGCAGAAACTGGCCTCATGGACTTGCCAAAGTTGCCCACCCGTTTTAAAGCAGAAATGCCTTCCACTGGCTCTATGAGGTGGGTGATTTGGGAGAAAGGTAGTAGTCCTACCAATGGCCATACGAAATGGCAGTGCATACTGCAGGTGGGGCAAGGCCTCCAGTTGGTCATTCTCCCACATTTATCAAACAAAGAAGCCATCCAGCACAGCAGCCTCTTGGTTGGATTCTTTGGTAGTTAAATAAATAAAGAGAATGACAAGCCATCAAGCATATCAAGGCCCATAAACTACTGCGAGTTTTGAATACCAAGCCATCTCCCTGGGCTGTATTGTCAACTGTGATTATTATCAACAGCTCTCACTGGTTAGATTGCCTTTTTCATTTGCAGTAAACCAAGGCAATACCTGCTATGTTAAAATATGCAAGATTGCCATTTTCTTTGAAAAAGAAAAAAAAGAAAAAAACCCAAACTGCTTTGAACACAAAGCTCTGGGGGGAAAAACCTCATAAGGTTGAAGCTTTCATCTTTTTAACAACTACCTGGGTGACTTGAAGGTATAATTATTACCTCTTTGTTGGTAGGGAATCCCAATTTCTTCCTTCTTAGCAGCAAGGCTGCCACACTGAAGCTCAGGGAATCAACCTGTACTTCTCAAAACCCTGATAAAGTAGGAGTAGCTGTGTTTTTCTGCAGTTTCCACTCTGGTCTGGTCTTCTGCTGGACCTAGGCTGGCCACACGTATCCCGTATCTTTACCAGCTGTGCAAAAATGGGCATATCAGCAGGTATAGATTGCCATGGAATTATCATGACATTTCAGGAGGCTGCTTTAACAGCAGCTACAATTTTCTATTGTTTAGGAGGTGGTGTGGAGGCACAAGGTGGAGAAAAGACTGAGGAGGGACACAGAATAAAATATATTTGCTTTGTATCCCACATTTTGATAGATTTAAAGGTAAAGAACAAATCACTGTCTTGCAGCCAGGCAATACTACCTGACAGCATTTCTTGGTCAGCAGTCTTGTGAATATGTTTGGGCGTTGCCAAACAAAACTGTCAAAAACTTATCTTTTTTCTCGTTGACATCAGTTATGTAAGCTGCTGAACAATTTTTCTAATACCTTGTTTTACCCTTAGGCATTCTGGATGCATTATGTTGTCTTCTTGGGGGTAAAGGTAATAAAGAAGCACAGGTATGGCAATAAAGAAGCACAGGTATTCTAATTCATCTGGTAGTTGACTGACAACCAGCTGACTGACAACTTGTCTGAATTTGCGAAAGGAATGCTGAGCTCCAGTCCTGCATAAGTTGGCCCACTGGACTGCAGTTCCCCAAGCTATGTGTGGAAACTCTGATGGTAAAAACAGCACCCTTCCATATGTCCACAGGTCCTTTAATTCTTCACTGAGACTGCACATAGGTGACTTTTATTTTGGGGAAAAAAATATGCATGTGCCTTTATAATCCTTGGGATGTGGAGGTTACAGATGACGTCACCCAAAGCTGTGCACATCTGCTGCACTGGGAATCTATGCTACTATGGGACTTGGCTGTTTAAGGGCATCTCTCCCTCTAATTAGCACTTTCATTCCTGCATATAGGGCTGCCCCACTAGACAGTAGTGTCTCAGGTGCAGAACTGTGTATGCGTCAGACTAAATGTCAGAGATATTTCCTGTAGTATCACTCACAAGGAGGTATAATCTTTATCCATGACGCAGGCATTCAGTATGGCCCAGCATAGTGCAGTAGTTGTACATGTGGAAATACCCTATAGCTGTCCATTCACAGGCTCTTGGACTTACTGTAGAGCCACTATGGTCCACCCCTTCCCCCAGTCATACTGTTCTGGGGGGCGAGGTGGAGAAGTGTCTGACTATCCCTGTAGCGAGAGATAAAATAATTGTATTCTCCACTGAGGTCCTCTAGAGGTCTCAGCAGATGATGCAATCACTTTGCATCTGTTTACAGGGACATAAAGAGATACTTCTCCATTCTGTCCCCCTGCTTTCCACCAGGCACAAAATGGCCACATGCAGGTATTCCAGTTGTTCTGTAATAAGTCAGGGTGGGGAATTTGGTCACTGTAGAGCAGGGATGTCAAACTGAATTTCATCTTGGGCTGCATCAGCATTATGGTTGCCCTCAAAGGGCCGGTTGTATCTGTAAGACTATATAAATGTATCTGTTCTTTTATCCTATGAAATAATTGCTTCTGCATTCGATCATTACTGGTTTTAATAATAACTAGCTCTGAAACTAGAAGTCTAGGAAAAATAATGGCAAGCAAATATTCAAGTGTACAACTGTTGTATAATTTACTGAAAAATGAGTTTTGAAAGAGAAAGTTATTAATTTTTTTAACCATCGGACAAATATTACCAAGCGCTGTTTATTACATTAACTTTGTTTAACCTTTTGGTCCCAGTTGAGACCCTCTCTGTGCCTTTTTCAGCCCCCTAGACCCTCTCTGTGCCTCTTTCTGCCCCCCTGCCCCTCTCTGTACCTGGTGAGCCCAATCCCCACATTATGTGCCCCCAGTTGCCAGTATTCTGAAGAGGGGCCCAGCAGCCAGCACTCACAATCTACTTCTACTTTTGACTGTTCTTCTCTCCAACTCTTGTGAGTCGCATGGAGCATTGCCATGGTAATCCGCTGCAATGCTCTGATGGTGAGACTTGGACAGAGGAACAGTCAGAAGTAGAAGTAGATCACGAGTGTTGGCTGCTGGGCTCCTCTTCAGAATACTGGCAGCCAGGAGTCCGCAATGTGGGGATTGGGCTCGGCAGGTGGTGGGAGCGCCACAGCTGCAGGAGAGGTGCAAGGTCCACATGAAATGGCCTGGGGGACTGGATTCACCCAGTGGGCCTTGTGCTTGACACATGTGCTGTAGAGGGATGAAGAGAATACCAACCTCCAGCTCAACCAAAAAAAAAAAGTTAGGCCGCTAGGAGGATGCTACCCCATGACTCCTATGGTATTCTAAAAAGGGAGGAGGGCTTTTATTCACCACCACTTGCTTGGTTGAGTGTTTGTGTGGTGTCTTGTGCAAGCATGCAATGAGGAGAGAATATCTCCCAACTTAGAAGGATAAAATTTATTTTGCAAGAGCACTGGGGCATACATCTCCTATTATGCTTGCTGTTTAAAAGAGTAAACAGATTTGCCCTCTCCCCACCAAGGCTAGGCCCCTGGAATAATGGTCTCTCCATTTCTCCATTTTGCTTGAACAACTGTCTTACTGCTCAGTAGGGTTAGGTTTTGTGAGACAGGCATTCCTGCCACTGCTGAGAATTACAAGATCTGTACATTGCACAAATAATCTTTTCTTACAAATAAATGTAAGAAAAGACCATCAGTTTATTTGTAGGCTAGTTTTCTGTGGTAAGCCATTCTCAGGGTCACTCAAGTCAGAAAGGTCTACAGTAATAAAATGAAAGATTTTAAGCTAATTCCTCCACAAACAGCTGCTCTTGCTATATGCTGTTTGGTCAGCTTCAATATACAGTCAGCCCTCCACATTTGAAGGTTTAACTTTCCTGGATTTGATTATTTGCGAGTTTCTTCAACTCCTGCCCCCTCACCTCAAGCATTTCTTTTCTGGGGAAACATTCCATCTTGGCAGCTTTGATCACACTGCACAGCACTTTAAAAACTCACCCCCTGTCCTCTTTCACCAGATGCTGACCAACTAAGGATGGTTTGCAGCCCAATTTCTCAGCACCACAAACCTTCTCTCACTTCCTCCCCAACACCCAAGGAAGGAGATTCCATTCCCCTGACCTTGTTTGGATCCTGGGTGCCCATTCCCTCTACCACGCCTTGGCCCCCTTCCCATAGACCCACACATTTTGATATTTGTGTTTTTTCCACTTTTGTGGGCATCCTGTGCCTCTGACTCTAGCAAATGTGGAGGCCAACTGTATAGCAACACTATGATTGAGGGACCCTCCCAAAGAACTTGTTATTAACAGCCCTGTTTAGGACTTGCAAGTTCAAGGCTTTGGCTTCCTTGATTGAATTAACCCATTGGTAATGTGGTCTTCCTCTTTTCCTACTGCCTTCAACTTCACCAAACATTATTGTCTTTTCCTGTGAGCCACATCATCTCATGATATGTCCAAAGTACCTTAGTTAAGTCATGTTGATTTCTAGGGGGAGTTCAGACTTGATTTGTTGTCTTACACATTTCTTTGTCTTTTTGGCAATCTATTGTAGCCACAGAGAGTCAGCATGATGTAGTGTTTTGAACATTGGACTATGTCTCTGGAGAACAGGGTTCAAAATTCCACTTAGCCATGGAAGCCTATCTGGTGACCTTGGGCAAATCACATTCTGTCAGTCTCAGAGGATGGCAAAGGCAAAACTCCCTCTGAAGAAATCTTGCCAAGAAGACCTATTGATAGGTTTGACTTAGCATTGCCATAGTCAGAAATAACTTGAAGGAGTATCACAACAATTGTATCCATAGATCTCTCTTTCTGTACCATATCTCAAATGAGTTGATTTTTCCCTCATGTCAGCTTTCTTTACTGTCCAGCTTTCACATCTCTATGCATAAATCAGAGATAACATGGTCCAGATGATCTTGACTTTGGTATTTAATGATATATCTTTCAACTTTACAATCTTGCTTAGTTACTTCATAGCTACTCTTTCAAAACTTTGTATTCTTGGCTTGGGTCTCCATTTTGATTGATGACTGAACTATAGTATAATTTTTTTAAACAATGTTGATGTCTTCATCATCCACTTTTTAAGTTAGGTAAATCATCTATGGTCATTATTTTTGCTTTCCTAATATTCAACTTAAAAAAGCAAAAAAGGAATCCAGTTTCATCTTTGAGACTAACTGGTCTATTCTAGCACAGGTTTTCCTGGACTCCAGCCACTTCTTCAGATGCATTCCAGATCAATCCACTTCATTCAGCTATACATCTGCTTCTGCACTTCGTTCCTTAACAATCATCTGTTATTTTTCCGACTCTTTGCTAGTGATATGGTGCCATCTGCATATCTTAAATTGCTGATTTTTCTGATTCTAACAGTTTTTCCATAGACATACCCAATTAACAGAATAAAGAAACCAAGAATCAAGTCCAGTCTATTAAGTAATTCATACTAGGGCATAATAAAAACAACAACAACAAAACAAAAGCACTGAGTAGCAACAAAACCAGCACATTTTATTTAAATGCTGCTCTGTTCCAATATTCTCTAGGCCACTTCAGCACCAAGAACAGCTTTTGTAGGTGGAATCCATCAGCATTCCACCCTTCCAGGTGAGGAACAAACAAGACAGCCAGAGGCCAGGCCCTGGAGCACTCAGAGATAATTTTGGCAAATCTGATGCAGGAGTTGTTAATGTCTTGGACTGGAGATTGTACTTGACACCATATTTTTCATGCATGACGCCAGTCTACTCTTGTTCAAGGAACAAAATGTATTCTCACCAAAAGTAAACATGGTCTGAATAAGGTGACTGGAAGAGGTGCTCCTCCCTTCAAAAGGATGAACTTGTACAGTTTATATTTTCTGTTTGCCACAAAATTCTTTGTGCAATGACAAAGGCAAGGGACTTCATCTCTCCTGGAAGATATCTCTTGCAAAGTAATATTCCGCTTGGCATTTCACAGGGCAGAGATCTAGCAGAGAAAACAGGCTCCTGGCTGCACTCTGGTTATTCCTGACACAGATTAATTTGCCCTTTGAGCAGAGCGTGTCTTCCAATCCTTCCATTTTCTTTGAACTCTTTCCTGTCTGCAGCATTTTCAAATGAGTCTTGGGACTGCAAGAAGGTAACAAAAACCTTTAGTTCTTATTTTCTTTTGAGATGGATAGATTTGTCATGTCAAGAACCACAGGAGGAGGGGAGAGAGAGAGAACAGGAGGACAACTGTTGTTCAGTTTGCCACAGTGGCTTTCTTTCAGTAGTTCTATGGGAATGCCACTTCCTGAAACAATCTCCAATGTATGCAATTACATCATTGTTATGTGCTCAGAGAACTGTGTGTATTTGCCCTGCCAGCTTCTCTTCCTTGCTCCCTTTGGTACTGTAATCAGCATTGCCTATTCATGTATCACGAGCATGTGTTCTCTTGACTGTCTGTCAAGACTTTGTTACAGAGACAGTGGGAGCTGCTGTCATTTTATCCATTACGAGACAATGATGGAAAATGTTGGCCTCCCTCTTGAACAAGCTTGATATAAGACATGGTAATGGGTGCACAAAGTCTCAATAAAATATTGCTGTTGGAGGAGTTCAAGAACAGGGATTGGCAAGCTGTGTCCTCCCAGGCATTTTTAGGCTGCAACTCCCAGCAGCCTTAGCCAGCATAGCCAGGGGTAAGCAATGCCAGGAACTGAAGGCCCCACCTCTCCTACCAGATGTATGATTTTTTTGTTGTTGTTGTAAATTGAACTTATTAATGACCAGAGAACACGACCAGGGTCACACTGGCTGGAGACATGCTCTGAGTCATGCAAGTTCACATAGGATTATGCAGAAAACCTGATGCTGATGGGTTTGTGTTAATCCCTTTGCCATTTTAGGCTTTTGGCATTTCTGAATACAACAAAAGACAAACTGCCCAGATTGGTGAGCAATCAGAGACCATACCTTGATCTTATCCAATGGATAAGATCCCTATACACCCTAATATTCCTATACACCCTATCTGACTGAAGGGACATCATTAGTCTCATCAATAATTTGTCACTCTGCAATTAAGCAGTCAGCCAATTCTAGACCCCTTTGTCAATCCTGTGGGAAAGCCATTATAGCTTTGTCACTGCATCTCTTCAGCGCAGGAGATAGGGTATAAAAACCGTAGCTTCAATCCCAGCCTTTTTGTAGTAAATTGGACGTAATACGTCATATGTGGTGCCCCAGACAACCGTTCCTCTGTGCTATCTTCAGATACTGTCTGAGTCACTCTGCTGTGACCCCTTTTTCAGGACTGGTAAATATCACACTTTCCACCCAATCTCTCTCTGCCCAGTCTTTCCTGACTTACTCTCCAATAGTCTTATATGGTTCTTACAAGTGTCTGATCTCTTGTGTGTTTGTCAATCTGGATATAACGCGTTGTTAACTTTAACTTGAGTCCTCTCTACAGTTAGTACAGGTGAAAGGACCCTGCCATTACCCTCCTCTCACAGGCCTCCTGTGAGCTATAGTTCCCCAGATTTTAAGGAGACGCTGGCATTGGGAGTGGACCATAATATCCCTTACTTCTTAAGGTAACAGCCACAAGTTACTCACCTCTATTCTACAACAAAGTTAGAACTGTGCAGTTCTCTAGATTATATTGAACAGTAGTTCCCACTATGTCTCACTATGGGAATTGTTAGCAAGGGCTGCTGGTGCTAGCAGTTCAGCAACATCCAAAGAGCTGCACAATTCTCACTTCTGTTTTACAAGGTGATATGGGATGTGCCTTAGATCCAGGTGTGGCTGGCCCTTCTTGGGTCCCTCCCCACCCCTCCCCTGGAACTTTAAACTTCTTGAGTCCTCTGAAGTGGAAAGAGATAGAAATCTGAGCAAGCTTCTTAGATGTTTCTAAATAACTCATTTCAAGATGTATGACACTAACATGAAATTCATGATCTGTTGGAAGAAATTTGGTGGCTCTTTGGGACAGAATATTGGGTGAGATTCAGGAACACTGGGCCACTTCCCCACTCTGCCCAACATTTTCGCAAAGAGAACGATATTCTTTGCTTGTCTCCCAGTCATGGGGTCCACCAACAGATGCTAATGGTAGATGAAATCAAGATGTCAATTTCCTCTGTACCCTAGCCGTGAAGACTTCTGATGGATTCTCCCTCAGGGTTGTTCACATGGACACCAATCTGAGGCTTCTATCGTTCACTTTGCTATTTTTAAACCGCTCCTTGGAAGTTACCTGAATGGTCAAAAGCTGGGCACTGTCTGCTTTTTCTTCTTCAGTCTCTTTAAATTATTCTTAGTGTGGTTTTGTGTTAGATTTGACAGCACAACCAATTAGTTACCACCAGGGAAGCCTCATATCATTTGTGGAAGATATAAGATTATTCAGACAGAAGAACTGATAGTTTCAAGTAGCTAGAAGTTAACGCCACCATATAAAGCATTATTGTCTTACCACAGAATCCTTCTGTCCTGGGGAGCACAGCTGCAATGAAAATAAATGCTCTCTTTTTTCTCCCTGTTTATTTATTTTATAATTACAGGCCTTAGGAAAGCTCTGTCACACGACACTTGCTCTCTGATGGCATTTACTAGGCCCCACAAACGGAATTCTAACTTCCATTTTTACTTCCCCATCCTGAGAGGAATTAAGTGTAAAAGCAGGCATTCAGGTCAATGGAATCAGGATTCCCGTATGCATACCACTGTGTTCCTCGCTCACTAAAGTTAATGGTTTTGGTTCTGACATTAGCAGAATGAGGACTGCACTCAAGACCTTCTGTCCTGACATGAAGAGCTAGAGTTGTGTAGTGGTTCAAATGTTGAACTAGGGCTCCAAGAGACCTGGGTTTGAACCTCCGCTCAGTCATGGAAAGCTACTGGGTGAGCTTGGGCAAGTCATACTTTCTCAGCCTAAAAGAAAAGTGATGGCAAATGTCATAATCTGAATAAATCTCACCAAGAAAACCCTAGGAAAAGGTTGACACAGGTCTGTGTTGACTTGAAGGAACATAACAACAACAACAACAACAACGAATCCTGATGCTGATTTGAAAGAGGCCTTAGGTTGAGGCATCTGGTTAGCTTAGATAAAATCTAGGCCTGCTCAGATAAATACTTTCACATGTTGAAGAAATGGAATCGTGGCTACCATGTACATCCTTTGAACACCAACAGGCCCTCTAGGGATCAGGATCAGTGAAAGGGACTTCTGCATGTATGCATGTATGTATGCATGTATGTATAGGTGCCCCCTCACATGGACATTGAACCCCCCAACCTAAAAAGTTGTCATCTCCTTTCTGCATGGAGGTACACTTATAGTATGGCTGGATTATCCCCATTTAAAAAAAAAACAACAAAAAAACATTTGTGTTTGGAAGACCACCATAGAGGCCCTTTCACACTATACAATCATAGTGCCTATGATTCTACTTCAACAGCATGGCTTCATCCTATGGAATCCTAGGGTTTGTAGTTTCAACAAAGGCACTAGAAGAGTTTTCTGGCTGAGTTCTAAATGCCTCTCCCTAAATTGTCAATGAGAGCCAGTTTAGTGTTGTGATTTGAATGTTGAACTATGACACCGGAGACCAAGGTTTGACTCCCTGCTCAGCCATGAAACCCATTGTCTGACCTCGGATGAGTCTCACACACACTCAACTGCATAAAACCCTGTGATAGGTTCACTTTAGTGTTGCCATAAGTCAGAAATGACTTGAAGGCACACAATAGCAAGCTGTCAATCCCAGAATTCCATGGGATATTGCCATGGCAGTTAAGGTGAAATCATAGCACTATAATTGCATAGTGTAGTCTACTAACATTCTGACCATTCATAGCTGTTCCTGTAGCTGAATGAAAGTCTATGTATATTATTTTATGTGTATGTGTAGATATACATATAAATGTAAAAGTGGAGCAAAGAACATCCCTGTTCAAGCAGAAGCAAGGCAAACTTACTTGCTTCCCTCAAGTGCACAGTATTTCCTCCCTTAGGGATTTTTCATGTTTTGCTTCCCTCTCTGACAGAATGTCAGTGAGAAGATGGCTCTATGACTCATGGAGAGAAAAGGGCGGAATCAAGCGGGAGGGACTTTGGCATCAGCCAGCCCTGTTTGGGGAGATATAATTCATGGCTTTGCAGGTTCATTGTGCTTTGTGATGTCAACTGAGTTTCAAGAGCAGCTGCATTTGGAAAGCTATAAATATTTCCCTGTAATAATAGGATAAGTGGAGGAATTTCCCACTTCTTACCTACCTTTTATCTGCACCTGGAGCCACTTGTGTGGTGCTCAAAGACTCCTTCCTTTGCTCCAGAAATTAAGTCCACCATCTGTTTTAGTCTTGTGGAATGTTTTAACTTGTTCTTGCTCCCACCCTCCCTCCCTTTCTGTCTTTCGTGTGCACACACACACACAGATGTGAAAAAATGCCCTTTCATCAGCTTGCCATCTTGACAAGACAATAAATCTCTGCATCACTAAGGAAAGGCACTACATCTCTTCAAACATAGGAATTACCCCTTCATATGTTAAAGAAAAGCAAAGCACCAGTAGCCAAAAGTGTATGGAACTGGGGTGGGGTGGAGGACTTACTGTAAAGGTTTTCAGGCCAAGAACCATTCTGGAAATGGTCCCAAAAAGAAAGAGCAGGAGCTTCCAACTTTTTTGTGTATGTGTGTGGCAAGCCTGTCAAGTTTTCTATAGACTCCATGAGTCATCCTTTCTAATGCCCTTGATATACAATAATGAAAGACAGATCACATGCACTTGGCTTATGAAATGGTCATTCTTAAATGAGATGTGAGGGACAGTATGGCCTTGAACACTGTGCCAACATAAGAGAGGAACAGGCAAGTACAACAAGCACAAAGTACTCTCTGCCTAATGGAACAGTCAGCTTGTATCCAGTAAGGTTGTAAATACCTAAGAAAATACAGAATATACCCAGATGTAAACAGCGGCTGAGAGCTACAATGGTGTGTATAGTAAGGTTTAAGCGACTGAACTCTGGGCCAAAAACTCCCCAGCCCAAATTACATCTCTCCCATGGACCATACCCATCTATTATCCCAGATTGGCAGGGAAAGGCCTGATTAATTCTCTGTCACCCCATTTTCCCCCCAGATGCTTTTAAAATGCTCCAGTTTCTCTCCTCTTCCCACTTCCCCCCTCATCTTGGCTTGCTTCAGTTGCTACAAACTGAGTTCAAAGTCCAGCCGAAATTTGTGCTCAGTTAACTCAGCGGAGGGGAGAGGAGAGGAGAGGGCAGGGCAGACTCTAGCCTTTCTCAGTAGCCTTGGGCAAAAGTAGACTGCTGCAGCCTCTCATAGCTGTTTGTTCTTCTTTAATAACTTTGACCATCTTGATCACACTGTAATGTTGCCTGGCCACGTGTCTCCCGGTTTTCATCTGTGAAACATTGGAGGGTATGATGATCTCAGTAATAAACTTTGGAAAAAATTAGTTTCCAGAGGACAACTTCCACAATTCCTCAACTCAGTAGCCATGCTGTTTGTTGTATAGTAAAATGCTCTGAACACCAAAATTCTTTTTCAAGTGCTATATAAACATCATAATTAATATTACTGGTACAAAGGAAATAAATAACTGTGATTCATAAGTAAGTCAACACACCAGGTGTCCAAATGGTGGCCTCACATAGTATTTCAGAGCTGAAAAACTTTTAAAAGAGCAATTTAATATTAGTCTTTCTTTCATCTAACATTTAGGAACTTGATTAACTGTTCATAATAACGAAAAGGTAAATGTTAAATTGTCGTAATAGTATTTTTTCACTTTCAATTGCATGCTAGTCTTTTTATTATCTGTTAGCATTACTTTTTCTTAGATTGTTGTACATGGAAAATGTAGATTTTATTGTTGTGATATTATATTTTTAAACTATAGTTATGGAATAAAATAATATGGTATTAATAACAAATGAAGTGAAGCCCCAACATTTAGTATTTATTTGAATTTCCAACACTGAATTCTGAATGTAGTTGGTAACTCTGTTGTCAGGTTTTCATCACCAAGTTCGGCTTGCAGACAAATCTGAGAATAAGAAGGAAAAAAAAGAAGTCACTTTGGATTAGTCAAATGGGAGGACGGTCAGAACAACATATGATGGATGGCTAACTGTATTTCAAAGGGGAAAAAAGCACTTTCAGCTCTTAAGATTTAATTACAGTAGTTTTCAAAACATATATACTAATATTAGTAGAGAGGGGCATGCCTCAGAATGACTCAGATTTTGGGGAAGGATTGGAATAGCAATTACTTGATACTTTTCTGAGCCACCCAAAGCTAAGAAAACCAGTCACCCAGATGACTGAAGTTCAAGTCCCACCCAGTTACTAGACTGTTTTCTCCCTTCCCCCTTAAGGAATTACTAAGTCTGGCAGTGGGGGAAGCAATGGTGGCATGTGTGGAGAGAATAATTTTTTTTTTTTTTTGCTTGCTTTCCCCCACCTGGCAACCAGCTATGCCTGGATGACCAAGTCCTCTCCAGACCTCTGGCTCTTTGGAGAACTCCCATCTCTCATGAGTCACTCTAAACATTGCATATCTCTGAGCCAGCATGCTTGGGTGGGCATGGAAAGGAACAATGCTTTCTCCTCGTCTGTCTTTATTCATGCCACTGTCTGGCTAGAGAAGGCCTTCAGGGGAACCGCCCTAGAAGTTAGGGCCTGGCATTAGCTTCTTTCTTCCATGCCTCAGGATAAGGAGAGGATTCTGGGGTGGGGTGGGGGGAGTGCTGCCTTGAAAACAAAAGCCCCCCCCCCATAGCTGCTACACACTGTTCCAGGCATCTGCCTGGCTCTTACCTCTCCCTCTCAAAATTTCTCAAACCATGGCTGCCACCAACACTCAGTTTGAGGGGATGGATCCATGAAAGAAATACTGAGCTGCCTTAGAATCTGCTGTCTCAGAAGTCAGTGATTGTTCTGCTAAAGAATGACCGCCATGTTACTTTTCATATCTTGTTTCCGGTTCTTTTTCTACCTTCCTTACCCTACCCTTAATTGTTGGTACTGCAATCCAACTTCATTTCTTTCTTTTGAGGTACACACAGGTCACATCCTGCCTAGGAAAAAGTTTGATATAAATGCTTTTCTTTTCAGTGCTACTTAGGGACTTGATTCAGTTTTTTTTCAAAAAAAAATAGATCTTTCCTATTTTCCTTCTACCCTACCCCAGCAATTCCTGGCTACACATTTTCTCACTAAATAACTCTTGACTAGACATTGTTCCCTTTTCTCTCTCTTTCTTTGTCATCTTCTTTCTCTTTCTTCCCCACTCCACGACTCCTGTCTCCAGTCTTCTTCTCCCTCCTCTTAGCTGCACTTACCTTCCTTCCTTAACCTCCCTTCCTCTCATCCTTTTTTTTATGCCTCCTCCCTTCCCCACTTGGCTTCATTTATCTTTTCTCCTTCCCAGCCCTCCCTTTCTTCCACTCCTCCTCTTTCTCCTTCTACCCACTCTTCCTAATTTTGCTCAACATCTTCTTTCTTCTTCCCTCCTCCATCTCTTGACTCTCTAACTCTTTGTCCCTTTTCCCACTGAAAAAAAACCAACAACGCACCACCACCACAACAAAAATATTTTGCAACCATGAGCAGGGAATGTTGAGTTCCCTGCATTTTGACATTGTAAGTAATATTAAAGAAAATAAGACATGCTTCTGGGTAGACAAGCACAGATAAGATTGACTTGTGTTGGATCTCCCTCAGAGATACTGACAGGACTGGAGTGTTACAGCTTGGCACACCTGTAGTTCTGTTGGTGCAGACTCAGTTGTCTGCACTGAACAATCAGCCTCCCTAGATAAGGCAGACAACAGACACTTGACAGCTTCTGGAAACAATGCTGATCACCCACTTTGTGAAAGACATCCAAGCCAGCTCAGAGACTTGGCTCTGTTCCTTGGCCATGTACTCTTCTGCATGTGTGCCCCTCTGTTGGCTTTGCTTCCCCAGCTTCTGCTTGATATCCTGGCTCTCAACCTTCAGACTGCTAATCGACCACCCAGCTTCTCACTTCCCCAACTACAACAATTTTTTGTTGCTATCATCTCCTCACCCCCCAAATTTGGTAATTATCGGTAACAATCCTGTTGGGGCCTTACATCTTACTGCACATTGCTGTCTGATATGCACAGGTGTGCAATGCGCACCAGTGTACAATGTACACCAAGGCATCACACAGGCTGTTTCTGCACTATGGGGACGCATTGAAGTTGGTCTGCGACATATGCTACCACATGATGTCAGCAAGGCTTTTGACAAAGTTCCCTATGACATTCTTGCAAAGAAACTAATAAAATGCGAGTGGGACAGGGTTACCGTTAGGTGGATTTGTAATTGGTTGACCAACCGAACCCAAAGGGTGCTCACCAATGGCTGCTTTTCATCCTGGAGAGAAGTGACTAGCGGGGTGCCACAGGGTTCCGTCCTGGGCTCAGTGCTATTGAACATCTTCCATCAATGACTTGGATGAGGGAGTGGAGGGCATGCTGATCAAAGTTGCAGATGACACCAAATTGGGAGGTGTCCACCAGAGGACAGGATCAAAATTCAAAATGACCTTGACAGAGCTGGGCCAAAGCTAACAAAATGAATCTCAAGAGAGAGAAATGTAAGGTCCTGAACTTAAGCAGAAAAAATGGAACACACAAATATAGGATGGGGGATGCGTGGCTGGATAGCAGTACATGTGAAACGGATCTAGAAGTCTTGGTAGATCACAAGCTGAACATGAGTCAGCAGTGTGATGAGGCAGCCAAAAAAGCCAACGTGATTCTTGGTTGCATCAATAGGAGTATGGTGTCTAGGTCGAGGAAGGTAATGGTACCACTGTAATTCTGCATTGGTTAGGCCTCATTTGGAATACTGTGTCCAGTTCTGGGCACCTCAATTCAAGAAGGATCTCGACAAGCTGGAACGTGTCCAGAGGAAGGTGACCAAAATGGTGAAGGGTCTGGAAGTCATGCCCTATGAAGAATGGCTTAAGGAGTTGGGTATGTTTAGTCTGCAGAAGAGAAGGTTAAGAGGGGTCATGATAGCCATGTTTAAATATTTGAAGGGATGTCATGTCAAGCAGGGAGTGGGCTTGTTTTCTGCTGCTCCAGAGATTAGGACAAGGAGCAATGGATTTAAGCTGCAGGAACGGAGATTCCACCTGAATCTCAGGAAGAACTTCCTGACAGTTAGAGTTGTCTAGCAATGGAATATGCTGCCTCAATGGAGTGTGGTGGAGTCTCCTTCTTTGGTGGATTTTAAGCAGAGGCTGGATGGCCATCTGTTGGGAGTGCTTTGATGTGTGTTCCTGCATAGTAGGAGGTTGGACTGGATGACCCCTGGGGTCTCTTCCAACTCTATGATTCTATGATGTCATTTCAGGCCTGCTCCTGTCGTGTCCCCAGCCATTGTGATCATGCATTATACTATGACCAGAAAAAATCTGATAATAGACCCCTTTTGCGTGACAATTGCATTGGCTAGGGCTGTGTGGGAAAGGCAGAATCACTATCTAGGCATTTTTTCCCCTCAGTGCAGCACAGGAAAAGGCTGTCTCCACTGTGGAAGGAAGGAACACACCCCAACTGCTACTATCTGCCAGCAGCCAGCTGGGTGCAGAAGGGTAGCATTTGGGACACGCTTCCATCCCAGCATAGGCACTGCTGGGATGATGCCAGGACATTGCAGGCAAGGTGCAGAAAGGGCCACAGTGATTTGCATTGCACACTTATGTGTGTACCATGCGTCAATGCACATCAGTCCCAATGCGCATCAGGCACTCCTGCCGGTGTCTCATTACACATCTTCATAATTCATTACAGTGGTTTCTTAGTGTCTCTGCTACTTACCAAATATATGTTAGGTCATGCTATGTAACTGGTTATACAGGATTCTGGCAAATATTATTATGATTATGGTAATTATTTGGGGGATTAATTCTGCAAACTAACTGCAAAATAAAGAAAATGTCTCCAGTCAGAGCTCCTGATTAATGAGAAAGCTTTCTTTTTGCTTGGAAAAGTTTCTTTGGATGGACTATAACTCCTACATGTTGTTAAAAGCAGTGCTTGTGAAACTGTCAACAACTGGAAAGCTTGGGGTGTCTTTTGTTGCTGTCATTGTTCAAATAGAGCTTGGAAACTTTTTATTGATTGGACTACAACTCCTATGTGTTCTTAAAAACCATCCACACAAAGGGGTTAAAGCTGGGGAAAGTTTGTTTGTTTGTTTCTGCAAAATGCATAGCTTGGAAAATTTTGAACCAGATAAATATTTTCTCATTTGTTAAATTGGAATGAAGTGCTCTGAGCAACTGTGGTTGTGGTTAGTGTACCATGTTTGATAATGTCCCCAGGGGTGTCCTTCAGTCTCAGGTTTGAGCCTTGAAATTTCAGGGCCTGGGATCCCTGAATCCCTGGGATCTCTTCTATGCTAAAGAGGAGGAAGAGTTTTTTTTTCTCCTGTACCAGGGAATGGTTGACAAAGTTCTCTGGAGGCTGAAGAGGGTTGGTAGGAAGAACAGAATTATTCCCTGGCTCACCTTTTCTTTCAAACCGGAGGAGAATTTAAGGACTCAAAAGCTCACCTCTTCTCTTACTCTTCTTTCACCCTATATACCCACTTGGGCAGATAGTAACAGCATGATATCTTCAGAGTGCAACAGTGTGTTCATTCTGTGTGATATAGACAACATACAGAAATAAGTAATATTTTGCCACTTGGGGACAGAATAATTTGCCTACAAAGTAATAATGAGAAAGCTAAAAGACAAACTGGGGGCCTTTCCACACTCCACGGTTATAGTGCTACTATTCCACTTTCAACATCCTATGGAATCCTGGGGTTTGTAGTTTAGGGCAGGCATTTAGAATTCTCAGCCAGGGAGCTCTTTGGCCTCAGAAACTACAAATTCCAGAATTCTACAGGATGTTGAAAGTGGAATAATAGCATTATAACAGTGGAGAGTAGAAAGGCCCTGGGACGTAATCTGGTTGAGTTGGCACTCATTTCTTATCCTAATTCTTGATGCAGTAACTGTGTGGAGCTTTAGGTACACAAACATATGCCAATGTGTATACAGTTGTACCTATTTATCTTATCCATCTATCCGCAAAGACAGTATTTAATTGTTTCTTTGAATCTGGATTTATTTACTAACTAGACATTGATCTTCCCTTGCTCCTCATTTTTTGAATCAGTACTTTCTTCTTGTTTATTCAATAAGAAACTAATATAAAGTTTTGAAGGGATATTTAACAGGCTAACTGAAAAGTAATCATTAGAATATGTTTCCTTTCTTTTTTCTTTTCTTTTAAGTTTTAACATTCATTTCCACTACACTTGAAGATTGTTTCTCTACATTTTTGTTAAAGAGAGTGCCCCCAGATTCCTCTCAATATTGGACTTATTGTAGCAGACCACAGGTAGAGTTTGAAAGCAGAGTATATTGCTCTGATAGAACATTTCAAACAATTGCACTGAAATTATTGCTTATATTCTGCACCGTGAGAGTTTCCACTGTTGACTGTCTTTCTGAAAGATGCCTGTTTTAAAAGGGTAGAAATAATGGGAGTCATTTATGGGGAAAATAATTGTTCCCCTTCTCCTTATTTTGGAACCCATATTTTGGGGAGTGCTTCATTTATCTCTGGCCACTTCACCGGTTTTGCTCACTTAAAAAGGGAGTGACTTTTTATTCTGCTCTGGTAGGATTGCTATGGTTATCACAAAGCATGCTATCACAAGACAATTTCTGCTGAAACAATATACTGCCCTGTTACAACTTAATTTTAAATGTACCCATGAGTGGGGCTTTGGACAACTTTGATGAATATCTTCCTCCAGACATTGAAGTGGCCGTCTAGGGAAACGAAAAAACCTCAGAGTCCTTGAAGCAGAAAGTATTATATTTTATTTTCTTACTGCGCAGGTTTTTCTGAACTGCGCAGGGTCCCCAGTGTGAGTATCACTGAAGACCCTGCACTCCGTCAAAAACCTCCCTTATATACACCCTTAACAGTAGAATCAATTACAAATTGGTTACATTACATCATGCATGCAAGGATACAACATGTCAAAATGATCTATTACTTCCCTTGTCCTTGTGATAAGTTGCAGGAAAGAACAAGCCTGCTTTCCATGACCTGCCACCCCTTCGTTAAGCACTTTCAGCACTATATTCCTTAGATAAGAAACATCTGCAGTTAATTATAATTTCATCTATTTTTCTACCAAACACAAAATCATATCTTTAACCCTTTCATTCCCCCCTTCATGCCAAATTCTCTGCAATTTGAAGCATGTCCCTCCTATGCATACCCGTGGGCCATTACTGCGTAGCAAAGCCGCTTTCCCTTCCATAGCGTCTGAAAGGGAAGTCCGCACACACTTTATAGCACAGGACAGGCATAACATAATTAAAACTCCCCCAACCAATAATAGTACAAAACCAAGGAACAACGTTCTTAACCACCCAAAATTTGGCAACCAGGATGTTAACCATTCCAAGGGATTACTTGCCCCATTATCATTGTTCAGTATTACCTCTTGTAAGTGTTGCACCTCATCCTCTATGGTCTTATTTAAGTCATGGAAGGTAACTTTGCATCCTCCCTTGACTATGGAACAAAACCCCCCTTTTCTGGCCAGCAAATAATCCAGAGCCAACCGATGGTGTAAGAGTAACTGATTCAACTCCTCGACCTCGTGTTGCAGAGCCCTCACCAACCTCCCAGTTGCATTTATAGTTTTTTCCAATCTACAGGTCAATCCCAATATACTTTTACGATTTTCCTGTGCTACAATTCCTGGGTAGGCTCCCAGGGTGAGGAGTCCTGTAAATAATCCGCCTGCTACTCTGCTACCTTCAGTTCTAGACAGTTGGGGTCCTACAATAACCAAGTCCTCACACTGGTTACCTAATGGTCCCACCAGATCTCTTCTTTTTCTAACTCCTCGCTTCTCTTTCTCTGGCATGAAAACCTGAACAGGTATGGTCATATACCCTATTCCCACACACTGATAGGCTCCTGGGTGGTAATTGGTGGCCCATCCGTCAAAATAAAACCACAGATGCGGATCTCTAGCCATCATCCCCGAACAAATGCTACCCGACCCAGTATAATTAGAGACAAACATAGGATACTCCGGGTATAATTCTTCAAAGCTTGTATTACTTAAACCCCCTTCAAAGTGATATGAACTATTATATGAGTCATACAAATAGAACCTGCTACTACAGGCTGAATAATTTCCTAGTTTATCATAGAATGCAGAGTGTTTTACATACCCCTTCCATTTAGAGTTCCAATTTCCACTATGATGGCAACAGAAACACATTCCCGGAGAATAAGTATAGAACTTCAGTCGCTTGAACTGTGTTCTGTTCATTCCTCCATCAACTGTGGCAAACAGATTCGGGGTTCCTCCCAACGCTGACTGTAGGGCTCCCACTATCACCCCTGGTTCACTAATAAGAGAGGGCATGAATCCAAAATCTGCTACAGTTTGTGGGTGTTCGTATATTAAGGTGACATCATGCCCATGTTGTTGGAACATATGGGTGGCGTGTCGCTTAAACCAATTGGCCCCGACTATCCCGCACACCACACTCCACATTCCGATTATCAGCCTCCACCCCATCTTCAGAGCTGGAGGGGGATCCCACTCTCCTTGTCCCACAAAAATATCCCCTATACATATATATGAGAGCTAATATTCCCAAAACTATACCTACTATCAATATTACTATCTCATTAACAGTCATCACACGTTGTCAATTGCTTACCGCGGGAGGGATCTAGCCGTGCGTAGAGTGATCAGCCTCCGGAGTGACCACAGCAGGGCTTAGTCCCAGTCTTCCTCCTCAGCAGTTGCTAGGTCTGACCGTACGTAGAACTGCCAGCTCCCAGGTATGTGACAGCAGTAGGGTCTAGCCTAGATCTTCTTTCACCTGTTGCGGATCTGACTGTGCGCAGAATGGTCAGTTATCTGGTATGACCACAGCAGAGTCTAGTCCGAATCTTCTCTCCCCCTTTTTCGCTTGGAGAACTTCAATTTCAGAGGGTTGTCTTGTGATGAAACCACAGTCCAATCAGTAAATGCCTTTTTCACCCTAGTGTAATGTATCCAGGGCTTCAACCCTGCTACCTTTACTGCGGTAGGGGTGACTAACAGCACCTGATACGGCCCCCTATTTGTGCTGTGACCATAGGCTCCCCGGGGCCGAGAGCAAGGGGGCCTGGTCTGTCCTAATCGTAGTGTTCCATTCCAACCAGTCCTGCAAAATCCTCAAACCCTTCATCCACCTCCTGCCCGTATTTCCGTCCACCACTCTTCCTCTTCCTCTTCCTCTCTCTGTCCCCTGCCCCCTCCCGACTATCCCCCTTCGTCTGGGGCATTCATTTTTCCAATGTCCTTCCTGTCGGCAGAGGGCACACTCATTAGGCCCCAATAGGGTTCCACTCCTTCTTCTAACCTTCCGATCATCTCCCTTTACCGCCAGTGCCGCAGCCAACAACTCTGCCTTCTTCTGCATCCGTTTATCCTTTTCCCGCTTTTCCTCTTGATCTCGGTTTACATACACTTTCTGAGCGATCTCCAGTAATTGGCTCAGATTCATGCCTACAAATCCTTCTTGCTTCTGGAGCTTCTTTCTTATGTCAGGGTAACTCTGGGTCACAAAAGCCAAGTTCACCATCTGCTGGCTTCCTGGGTCGTCTGGGTTCACAGGGGTGTATTGTCTATAAGCATCAAGCAACCTCTCCAAATATGTCCCTGGAGGTTCCGTAGGCCCCTGGAGTACTTCTGCTATTTTGGACATATTAACAGGCCTCTTCATCCCTGCCCTCATAGCCTCTATCAGGAGGGCTTGATAATCTGTAAGCAAAGCCATTTGGCCAAGATTGTTCGGATCCCATCCTGGATCTACCAAGGGAACTCTGCCCCTTATCCACTGTTCAGGGTTTGCTTCCCCAGGGGGTACTCTGCCCCTTACTATTCGTTCTGCCTGTTGGATTATCCTTCTCCGTTCTTCAGTGGTGAACAGAGTCAGGAGTAACTGCTGACAATCTTGCCAATTGGGAACATGTGAGGCCATAACGCTGGAGCAAAGTTCTATCATTTCCTGCGGTTTCTCCGTATATGTAGCATAATGTGTTTTCCAGTTGAGGAGGTCCGATGTAGTAAAAGGAGTATACTGATAACTCTGGATCCTCCGGTAACCTCCCTCTGCATTTGGGTCCACCAACACCTGCTCTACTTGTCGCAAGGGTGCAACCATCTCCCCACCCTTTTCACTGGATTCATCACCATCGGTCATCCTCTTCGGAAGCTTAGGCGCTGGCTTAGGTCGTTTCCTCTTAGACTTTTCTTGAGCTTTTTCTTTTGGTCCATGCCTGAGGTCAAAGGAATCTCTTTCTTCTGGGGCAACTAGGTCGGACTCCACTAGGTCGGACTCCTCCGAGCCAGATTCCTCCAATCCCCCGGCTCCTCCTTCTGGCTGAGAGGAGCCTGGTTGTGAGGTTCCAGCAGGCAATGGTATAGCAGCAATAGGAGTCGGAGGTAGGGCGGGCTGGGGCTGCACCACCGCCAGCGGTGGGGCTGCCACCTGCACTGCCATGTATGGGGGAGGGGCAGTTGGACGAGGTATATTATCTTCTGGAACTGAGTCTGGCAAAATCTGGCCCCTTCCAAGCTTCTTCCTTGCTCTCTCCTGCCGCACTATCATAGCCTTACAAGTTTGCTCCTGACATTTTCGCAACCAAGGGGGGTTCCCAGAGACCACCGTGTCCCATGAATCTATATAAGGGAATTGATCAGGGTGGCCAGGCTCACCCACTACTATTGAATACACTGCCTGGACCCGGGCAGGTTCCAGGCTTCCCTCTGGGGGCCACCCAACCTTGAAGGAGGGCCACTCCACTTCACACAAGTTTCGCAAACGTCCCGGTGTCATTGGAGGGTCTCCATAGTCCCCACTAAATCCCTTTTTGAAATTCTTTAACATGCACCCCAAAGGGGTTTGTTGACTCGGTCCCCCTCCCATTTCCTCCCAATCTGGACAGGACACACTAGGGAGGGGTGAATCGGCGCGTGAGTAAGGGGTCTCACGTGCCAACACAAAAGGGGACAGATAACACTCTCTTCGTGCCGACCCACGCACCCGGACGCTCAACGGCATGCGGTGGGAACTGCGACACCACCCAGCATTCCTTGCACACCCCATTCACACCAACAAACTACCTCCCATTTCCTTTCCCGGGTTCCACGAGCCCTGCGGGTTCACCCACGCCTCTAATGGTGGGTTACTAGGGCAAGACTACAGGGGGGTGATCAGGCCCCCTCTTCTCCCTGAGATTGCAGGGAGGTTACTCACCAATAACCGTGGGAGGGTTCAAGTTTCTGCTTCAACCTCGGGTCCCTTGGCAGGAACGCCGCCGCCGGAGATGTCACCCCGATCCGAGCCAAACCTGTTTTGTCAAAAATATTCAAAGGCGCCCTGGCTGGCTTCACCAAAAAGGGGCGACAATCCCCGACGCCTAGGCGTCCGCCAAAGTGGGCGGGAAAAAGCCCTTCAAATCCCGGACGAGCCCCCAGAAATGAAGTGGCCGTCTAGGGAAACGAAAAAACCTCAGAGTCCTTGAAGCAGAAAGTATTATATTTTATTTTCTTACTGCGCAGGTTTTTCTGAACTGCGCAGGGTCCCCAGTGTGAGTATCACTGAAGACCCTGCACTCCGTCAAAAACCTCCCTTATATACACCCTTAACAGTAGAATCAATTACAAATTGGTTACATTACATCATGCATGCAAGGATACAACATGTCAAAATGATCTATTACTTCCCTTGTCCTTGTGATAAGTTGCAGGAAAGAACAAGCCTGCTTTCCATGACCTGCCACCCCTTCGTTAAGCACTTTCAGCACTATATTCCTTAGATAAGAAACATCTGCAGTTAATTATAATTTCATCTATTTTTCTACCAAACACAAAATCATATCTTTAACCCTTTCAACATTTCTTCCATGTTCTCTTTCCAGTGAATTGTAGTGAATTTTATTGGACCATTTAATCTCTTTTAAACTGTCATATTTTGTGAATTTTAACTATGTGTTTCTTAATTTGTTATTAAGTTGATTTGAGTCTTGAGTCGGGGATAGTAGTCACAGCAACAGCAGCAGCAGTGGTGGTAGTGGTAGTAGTAATAGTACTGGTAGTAGTAGTAGTAATAATAATAATAATAATAATTCTAAAACAGTGTACCCACTTGTACTTTCTATTACACTGACAGTAGGAGAAGTTTTTTTTTTTTAATCTTCCTAGTGACACAAATTCATAACAATAGGAAGAATCAGGAAAACACATTCTGCTTCTCTTGATTATGGTCCCAAGCACTATAAAACTAGAGACTTTTAGTGCACTTTAATTGAGCACAATAGGAACTTTCTGTGGGAAGTTGCCCATACTGGTTGAGCAAGCAGACATGTGCAGCAGTGAGTGTATTTGGGGAAGTATGGTAATGAAACGCATTGCTCAAGACTGTGTATTGTCATATAACCTGCAGCGTGGAGGAAGTGAGATCTTTTGCAAGGAGCAATGTTTGACCAAAGTGTGGATGTGTGGAACTGAGTCAGTGAGAGACTAGTTGAGTAGCTTAATAGTCATCAAGAAGAATTCATTCTTACAAAATTACAAGATCCTCATTACCAGCTTTAGGAACTGAGAATGGATTTCAAACACTACAGGGAGTTATTTATTGTTTATTTAACCTCCCACCTTTGTCCCAGGATAGAACCCTAAGGTAATTAAAGGGATTAAATGGTGAGTTAGGTTTATTACCGATTTAGGTTTATTATTTATCACACCCCTATATGTATATTAATGTAAAACTATTTCATCAATCTGCAAGGGGTCAAAAACATGACTTGTGGACTATGGAATATTTTTTTAAAATGTATACTGAAAAGCAATCCATTATTGTTTTACCTTTCCTTTAGACTTGCACTGTCTTGCTGAGCACATTTAGTGAAGTAAACATAACAAAAAGTTTGCTTCAGTTACTAAAATTTTCAGACATGTTTACCCCCTCTGTAAACAATCTGAAGAGATTTTTCTTCACAGAAAGGAGTTCCATTTGGATGGTTGCCCTCAGAGTTCACACTGTCTGCTTGCTGGATATCTCTTTAATGACCAGCACCAGGGTCAGCCTGAGTGATCTTGTATGGTGTACTAGTTGGTCTGGGTGAGGAGAGGACAACAGTAGAGGGGGACAGAAGCACCAAAAATCAAACAACAACAATGTTGGAATAAGCGGTGGCCAGAAGCCCACTTCTGGTTTTAAATACCAGTATGTTTGATTATTGGAGTGGGACTCTGGAGATCAGGGTTTGAATCTCCACTCAGTCATGGAAACCCACTGGGTGACTTTGGGCAAGGCGTACGCTCTCTGTCTCAGAGGGAGGCAAAGGCAACCACCCTGAACAAATCATGCCAAGAAAACCTTGATAGGTTTGCCATTAAGTCAGAAATAATCTGAAGGCCCATGACAACATTTTTAAAAAAAGTTAAATAGGGCATTCCCCCTCCCCATTGCATCCCATTTAAAAAGTGAATTGTGGCTCCCAGAAAATTCCAAGAGAGGAGATTACCTCTTTCGTTGCCTGAAAAAGAGCAGTCCAGGGAGTCTGGAAGGGCCAAGGGCAGCCACTGATTTGGGTAATCTAGGTAATCAATTACCGTAACACAAAATGCCTCACTGGGATCCTGGATCAGGAGACATACTGTACATACATAACTGTGGTATGTTTCCCATCGAACTCCCATCAAAGCTCTCTTTTTCTCTGCAGCATCGGCATCATCTCCAGGAAGCTCTGCAGGACTCCCGTCTGGAGGATACCTGTCATAATACATCCAAGCTATTGGAACATAGTTGTAGGCTTCTCTGCTGTTCCATCTACTCTCCACCAGCCTGGAAATGGTTATGTTGGGAGACGGCTGCAGAGAAAAAAAAGTATAGGTTACAGAATCACAGCCTCCACAATAAAAAAACTGTGATGGTATGTATAAGTTGGATTTGCACCATCATAACTGCCAACCTCTATTTCCATTTCCCAATTTGCTTAGCATTTGTTGGACTGGAATTCTATATTTCTTATGATAGACTTGAAAATATGTTATCTTTTCTTAAAATCAGCCCTAGTTTTGTTTAAATAGGTCTTGGACGCTCCTTGCATCTCTGTCCCATAGCAGCCCTCAGTTGTTTCAACCCCATGAAGCCACGCAGGATCCTAAGAACATGAAATTACAGCTCATGTAATACAACAGAGAACTAACAGTGGGTTCGTGAAATGTAAGCTGGCACCTGATTTTGTTGTTTAATTCTTTAAAATATTTAGCAGACAAAAAGATTTCAAAGGTGGACTGGAGGGAAATTCCTTTTGGTGGGGGGACTACTTTTTTTCTGTGACACTCTCCCAATACCCTTTCAAGCTCTGGACAGATCTCAGAGTGAAATCTGCCTCACCACTTTGGTGGTACTATCAGCAGTGGAGGCCAATGGTCTGTGAAGCATGCAACTATGGGAGAACTGGGAGGTCGCTGCTGCTCTTTCACCCTCCTCCTCCTCCTCCAATCACAAAGCTGGAAGAGACCACAAGGGGCATTGAGTCCAACCCCCTGCCAATGAGGAATAACCCATGAAAGCATTTCTGACAGATGGCCATCCAACCTCTGTTTAAAAACTTCCAAAAAAGGAGACTCCACCACACTCCGAGGCAGTGCATTCCATTGTTGAAGTGCTCTTACCATCAGGAAGTTCTTTGTAATGTTTAGATGAAACCTCCTTTCCTCAATTTTGAAGCCAGTGCTCTGTATCCTAGTTTCTGGAGCAGCAGAAAACAGGCCTGCTCCATCTTCCATATGACATCCCTTCAAATATTTAAACCCAGTTATCATGTTGCTTCTTAACCTTCTCATCTCCAGGTTAGATGTACCCAGCTCCCTAAGCTGGTCCTCGTAGGGCATGGTTTCCAGGTCTTCTACCATTTCGGACACTCTCCTCTGGAGACATTCCAGTTTTTGCTGTTGTCATTGTCATTGTTGCCCCCCCTCCTCTAAATCCAGTAAATGAATGTAACTGTGAAAGAATATAGTTCTTATGTGCTTTAAAGTCAACTGCAACTTATGGTGGCCTCATCCTAGATTGATTGATTGATTGATTTTTGGGCACAACTTATTCAGAGAAGGTTTGTCACTGCTTTCCCCTCAGGTTAAAAGAGTGTGACTTGCCCAAGGATTTCCATTGCTGAGCAGGGATCTGAATCCTGGTCTCCTGGGGTCTGACACTCAAAACCTCTACACCACACTGATTGTGAAAGAATGCAAGTATTAAAAACACATTCTGTGGTCATTCACAGTGGTGCAACTCTTTAGGTGCCCAGTCAAAAATAGCTTGGGGAAAGGGAAATCAAGGATTTGCTCCCCACAAATCCCCTTGAAATCCACATAAGGATGAAGGGAAGGTAAGTTGGGGTGGAAGGAAGGGACAGAGGTCATACCTGCCATTTCAGGTTTCTCCCTCACCCTGTTATTTCACAGCTGCTATGCTTTGTAGTTGTGCATTGGAAAAGCACATCAAAGAACATCACTGATTGCCTGCCTTTGAATCCAACCAAAGTCCCTAAGAGGAAAGAGCCAGGAAAGGGAAGAAGGAAACCAGAAAGCTAGAAAGAAGGGAGGGGAGGTGGGAGTTGTAAGAAAGACACTGTACAAGGAGGAGGTACAAAACAGGTTTAGCCACTTTCAAGTCACTCCTATCAATAAGAGCTCTAATTCTTTTAGACTGGAATGCACATGACTGAAAGCACATGGGCCCCACAATCACTGAAAAAGTAATGACAAACATAAGGGGTTTTCTGTGAGGGGGAAACAGTATACCTGGTTAGCTATGTGTATTTTCCTTATGAAAAGAAGAAGAAATAGTGCCACATCAGCATTTACTATGTTCAGGCAGTTCTATACATTACAAGGGAAACCTGATTGTATGGACTTGGGATTCATCCAGGCAGGGCAAATGCGTTAAGAGATTTGGTACTTGTTGTTCTCAGCATTTTTTTTTTAATATCTAAAAGTTTTGTCTCTTGTTCTAGACAGTATTTTCTGGCAATTCCAAGCACCACCTGCTTGGTGCTTGGAATTCTTGAATGGATTGGTCTTTAATTCTGAGACATACTAGAACAAAAGGTATCCTTTAATTTTTTTTAAAGGTTTTAAAGTTATTTTTAAAGAGTTGTAATGATTCAAAGTATTAGTGCACCAATGAGTAAGTGAAATAATATCTCTGTATTGTAGCACTGTAAATTTAAATTTTAAAAAAATCAGAAAAATAAAATTTGCTCTTCAAACTATAGGAACACCTCAGCAAATTACGCCCTTTTAAAAAAAATGAAAACCTTTGGAAGGGTCCTAGTGCAAATCCAAGAAACAACAACAAAAAACCCTTCAAAAGAATGGAATAAGTGGAGGTGAAGGCAACTACAACCATTGAATCCCAGCAAAACTCAATGAGCTATATTATGGTTACTTCTGCTTCTTCATATTATTTTGAGAGATCCTCTGGTCATGTAGTCCATGTAGGAGCTACATCAGACATGTCTAAGTTAAGTCACATTGATTTCAGTGGGTCTCTTGTAAGCATGATGATGTCATTATCACACCCAGTAAGAGCAGAAGTCCTAGACATGAATGTGTATCCTGTTGTGTATGGGTACATGTGTGCTGTTGATCTAACCTCAAATATTTGCTGCAGGAAAATTCAGTGCAACACTGAGGCCATTTCTGCACTACATTGTTATAGTGCTCTTATTCCACTTTCAACATCCTGTGGAATTCTGGGGTTTGCAGTTTACTGAGGCCGAAGAGCTCTCTGGCTAAACTGCAAACCCCAGGATTCCATAGGATGTTGAAAGTGGAATAATAGCACTATAACAATGTAATGCGGAAATGGCCTGTGTCCATGCAGCAGCAACCGTACCTGTTGCATGTAAGTTGCTCTTCCAGCAAAAAATCTCAAGATAAGCAACGATTAGACCCAACCACACTGAGAGATTAAACATCAGATAATTGAGTGTCTAATGCAGGATGTATACAATGTCTGATCACCATCCAGGCATATATGTCTCTATCCTTAATTAGAACTCCAACTATCTGCCCACAGAAGGTTACTTTCTTACCATTTTAATAGTATGTTTGTTTTAACAGCCCTCTTAATTCTGTGAAAATACCTAACAATAGAATGTACAAGTACAAAGTGTCCTTGCTTTCTGAAACAGAAGACATCAAACTGTGAAATTTTTACTTTCAAAGAAAGAAGCATCAGACACACAAAAAATCAATTGCCACATTTTTATATCAATTTGCTCCCTAAAATAAATTAAATCTGTTCTGGGTGAATTTGAATTATATTTTTGCATCAGTTTCTTCATTATATCTTTTGATGGGAAAAATAGCAACTTAATGCTATTTTGGAGGGCTGGTAAACTGATTATGCCAACCCTGTGGAGTGAAGGTACATGAAGAACAATATATATATAACTATCTAATTCTGTCAGTATTTCCCAATATTTTTGTTGATTTTATATGATTGCAAAAGCAACAAAAACCATTTCTGCGCTAGAGTGTTATAGTGCTATTATTCCACTTTCAACATCCTGTGGAATTCTGGGGTTTGTCGTTTATTGAGGCTGAAGAGCAATCTGGCTGAGCATTCTGAAGGCCCCTCCCTAAACCACAAACCCCAGGATTCCACAGGATGTTGAAAGTGGAATCAAAGCACTATAAAGTCTAGTGCGGAAATGCCCATAGAGGACACAAACAATTACAAGTAGATCAGTTATGTTGGTGGCTCGGCTGTGGAACAAGAACCTCTGAGCATCAAATTGGTCAGAACTCACCAACAGTTTAGAATGTTTGTTTTCAGAATTTGGAGTTGCATACACAGAGACTGGTAAGGAAAGGATGGTGGAAGGACATAGCTGATAGATAGCAACCAAACATCTATGAAATTATTTTTATTTATTTATATTTATTTATTTTGGATGCCTTCTGCATTTTATTACTTTATTTCACCAGATTCATGTAAGTCATCATCAGACCAGAATGGTTCTCTTGGGGAACCATTCATGAATCCATTCATGAATTTATGTCCATCCATCCTCCTCGATTCTTATTATTCTCTAATTTTAAATCAGCATCTATTGATCTTAAGAGTGCCATGACTAGATAAAAGTTCTTCTTTCTAACCACTGCTGGCAGTATCAGCCTTTGAAGAGCGTACTTTAATCTAAATGAATTGAGTGATGTTCTTTGAGCAAAGTAAGAGTCCAGATAACGCTCCAGACCTGGTTTCCTGCAAACTTCCTAGGTCAACAGTGTGTTTATCTATAACCATCTTAATTCTATTTTAACTTAAAATCAAAGGTGCATCCCTTTATATCTATTTAATTTGTACCCCTTCTTTCCATCAAAAACAGTATTCAGGGTGGCTAATGATAATTATGATAGGGAGTGCATGTCTGTAATGGAACAGAGATCCAAATTAAGCAGTAAAGACATCAGTGGCTTAGAGGATTTAAAAAAAAACAAAAAAAACAAGGCCATTTCCACATGATGCTGTTATAGTGCCATTATTTCACTTTCAACATCCTCTGGAATCTTGGGGTTTGCTGTTTAGGGAGAGGCATTTAGAATTTTTAGCTAGAGAACTCTTTGGCCTTAGTAAACTACAAACCCCAAAATTCCACAGGATGTTGAAAGTGGAATAATAGTAGTATAACAGTGTAGTGCAGAAATGGCCTAAGGCTTTATTATAGGAATTCCATTCTAAAAGAGGACAGTCACTCAGACTAATCTAGTCTAATCTAAAATCTAATCTAGCTGCATTCTAGGGAAGAAACTCATGGGAAGAGAAGAAGTAGAAAAAATATCACAGTTTACATCACAGAGAGGTCAGGATAAGTAGCGCAAGAAAGAGGACACCATGGGTCATTCAGACCAACTAGCTCTATTACTACTGCCCACTCAGAGCCATTCTTGATCCTTCTGGCCTAGGCTTGGCTGCACTTCTTACAAAAAACACATACATTTTTTTAAAAAACCACTTAAGCCTTAACAAAAACAATTTAATTACAAACACCATTTAAAAACACAACTACAAAAGATAAGAGCCAGAGTTCTCTTCATGTCTTATGCTGCATAATGGGGGAACTACATGAGTATAAGTATTTTGGGGACCCTGAGAAAAGAGGTATCCATTACCTCCTTGTGCGAGATCTTTTTTCCCTGGCTATGCAATGACAGATGGATGGCGGCTGGTTGGTGTTCTGGCCCTGGCTGTCCATGCCTGGGCTGGGCTGGCAGCCAGAAGAAGCTGACAATACAGGTCAAGAAGCTCAGGTAGTTAAGCAATTAGTCAGATTACTTTAGGAAGAAAACACCCTTACAAATGAGAAGCAAATAACAGTCCCAGCAATGTCCATAAACCAATGGCAGGCAATATAAACACAGGTCAAAACTGCAGAATAACAGGCAAAGGAAGCAAACAGAAGCATGCACAGGAAAAATGGTCAGTTGATTGCTGACAAAGGCTAGAGGGAAAAGGTTCAGTTCTTATAGGCTCCTGGGTCAGCACAGCTGGTGCCTGATTAATTGGTGCTTGGCATAAATTCGCTGGGAGCGGCACAGGAGACCCTTTTGGTGTCTATGCTGGGCAAAGGTAGGTACAGCTAGATCATTCTCTGTGTCAGAGTGAGCAGGACTCCCTGCTAGGGCTGACACTTCTGTCCCTGGGGTGGGTGATGGTACTGTCTGCTCTGTGGGTTCTGCTGTAGCAGTCTCTGTGCTAGGGCTCAGAGCAGGTTCTCCTGCCTCAGACTCTGAGTCTGAGTCTAGGTCCTGGAAGCCCATGACACTGGCCATTGATTGGCTGTAGGACTGTATCTAGGTTCTGGCTGGTTGTGAAAAACAAAAGACCAAAAGACCTCTTAGATTTCCAGCGCAAGTATGGTGGCATAAAATGGGATCTTGGCCATAGACAGCATCTAGTAGGCTTAGACTCTCTCAGCAGTTAGCCCCCTTACATGCCTGCTTACTGCTTGAATGAATATGGCTTTGCCCATCAATGGAAGTACAACAAAGAAGATAATTTAGCCTTCCCTAGCAGGGAGTGGCCAACAAGAAGTCCGCCTCCAGTGGCAGAGCTTACAGTGTGTGCAGGGGGGGTGGGTGAAAGGGCAGGGGTCAGGCTATGGGCTACAGCATGTGGGGCGGGGCTACAGTGTGTGGGGGTGGTGCTATGACAGACAGGGTGTGGCTACAACAGATGGGGTGGGGCTATGGCACGTTGGGGAGGGCAAGCAAAGAGCTGCGGCGCCCCTGAAAATTGCTGCCAGGAGCTCAGTGCCCCCATCACTCCCCCATCCCTACATGACTGTCCACCTCCTATGTCTGACTAGACATCCATTTGATGGAACAGGACTAAGGGAAAGGCCTCCCTGTAGATCTTAAAACCTGGGTAGGTATCAATGGGAGATAAAGTCATGTATAAGAGACCGGTGGCTATTGAATCTGTGGTTAACAGGAATCACATACTCCCAGTAACCAGCCCCAGTCAGCTGTCTGGCTGCAGCATTCTGAACCAAAAGAAATTTCTGCAGAGATTTCAAAAACAGCTGCATATGTCGCAAGCTGCAGTTGTCCACAGGGAATGTAAGCAGGATGTGTGGCCAGATCTGATATCCCAAGGATCGTCCACCACTAGTGTTCTGACCTGTAACTGGGCCTGAAAGCCAAACTGAAATGGATCTAGATTATCTGCCTTGTCCAGAAGCCCTTGGATTTAAAATGTTCTCTTATGCCCTAGCACCTTGCCCAAGACCAGAATATTGAAAAATGCCCAGAAATTTCCAACATAATGGGAATTGGGGAGAGTTTTTTTCCTTAAAAAAAGCAAACATCTCACCAGGATTTTGCTGAAGGAATATGGAATGGCAAATTAGGTGTTTACCCTCATGCATTAGTGCAATCCCATCATCCTACGCTACCCCACCCTTGGCTGTTATTATAAACCAGGGATTGAACGGCAAAGCAAATCTAGTAGGCCTCCTCTCTCCAGAGATTCTCTCCATAAGAATGTGGGGCCACTCTAATCCAAAATGCTGTTCACACAGTGGCATACTAGTGGCCTATGGGAAGTCCATAAGCAGGATGGGAGTGCAAATGCACCCATCATCCACACCCCAAGCCTGCACAAATGGAAAGGTATATTTTTAGTACTGTGCCAGTAATTTCTGGAAAGACTGGGATGGTATAACAAACCATTTCTACTGAGTACACAACAGGTGTACATTTTGTTTATTCATTTGTTTGCTTTATATCCGACCTTTCTCCCAAAATGGAACCCAAAGTGGCTTTCAATAAAAGTTAAAAGAAAACAGCTAGAACAATTACAAAAGTTAAAAAGATACAACACATCTATTGAACATCCATCTATACTAGGGGTAGACAACCAAATAAGCTCCCTGGAGGAACATCAAACACCCTCTAGGGGCATGGAAGCATTCTCACTATGCTTTTGTGTTGTTCTACAATAGAAGAGGACATTTTTTAAAACAGGAAATCAATAGAAGTTAGTTCTTGTTCACTTCCTGTTTCAAAAAAGTCTTCTATTGGGCATAAATTAGCCTAGCATTCCCCCCCCCCAACATGGTGGAAATGCCCTCACACCCTCTAGAAGGCATCTGGGGAAAAAACATTTTTAAAAAAATATTTTTTTTTTAACCCTTGGGGAGCCTAGGGGGCCTCTAAATGTGACAGAAATGCTTTCCACACTCCAGAGTTCATTTGGGGGCATTTTGGAGCTTTTTTTTTTTAAACTGACACCTGGATGGCCATGGGAGCCACAAAAGAGACTCTGGGGGGCCACATGTGGCTCTTGAGCTGCACTTTGCCCACCTCTGTTCTATACCAACCAGTTTAAGGCTGAAGCCTGTTTAAATAAGAAGATCTCTGCTTGCCACCAAAAAAGGGGGAGCCGAGAAAAGGGCAATCAGGCCCCCCTTCAGAGGGAGTTCCATAGCCTACGAGCAGCTATTGAGAAGGCTGTCTCCTAAGTCCATGCCACATGAGCCTGTGAGGGTGGTGGTACGGAGAGAAAGGTGTATCACAGTTTTTGGTACTGGCCTAATGGACTAGCATGTTGTTGTAAATGGTATTGGCAGCACTGAAGACAGCCCTAAATTAACTTGAATAATTGAAGAGCCACACACAGGGCCATTTCCGCACTAGCCTGTTATAGTGCGATGATTCCACTTTCAACATCCTCTGGAATCCTGGGGTTTGCAGAATCCTGCCGGCCCCTCCCAAAACTGCAAACCCCAGGATTCCAGAGGATGTTGAAAGTGGAATCATCGCACTATAACAGGCTAGTGTGGAAATGGCCACAGACATGCCTGGGAGGCATGGAGTTGGCAAGGAATATGGCTTTTTCAGATATACCAAAAAGAGCAGATATACAAAAAAGATCAGCACGCTGTTGGTAGGGAGGAGCTCAAAAGTAACCTAGGCAAGTTGAATAGTTGACAAGCTCGAGCGGATGAACAAGGCTCAAAAAGACTGTTCTCATTCAGCAGGCATTTCACTAGGAAATATCTGAAACTCTGAGAGGTGCAACCCTAAGGAAGATACATTGTTTTTGAAAGTTAGCCAGAGAAAAAGGATTGCATTAAAGATGTCAGCTGATCATTTAAGTGGAAATAACTTCAAGCAGAGCTGGAAAAACTTGCTACAGTCAACAATAACGGAGCCCATCTGGCTTTCAGTTTTTATCAATGAAATCATTATTTCAGTTTGTACCAAAAAGGAAGAAGATCCCTTCAGATACACTATCGTGCCTAATAAGACCACCAAAATGTACTTAAAATGTTAAGTGCAAATGCTGGAGGGTGTAATCATCCCTCCATAACTTTATGCATATATAATAGAACTGTCCATTAATCATTATATCGTTTCAGAGTACTAAAAGAAGTTACATGAATTTGCCTCTAGATACTGATCTCTTCTCAGGGTTGTGAAGTGGTAGTGAACAAAATAACATTATTGTTTGATCACTGAGAGCTGCTATAATAGGTCTCATCAGGACTAACATAATGTGAAAATGTTACATATAAAAGACTGGAGTTCAACCGGAGTTTGGCAGGTTGCACAGAGATAAAATTCTGTTGGATTGGTGAAGCAAGTGAACGGAAGACAAAGGGCCAAAAAACTTGCAGCGCTGTTGCAATTGTGTCTTGTTCTCAGAACCTTAATTGTCATGTTGATACAAATATTTACAACATCTCTCAATTTTGTGAACGGAATGTTATGTTGTTTCCTTTGAGGTAAAACAGTACTGATAGAGATGTCATTTTATATTTTCATTCATATATGGAAAAAAGTGTTACAAACATATGGAGATTCCTCAGCATTCCATGAAAGGTACTTGATGCCATTCATATACTCCAAGTGAGCATATACAAAACACTTAAAAGTGCTAAAAGGACTTTTTTTTGCCATCTTCTTCCCCTTCTGTTCCCCAGTTCTATCTCCAGTTGTTTGGACAGGAACAAAGTAGGGCTGTTGGTTTTTTTTTTTCCCCCTTCACGTTATACATGTTAATTGGCTCATCACTGCAAGGATGTCTGTGTATCACTCAACAACTGTTTGACACTTTGTGTATCTGATGATGGAGATTACAGTCCATGAAAGCCCCATGTGGTAATAAATTTACTGGCCCTGACAATGAATTCTTGTTACTGGCTCTGCCCCTGATGTTTTGAATATAGTTATGCTGTTACCAATGGTATGATATAGTGAAAAGTGATTTTTTTTTTTATGCTGTGGGTTGTGCTGTGAATGCTGAATGTGACAAGTCACAGTGGTGTAGCTGTGGGAGGGAGGTATGAGGGCATTGCCTCCAAGCAATAATTTTAGCCCCTCCAAATGGAATTTTCCTTTGGTCCTCAAATTTCCAATGTTAACAGTAAATTAAAACTTTCCAAATGTTTAAATATTCAAATATTTAATGAAAGGGCAGAATTCTTATAATCTTATATGTGCTAATGTTTGCCCCCTCGTAGCCATACTGCAAAGCTGGTGAAACTGTAGTGCTCCAAATATTGTTGGACTCTAACTTCCATTAGCCCCAGTCTGCTGGGCCAGTGACAAGAGATAAAGTGAGGAGTGGGTTTATCAGCATGGATTTCTCTTTTGTTCTGCTGTAAATTGAGACCAGATTTTTCTACTGGGGAAGCTGAGACAAGCAAGCTGCTGAATGAATCTGTTTTTGTGAAGGAGGAGGATGGGCTTTTGAAGTCGGAAAGTGGGTCAGCAAGTGTAAGTCCTGTGTGAGTCCTGTGCTAATTAATGTCAATTCCCATTCCAGGAATCATCCCATTCAGCAAAAGTTAATCGTTAGTCAAACACACAATGCACTTCAAGAAGGGATGAGTCACTCTCATTGTAATGTTGAATGTTATGAAATCCAGTGTGACTGATGCATTAGATCAAGCTAAGCTCTTCAAACTGAGTGGAAGTGGAAAAAGGGCTAAGGCCAGCTGTGGTGGAAGCTGAGGGAGCCGTCTAATGGCTTCATTGGAGCTGGGCCGGTTTTGCTCCATTATTGACTTTGGCCTCCAGCTGCTAAAACAACTCAGCCTTCATACCTCAAGAAAGGACTGGGCAGGTTTGTGAATGGGGCAGGCTGGAGAAGTTGCAGGAGAATGGGAGGGACGTGAAGCTAAAACAAAACAGAACGGCTAAGTAACGAGCATGTGTCAGCTCAATGGCCTTCTATTCCTGGAACCGATTTCCCTTTTTTTTTTTTTTGGCTAGCCTGCCAAGTGGACAAGTAGATCTCAGGAATGAGCAGAATTCCAGGACCCTTTCCACCTCTACTTCTTCTTTAAACAACATGATTCAGTGTGTAACATATTCAGCAGAGCTAGTTTAACTAACTACAGATGTTTGCTCAAATCCAGCCTAGGAATATAAACAGGCAGACAATAGAGAATCTACAGCCAGCTGTAAATATGACAGGCAATTGCAATTGGGACCGGCCTAATCTCTAAACAGAAATAGAGGAAGAGAGAGAGAGAGAGAGAGAGACCACTCAATAGGGTCCCTTGAGCCAAGGAAAGGAAGGGGTGCATTGTGGGAAATGGCTACTAGCCAGATCACATGACCCTTATTCACTTCTATGTGATTAATAAATGAACAATGACTCCTATGCAGACAGTTCTTGTGTAGATTACTCTTGCCCTTTTCATGGGAGAATAGCCTGCGTGAAAGGAGCTGTCATGCAATGGGGTCCTTGCTGAAGGTTGCGTGCACATTAATACTTCTCTCTCTCTATTTTTGCAGTTTATGGGCTACACTTTCATGAACTAATAAAACTGCAGGGACTGTAAAGATCTAAAGGTCAGATGCTTTGTACTGTGGCACAGTCTTCTGTACCAAGTGTCAAAGCTGGCCTTTCCATTACACAGAAGGAAGCACCCATCTTGGGTGAAAGATTTGGGATCCTATCAAAGGGCAGCAAGCTCTCCACTAATGTTCTTTATTGTGGGGGGAAAAGAAACCACCACTATGATTTCCTGTCAAAATGTCTTTGGCTGGCCTTGCAAATATTTAAAAGGAGAGAATCCATGTGGTCTAGATTCACACTGACTGCAGCTGAGAACGGAAGCCTCCCCAAAGGCTTCTAGGGCTTGTAGAGTCCATCTGAAAATCCACAGAACTGGCAGATATGATCCTTGATTTTTACAAACAATGGAAAAGGATACACAACTGGATCAATTTTTTAAAAACGTCTTACATGATACAGAAGGTTGTAAGCAACCTTATAATATTCCTGGAAAATCTGTAACTTCAGTTGTCAAGGAAACATGAAGAAATCAGACACATGATGACTATTTTTACATCTCCCACCCACGCTGAGAAGTCACCCCTTCAAGCACACCTTTTCCTCTCTCTGTTTGAATGGATGGGTCATCAAGGGTTTGGACTGGAAAAGGCAGATGTGTCCGGTGACAGAGCTTCAGTCAAGCTTTACTTTGGATCTGGGAGGATATTTGTGATTGATTTACCCTTTAATTCATGGTATAACAATACAGAAATGTTTAGTGACACACAGGCACATCTCCAGCAGTTCTGATTTCTTTTCCTCTCCCTGATAATCCCTCTCCTCCGATCTAGATCAAAGTAGAGTATTCTGCAGCTGGTACAGAATGACTCATCCCCCCCACATTAAAATATATATTCAAGTAGAGTCATGATGTCTCATTTGATAGGTGTCATCTATACATTTACCCCTGCGAGGGGAAAAGTTATGACACAAGCCTGAGTACATAATTAAATTCCCTGAAGCCACAGGATGGGCTCTAACTATTTTTGGTTTAGTTTCTTTGCTTTGCTAAATAAGCTTTTCTGGCACAAAGTATATTAATGTGTAGATGCTGTTCTGGCCATACATACTTCCAAGAAGCATTAGAATCCATTGCATGCTTTCAAATGACAAATGCTTGAAAGAGAGGAGATGTCTTTAATTCATGGCCTGCTTGACTCTGAGCATTCCTTTTTTTATTCTGAGCATTATGTTTATGTTTATGGGCATCCCAGAAATGCCAGAATCCCAAAAATATTTCTTCAGATATTTATAATTTGCACTATATCAGCCATTCTCGATGGGGCCATATGGCCTCCAAGGGGGCACCCCTAGCACATTTGAAGGGGGTCATAGACTGCAAACTATGAAAAGGTGAGCCCCACAGATTTATGGGGGCCCTGGTAACTGAATCAATAAATGAGAGCTTATCTTCAGAGTGATATAACTGCACATTGTCAGTTCAGTCAGTTTCAAAAAGATTTTTGGATCTGCTCAATAAATTTCCAATATGGTGGGAATGTTACCCTGATTTCTGGGGTCCCTTGGAGGATGCCTTAATGTGCTCCATGTGATAGGGAATGGAAACTAGCCAGAGCACGAGTAATAGCAATGCGAGAGGCAGGGTAACCTAGTGGGGTCTTTTTACCCAGTTTTTACGGGGTCAGGCCAAGTCAAAAATCAAACAAAGATGTCTAATAAATGATTTTATTGAATGAAAGTCTCACATACCAGCGCAATCACTCACACACCCACTCAAGACCTATTAAGAAGCAAAAGAGAGGAAACTGGATAGGGGAAATATTGAAGGGATTGTAGCTGGGATAATACTGCACCTTTTCCTGAAGTCCTTGGTCTGGGAAAGACAATGAAGAAGTAGAGCTCAGCACGGAGAGGGCTGAGGGGATTACTCAAAGGACAGAGAAACGGTCTGCTGGGATGACCAGGAGTGATCCAAAGAACCGCTCAAAAACAGGGACTATTTGTAGGGAAAAAGTACCTGGAGGGCTAATCCTTTCCCAGGGAGAACAATGAGTGTCGCAATGAGAAAGAAGCTCCACAATGGCAACTTCCTTAGCATGATGAGATTACAAGGTGTTGCCAAAGTCTCAGGATTTTTGGTCGCATTGGGATGTGGTGGGACTTTATGTAAATGGTCCTTGCCTGATAGGATTTTATTGTTATCGATGCTCAACTTGGGGTAAACACGCTAATCCCCTCAAGTTGGCTTCTCAGGGGCTGAGGATCCTTTGTCTACTGTGGGTTTGCACAGCTTGAGGTCTCCTGGGGCTACGTAACGGGAGATTGTACTGGCCTGACCTGGTTTTCGATCGTTCCACCGTTGCTGCCTACGTGCCCATCTGGGTGACCTCTCAGGCACATTGAATCATATTTTAATAACAAAATTGTAGACCCCGGGACAGGGTTTTCCAGTGGGGTAACAGGAAAAAGCTTGACTTTTTAAAAAAATTGCCTTTCCCTCAACATATTTGGTTGTGTGCAGATTCAACAAGGTAGATTCCTTGACAAAATCCAGGAACAGAATTATTGCAACAAGAGGTGACCTCTGATTGTCATTATCTAATTTGGAGTCGTCATCATGAAACTTGCAGAAAAGCTGACCAGGTCAGTCTCTAGCCCCATTTTGACACATCTGGATATTTTTCTCTTTGGCAGTTTACAAAGAAGTAAACGTGATGCTGCTTTCCTGTATTCTGGATGTGGCCAATATGTACAAAGTGGAAAAGTTACAGAAAAGTTACTGTTTTGGACTAACTCCCAGAATCCGCCAGCCAGCACAGCCAGTCTCAAAGACATCAGGATGACCAATAAACATGAAGCATTTTTTAAAAACTTGCATTAAAAAAAGGTTATTTTGTTATTATTTATCAAATTAAACTT
This sequence comes from Ctenosaura bakeri, assembly GCA_948474755.1. Lineage (NCBI taxonomy): Eukaryota > Metazoa > Chordata > Lepidosauria > Squamata > Iguanidae > Ctenosaura > Ctenosaura bakeri. The sequence continues at coordinate 182,195 of CAOLHI010000122.1, read as the reverse complement.
AACGCACAAAGCTACAACCTATGTTTAGGCTCTGGCAGTTCTCACTGAAGATCCACTTTGTTCCCAAATGGTACCCTTGGCTTCTACACCACAAATTTTTTGTCTATAAAACTGTTTTCTTTCCACCCTGTAAGGCCAAAAAGGTGTGTAATTTTGTTTTCATATAGTAACACTGATTTCAAGGATTTAAATGCAATTGTTAGTCTTACATAAGCTGACTTACCAAATTCCATTGGTTAAATGAGTCTGCTCTAGTTGTGACTTAGTGCATGATGTCACCATCCCGGCATGGCAACATGTTGCTGCAAGTCCAGGACATGTGCCATTGCAAGACGTCGTTGTGAGCCTGCTGCTGCTGCATCCCCATCCGCTGTTGTAGTGTCGTATACCATTACCAGGAAAAACAAAAAAACCCAAAAACAGTAATGGTCCCCTATCCCACGACGATCCTGTTGGCTGTGGGTGTGAGGTAAGGGCAGACCAAATGCAATGGGGAGTGTTCAGGTCCTGATTCCATCCTGGCAATGGATGAAGCACTATTGGGCCATCGTGTGATAAGGGCCTAAGAATGGAATTTAGGCCTAGATGTTTTCAGTGAAGGCAAGGAAATCCAGATATACACAACCATTGCCTTACATAAGTATTCACTAATTAGGTAATGGGAATGGAAAAATTACTCTTTATAAATAAAATAATAAATTGCTTTTTGTGAATGAAATGACTGGAGGATTTTATAAGATGTAGTTCCAGAGAGTCATGTCTCCAAGCTCTGATAACTTAGAACATGACTCAACAGTGTGGTGCTTGAGCAAGGAAGACAAAAGATATTTTAGCTGGCATGAATAGACCATAGTTTCCAATATAAAGGAAGTAATAATCCCACTATATTCTGTACTATGCAGGCCTCATCTGAAGTACTGCTTTCAGTTCTGGGCATCTCATTTTAGGAAGGATATAGATAAATTCATGCAGGTTCAGAGAAGAGCAACAAGGATGATAAGAGGTATGGAGAACAAAACAAATGAGGAAAGGTTGAGGGAATTGGGCATGTTCAGCCTTTTGAAGAGAAGACTGAGGGGTGACATGATTGCATTCTTTAAATATCTAAAGGACTATCAAAGAGAGCAGGGGACAGGCTTGTTCTCTGCTGTCCAGAGGGTAAGACCAGGCCTAGTGGCTTGAAGTTACAGGAGGGTAGATTTAATTGAACATTTGAAGGAACTTCTTGACAATAAGAGCAGTTTGACAATGGAACCAATCTTTCTCTGTCTTTCTCTGGACGTCTTCAAAAAGAGGCTGACAGCTACTTACTGCAGATGCTTTAGCTGTATTTCCTGCATTGAGTTGTAGGGGGGTTGAATCAATGGCCTGCAGCACTGGGGCAATACAGGAACCCAAGATTTCTGTGATGTCACTGACTAGGGAGGGCCCTTTAATACTACACAATTATAGCACAATAACTCCATTTTAACTGCCATGGCTGCATCCTATGGAATCCTGAGGTGTGTGGTTTGGTCAGAGGCATGAAAGCTCTCTGGCTGAGAAGTCTAAATGCCTCTCCCTAAATGGAAAATCCCAGGATTCCATAGGATGCAGCCATGCTGAACAATAAGTCAACATTTGTGTAACTCCCATGGATCTAGTCAAGATAAGCAACTGGATGTAGTAGTTTAGCAGGTGGTAGGCAATGGCAAGCCAAACAAATCCTGCCAAGAAAACACTATGATAGGATTGCCTTAGGGTTGTTGTAAGTTGAAAGCAACTTGAAAGCACATAACAACAGCAGCAGCAGCACAACAACAACATAAAGCAATAATATATTTATGCATGTTGCAGTGTGGAATGTTCCTGTCCTGGCACCCTTTCACACTGCACAGTTGAAGTATTATGATGCCACTTTTAACTACCAGGATAACAACCTAAGGGATCCTGGCATTTGCAGTTCAGGGAGGGATACTGAGAATTCTCACTCAGAGAGATTTAATGCCTCACCAAACTACACACCTAAGGATTCCATAAGATGTTTCCAGGGCAGTTAACAGTGGAATCATAGTGTTATAACTGTACAGTATGAAAGCGTCTCAGGATTCTAGCCAGTCATGCTCTTTTCCAGGATCTGTTGTTGTTGTTGCTGTTTTGCATGTTAATATTGGGACTCAAGGCAGCTTAGTGAACGTTTTTTTAAAAAAGCAATTAAAAATGGTTACAAAACAGAAAAAGTTGTGTTCATCTCTGGTTTTCCATTCTGCATCACTCTGGTTCCCCGCAGATAATCAATATCATGCACCCACTGAACACACTCCATCCAATTGTGCTGTTTTGGGCTTCTTCTGCTTTAATTCCTTGTCCCTACAAGTCCTTCCCTCTCATTTGATATCCATCTTTGTGTATTAATTATGCCATTTTGGCTTAGTAAGGATCTACAATTTGCATTTGAAAAGATGTGATGAATAAAATTAATAGGATAACCAAGAGGGAGCCAGTATGGTTAGTAGTTTGAGCATTGGACTATGGCTATTTCCGCACTATACACTATTAGCATGTTGTAGCGTTACAAAGGTGGTATTGCTATTTGTGCGATGCCATCAGGTTAGGAACGCTCCTTTCTGTACCCTTCTGCCTTGAGTGGATGAGTAGTGGTATTGCCACGTGTGTTCCTTCCACATTATAGTGTCCTTGGCCACTCCCTTGCCCCATCTGCATCCTGCCCCACTGCTCTTGTTTGGGTGATTTTTCTTTTTTTGGAAGCCATACTAACATAGCATAACATACCAGTACACTATTGCATTTTGCTCTACAATGCTTAAAAATGTATTAAAGAAATTAAAAAGTTTTAATTCAAAGGAGAAATTTAAAATAAACATGGAGAGGTGATAGAAAGTTACCATGCCATGGGAGCCACTGAGAGGGAGGGACAAGCTGGACATGTCCACAGCCCGCCCACTGCCACATCCGTGATGACAGAAAATACTATCAAGTGCTATAAAGCTACCACACTACAATGGCTGACAGGACTGAAATGCTAAAGGGGGTACTTAATGGATTTTTTCTGGAAATAGAATACAGTGGTTTGGCAACACTTGGGAGTGGGATAGCACCTGGATAGTGACATTGTGCAGAAGCATGGCTCCTTGACCAGAAACAACCCACAGCTCTTGCGCTATAATGACGTTGTGTGGAAATGGCCTATGACTCCGGAGACCAGGTTCAGCTCCCTGCTCACTCATGAAAACCCACTGGGTGACCTTGGGCAAGTCATGCTCTCTTAGCCGCAGAGAAAGCCAAAGGCAAACCCCCTCTGAACAAATCTGGTGAAGACAACTCCATGGTTTGTCTTAGGGTCGCTGAAACTCAGAAATGACTTGAAAGTACACAACAAGAACAATGGCCAAGACCCTTCAAGCTGAGGAATCAAACTGACTTGGCTGAAGCCTTATGGAAATGGCCATAATGGATGGATATTTGCATAATAAAAGATATAGATGAGCAGAATATTCAACAGACTCTGTTAACAATATTCTCATATTTATCTACAGCCTTTTTTGGTATGTACTGCAGCGGAGCAGTAACTTGCTAGGCCGAAGCTACCTGACAGTTTCACGGGGGTGGGTGAAGTTAATGAATCAAGATTAGATACTGTGGAGGCTGCAAAGCTAACTTTCTGCTGAGTAGCTTGTAAAAGAAAACTTTCCTATAGAGCCTTATTATCCTAGCACAACATTAGCATAGATAAAAATAGCACAAATTAGTGGAGGAGCTGAAAGGATTGTATAAAAACTCTGAATGCATCTTCTTTTCTGGAGAGGGTTAACCTCTTATGTGCATGAGTAAAAGTGTGCACAGTCCAAGTTCTCACACTCCTGTGTGCCCTGTCACATCAAAACCTTCCTTGGTTGTCCAAAGAAAGGGTATGGCGCTCGAGCAGCAAGAAACTAGAGTTCGTGTACTAATCTGCTTCACATTCACTCACCTCTGTGCAGCAAAACACCCAGTACAAATTCAGAGTATGGCATTGTTTCTAAAAATAGGAGAGTAGGCATAATTCTGAAGCAGGTGGCATAAAGAGCCTGGGGTTATGTAGCCACAGTGGCGGTAGAGGAATGGCAAGGAGGGATCTGTTGAATCATGAATCTGCACCCTCCATATTTCACAGATGAAAACCAGGACAACTGTGGCCAAGCAACATCAGAGTGGAGTCAAGATGGCAATGAGGAAGAAAACATAAGCTGGGCGAGGCTGAAGCAGTTAGCTTGTGGCTGACCCTGGTGGGAAAGGCAAGAGTCTTCTCCCTCCTCTCTTCTTCCCCTCCTTAGTTGAGTCCAAACTACCACTGCAAGCTTGAAACTCAGTCTGTTTCCGCACTACAGTGTTAAAGTGCTGCTATTCCACTATCAACCTCCTATGGAATTCTGGGGTTTGCAGTTTAGGGAAGGGCACTTCAAATTCTCAGCCAAAGAGCTCTTTGATCTCAGTCAACTACAAACCCCAGAATTCCACAGGGCATTGAAAGTGGAATAGCAGCAGTTTAACACTGTAGTGCGGAAATGGCCTCAGTCTGTAGCAACTGAACAAAAGGACAAAAGGAAAGGTGGGAGGAGGAGAGAGAAACTGGGACATTTAGAAGCAGCAGAAAAAATGAGATGACAAAGGATTAATTGGAACTGTTCCAGCTAAATTAGGAAAGCTGAAAGATGTGTCAATCTGTTGAAGAATGGAGTTATTCAAGAGGCACTCAGGTCCTGCTTTTCTGGCCCCTTGCATCTTAGGAAACAGCAATCTCCCTGCATCTTTCTGCATCTGGCCCTGCATTTTTACCAACTTATAACTAAAGGAAGTTAAAGGATATTCTTGAGCAGACACCTTCAGTGCAGCAGACCTTTTCTGCAATTTAATATTCTAACAAACAGAAGGAAATGTGAGTTCCCCAATTTTCTATACAGAAGAGTGTTTTTTTAAGCCAGAGGTCAGAAAATAAGATATAGGCTAAATCCAGATTTATTGAAAGACTTATTTATTCACAGTTTGATTCAATTATTCAAAATGTTGCCAAGGGGGACCTCAAGTAACTAGATCTAAAGAGAGAACAACTTCTTTCTGCTAATATGTCAGGTGGCTTTAGCCATACAGCTGCTACCTATTCATATTAAAAGCCCAAAAAAGTGTAGAATGGGGGCAATGAATTCAAAAGCCCAAGACGCTACAATAATACTTGCCTGACTGGTGAAAGCTGAAAGGTTGTGCCTAGTTTGAGACAACCTGGCTGCTGCAGGATCATTGCTCTTGGATCTTTACTGTCTGAGGTTATGGCTGAGGCATATATTCATCAGAGTCTAATCACAGAGATGAATTCCAGATTGCTGCAGAGAGATGTTTGAAAGTCACATTCCCAAGGCAAATCTTTCCTGGCCCTTTTCGCATGCTTTTTTTTTTTTGCACGAGCGCCCCTTGAGCGTCGCATGAGTGCGAGCGGTGCTCCATATGATGCACTCCCCCTTGCGCGATGCTCACGAGGTTGAAGCAGGGCATGCGTGCATGTTTTGATTTTCGGCTTTAAGCCGAAAATGCCCCACGCTCGCGCAATGCTCGCGGCGCCCTTGCGCACTTACCTGTGTGCGGTGCTTCGGCAAGCAGGGGCGGTCACGCTTCCTTCCCACCGTGCAGCCTACAACTCCCAGACTGCGCTGCGGAAGAAAGGGGCGGGGCGCTCGTGTGACGGTCGCGCTAGAAGGAAGGCATGCGGGAGGCAAAAAGGGCTGTCGTGAGCAGTTCGCGCGAGTGGCTGTTTGCGTGAGCGCCGCTCCCCGCTACCGCGACAAGGTAAGGTGTGAAAAGGGCCTACATGAAGAAGAGGCACAGAGACACACAAGTTATGGCCCCAAAGCATGTGATGAGGATTCTTCCACTTTGGCACCTGGGCTGGAATGGTCCTTCACCATCAGGACGAGTTTGACTACATCTCTATCACAACTCATAATTAGCTGGGGTGGGAAAGTGCTGCCAAAAAGTTGCACCTCCTAGAGGCAGTATTTCAGGGCAATTTTGCAACTTTTGCCTCCTTCCTTGCACTGTTTTTAGGCCTTGGGAGTCTTTTTTTTTTTAAAAATTTGCTTTAAAGAGCACTTTTGACCCTAAAATGAAACAGGGCAGCACTACCTAGGCATTGCAAGATTGTTCCCAGTAGCTCATAGAGGGTGCAGATGCCTTTTTAAAATAAAAAAAGATATTGAAATATTTTGGAATACAAGATGCAAGAGGACTAGGGATATAAAATTTCCAGAAATGTTCACATAATGGGGGGAGATAATAGTAATAATAATCTCCCACTGGGAGATAATAGTAATTTAGCGAAAATGGGATAATATACAGTTCTTTGTGTATGTGTCTGTATTATATCAAAACCAAACTTATTTTACTGCTTTGCAGAAAAAAATGCTACTTTTCTAACTTAGTTACTATATACAATTATACTGTTTAGCACATTTATGAAAATTGAAAATATAAAAGCTTTATTTTTCTACAACCAAAATTGTGGATACTTTGAATACTCAAGAGAGAACTGCTGAGCCTATGCTAAGAATGTGCATCTTTGTTTTATTATCTGAGAAGGAGATGAAATCAAGGAGATGAAATCAAAATGTTTTGTTATAGTTAGTTTCATAAATTGAAAATATTAAGACACTTCAATGCTTTATCTTCACCAGCAGTTCAGGTCCCCCTGCATATTACTCTCATGAAGATGGGAGCACACACTAGATGCAAAAATGGATTTTGGATTTGAATGCTGTCCTTATTTATTATTTTTCTTACTTTATTTATATCCCTCCTTCCTCCCATACAGAATCCAAGGTGACTTATAAGGTAAATTAAATCTTTGGAGGTTTCCCTCCACCAAAAAATAAAAATAAAAAATACTTGCAAATTTACAAGTTAGTTTGAGGGCAGGTCACCCTTAAAATAAGTTTCTTAAAAGGCAGAGGTTGCTTTAAGCAGCTAAATAACAGGGCTGGTGTCATATGGCTTGAAAATGGGGCTGCAAATGCTCCAGGAATATCATGTGATGATATGCCATGCTTCCTGAAGACACAGTTATCTGAGGAAAAAGATCTCATGGGCATGTACCAGAAACATTTGCTGCTCCACATGGAACATGCTCAAATAGCTATGCTTCCCAGTCATCCAGCATAGCGCTGTCCTCCTGCCATGCCAGCCATACCACCCACTGGTGTATTTATGCCCAGTTTGATGGCACTGTAGAGGGACTCTACTCATGTTCCATTTACATGTGTTTTCTTTTTCATGTCCCCACTCAGCCATGAACTCACTAGGTGGTAGCAAGCCATCCAAACAGCCAACTTCTCTCTCTCTCTCTCCCCCCCCACCTCCCACTCTCATTCTTTCCCTCCCAGACTTACTTTAGGGGATGATTCCAAGGATAACGTGGGGAGAAGGCATGAGGCATGCATGCTATTTTGAGAGCACTTAAGTGGGGGAAAATCTAACTAATAAATAATATAAAAACTCACATTTGAAAGTGCACAGGATTCCTTTACATAGCTACTTGAACAGGGAATCCAGAAGCGTTTTTAAGTGGTGGGGGGGTCAACATACATCTAACAGATAATTCTCAAGGGGACTCAACTACAAAGAATCTTGGTGGTCCAATTTTGCACACTCCATTCTGGGCTCCATGCTACTGAACTAGTGTTCTGAAATTTATGAGCTTAAACTTTGGGAGATTATCCTCTAGAATTTTTGAGAATTTTTGCTTTAACATTTGCTAAACATATTTTAAACAATGTTACTATTTATTAGTTTCTTCCACACTACTTTAAAAAACCATGAATGTTTCCAAGTGCTAAAATAAAAATGAGCCTTATCTTTCCGTCCCCCCGCCCTGAAAACTTTTCATCACAGCCTGTTCATCTTGTTTTGTAAGTAGACCGTCAGGAAGTAACCCTTCAAAATGATCATTTAATTCTCTGAACTGTTCAGGAACACTGCTTTTTTGAGGCTGGTGAGATTCAAGCAGTGTAATCTATTTAAAAAGAGAACTTATTAATTCATGTAATTTTTAATCCTGTGGTCAGAATTTCTCTGTGGACTCTGTTCCCCAAGTCAGCCTTGCCTGGATTCAGTGAAGATCTACAGGAAGGAAATGGTCAGTCCCTCAAAAAGCAGTAATTGAGATGGCAATAAGGGCTATTTCTTGCTGATTTTTTTTTTAAAACAATGAAAGGGTCCAGTGGTTTTCAGGGGGCCAAAAAGAAGAACCCAGGGATCACATGCAGTTTGCAGGCTGCACTTTGCCCACTCCCTAAACTACAGTATCCAAGCCAGAGCAGATCTGAATGATTTTGGCTGCAAATTGTTTTGCAGATTCTTCATGATGGCTGTATTCTCTATCTGTGAAGCAGAGCTGACCTTGCTAGACATCTCTGTGGAGACACAATGGTGGCAGAGAAGAATGTTCTCAAACCATCTAGGGTGCTCAAGAAAGTTCTTACAACATTCAGGAATGACCTAAAGTTGAATACAATATATTTAGAGGAGTAATGAAAATTAGAAAATTCTCAAAAATTCTCATAGAATAATCTTTTGGACAATGTTCTTAGAGTAGTCTTCTTCAAGAACGCTCTCACCTCAGGTCACTATACTGAATGACCAGCTGGCAAATAATGCTTCACTGAGGTGTATGATATGTGTGTGCATTTAGTTGTTATTCACTTTTTGCCAGATGTATTGTTACGTGCCTTAAAGTTGTTTCTAATGTATGGTGACTCTAGGGTAAAACCCCTCATTTTTTTTTCTGGTAAGATTTGTTTAGAGGAAGTTTGCCATTGCCTTCCTCTGAGGCTAGGAGAGTGCGACTTGCCAGATGTCACCCAGTGAGTTTTCATGGTTGAGAAGGGACCCAAACTCTCATCTTCCAGAGTCCTAGTTCAACACTCAAACCACTATGATTCTATGAGAGGACAGATGAAGATCTGTGACAAAATGTCACTGGACAGATTTTTCAGTTCTATAACTTAGGAAGCTTTCAGCAGCCTGGCAGTTCGCTGATATCTAAAGGAGAGAACTGATGAGCATGTATCAGAAGTAGAAGTAAACAGGAGACAGAGCTCCACATGCTGATTGATGGTCCCTTGCTTTATTTATTTTTAAAAAGCCCCACACAGAGTTATCCTTTCTCATTAGTCCATTTCTTTGGAGAATGTATTATATAGCTCCCGAAATTTCTGTGTAAAGTGCAGTCCCTGAGGAAGGTCAACTTTGATAGGGCCCAAAACACAAGTGACTATCAATCAGCATGTGGACTTCTGCCTCCTGTATACTTCTACTTCAGTTTCCAGATGTCTTGCACCATAAATCCAATAATTTCTTGCCATCTGTCAGATCATGGGATTTGTAGTCAAATGGAGTTGGAAAGTATAAGGCTAGGGAAGGAAAGTAGAAACTTTTGAAGAAACAAAGAACAACATGTCAACTGGAGGACAATGGTGGCAATCAAATGTGCTATTCTCTATAAATTCCACAGTTTCATTACAAGCCAACAATTTAATTAATGATTATAAAAAAAGTAATGGAACAAATTGAATGTCCACCCTCCCAATGTTTAACAGTGACAAAATAATTTCCAACTATATTCAACTGTGAATGACAATCTGAAACAGGAGCACAAATGACTAGGCCCTTTCCACACCTTACCTTTTTTGGCGCTGGGGTGTGGGGATTACATGAGCAACCTCTGGTGGGAGGCTTTCACGTCCGGGGTCCTTCGGCTCCACAAGAGCTGCCTGTTTGTGTGAGAGCCCTATCTCTTCCTTCCGCAGTGCAGCCTGGTACTTTCCCAGGGTGTGCTGGGGCAGGAAGTGTGACCAGCACGGCTCCAGAGGCCCCGCACGCCAGGTAAATGCATGCGGGACCTGGGAGCAATGCACAATTACGCACCATTTTCAGCTTCTAGCTGAAAATGAAAAGATGTGCGATTGGCGTCTGCCAGCCCCTGGAGTGTCGCACAATTGTGAGTGCATTGTGCGGATTGCTCCTCACAATTGCACAATGCTCCAGGCCCTCTTTCGCATGGAAAATGCTGTGCGAAAAGGGCCTAGGAATGGGTGAGAATTTTTTTGTTTCATATTGACAACCACTGATAAAATTCTGTGAAGTACTTCATAGTCAGGATAGAACAATCCTGAGATTGTATAAAATTGGAATGTAGGAGAAACTGAGATTTGTCCATTCATACCCAGACCTTTGCATGCCTGACTCTTAAAAATCTGGTTAGAAATCCCCATAATTTCAAACTATGATTGTGCTGAATTAAGATGGTTATCTTTTTTTCAGAGGAGCTCCACATCTTTCACACATATACAGCATGAAGATACAACATGGCCCTTTGAGTGTGAGAATAGTTTTATTTATTTAATTTGATTGGTGTGAATGTGGGAGCATTTTATTTTAGCTCAGTTTTGGTTGAATTTACCAACTTTCCAAATTTCTTTATATCTGGAACAAGAAAAAACTCAAGGTTTGCGGGGGGGGGACCATAGCCACAGGAAAATGTAAAAGTGACAGATTTTTCCATCCCTAGTGATGAACTGGTTAAAAACAAGGATAACATACTCTGTCCGGGCGCTGATGTGAAGAAGAATGATGGTAAGGTGCAGTGCAGGAGTTTGGCCATGTGTACTTTCAATAGGTCAGAGTACATTTTGTTTTCACATTGTAATGACCTATGGTTATAAGCAATTAAAACTAAACTGAAGTTACCTCTTTGGATCACATGTCCAGAAATCCCACAGCTTAAAAAAGTATCTGTTGCAAATTATGGGAAAAGTTTTCCTTTGATGAATCTCCCTGAGCTGTGATGTCCTACATAGTTAGCGTGTGCCTGATTGTGTACCACCATAAAAAACACTCCAGCCTTTGATCCTGTTTCCCTTATTCCACCCAGCAGAGGGCAGGGCAAGGACATGTGTATACACAATTCCTTTGGGAAAGAAAGTTTACATGTGGGGAATCAAATAAGGAAAAATATACTCAGAATGTTAAAATTCAGCCTACTTCCTAGTCTAGAGTTTCAAATGTGCCTATCTTCATTCTTTATTACAGACTTTTACTTAGATCATTCTTTAGCGCTTTGTGCTTGGAGAATTGTGGTAAGAGAAATTAAGGGGGTTTTTTGTGTGGGGGGAGAAGGGTTCAAGATGGATGTTATTTAAAACATGGAGAAAAGGTTATATGATCTTCTGAAGAAAGAAAGAAAGAAAGAAAGAAAGAAAGAAAGAAAGAAAGAAAGAAAGAAAGAAAGAAAGAACACATTCCTAAAGAAAGCCCATTGTGTTATCTGAAGAAAAAAGACTGTTGTTGTTAAAATGTTGAACTACTACGGAAACAAGTGGAACTTGCAACAAAATGTTGCAGTATTTGTCACACCCATAACCCCCCCCCCATTACTCTACTCAACAGACACTGAACTTTCTCTGGCTACTGAACATGCTAGGTCTTCATTGGACTGTTTTATTTTGTTTGGTTCCTCTTAGCTTTTTTAAAAATCCATTTTAAACATCACTTTGCAAATATCAGGGATCCCCAGGCCATACTGATGTCTTCCTTTTGTTTTTCAGAGGTCCCCTTTTGGCTCCATTTCTGTCAGCTTCCTTGCCTGAAAATGCCATTAGAAGAAATTATATATTGTGCTTCATAATGTATAAATCTTAAGGAATGGAGATAAAAGATATGTTAACCCTGTTGCAGCCGAAAGAAGAGTCTTCTTGCACTCTAAAGAGATGAATACGAATTATTTGGGATAAGCTTCTACAGACTCCAACCCATGAAAACCTCCGATAACATGGGGTGGAATCCATAAAACTTCAAGCTGAATAAAATAGTATTTGAAGCATTGCAAAACTATTTAGTTGATTTTTCATAATGGATACATGCAGAAAGGGCAAACATTCTGTTTTAGTACATAGATTTCTTCTTCTTACCTCTAGCTCCATTTTGGGAATACATAATCAATATGTTGGCATCCAACAAGCCCTACTGGGTTTGTGCTGGCTTCATAGCAAATACAGTTGGTATACAGAAATATAGAAAATCCTGCCAGATGGTCCCTACCCCAAGGGCTAGCTGAGTTTGCCCATTGCAGTAAAAGCGACAGAGAACCTTGTGGAGTCTTAGAGAATAAAACATTTATTAGGACAGAAGCTTTTGTAGACTATAGTCCATCAAATGCATGTATCCATAGTTAGAGGTGTAAATACACATGGTTGTGACAGAGACCTCAGGTGAGAGGGAAATGAAATGCACAGCGTACATCATGTTATCAACCTCAGTCATTCACAAAATAATTACTGCTGATAACACAAACCTCTAGGCATCAACATTTTAGGCTCACGCTAAAGCAGCCATTCTTGAGCAAAGAAACTTCAAAGGGGGAACAGAATGAGAGACATGCTAAGTTGCAATCCATCAAGAGATTCCATTCTATCTCCTGCAACTTGGACTGAGATAAAGTTTTTAAAAATACACACACATCAAAGATTACACTAATTGGTTTATCCAATGCCAGAGCGTTTCTGTTTCCCAGAATAAAATAATATAGTCTCTGACCTGAGAGGAAAAAGCCACAGAGCGAGAGAGCTCTGTACAATCTATTATTTATTTAAGTTGTCTCTAAGGATAAAATATTTGACTAGAATTAGGGCAATAAGAGGAATGTCTGCAAACCAGAAGGTAATATTGTTGTTGTGTGCCTTCAAGTTGTTTTCGAGTTATAGAGACCTGAAAGTGAACCTATCACAGGGTTTTCTGGTGATGTCTGTGTGTGACATGCCCAAGGTCAGACAGTGGGGGCCTTTCTGCACTACACTGTTACAGTGCTATTATTCCACTTTCAATATCCTGTAGAATCCTGGGGTTTGCAGTTTAGGGAGGGGCCTTTAGAATTCTCAGCCAGAGAGCTCTTTGGCCTCACTCAGTTACAAACCCAAGAATTCCACAGGATCTTTAAAGTGGAATAATAGCACTATAACAGTGTAGTGTGGAAAGGCCCTGAGTTTCCATGGCTGAGCAGGAAATCAAACCCTGGTCTCTAGAGTTGCAGTCCAATGTTCAAATCACTATACTACACTGGCTGCCTCCAGAAAGTATACACAGTGATAGATAGATAGATAGATAGATAGATAGATAGATAGATAGATAGACAGACAGACACAGACAGACAGACAGACAGACAGACGGATAGATAGATATCAGTTTATAATCCTACTGTTCAGTTCTAACACTTCTTTATTATATACGATTTCTAGATCTTCCACAATTCATCACAAAATAAATTATTTGATAAAACCAAATAATTCAGATTCAGAATTACTTCAACAATTTAAGATATGAAGGTGACACCATACTACTAGCAGAAAACAATAAAGACATGAAACGATTACTGGAGAAAGTCAAGACAGAAAGTGCAAAGGCAGGAGGACAATTGAACATTAAGAAAACAAAAAATTATGACCACCTAAAAGCAGACAATGAAGTAGTTCAAGATTTTCCATACCTTGATTCAGTGATTAATCAGAATAGAGACTGTGATCAAGAAATCAGAAGAAGACTGAAGGGCAGCTGTGAAGGAACTACATGAGATCCAGAAGTGTAAAGATACATAATTGAATATTAAAGTTAGGATTGTCCTTGTTGTTATGTTTCCCATTTCTATGTATGATTGTTAAAGCTGCATGATGAAGAACGCTGATAGGAAGAAAATCAATTCCTTTGAAATGCAGTACTGGAGAAGACTTCTACAGATACACTGAACTGTTAAAAAGATAAGCAAATGGGTCCTAGAGAAAATCAAGCCTGAACTCTCCCTAGAAGCCAAGATGATTAAACTGAGGCTGTTGTCCTTTGGTCATATCATGAGATGACTCACTAGAAAAAAACAAAAATGCTTAATAGGGGAGAAGGCAGCAGGAAAAGAGGAAGACCGCATTACAGATGGGCAAACTCAATCAAGGAAGACACATCCTGCATCTGGAAGACCTGAGCAGGTGGTTGATGACAGGGGGGTTTGGAAATCTCTCATCTATGGACTCACCATAAGTCAAAGCCAACTTAATGGTAGTTAACAACAACAACAAGTACAAGGTAAGATCTATGGCTCATTTTGTGCAGCACTGTGTCTGAACAGATATCTTTTCCTACCCTTGACATTCTTTTGCTTATAGATGCCACAGACAAAAACCCAGGCTTCAGATCAATGTAACGCTTACATGTAAACCAAGAAATATAATTCTTTCTCTTAAAAGTTTTTTTTTTTTTTTACAGAATTGAGATTTTTAGGTATATCTCAAAGCCAGATGAGGGCCAGATGAAGCCTTCAACTATTTTTTTCAAGACCAATTTCACCCCCCATCCCACTCCACCCCAACTGGGTGTAGCTATGGGGTGGCAAAATGATGGCAAAGTCATCTAATGGGAATTCTACACCTCCAAACAAATTTTACTTCATTCGCCAAATTTCTACCATCCCAAAAAGGGAGACGGTGGAAATGTTTCATACCTGGAACTCTTACATTCGCAGGGTTTCTCATTCTCTTGGTCACTTTGCCTGCTCCTTCTCTGTCGATGCCTGAATTGTATTTCTAAATGATCACTTGAACAGTTACTGCAATGCTGGAAATGTGAGGCCTGACAGAACTGACATTGGGGAGGGCATCATTATTATTTTGAGGGGGTCAGTCCTCTCATTTTGCCCCCTCAATTGCTTACACCCCTTCTCTCTGCAAAAGAAAGAGAAATACACCCCTGGAAGTGTGATTCTTCTTTAAAATATGGTGCATACAAAGCTGTGGATGTCTGGTTTTGGCCAAAAATAAGGGTTTCCAAAGAGCGCTGTTGCTGCTGAAATTTGGCAATGTGTGGTAATGGGAACTGAGGCTTGCAATGGGTCCAAGGGGAGGGTTGGATTTCAGCTCCTGTAATCCCTGGACATCTTGGCTGAGGCTTCTAAGAGTTAAAACCTGAAACCCCCATAGTGGAAAGAAGAGTGAGAAACACTGCTCCATAATATGGCTAAAATGTGGATGCATTTTCAAATTTTCCTTTCAAGGCAGAATGTGAAAATGCATTCACACATTAGCATTCCAACTCTACATTTCTATGATTCTATGATTCTATATGCACATGTATTGAGAAATAAACTCTTCTGAGTTCAATTCTATTTTCATCCTGGTAATGTATACATAGAATTGTAACCAAAGGCTTTTGTAAAAGCAAGAATCCAGAAACTTAAAAAATATCTAATAAGGCAAATCAAATGTCCTCTTGTATATATCTTACTAGAAGTATATGTCCACAAGTGGGCATTTTCATTGTGAAAACGCTAACAGTGCAACACTTGGTAGCCTTGTTTATACCAGTATAAGGTAAGCATATAAAATTCTTATTTTGATGTAGTTCTATTTTGTATACATTCTGTTTTCACACACATCTAAAGAGGGTTGGAGAATGACATCTATTAAGAAATTGTTCAGGGAAGATTTTATGCATGACTGTGTAATAATTTTTCTTTACGGTACAGATTGATTTGCTCACTTTCAAAGAGAATTACAAGCCCTTTGATAATAAGAATAAAAGGTCACCTAGTTGTAAATTCTGATTCTTTCCTGCTCAAGGCAGGAATGCTCCAACATTTGTACCATCCTCTGGCTACACTAGTTGAATGGTTTCAGCACAGCCACTAGCAGTACTTGGACTGTGAGAGACATTAAAAGAAGAGCTGTGTTTTTCTTTTTCTCCCTTTCCATAAGAAGAACAGCAGCAGCAACAATAAATGTCATAAAAGAGAGATTTATATCTTGCCTTTTCCCCAGACCAGGACTCAAGGTGGTTTTGTTGTTGTTGTTGTGTGCCTTGCAGTTGTTCCGTATTTATGGCAATCCTAACGTCCTAAATATCCTAAAGTCACTGGATCCTGCTCTGTTTGGAAGCTAAGCAGGCTTAGCCCTGGCTAGTACTTGGATGAAAGACTACCACAGAGGATCAAGTGCTAGAGGAAGGAACTGGCAAAAACCCTTCTGAGTATTCCTTAACTAAGAAAACCCTAGGAAATTCATGGGGTTGCCATAGGTTGGCAGGTGACTTGAAGGTGGGCGCATGCACGTGCGCGCGCACACACACCCACAGTAACCCTGTCATGGGATTTTCTTGGTAAGATTTGTTCAGAGGGCTTTGACTTTTGTCTTCTGTTGAGGCTGAGAGAATGTGACTTGCCCAAGGTCACCTAGTGGGTTTCCATGCCTGAGCAAATATTTGAACCCTGGTCTCCAGAGTTATAATCCAATGCTCAAACAACTACACCTATGTGGCTTACAAAAGTTAAGACATATACAGCTAATCTTCCTCTGCTGGCCTATTTTTTTTCGGCTGCTTTAAAAATGTCCAGATTTTTAATCTTCTCTTTCTACTTTCCCCTATTGTCCTCAGCGTACCTTCATTGCTGCACACCGAATTCAAAGGGCAAAAGTAGTTTGTACTCCATTAACTCAGTGGGGGAGTGGGACAGAAGGATAGGAGTCTTACCCTTCCTTCTGTGTGTGTGCGTGCACATGTGCATGTGCGTAAGTGCCTTCAAGTCATCCATCAACTATGGCAGCCCTGCAATTTCCACAGGGTTTACTTAGGCAGAGATGATTTGCCATTGCTTCCCTCTGAAATATAGCTGACAGTACCTGGCATTCTTTGCTGCTCTGCCATCCAAGTACTAATCAGAGCTGACCCCTCTTAGCTTCCAAGATTAGTCAGTCTCTCATTCCTTCGGGGTATTAGGGCTCAGGCAAAAGCAAACTGGTGTAGCCTCTCCTAGCTGTTCTCTTCCTCATTAATAATTTTTGCCATCTTGACCTCACTCTGATGTTGCTTGGCTCCATGTCTCCCTGTTTTCATCTGTGAAATGTTGGAGGGTGTGATGCAGCTAAAAAGCTCCCATCATAAAAATTTAAAAAATACAGTTAAACTATCAACAGAGATAAAATGCAAGTAAAAGCATGACAGTTAAAATAAAATTAGCAATGCCTTATGAAAATCCCTTCCCCCTGAGCAAAAAGTCCTCAAGGGCATGTGGAATCCAAAGGATCTTCACCTGCCCGTGGAAGGATCACAGGAAAGGTGCCAGTCTAACCTCTCTAGGAGAGGAGTTCCGCAGCCTGGGGCCAGTCACCGAGAAGGCCCTCTCATGGACTTGTGAGTGTGATGAAACAGACCAAAGTGCCTCACCAGAGGATCTCAAAAACACAGGCAGGTTCTTAAGGGACCATACAATCTTGTCAGATAACCTGGACCTTTGCTGTTTAGGGCTATGTAAGTCATGACCAACACTTCGTTCTGTGCACAGAAACAGACCAGCATCCAGTGATGCTCTTGCAAGAAGGGAGCTTTGTGCTTCCTATAGCCAGCCCTAGTTAACAATCTAGCTGCAGCTTATTTACTATACATGCACCTGTGCGTACTCTGTTAAATGAATCACAGCAAAAACTTACATGAAAGTAAGCTGGATTCTATTTTTTTTTAACAAGAAGGCTGGATTCTGCAACATATACAAGCTTTGCGTATATTTGCTTTTTATTCTTCTGGCTAGTCATAAGGAGGGTAACAAACTAATTAGTTTAACTCCTGTTGACACTTCCCCAGTTTCAGACATCGACCACACACTTTCAGGCATATACAATGGCAGAACTTGGAGTGTGTGGAGGGAGGGGGCAGGGCTAATGGTGTGTGGGGGCATGGCCTCAGTGCGTGGGGGTGTGGCCTCAGGGCATGGTCACGGTGCACGGGGGCATGGCCAGGGCATATGGGGGCATGGCTACAAGCTGGGATGTGCCAAAAACATTGCCGCCCAGGGCGAAGCACTCTCCCGCCCTCACACCCCCCCACCCCCGTTCCTACATGACTGGGCCTATACAGCAATATAAATATTGGATGAAAATCTGGCTTTAAAGAGAAAGAAAACTTGAGATGTTTAGGATATTGAACTGTATTCTGAATTCCATTGTCCTACATTTGTGTGTGTGCGCGTACGCATGTATATAAACTTTGCATGGAGTAACAAATACACACCACTGCTTGGCCTATGCTTCTTGCATCAGTGACCACATTGCTTCCTTTGAACCTTTTGCAACATTTATGTATTTCTAAGGATATGTAGTCTCTTTCTTGCAAAGATCTGGAATGTTATCTGGGTGACACAGAGTTGGTTTACATTCTGCATACTAGTCTGACAGGTTTGTGCCTCAGCTGTGCAGAAAAAACAGTGCTCCCCAGTAATCACGTCCAGATGGAAGATTCCCATGCTCTTGTCCAGGAGTTTCTGTGTTAAGCTGCAAGTTTGGGAAGCCAAGAAACGAGATAATGGCCCTTTTCACACACGGGTGGGGAAATGGGGAAAGCCACGCTAAAACGTGGGCTTACCTCGTTCCGTCTCTGCGCAGAGCAGAGCATTTCGCTGCTCTACACGGAGCAGCGTCCCGCGGCGTCCTCGGCGCCCGGCAGCGCTCAAAATGGTGGATTTTGACTGGTGGAGCTTCTCCACCAATCGGAGAAGCTCGCCAGCTGGAAATCCCGCCCCCCGCCCGATTTGCAGGGACGCCCTTTCGCGCGTCGACAAATAGACACGGGCACTGTGACGGGGCTGGATGCCCCGTGCCTTTGAAAAACCACATAAAATGTGGGTTTTCAAAAGCACGCAGCGCCACCACTTGCGGGTGCACGACCACGGATTGGCGTGTGGATTTACTCGCGAGTAATCCACCCCAATTCGCGTAACGGTGTAGACGACCTCCGTGGAGGTCGATCTACACCGTTTTTTTAACCCCATCTGAAAAGGGCCAATGTGACTCGGACTAAGAGACCTGTGTGCACATTTGAGGCTGGGACACCAACACAGGGTAAGAAGCCAGACTCTGATACATGCGCAAGCACTACTTGAATGGTTATCTGACCTTCTTCAATTGTTGTCTGAAATGGTCTGGCAGGCAGACCAACAAATTTTACAGGTCAGTCCTACTCATATCAACTTATTAGTAAGTGTTACTGAGCTCACTAGGACTGCCTCCCAGGTAAGGATTGCACCCTTAACTGTGGTTAGGAAAGTTTACTGAAATGTTTCATCCAATCACCCAGTAAATGCTCCTCCTGACCTTGTGATTGGTTCCTCTAAGTCCCTCCTTCTCCTATTAACCTTAGTCCTCCAAAATTTTCCCCTTCTCCCCTACAAAATTCAAATTTTCCACCTTTTGGGGAGGGCAGTTTGCATCCCCACCATAATCTTAAAAACTGTCCCAGCTGAGCAGCAGTGATGGCAGGAACGCCATCACAGTACAGTACACAAAGGAGCCCTGGTGGTGCAGTGGTTAAATGCCAGTACTGCAAGCCACAAGGTTGTGAGTTCGATCCTGCCCGGCTCCAAGGTTGAGTCAGACTTCCATCCTTTCGCAGGTCGGTAAAATGAGTACCCAGCTTGTTGGGGGCACGTATAGAAAAATGTTTCGAAATACATGCTATTTGTAAGTTGTTCGCTGCCTCGATCCATATGGAGAGGCGGGATACAAATAAATAATAATAATAATAATAATAATAATAATAATAATAATAATAATACAGGAGCCCCACACTTTTTTTTGAAAGGTTATAGACCAGAGCACTGTCAAAAAGTGGAAATTGTTGAAATGTGGAAAAGGAGTCGACTCAGCTGTATACAGACTGAAAAAAGGGGCACCAAATTGATTGAGGAAAAAAAGCAGGCGATGGTCACTTTTCAATGATCTGCGCTTTCAACCATTTTCAGTTACAACCAGAATGCATGGCCAAAACAGACCATGTGTTGAATATGTAGATCCTGGTTGTAACTGAAATGAGTTGAAAGAGCAGACTGTTGAGAGTGGGGGGCGTCTGTACGGCTTATTGGGCCAGTTGTTATAACCTTTAGACTCTTCCTACTGACTAGCTGAGTTTTTAGAATACCAATCTGTATTTAGCTTTCCTCTGATTGGAAGAGCATGGGTAAAAGTTAGTATCTCTTCTATAGAAGCTCACCTCTGGCAACCATGGAAATGGCTGAAGGCCTCCCCCATCGATTCCTTCCGGAATATGAGATCTTGAACAGAAGCCCTGCTACATGGCTTCCCTCCAGCAAAGCTAGGTTGCTCACTACACAAGACTGTTGTTGCTATTGTTACATGTATTCAAGCTGACTCCAACTTTTTGGAGACCCTGCCATAAGGTTTTCTTAGGCCATTTCTGCACTATACTCTTATAGCACAATGATTCCACTTTCAACATCCTATGGAATCCTGGGGTTTGCAGTTTAGGGAGGGGCTGGCCGGCCCTCCCTAAACTGCAAACTCCAGGATTCCATAGGATGCTGAAAGTGGAATCATCGCGCTATAAGAGAATAGTGCGGAAATGGCCTTAGAAGGGCTTATTCAGAAGAGAGTGGGTTCCCCAGGACGAATGGAATTTAAATCCTGGTCTCCTGGAGTTCAAGTCCAAAACCCAGAACACTGTAGCACGCTGCCTCAAGTGCTTGAGATAACACGGCTTTTTCTGTAGCAGCACCCCCATTTCTGGTGTGCCTTCAATACTTGTGGAAAAGATCTGAGTAAAATTTGAATTTTTAAATACTCTATGTAAACGATACAAATATTGAAATACATGTAGACAAAATAAATGTTAACATGCATGTCACTTGTGTTTCTTATTCTGTAGTGACATAATTATGGAGACTTACCTCAAAGTGTTTATAAAAAGAAATTAAGATCTCCCCCCCTCAAGCTAATCATCCTGATAGCCATTTTATACACTGGAGTCACTTGGCTTTGCCAAAAAGCTTGCATGACACAGATTTCAGTTGCCTGGCTGCCTCATACATCTATATAGCACATGCTGGAAAACTCATAAAAAGGTAACTGCAGCATGCTGCACATAGCAGGAACCCCGCCTCAAAAACATTTCCGCACCACACTCTTATAGCGCGATGATTCCACTTTCAACATCCTCTGGAATCCTGGGGTTTGCAGTTTCAGGAGGGGCTGGGGGGGCCCTCCCGAAACTGCAAACCCCAGGATTCCAGAGGATGTTGAAAGTGGAATCATCGCGCTATAAGAGTGTAGTGCGGACATACAGTCTGGTGGTTTGGTTGGGTCTAGTAAAGTTACGGTCCAGCTACGTGGATTTCGTTAGTAAATGTATTTCCTGCATGGCTAGCGTTTTCAGTCTGTACATTAAAAAAAATTATCCAAGAATGTGGATGCAAAGTCCACTCCCCTTGTAGGGTTGCCAGACAGAAGAGGAGAGGGCTCCCTGTACCTTGGATAGTTGTGCAGAAAAGGGACTTTCTGGTGTCGCTTTGTCGTGCAAGCGGTTAACCAGCAACCCTTCCTGAATCTCCCTCTTCTATACACCCATCAAAAGAAGTACAAAAGCCCCGCTCCAGTTTTCAGTCTGGCAAGTCGTGTTACGCCAAAGCCTGCATTTTGCAAAATA
This sequence comes from Ctenosaura bakeri, assembly GCA_948474755.1. Classification (NCBI taxonomy): domain Eukaryota; kingdom Metazoa; phylum Chordata; class Lepidosauria; order Squamata; family Iguanidae; genus Ctenosaura; species Ctenosaura bakeri. The sequence goes on along the minus strand of CAOLHI010000122.1, from coordinate 160,655 downwards.
TTAAAGAACTCGACTTGGGGAGACAAGGGCCATTTCTGCACTATATTCTTATAGCACGATTATTCCACTTTCAACATCCTCTGGAATTCTGGGGTTTGTAGTCTACTGAGGCCAAAGAGCTCTCTGGCTGAGAATTCTAAATGCCCCTCCCTAAACTGCAAACCCCAGGATTCCATAGGATGTTGGAAGTGGAATAATCACGCTATAAGAGTGTAGTGCGGCAATGGCCAAGGAAGACAGAATGATTTCGTTCCAGCTTCTGTAACATTTGAAACAGCCCTACAAATCGAGGGAACGGCGGCCAACCGGCGGCCTTCCGGGAGGCCCGGCTACGGCCATTCCCAGCTTTACCCACCGACCCCTCCCCCGCCTGCCGGTCCCCTTCCCGCGCTTTGAGTTGACCGACTCTGCCCAGAAGGGTCTAAAGCAGCCTGAAAGCTCCGCCTCCCTCCGCCATAGGCTCCTCTCCTTCCAGGAGCGAGCAGCCCATTGGCGCCACTGGCGAGGGCGGTCACGTGGCGCAAGAAGGCCCGTCCACCAAGGATTCCGCTCGCAAATCTCCGGAGTAAAACTGGGAGCCGCGCGGTGGGTTTTGCACGCGCGTTCTGCCCGTGGCGCGCCTGCTCTGAAGCGGATGCGCTCGGCGCCTTCATCCGTTATTCCCACGGCTTTCGCACCCGTGGCGCAATTACGCCTCCAGCTCCCCCTTCTCCTTGCGCACTTTTCGGGGAAGAAATCTCGCGCGTCCGTGTGAACGGGCGCAGGCGACGCGTGCTTCCCTTCGCCCCTCCCCGCCTGGCTTTAAAGCCACGCGTAAGTCCTTGCGCACGGCTCGGACCGTACGATCTTCCAGCCTAGCAGGGCGCAAAGCAGTTTGCAGCCTTTGCACAGGCGGCGGCGACGGCGGGTTGGGTGAGGATTAATCGGCGTTCCGGATTCCCCCCGCGGTCCCGACCTGAGATCCGTAAGGAGAGACTCCGAAGGCTCTGGGGAGCCGCGCGTCCCAGTTCCCCGCGCCCAGGGATGGGCCATTTCCGCACTAGCCAGTTACAGCGCGATGATTGCACTTTCAACCTCCTCTGGAATCCTGGGGTTTGCAGTTTCGGGAGGGACCGAAACAGCAAACCCCAGGATTCCAGAGGAGTTTGAAAGTGCAATCATCGCGCTATAACAGGCTAGTGCGGAAGTGGCCATGGTGGAAGGGAGAAAGAGTCAAGGCGCGCGCGAGAGAGAGCTCCACGCTCGCCGGCGTGGGGACGCGGCACTACGGCCACGCCATTCATAAAGAAAAGCCCTTGGGAGCGGAGCGGGCCTCCTCCTTACTCTCCGCGGTCTGGAAGGGGGAAAAGGCTCCTTCCTAGCAAGAGGAGAAAGCCAGGAGAGGTTTGGGAACGCGGCTGGACATACGTAGGTCGGGCACACTCCTCTCTTCCTCCTGCCCGCACCTCTGAAATGAAAAAAAAAACAACTCAGTGGGACTGTTGGGTTTTAGGGCCTTTCCGCACTACACTGTTATAGCGCTATCGTTCCATTTTCAACTTCCTGTGGAATTCTGGGCTTTGTAGTTTCCTGAGGCCAAAGACTTTGCGGATGTTGAAAGTGGAGTGAGGGCACTATGACAGTGAAGGGGGGAAATGGCCTTAATCTCATCGGCACAAACGCATTTAACAAGAAGAGACTTTCTTTTGGAGGGAATTGGTTTGAAGGTGTCTTCAGACCAGAATGAGCAAGGAAGTTAAGCACAGTATCCACAGCCAAATCTATGGCTGTTTCAGTGTTGCCCTCTAGGACAATAGACAAAGCTGCTATAACCCAGGAGAAGGAATGGCTAATCCTGCCTTTTCTCCTTCTTTCCACCGTCCCAGGGCCTTTCTGCACTATCCTGTTATAGTGCGATTATTCCACTTTCAGCATCTTATGGAATTCTGGGGTTTGTAGTTTCTGAGGCCAAAGAGCTCTCTGGGTGAGGATTCTAAAGGCCCCTCCCTAAACGGCAAACCCCAGGATTCCAGAGGAGGTTGAAAGTGGAATAATAGAACTGTAACAGTGTAGTGCGGAAAGGCCCCCAGACATGCGCCCCAACATGCCAAGTAAAGCCGGGCGCTTTGTTGTATTCGTTTATATTGTCCCCACGTGAAAACCAGAACACATTTAAAATACCCCAATTTATCAAACGTCAAAAAATATGTAAGTTATTGGTGGGGCAAACCTGGACTGTTGGTGCCGCTGGGAGAAGCGACTTCAAAACGCAATTAAACCACGATGGCATTAGAAGCATTGAATCGTCACTTAAATACAGGAACACACAGTGGCCATTTCCGCACTACAGTAGTGTTAAAACTGCTGCTATTCCACTTTCAACGCCCTGTGGAATTCTGGGGTTTGTAGTTGACTGAGACCAACGAGCTCTTTGGCTGAGGATTCGAAGTGCCCTTCCCTAAACTACAAACCCCAGAATTCCATAGGAGGTTGATAGTGAAACAGCAGCACTTTAACACTGTAGTGCGGAAATGGCCTTTGTGGAAGCGTTAACATGTGCTCTTCTTGGGCCATTTCCGCACTACACTCTTATAGTGCTCTTATTCCACTTTCAACATCCTATGGGATCCTGGGGTTTGGAGTTTAGGGAAGGGCATTTAGGATTCTAAGCCAGAGAGCTCTTTGGCCTTAGGCAACTACAGACCCCAGAATTATTCCACAGGATGTTGAAAGTGGAACCATCGCGCTATAACAGGCTAGTGTGGAAACGGCACAAGACTTTAGGAGTCTCCTGTTTGCGGAGAAGAAGCCCGGCGAGGTCTTGCAACGGCGTTCGCCCAAACCCTCTGTCCTGGAAAGGCGCTGCGTGGGGATGGCGGGAGGCGGGAGCGCGCTACTCCGGTCGTTTCCGCACGAGCCTGTGATAGCGCGATGATTCCACTTTCAACCTCCTCTGGAATCCTGGCGTTTGCAGTTTCGGGAGGCGCTGGCTGGCCGGCCAGGATTCCAGAGGCTGTTGGAAGCGGAATCACGGCATGCACAGTGCGGAAACGGCCTCTGTGCGCCGCCGGCGGTGGTGGTGGTGCCGCCGCTTCCCCTTTAAGCCTGGCGCCTCCGCCTCCCTGGCGGGCCGGGCTCCGCCTTCCCGAGCGTGACACGCCGAGCGGGTGGCGAAGCCCCCTTTTTAATTGAGGCTGTCAGGCTGAGCCCGCGATCGAGCCAGAGAAGGAGGAGGAGGTGGAAGCGGCTGCTGGAGGAGGAGGAGGAGGAGGAGGAGGAGGACGCGGAGGAGAAGCAGCGGCGCCTGCAAGCCGAGCGAGGAGCAGCAGCAGCAGCAGCAGCAGCAGCAGCAGCAATAGACGTCCCTCTCTCTCCCTCCCTCCCTCCCTCCCCTTCCTTCCTCCCCCGGGGAGGGGAAGCAGCCGCCGCGCCAGGCGATTCTCTCCGCCTCCCCGCAAGTGGCAGGAAAGGAGCAGCCGGGGAAGCCGCGGGGCGGGAGCAGCACAGCCCCGACTGGGTGAAGCCCCGGGATCGCGGAACCGGCGCGGGCCTTTCTCGCCTCCCGCTCCCCCGCCATCGCCGGGGTCCTCTTCCATTCCCCCCCCCTTTTTTTTTCAAGGGAAAAAAAAAACTCTTTGCTTCTCCGACTCTCCCCGGTGGTTTGGGGGAAAGAAAGGTTGTGCCGGGCACTTCCTATCTATCCACGCTCCCATCTCCCGGGCGGCGACCCTGGTTTGTTTTCCGCGCGCGACCCTCCCCATGAAAAACCACATCTGGGGCAGCGGCAGCCCCCGGACTCCCATGGCGGCGTCGGTGCCGTGGAAGAGCGTGGAGTGGCTGCAGGAGGAGCTGGAGTCCGGCGGCGGGAGCTCGCTGCTGCTCCTCGACTGCCGCCCGCACGAGCTCTTCGAGTCCTCGCACATCGAGACCGCCATCAACCTGGCCATCCCGGGCCTGATGCTCCGCCGGCTCAAGAAGGGCAACCTGCCCATCCGCTCCATCATCCCCAACCACGAGGACAAGGAGCGCTTCCTCAAGCGCTGCAAGGCGGACACCGTCCTGCTCTACGACGAGGCCACCGCCGAGTGGAGCCAGGACGCCGGCGCCCCCGCCTCCGTCCTCGGCCTCCTCCTCCAGAAGCTCCGCGACGACGGCTGCAAGGCCTTCTACCTGAAAGGTAACCGGCTGGGCAGACCGGACCCCCCGGGCCGCTTCCGCACCGGCCGGTTATAGCGCGACGATTCCGCTTTCAACCTCCTCTGGAATCCTGGGGTTTGCAGTTTCGGGAGGGGCCGGACGGCCCCTCCCGAAACTGCAAACCCCAGGATTCCAGAGGAGGTTGAAAGCGGGATCGTCGCGCTATAACAGCCCGGTGCGGAAACGGCTCTTCCCTTTCCCCCGCTTCCTGGAGATTTGGAGATAAGCGGGCGGAGGGGAAGCGGCTCACCTTCCAACCCATCCATGGAAGGAGGAGGAGACTTCGGCAGATTCCGAGCTAAAACCTTTTAAAGAAAGGAGAAGGGCTTTCCAAGCAGGATTTATTTTTTATTGCCAAGGCTGCAAGAACGGGCTCTGTTGTGTGTGTGTGTGTGTGTGTTGGGGGGGGGGAGTTGTTCTGATTCCAGTGTTTCCGGATCTTTTTTTTTTCCCCCTTTAATTTTGTTATGTTCTTGCAAAATGGTTCCATGTGTTGGAGGGCAGGGAGAAATTTGGCCGCGGAGCCCTGGTTGCATTTCCTCCCCCTCCGCCCCGGCAGAAGTGAGGAATTCCCCCCTCCCCTCACTCCGGATTGAGATCTCTGGCGCGGCGGGGGGAGGAATTAGGATCCCGTCGCCCTTCTCTGATTTATTCCAGAAAGAGAAGGTCTTTTCCTGAAAGATTCTTTCTTTGAAGGGGAGGCGGCGGCAGAGTGGGTTGGCAGGGCAGGAATACAACCAGGTACCCCCTCCTTGTATCCCTCTTCATTCTGAATCCAGACTTGTGCGCTTCCTGCCTTTTATTTTTTAAATAACATCCTCTCCACTCTCTCTAGCTGATCCCTTTTAAAAGGCGATCTTGGCAAGCTTTTCCCCTTCTGCAATGGGCACTCTTCCCTCCTGCCTAGTAGATCTTCCATTTTTTAAAGATTTGTTAAAGTCTTAAAATACACACGTATTTTAACAGCGATGATCACAACACACTCTGCAATCTGCAGTATATATAGAGGACAGATTTGGTCAGAATGGCTAATAGCAATGTGAACCACATTTAGTGACTCTTAACTTTTTTGTGTAGTGGCCTCACTTGCCCCACAATACTGCTTTCACCCCCTTCCAGTGGCCGCTCTGTAATCTGCCGAGGGGGTGTACTGTTTCAATGCAGTCTGTGGTTCCTTCCCTTTTGGAAGAAAGCCTAGTGGGATCAGTAAAGGAATCACTTCTGGTACTAGTTTGAGGAACCTTTGTGGTGCCTCCTGGTGTGTGTGATGGCTGGACCTGTGGATCTGTTTACTTTTTGGCCATGGGTTGAGTTAGGCCATTTCCGCACTACATTGTTCTAGTGCTATTATTCCACTTTCAACCTCCTGTGGAATTCTAGGGTTTGTAGTTTACTGAGGCCAAAGAGATCTCTGTGGCTGAGAATTCTAAAGGGCCCTCCCTAAACTGCAAACCCCAGGATTCCATAGAAGGTTGAAAGTGGAATGATAGCACTATAACAGTGTAGTGCGGAAACGGCCTTAGAGGACCTCTCTGGCCCATTCTGGCTCTGTCCTTCTCTTACACCCTTTCCATCTCTGCATAAATACCTTAATTCATCATAACTTCCCATTCAGTTTTCCTAAAGCAATCCTTCCCGCTTTCAGGAGGCACTGCAGAACATTGCTCTGAATAAGCAAGTCTGTCAGGCCAGGGAGAACTGCCTTGCTTTTTTCTCCGCACACCTCTGTGGTTGGTCACTGGGCGGCAGAGTTGAGGCAGAAATAGCAGGCAAGACCGAGTCAAAACTGTGAATTTAAACAAAGTGTGTGTGTTAAAAATATAAAGTGAAGGGAGGGAAAGGAAGTATTGGGCAATATGTGGGGTGTATGAGAAGGCTGAAACTAATCTTAGGGGTTCTGGGCTTCCCTTTCCTATGAGTTTTTTTTGGGGGGAGGGGTTGAATTTACACAACCATGTTAGTTACTTCAGCCTTTCTTGATGACTCAGGACATCTTCCTCTTCCACTCTCAGTATTTGAAGTAGTTCTCATGAATTTCTGCAGTGTTCTGTGACCTGAATTCTGTCCTTGGGCCACTTTTCTTCTTTCCTGATTGTCTACTAAACCCCTTAAACTTGCATGTTAGCAGAGAAAGGAAGAGTTAAGCTGGCATTTCTCTCCCTTCTCTTTTTTTTTTGGGGGGGGGCCCTCTGTGGGAAATGTTTCCAATTAAAATTCCAAAATGGCTTCTCCATATTGTCTTTCTCTTTCAGGAGAGGAAAAGGGAACCTTCTCCTTTATGTCAAGGACTGTACACTCTGTTCATTGAGCTTACCCAAATAGGCACCAATCCCCTTGAATTTCCAGAAGGCATTGTTTATCAGATGGCCACAATTATGACTAAATGCCTGTTAATGTCTCTCCTTTAATGGTCAGTTGAAAAAGGGAGACCCAAGGTAAAATATCAACAGGCAGAATTCAGTTCTGACTTATCTTTGTGCATCGAGGAGCCCTGAATTTACTTAACATGCAGGAAGTTTCTCAACTTGTGGTCTGAGTAGCTACTGTTTTGTTTTTATTTTTTTTACTATGTGATGTCGCAACTGATTCAGTACAGTGCTCATGTATTCCCCCTTTTAAAAAGGAAACTTCCGCTGTTGCCTGTTCTCTCTTTCCCCAGCATACCTTTCCCACATGTTGAGCAATATCTCTGAGTAGCTCAGATAAATAATCATTTCTGTTTATCTACTATTAACTGCGAGGTATTCAGTTATAAAGAGATGTGTGGTTAGTAATTCACTGAAAAGTGAACCAGAGTGTTCTTGTGCTTGTGGTCCTGTGAGAAGTTACCTCTTCTCAGTGGGACTGCTGTGCTTTTAGCAGTTATCTACAGGTAATCATTCATCAGGTGGAGCTTTTCATAACTGCATATTCCTAACAATTCATATCCAGAAAGCTGCAGTTGCTACCTTTATACTTGTCATGAAGCTGCTAAAAGGCATTGGAGCCTTTCTAGGAGGGAAAGTAGTTTTTTGAAAACTCATTTTGCCTTCTGTTTTTTTCTCTCCTGCAAATCAAATATATATGACATGTGCTAAACTAGTGTTTATGTTGTTGTTGTGGGCACCTTTAAGTCATTTCTGACTTCTGGCAACCCTACTGTGAGCCTGTCACAGGGTTTTCTGGGGCACAGTTTGATGTGCTCAAGGTCTCCAGTGTTGTAGTCCAAGGCTCAAAACACTACATTATGTTGGCTCTCTTATGTATTCCTTGTTAAACAGATAGTGATCTTACTTTGGAGCATACTAGGCCTAGGGCATATTGCTTCAGACTACAGGTGGAGGAGCTTGTGTGGTGGAATGCTTTTTGTGCCAAAAACAAACAAACAAAACCTCCATGTAGTAAAATTGAGGAAGAAGAGGTGGTGATGGTAGTGGTGGTGGTGAAGCTCTAGTTTATATTCTTCCTGACACGACTTTTCTATATAGTGGAGTTATTTTTTAAAAGAGGAGTACAGTATTTATTTCTGTTAGCCTCTGTTTGCTATCTTCTGAAACAAAATTTCAAAATATCTGTTAGGTATCAGAAAATCATGTGCAAACTTTCGAGATCTCCGGAACTCTTCATTATGCTAGATGTTAAATAAAGTGGGATGGGTGAAGAAAGAATCTGTCTGGTCTTGAAGCCATGGAGTTGGCATTCTGTCACTGTCATAAGAAAGATGAGAAAGGAGGTAGCAGACATTCAAATTCAGCTCTCTGAAATGTTAGGTAGGTTTCATAATCTGTACCTAGAGCGTCTGGGATGAACCTGGAACTTCAAACACCCAACGGCTACCCCCTCTCCATTTTTAGAAAATATAAAATCCAGCTATTAGATCTCTGTCAGTCCTTGCTGTACTCACGCACAGGTTTACTACTAAAGAAAGAACTAGTTTCAGGTGTCAAGTGCAGGCAGGAGAATCCACCAGCACAGTTTAGTAAAACTGCTGAAATTAATATACTATCTAAGTGTAAACTGCTGCATTCACTTAAAGTTTTTACTTCATTGGTGCTACCAGTCCCTGGCTCTGTGTGTTAACAGCTGTTTGATCTGCAAAAACTAGGAAATGATAGCGCTCATCTTCAGGCTGAAAAAACTTTCACTTGCCGATTCCTGGATTTTAAATTGCTATCTCAAAGTACTGGAACAGGCCAGGCTTGTTTGGGGTGAGTTGTTACCTGTAATAACTACTACTGAAAGGGATGTTGAAAAAATCAGGTAACACTCACATGACAGACTTCTGCAGGAATCAATCCCGGGGAACTCAAAGGGGCTTACTTCTGAGTAGCCATGCATATGATTGCATTGTCTTTTGTCTTTAGGACGTCTCATTCTTATACCCTTATTCTGAGAGTTTGATTATTTTAATTGCAAATCCCAAAATCATCTGGCTGGCAGAAAGTTGCCAAAAATCTCTCAGGCAGTGTGACTGTTGATTGTGCTGGCAGGTGGGATTCTGGGAGTTTGTGTCCAAACAAGTAACTGCACAGTATATTCTTCTAGGAGCAGTTGCCAGTATTAACTGTGGGCTACCACTTGGACTCTAAATCAAATTCTATATTAAAAATAAAGAATTGAAGAAGTTGACTATTCAGCACCTTGTTGCTAAGGAGGAAAGAAATGCAAAAAAATTGAAACGTCCCCCAATAATAAATCTCTGTTTGGATGTCTGTAACTTTTAAGCTGCAGTGACATTAAAATGCATTGTCTTTTCGCTTCCACAGGTGGATTCAACAAATTCCAGACAGAATACTCAGAGCATTGTGAAACCAATCTTGACACTTCTTCTCCTACCAACTCTCCTCCTGCCTCTGTCCTTGGTCTGGGGGGACTGAGGATCAGCTCAGATTGCTCTGATGGGGAGTCTGATCGGGAGCCTAGCAGTGCCACAGAGTCAGACGGGAGCCCAATCCCAAACAACCAACCAGCCTTTCCTGTCCAGATTCTTCCCTATTTGTATCTGGGTTGTGCCAAAGATTCCACCAACTTGGATGTCTTGGGCAAATATGGCATCAAGTACATCCTGAATGTTACTCCCAACCTTCCCAACATGTTTGAGCACGACGGAGAATTCAAGTACAAACAGATTCCCATCTCGGATCACTGGAGTCAGAATCTCTCTCAATTCTTTCCTGAGGCCATTGCTTTCATTGGTAGGTGTTGGACATCCTGTTCATCATAGAACAACCCCTTCAGCAATTGGTAGTTTTCCATAAGTAGTCCAGCAGTTTCAATAACTGCTCATTATTATTGACATACAGTAGATTAATCTACCCAACTCTACACCTTCTAATTTCAGTGTCTGGCAAATGTGCCAGTGATGGGCACCTGAAAGAGTTTGGCTACAAGCTTTATGCCATTTAAAGCCAAAGGGCTTTACTCCAGATAACTGTAGTGGGACAGAGATTACATGTGGTGATATAGTTTTAAAGAGGATGTATTGTATTGTTTGCTATTTGTTTTGTTCCAAAGTCCCAGTGCTGTGCATTTAGCAATAATCCCCTCTTGTGAGTATTTGCAGTTGAAAATATTACATCTGATTTAGATTTGATTCATGAGAATCAAGATTTGTTGGCATTAAATGGTCTCTTTGTATTTATTGTATGTCACAGCTTCATATTCTTAGCTATTCATGAGCATTTGCAGCTATAAAATGAGAGTCAGATAGCTGATGGAAAGGGTTAACCTGTCCAAAAGACAGTTTGTCTTTGGGGAAGTTAGTAGAGCTGTTGCCTCCAAAGTGTTTACTCCCAGAGAACCCTCTCAGCTTTGTTGCCCTCTGTGAGCATCAGCTATAGAAGTGCAGAGGTTTCTGGCGGCATAATCTCTGGACCGGATGTCTTTAATGTGGGACGCTGCCTTGGGCCTCAGTTTCACCCTGAGCCAAGTGTCAGCATATCATCAGAGGCTCCCAGTACTTTTCCTTTTCTTGTGAATAGTAGGGGAAGGCTGCTGGGCAACCTATCTTCCCTGTCATTTCTGCCCTCGGAACCTGGGAAAGTTACTTTTCCTTGGGTTACAGCTTCTGGAATCCCCTAGACAGCAAGGAGCCATTAAAGCTTGAGGCCTAATTTGGAAACCTCTGAGAATAAGGGAAATTTGGGCTGTGTGCTTATTGCTTGATAGCTGAAAGTGGAATTGAATGTGAGCTGATAGGAAAGACATCTTCTCTGTGATGATTAACTAATACATTCAAGTAATACTCTCAAGTTTATTTCTTGATGCTTGAAGTCATCAAGTGATGGATATCCCTGTGTGAACCAGCTAGCACCAAAAATGTTGTATTAGGGGCTGATTATTGCTGTTTGTAAAGAAGACCCACATGCTAAATATCTAAAGGGGTTAAAACTTGATTTATTTGAAATTAGGTGCTATAGCCAAAAAGGTGTTTGCTAAGGTGAGGGACCTAGTACTAAGCTTGGAAAGGCAGGCAGACACAAAGATGAACCTCTGAAGATGACTTCAGACAAGGTTGTATGACAGAAGGCACCATAACTTGGAGTTGTGCCTGTAACTATTGGAAACTTTCTAGGATCATTTTCCCTGTCCAGATTTGCTTTTGTGGTATAGGTATATACATGACTGCTGCATTTATGTGACAGCTGATAATGTAGTCCAGTATAGCAGTCACAAATCTGTTTTACTGTAGTAATAAAGAGAGTGGGCCAGCATTGAGCACACAGTAAAGCTTGGATATCCTAAAGCTGCTAATGTTGCTTGCTTACTCTTTTCCTTACACTTTTTCTGAAAGTGTAACTCCTTTGCTTACACCTTTTCAGCTGTAAAGTGATTTATTCTGAGGAAAATTACAACTTTAGGTCTAAGGATATATGAACAATTTTTAAAGAGCAACAGTTCTTTAAAATCCCTTTATGTGTATGTATAGATGCACATATACATACACACACATCAGTTTTTTGATTGAAGCTGTACAGGTGTAATGTGGTGTTTAGGTAGTGATTTAGTAAAAAGCTTCCTTTCTGTCAAAACCACACACTGTGTTTTTTGTTTTTTAAATAACAGAAAACTGTTACCTCACTCATTTACTATGCATCAAAAAAACAAAACAAAACTGGACAGCAGGATATTTTGGAGAAATATTTTTGCTCAAGAAATGACAATACTAAACCATCCTTGTCACATGGTAGTGCTTAGTGACTTGCACAGTGATGAGAGCTAAAAGGTCAACCTGTCTATTCTTTATTTCCCTGTTAGTATCAGCTATCTAGCTTATGATCTGTCATCTTCTACTCTCTAACTAACATGTTTAGGCTGTAAACTTCTCCAGGCTTAAGCATGTGTACTCTGAAGTAATTCCTATTGAAATTAATGGAATGTAGCTCTGTGTCAGTGTGCTTTTAGAATTCTGGCCTTTGTTATGGGACACTGTGGTACGAATCATAACAACACAATCCTATACATATTTATTTGGAAGGAAATACTCTGGAATTAATCCCAGAGAAATGTGTAGACTGTCTTTGATGGAACTACTGAATCAAGTTGATGTGTTTAGGATTGGAATCTTCCTTCTCCACTGCTAGTTGTGTGTGGATGGTGTATTAACATACTTCAGTCACCAATGCAGTTTTTAGCCTACAAAACTTAGCTTCTGCCACTAAGCAAGAGCCTGTCTTGCTTGCACGTTAGGTACTTGAAGGTAATTATTAATTACACTTGATGCCTGAAATTCTGTTTTTATATTTCCTTTAAAAATCACTTAGGGAAAATGAAAGTTCATCAGCACCCAACTGAAGCTGGTTTACTGTTCAGAAAACTCAGAGGTCTCCAAGTAATATTTTTTCCAGGGCTGCCAGATTTAACTAATTAACTATCTGAGTGTTTTTTGAGGACACAGCTCAACTCACTCTTGTCTTATCTGAAATATTAAGATGATTCAGGAAATTTTAGAGGCAGAAGTACAATTCTGATTACTCATGCAAGATAATTACTGTTTCTTCCTCCTTTCTGCTTTGGATAATTGCTTGTATCATCTTCATAAGGCAAGATTGAATGGACTGACACTTGTTAACTCTCTTGACAGTGCAGCACTAACTGCCACTGCCTATGCAATTTCTTCTAATGTGTTTATAAAGGAAAAAGTGCACTTGTTTCAGTAATACATACAAATATTGTAGGATTTGAGCTAGCTCTGACTATTTAAGGAAATATGGTTCTTCTTTTGGTCTGGAGTGCTAAACCATTCTCTTTTTCTTTCTATTTCAGATGAGGCCCGTTCCAAGAAGTGTGGGATTCTTGTTCACTGCCTCGCTGGCATCAGCAGGTCAGTGACTGTAACTGTTGCCTATTTAATGCAGAAGCTCAACTTGTCTCTGAATGATGCCTATGACTTTGTAAAAAGGAAAAAGTCCAATATCTCTCCAAACTTTAACTTCATGGGCCAACTGCTGGACTTTGAAAGAACTTTGGGACTCAACAGCCCATGCGACAACCGCTCACCCGGTGAACAGCTCTATTTCACCACTCCAACCAATCACAACTTGTTTCAACTGAACACCTTGGAATCCACATGAAGGAGATATTCTTTGGGCAACCCCAAGTCTTGAATAGCTTCTCTTGAGCATTTCAAATTCCTTTCTGGGGAAAAAAAAGTCTTTCCAGTCACTCTTGAAAGAACTGGTTTCTCCAAGCAAAGCTGTCTGATTGCTGCTTTACTGAAAAGGCTTACGCCATTTATTAGTATTCTGATGCTAATCAAAATGGGTTCAGAGGAGTTACCTTATCAGAGTTATTTAATGTGGGGGAAGCCTGGCATTATGAACGCAGCTGTTACTGGCAATAACTGCTTTCCTATGTGTGTAGAGACTGATGTAATGCGCACACAACACACACATACACACATGTACCACACGCACACATTTAAAAAAAAACTTGTGTGTTAGCTTGGTGTGGAAAGCAAAAGGAGACTTATGCACTTGGCAACCTTGACCAATAAGTGTTGACCTAAGACTGTTGTTTTAAAACTGAGTTTACTTTTTTTTTAAAAAAAGAGGTAAATCTTTACTCTTTCTTGAGTTCAAACTCTTTTTAAATATGTATGTTCCTGACTGTTTGTACAGACAAGGTTGCAAAACCAGTATTTTATTCTGTTCTTGTTCGATTTCATGTTTTTTAGATAAGAGAGAAAGAAAAAAAATCAAAATGTTTCTATTGACCAAATGCATTTTGCACACATTGTAAAGCCTTGATATATTTCTGGCATGTTACTGGGTACGTAGGTGGGGAGGGGAAAGAGCAAGAGACAGAAAGAAATCTGTTGCTAGTGCTTGTTAGCAACTGGTAGGAGTTTTCCTGACATAGGCAGGTCAGTTGGTGATAACATCCCTCTCCACCTTGCCCACCTTCACAATCTTTTGTGCACTGAATCAGCCAAGGTGACTAAGCGCCAATGTGCTTTTTTTAAAAAAAAAGAAAGAAAAACACCACCTTTGCCAAAAAAACAACAACACCCTACTCCCATACCCTTACCTTCACCAGTTACCACTCTTCTTTGGTGTTACTTGAGATGACATCTCACATCACCTTCATCCAGAGCTGGTAGAAGCATGTTTCAAGGCTCTTGGTTGCTCTGTGCAGCCTTTTATGACTGTTAACATCACCCAGTTGGCCTGAAATCATTCCAGCTTCCAAAGCAATGAAAATATTTTTCAGTGATGTTGTCATTTATCTTGCACAGTTGTTTCTTGTGTGTGCGTGTGTATTAGAGGACGGAGCAGCAGGGAAGGACAAGGAAAACTAAAACATTACTGCTGTTTTAAAATCCTTAAGTGGAGATTTTGAAAATGTGTAACCAAACATGGATATGAACCACAAGAAGGGCATGGAATTTATTCTATTTAGCAAAGGTGAGGGAAAACTGCTGAATTTCTGAGGCCATTGGAGTTTTTTTCTTGAACTTCTTTTTCTAAGTAACTTCTTTGCTGTGCCTTCTACAACAAGAAGACTTGTTTATATTTCTCATTGATATATAATACTGGAAGAGGGAGAAGTGGTGCTTAATTTTGTGGGGTTCTTTTGGAGAGAAGAGCAGAATGGACATGGAAAAAAATTACTGGCTGCAGTGTAGTCCCTCTTTTTTTCCCTGTCTCTCTCTTTCTATTTTCACTTTCAAAATTAACTTCTAAAAGCCACGGAGTTCCCCCCCAGACAAATATCCAGTTTTTATATTCCCCAACCCCAATAAATAAATCTCCATGTGGAAGAATGTTTAATGCTGTCACATCATGAAACTGGTGTGCGTGTGCGCGTGTGTGTATTTTTGAAAAAAAGAAATATTACCAGAATATTGGAATGATTTCTTTTTTGTTGTTATTGCTGTTGATTTGTTTATTTTTTTTGTTCATTTTTAAAATGTAACAATGTTGGAGTTGTTTGGGTCATCAGGGCAGGAAAAAGTGGAGCACTACGTGTGGATAAGCAAGCAAATGAGGAATCTCCTAACTGCATCTTACCTCAAGGAGAGTTTTTCTTTTTTTAATTTTCAGGGATTTAGTGCATCTGTATCTTAAGCTGGTTTGTATAAAGGCTTCCTGTGCCAATGGTGATCGTCTTAAAGATGCATCCTCTTCGTACAAATGAGACTTTGTTAGTGAGGAACAACTTTTGCTTTCTGTGTTTATGAAGGAAAAATGAGTGACCCTGTATATCCTGAACCCAAGGTTGGGACTTTGTTTATATTGCAAATAAAAATTATTTTTTCTTTAAAAAAACATGTTTGTGGTTGTTTTTTTAAAAAACTGCCTTGTTTTGCCAGATAGGCTTCCTGATTTTTTTTAAAAGAAATATTATTCGCTTTGCCTTTAACATGCTACTCTGACCACAGCCTGTGTTTGCTAGTTGGTGTTTGTGTGGTATTTGGTTACACACATAGTTTAATTTTGTGAAAGTCCTGTGGTATAAACTCCATGAGGAAAGGATCTGAATTAGGCTGAAGCATAAAGAACTTTCTGAAAGACTGGCCCTCATCTCGCTAGCTGAAACACATTCCCTGGCAGGGTATGTGTGTGCTACAAGCTTCTGTTTGTTGAGATCTTGCCAGCTTCTTTAATGGCAGACATGGATGGGCTGTATCTGTTTAAAGCAGTTGGGGGCCTTGGCTGCAAGAAGGGTTCAGTCTTTAAAAATTGCAACGCAAGTCAATAAGATCTTTATAGGTGGCTAGCACCTTTGCTAATCCGGCCTTCCCAGTGCTTGATCCCTAGCGATGTGCTAAGCTCCTGACAGAAATCATCGTTTGGGAAGTGACAGGTGCTCATGAACCATGACAGGGTCATGACTCTTGCTGCTTCGTTTGGCAGAGTGAGTAGTATTTTGAATGTCACCTGAAATCACATGTTGGGGTGAGAGGGAAAAACACACGTTCATGTCAAGTTTGCGGCTTTACCTTCTCCACCTGGCCTTAATGTGCCAATTCCTGTCAGAAATGGTATAAACAAGAAACAGCTCCCACTTTACATGGTAATTTACTGGTGAACTTGACAATATGATGGCCATCTTGTCTCCTGTTGGCAGTAAAACCGAACTGATTTTCTTCAGGAAAGGAAAGGTGGCTATTTTCATTTTCAAGAGTCATCTCTGTTTGGTTTCTGGCTGTCACCCTGCAGTCTTTCAGGTGCAGAGAGTTGTGCCAAAAAAAGATAACAATGTGCATTAAGGGAGTCTGAGGAGGCAAGCTGGATACCAGAAGATGTTGAAATATCTCTTTTAAGCCTACGATAATTGTGATCGACTGTGAACAAAAGCAACCAGGAAAACAGAATTCCTCTTGAAGCCTCAGATACTTTTTGGTTCCTGGTTGTATGCAAGTATAGAGACTCTTGACCTCAAGCTGTGCTGTCAGGATGAAGACATCTAGAAGTTCCCTTCAATCACGTCCTAAACCTTCAGCACGTAAAAGGACAGATTATTAAGGAACTCGAATCCTAGCTGTCCCTGCATCTTTCTGAATGATGTGGGCTAAAGTTCTCTGTGTGAGAGGCTGAGACTCAGCCCCATCGGTTGGTAATAGCAGAGATGGCCGTTAGTGTGCCCTACCTATAAATAGCAAAGTCTATTTAGGAGCACCCTGGCCAACTTCACCAGAGATAACTGGAATCTTCTGACTGCTTACATGCAAATGGATGAGTCAGAGAGTATCTTTTTCAGAAAACACAAAGCGATCAGCACATGTATGGCCATCACGGCTCTTAAACTTAGTGTGGTATGCACCACACAGTGAAGACAAGCCAGATCATGAGGAAGATGGTGGTACAGCTCTTGGCTACTCTGGGGCCCTTTCCACACCTTACCTTTTTTCAGCACTGAGGTGCGGGGATCGTGCGAGCAGCCTCTAGCGAGAGGCTCTCGTGTCCCTGCTACTTCAGCTCTGCACGAGCTGCCTGCTCCCAAGCAGGTAGCGCGAGAGCCCCGCCTCTTCCTTCTGCAGTGCAACCTGGGACTTTCCCAGGCTGTGCTGGGGCAGGAAGCGCGACCGCAGCAGTTCTGGAGGCTCTGCACGCACGGCAAATGCGCGTGGGGCCCTGGAGCAATGCGCGGTTGTGCGCCATTTTTGGCTGAAAGCGGAAAATGTAAACGTGCGCGAGTGGTGCCTGCCAGGCCCTGGAGCGTCACGCGATTGTGAGTGCATCATGCGGATCGCTTCTCACAATCTTGCGATGCTCCAGGCACCCTTTCACATGGCAAATGCTGTGCGAAAAGGGCCTGGATCTCAGTTGTTTGCAGAAGTACAGTGGTGAAAATTTTGCCAAGAGGCCAGTTGTATTTGGGCCTTCCTAGTAACAGCCATTCTAGCAGGCTGCAAAGGGGCAGAATCGGGGTACAACATTCCCTATGCTGAGCCATCTTTGCTCTTTGGTCCTCCCTCAACTGTCACCTAGAGGCAGCCACCCCAGTAGGCTAGTGAAACTGTTTCTATCCCAGCTGGTTGTTCTAAAAACTGCACTGGTGCTTGAGATTACCTTTTTCCTCTTCCCTCTTCATCACTTTTCTCATGGCTGGTGCCTTTTAGATTCAGTAGGGAGTTTTTTTTACCTAAAGAAGAGGGTAAAAACACTAAAAAATGGTCACACCTGTGTCTGGACACAACAGAACTGTCCCTGCTTCTTTTATGGTTCTTTGTGTACTACAACAAGTTTTAAAGTGCTAACCAAATTCCAAGTCAGGGTGGAAATTGTGCGGCCCTATAATCCCCAGCATTCCTTGGCATTAGTTATGCAGGTTAGGCCTGCTGGGAGCTACAAACCAACCACATCTGGGGGGCTGCACAATCCATACTTTTGTTCAAAATAGTCACTCATGTACCTAACTCCTAAGCTGCATGGAAAGCTGTTGGAAAGGAGAGCTGTTCATTAATCAAGGAGAAGATGGAGAGGAAAAGAGAAGTTTTGTTGCATTTTTTTAATGCAAGAAAACATACCTGCTTTAATAAAATAAAAAAAAGCCTCATCTGAAAAAAAAGATGAGTGCTGCTTGTTATGATGCCCAATCAGGAGCTCTTTGAAAGAGAAAGGATTTCATGCAGAATTTAACATCACTTTGGGCAGCTGGATTGCAACTGATTACCCTGCTGTTGTGTGCCTTCAAATTGTTTCCAACTCATAGCAACCCTAAGGTGAACCTATCACAGTGTTTTCTGGGGCTGAGAATATGTGATGCACTCAAGGTCACCCAGCAGGTTTCCATGACCAAGAGTGCAATCAAACCCTGATCTCCAGGGTTGTGGTCCAACTCAAACCACTATACCACGCTGGCTCTCTGAGTGATATACATTTGCCGTCTGCTCTTTGCTGACCTTTGAGCAAGTTGTTTGTTTGTTTGACTGATACCCTGCCTTTCCCGAAAGCAAAACAGATAAGAATAAATTTGGAACTTTCTCAGAATATAACGCATCACTTACAATCTAACACTAAACTCCTGGATCAGCAGGAAATAACCCTATACTGCAGAGACAATAGTAATAGTTGTAATCCTTGTCCTCACCATCCCAGTTAATTCAACAAAACAAGAATTCTTAAACTAAATGCAAACTGAAAAGGAAAGATTTTTTGGACTTGCAGGATAGCAAAGAAATTTTTGGAAGGGTATACATGATGAAATCCAAAGAATTTGTAGCCTAGATTTTGATATGAAACCGTAGTTTTACTTGTTAAATATGTTAGGGCAACAAAGAGAGACAAGGAGCCATCAGACAATAATATTATTATATTTAATAACTGCAGCAAGATTGACATATGCACAACATTGGAAAGAAAGGAAATATATTGATACAGAAGAATGGAAGCTTAAAGTTCCGGATATGGTTGAGATAGAAAAATTAGCATTTTCATTGAAGAACAAACCTATCCAGAACTTTGAAAGGGAATGGAAAGGAGTTTTAGATTGGATAAATGTATAAAAAAATGAAGAAAGAAATAATGTAATTATAATGTAGTTGTTCTTTTCTCTACTAAGTGGAAATTATGTGTGTATGTAATGGAAATAAGCAGATTCAACTGGAAAATGTAACCTTGGAAGCGGGGAGGGGGGATTTTTTATTTTCGGAACTAAATTCTCAATAAAAATATTTCAAAAAAGAAAAAAGAAAGGAAAGATTTTTTGCCAGTTTCTGAAAACTCATTACAAAAGAGTTGAGTAGTTTGTTGTTTTTTTAATTTTTTGACAGCCTGGAGGAGGAAATCAGCATTCTGGATGATGGGTGAGTGGCAGCTTTATCTTTAAGCACATCCAACCCCTTCTATTAATGTTCCATCTTGTGTATTAAAGGAGTAGGAAAAGGAGTGGGAGAAGGACAATTCTCCATTTCTATCTATAAAGAGATTTAAGTTAACACGGGCTCATTATGTCATATAGTGGATGAGGTTAACAGAGTAGTCTGCTGAGGCGTGAGTGTGTGCATGCATTTGTTTGTTTCTGTTTTGGCCCCTGTGGGCTTCCCTGCAAAAAGCTTAATGCACAGATATATTTCAAAGGATATGAATCAATGCGCAAATGTTTTCGCTGTGGCCCAGGAACTGCTTTTAACATCTTTCTTACTAGATTACACAGAACAGCAGCTCTTGAGGAATCTGTAGAAAAGCCTGCAAATTTCCTGCTGATCACACAGTTTGTTGCAGTCAGGCTGCTTTCTCTCCTTGATCCAGTATTGCTTTCTTGGTTTTCTCTTAAGACATCCTTGGACAGGATTCAGGTTAATAATAGCATTTAGCATCAGCTGTCTGAGGTACAAGTTTTTTCTTTCTTCCTTTCTTCACAGTAGCTTAATTGTGGCTGTCTGCAACTATTTTTAGCCATCTAACTGGAAGACATAAGCATAAACTGAACATTCTGTGGAATGACTCTGCATTGCTTAAACAGTTTGATCTGAGGAGTGTCCCACGATGACCACAGTACTGTAGCTAGAAATGTTACACATTTGTCGGGTTTGAATGACCAGCCCTCTTTGGCATGGTGTGGTTTATTCCACATCCTTACATCCTCAGTGGTATCTTCCAGTGGTCACAGAGAGCTTTTCTGGCCTCGGCTGGTGGATACAAAGATAGAGCAGCTGGTAAACTCAGCTCTGTGGTTAAATGTCTATGTAAGGAGTGCCTTGGGTTTCCTTCTTCTTACCTCTAGGAGCACCGGAAACTTTAGAACTAAAGGCAGACAGGTAGAAAGCTGGCTCTCCTAGGACTGGAGTACGGGTAGAAAAGGCTACGTGAGAAAACACTTTTGGGACAGGGGAAAAAACCCTACCACATACTCTCAAAAGGCCTAAGAGAAATGAAATTTATCTAACCTTTCAGAACAGCTTCCATTCCACAATGTTGTTATTTTGTGCCTTCAAGTAGTTTCTGACTGATGGCAACCCTAAGGCGAATGTTATAATGGGGTTTTCTTGGCAAGATTTGTTCAGAGGGAGTTTGCCTTTGCCTTCCTCTGGGGCTGAGAGAGTGTAACTTGTGCAAAGTCACCCAGTGGGTTTCCATGCCTGAGCAGGGATTTGAACCCTGATCTCCACAGTCATAGTCTAGTGCTCAAGCCACTATACTATACGGGTTCTCCATTCCAGAATGCCATTATGAAAAAGGAAGATTTTGAATCTAGGTCAGAGCAGAGACACCTCCTTTTACCCTGAGACATTGAAAGGGTTCATATCCTCATATCTTAGTTTATATCCTCCAACTGTCCCAGATTGGCAGAGATGGCTTCGGTTAATCCTCTCCTATCCCACCTTCTCAGCTCCTTTTAAAATGTTCTGGTTTTTCACTTGTCCTCCCACTGTCCTCCTTTGTCCTCACCTTACTTCAGTTGCTGCAGACTGATTAAAGTGCAAAAGTAGTTTCACTCAATTAACACAGCAGGAGGGAGAAGGAAGAGAGGGCAGAGTCTTGCCCTTCACAGTAGGTTAAGGCAGACGCAAACTACTGCAGTCTCTCCTCGTTTTGGAACATAATATCTTGCACAGTTTGACTTTGCTTCTTGCACTTTTGTGTGTTCTTCCTCATTACACAGCCACACCCTTGTGACCGCACTCTGATGTTGCTTGGCCACATGTGTCCCATTTTTCATCTGTGAAATGTAGGAGGGTATGTTGGTTTACTGAAGCAGACACAGCCTTTACACATATAGACCACTAAGACTGGTTCATTTCCAGGCTAATGGTACAAAGCCTATCAGAGGTGGGCAGCTTGTGGTTCTCCAGATGTTGTTCGATTGCAGATCTTTTGACCCCCTTCCTATTAGCTATGCTGGCAATTCTGGGAATTGCAGTCCCCAACATTTCACAGATGAAAAATGGGACACATATGGACAAGCAACATCAGAGTATGGCCAAGATGGCAAAAGTTATTAATGAGGAAGAACATACAAACTAGGAGGGGCTGAAACAGTCTGCTTTGGCCTGAGCCTAGTGAGAAGGGCAAGTTTTCACCCTGCCATTCTCCCCTACCCCTGCTCATCTGAAGCTACTTGACATATCATTGGGGAAACATTAAATGCACCAGTGTTAGCAGCTTTCTCCAGACTCTTGTGGAGATGTCTAAGTTCCGCGTTCTTACATAACTGAAAGGAAGGGGCTTTGCAGGGCAGTTCCTTCCTGCTTTTCCAGGAGCAGCAGCAGCTGAGAAATAGGGGGACAGAGAGATGCATGGGACAGGATAAGTGAGAAAGGGATGGTATGCTCTGGTCAGTCCCCTGTCTCACTTACATGCCCTTGGTGAGCTCCCAGATCCCAGGCCAAGGGGAGATGTTCCCTTACACATAGCCATTTCCACACTAGACTGTTATAGCGCTATGATTCCACTTTCAACATCCTATGGAATCCTGGGGTTTGCAGTTTCAGGAGGGGCCAGGCGTCCCCCCCAAAACGGCAAACCCCAGGATTCCATAGGATGTTGAAAGTGGAATGATAGCACTATAGCAGTCTAGTGCGGAAATGGCCATAGATGAGCACTCAATTCAGTGCAATCCCATTCTCAGTCGTTGGTCCTTCTGTCTGATTTGAGACTTTGCTGAGGATGAATCAAGAAAGAAGTGAGTTGCAAATCTGTCCAGATGGGTCTTTTTTAAACAGAATATATTCATAATTGTGAAGGATCACACTGATTATGCAAATCTGCCTCAAAAACAGGAATTCTCTGAGAATAATTATGAGAGTAACATAACAGGCTACCGCCACCATTTTATACAATGACCTCCTGCTTTCCATTTGTCTCTGTACTGATGTCAATAATTTTTATAAGGACTGAATGAACATGTTTCAGCTGAACCAAACATGGCTTCTTCTAAGCAAAACTACTGTTAATGGTGTCGTTAAACCTAGAGGGAAAATGGGAGTGAAAGGTCCTCAAGCAAGAAAGTCACCAAGTTACCTGGCCTGCAGGCAATAGCTTGCTTTTAGACACTTGGTTGTCATTCTTTTAACAGAGCTGAAATGAGTAGGCATCCCCACATTTTCAGTTGTAAATTTTAACACTGAATGTTCTCTGTGGGGGTGTTAATGTCTTAGGTGTTTGATATCCAATTATTTTTCAGTAGCAGTCTGTATTTGGCAGTGACACCATCTGTTAGTAGACATGAACATGCAACAGCAGTTAGTGTTTAACAACATCTGACATAGCAGCTAATATCTGTCAGCTGACATGCAGTAGCACTCAGCATTTGGCAGCCTCTGATAAGCAGCAGTCAATACCCGTCAGTAGACATGGTGCACAGTTACCATTTGACTATATTTGACATATAAATGTGAACATTTGACAGCAGCTAACATGTAATGTGACATGGTGGAGGTCACTGTCTGATAGCATCTGACAGCTGATATGCCACCACAGTCAACATGTGACACGTTAATAGTGAAAAACTGACTATCAGAATGTGAGAACATCCTCCCTGTTGTAATTAAGGAAAATGAACATGGAAACTTTACTTTTATTACAGACATTAAATATCATTTGAGTTTTCTATGGCAGCAGGCTTGGTTTCCCTCCATCTCCCACATACTCACATTTGTAGCCTTGAAAACGTGAGACCATGTAAATAGTTCTGCTAATCAACACTTTGTTGTATTTATAGCAGACTGGCACATGCTTGATGTGAAGTGCTGCATGAGAAGTGCACGTAGTTGGATCTCAGTGACTCTAAGATCCCAGGCTCTCTTTTACTTGGAGGTTTCTCCCCCACCCCACTTGGAAGAAAGGGGCACACCATGGGCAAATGCAGCGGTAGCCATAAACCTTGCCTACCATTGACTGAGTTGCCACACAGACATTTGAGCACCCTTTAGGATGTGTTGCCAGCAACCACTACTGCAAAACCAAAACCAAAAAACCCAGGGTAACAAGAAGTGATATTGATACATGTGTCCCTTGCAATTACCCAAAATGGATTTGTTGCACCTCTCTCTCTCTCTCTCTCCCCATGAGAAGATGTATAATCTCCCATAGGAGGAAGAGACAATGCATATAATATATTCCTATCATAGGAGAGATACACAAAAGCCATTTCCACACTAGAGACCATTAGCATGTTATACCGTTATAATGGCGGCATTGCTATTCATGTGATGCTGTCAGGTTAGGGATGCTCTTTTCCACACCCTTCCCCCTTAAGGGGATGGGTAGCGGTATCACCACTGGTGTTCCTTCTGCATTTCACCTTCCTTGGTCACTCCCATGGCCCACCACCTCTGATTGGGTGGTGATTTTTTTTTTTTTTTGAAGCTGTACTAACACAGCAATGACATGCCAGTACACTATTGCACTTTTGTCCAATACTGTTTAAAAATGTATTTAAAAAACAAAAAGTTTTGCCTCAAAGGGGACATTTAAAATAAACAGAGAGAGGTGATAGAAAGTTACCACACCATGGGAGCTGCTGAGGGAGGGATGAGCTGGGCACTGCTGGATCCACCATTACAGGAAACGCTATCAAGCTCTGTAATGGTACCGCACTTCAATGGCTGATTGGATTGAAGTGTTATAGGAGGCTCTTAACAGATTTTTTCTGGAAATAGATTGCGGCGATTTGGCAATGCTTGGGGACAGGGTAGCAGTCGGATAGTGACGATGTCATGTAGAAGCATGGCTCCTGGACTGGTAACAACCCTCTGCTATAGAGTTACAGCAATGTCATGTGGAAATGACAAAAGTGAATATACAGGATGAACCAGACAAAGGTAGGGCGGTAGGGGGCAGGGGAAAGGAAGTTTCAGTCAGCTGTGGTTCCTCCTCCACTGTGATATCCAAAAATAGCTCTGAGGGGAAACCTGTGCTCCTACTTTGCGTTTTTGGGGCAGAAAGAAGTATAGCTTCCTGCCATTTACTCTTTTCCTTTTTCTGGCAAACTAGAACTATTTGACAGGAAGAACTTGGTAGGCCAAACTTATTTCTCGAATCTCTGCGCTAGGGAAGAAAATGGTTGTTGTTTTGTTAAATTGTTAAAATATGTAAATTCAGCCATGTATCAGAAGACCTCCGGGGGAGCGGCAGATAGCAAAAGCAATTTAAAGCAATTTAAAACCACGAAGGAGTTCAGAATTCCACACCCTAAGTCTAGACATCCTAACTTGATACTGAAATGAGGTCAATATCGGCACCAGTCGGTCCTCCAAGGATGGATGCCTGTCAGAGAGCTGTTAAAATGTGCAGAAGCCTTGTCTGGGAAAAGATGACAACTGTATTTTGCAAAGGTAGAAGTGCAGAAAAAAAATACTCTAGAAAATAAGCTGTGAAAGGATGGCGTTTGTGTACCTTCTTCTGCATGGACCACACTGCCATGTACCCAGCTGGCATTTTCAGAGTACATCATTTGGGGATGGGACAGATCAGCATGAACTACACATGGGTGGCATCTTGCGCCCGATGGGAATCAGTTGTGCTGAATGGAGAAGTGGACTTAGTTTATGTAACCCATAGAGCAGCCTTCCTGCAAAAGCTGCCAGACCAATGGGACTAATTTGCTGGCCTCCTTAACTGGCCTGGACTGACCCTTGCTAGCCTATAAGAGATAATAGGATAACAGCCCAAGGTGGTTTGACTGCAAGCCAAATCCCTGGTGTCCATTAGGCCTTGAAAAAGAGCAACCGAGAATACATTCTAATCTGAAATGAAAAATCATTCTAGCCAGTGATACTTAGCTTCTGGTTCCCAAGAGGCTACTTCTAATATCACAATATTATCAGTCACCATGGCATTGAGCAGGCAAATGTAATTTCATTCAGGAATCCCATTTCTTTACTTCAGAATTAATTCCTCTGTCAATGGAGGTAGCCTGAATTCTGCCCCCTCCCTATGACACTGTCCTTTTCTTCTGCTTGTCCGCCCTGGATGTTTTCAAAAGATTTGTCTCCTTCCTTCCTCAACTTTATTGTTAGTGACTCTCATGTACCTTTTAGGATGATGAGACATTGCTTATGTTCTCTCACCCGGTGCACCGAAATGATGTCGTAATCATAGCTCCCTTCAGGATGCTGAAGGAGATGATTGTCCGATAGCTCCTGGCAGAGAATAGCTCATGAGGCACAGAGGCTGTGTGCTACGTGAGGCTGATGGCTAGCCCTTCATTTTCCGGAAAGTTGGACTATAATCATTCTGGCTGTAGCAAATGGGTGAGGCTGAACAGGGGTGGGGAGACAGTCCCGAGAAGCAGCATAACTTGCCATGCCCGTGTGGGATACGTGCATGTTGCAGGAAGCCTTATCAGACCGTGGCATTTATCCTTCTGTTCTGCTTCCTCCTCCTCGCCTCTTGTTTGTTCTTTGTATTGTTGCTACTCGGGTAATTATTTATTACATCCCTGAAGGGCTGGCATTTTGATGAAGATAACGTGGCCAATGCTGAGCAATATTGCACGTGCTGTGAGACATTAGGCTTTAATCGTAGTTCCCAGAGGATGGTCTCAGATGTGCTGATGGGCCGTACATGCCATGGGTGGATAAGTTCCCTAGGATGTTAGTTTTTACCACTGGGAACAATGTGGTTTGGAAAGTTAAGCTTTTTAAAATTTCATTGCTGTTGCAGAAGAAAAAGGTCACAAGGATGCAGACTTTAGGTTGCAGTATCTCTGAGAAATGTATCTCCAGTCTATTTGAATGTATCTGTGTCTTCCCCTATGAATTGCCAGAGCTGTAAGATTTTCAGGGGAGGCCTTGCTCTCTGCTCACTACCTTCACAGGCATGTTTGGTGGGAATGCAGGACAGGGCCTTCTCTGTCACTGCTCCCATATTTTGAAATTCTCTCCCTATGTAAATTAGGATGGCTCCTTTTTTGCTCTCTTTTAGGTAGCACTTATGATCTATCAGATTTTTAAAGTGATTAAAAGATTTTTAAAGTGGGGTAACCCACTACTTTTAGGCCTTGCAACTGAAATTCTTATTCTTTTCCAAAGAAAAAACTTTCCAAGCTATCTTAGAATCATAGAATCATAGAATTATAGAAATGTAGAGTTGGAAGAGACCACACGGGCCATCCAGTCCAATCCCCTGCCATGTAGGAACACCCTCAAAGCACTCCTGACAGATAGCCATCTAGCCTCTGCTTAAAAACCACCAAGGAAGGAGACTCCACTACACTCTGAGGCAGCATATTCCACTGCCAGACAGCCCTGACTGTCAGGAAGTTCTTCCTGAGGTTCAGGTGGAATCTCCTTTCCTGCAGCTTGAATCCATTGCTCCTTGTCCTGGTCTCTGGAGCAGCAGAAAACAAGCTCTCTTCTTCCTCTACATGGCATCCCTTCAAATATTGAAACATGGCTATCATGTCCCCTCTTAACCTTCTCTTCTGCAGACTAAACATACCCAGCTCTCTAAGTCTATCCTCATAGGGCATGGCTTCCAGGCTTCTCACCATTTTGGTCGCCCTCCTCTGGACTTGCTCCAGCTTGACCATGTCCTTCTTGAATTGGGGTGCCCAGAACTGGACACAGTATTCAAGATGAGGTCTAACCAAAGCAGAGTAGAGTGGTACCAGTACCTCCCTCGATCTAGACACCATACTCCTATTGATGCAGCCGAGAATTGCATTGGCTTTCTTGGCTGCCGCATCACACTGCTGACTCATGTTCAGCTTGTGGTCTATGAGGACTCCTAGATCCCTTTCACACGTACTGCTATCCAGCCACTCATTGGCCCTTTTTGCATGTTTTTTTTATGCACGAGCACCCCTTGAGCGAATGGGAGCGTCCCTCTGTATGACGCACTCCCGCTCGCGCGACGCTCACGAGGCTAAAGTGAGGCACGCACGCATTTTTTGATTTTCGGCTTTAAGTTGAAAATACTGTGCGCTCGCGCAATGCTTGCGGCGCCATCGCACACTTATCTGAGTGTGGTGCTTTGGTGAGCAGGGGCGGTCGCGCTTCCTTCCCCCAGCGCAGCCTACAGCTCCCAGACTGCGCTGCGGAAGGAAGGGGCGGGGCGCTAGTGCGATGGCTGCGCTTGAGGAAGCTGATGCGGGAGGCAAGAAGGGCTGTCGTGAGCAGCTCGTGCAAGCGCTGCTCCCCACTGCTGCGACGAGGTAAGGTGCAAAAAGGGCCATTATGATGCTGTTTTTCATTTATAACAATCCATATTTTCTTATGGCCTCTTCTATTTTATTCCTCCCCCAAAAAGTCTGTTTTGGAAGGGAAGATGGAACAGCTGCATGACATATTTTTGCTGGTGTTCCTAGGAGCCCCACTATCTGGAAACACCCCAGAGACTTAATAAAGAACTCAAAGAACTAGGCAAACTTATATGAACTTCACTGATGACAGGAAGGAACAGATAGTTTATGATGATTCAGTACCTGCTAAGGAAGAATGAACTCTCTTGTTTCAGATAGGTGTTATATCGGGGGTCAATATTTGCAGTGTAAACCAGATCTTGGGGGGAAATGGTTTTGGGACTTCATACTGGCTAAGGATTCTGGGAGTTACAGTCCACAAACCTAATTTTTCCAAGCTGTGATGTAGAGTGGGTTTAGGCTACAGTACGCTGGATGCTTGAGGATCAGGCTGAGTAGCATTTCTACATGCCCAGTATCACCAAAAGTATCTGATAGCTGTTAACACAATGCAGCGATTTGCTGATCTAGCCAGTGCTTGAAGGTTATAGAACCAAATCAGGCAATGCTACATCATGCAGGAGAATCTGCAGCTGTATTTCACGTGACCCAATTCCCATGAGTCTTGGCATTAAAAATAAAACAGCTGTAAAACAGCTAGTGATAAATATTTTAGTTGGAACCCAGATACAGTTTTTTCCAAAATGGATAGAAATTTGCCATCATTTATTATTTGGAAAAGTGAGAGGGAATTTTTTTACGCACTGTGTCTTGAATATTTATGTCTTGAAATCTCTTTCCTTATGTTTCCACTTCCCTCTATGCATGGATGAACAGAAAGTTATCATGGGCATAAGAATGTGAGAAATGAAAGGCTCAGGTTGGCTCACTAAGGTTGTTGAAGAAAGCAAGGTGTATACTTAAAAGTGTATGAATAGCCTGGAATTAACGTGGCATTGCATACGTGCATGTGCATTCAAGTCACCTGTTGACTGCTGGATAGAAATAGCAATAACCCACATCCCTTTTTGCACATGGAGGCTAAACAATAACGTTAAAGTATTTTCAGGTGACAAAAACCCCTGAAAAATTGTGAATAATTACCTGAACTGAGACAGGTCCAACCTTTAAAAAAATAGTGTAAAACTAAATTACAAACTAAGCTGTTCCTTCCTGATGATAAAAAAATCTGCAACACAGCTGTTCCTTCCTGATGACATACATCATCAGTTGGTAGGAAATGGAAAGATACAACTGAAAATCCTATTTTGATGAAATAAACATTGCTTGTTGCTTTCATGGAAATCTGGATGAAAGGAGAGGGGAAGTGCAGTTCAGGCCTAAGGACTCACCAACTGAAGCAACAGTTTTTTGTTTGTTTGTTTACTGGGGAGGGGGTAGTAAGCCATATCTCACCACAGCACCTGTCTGGAGGAAGAGGAAGTGCCATAGGCCATTTCCACACTAGACTGTTATAGCGCCATGGTTCCACTTTCAACCTCCTATGGAATCTTGGGGTTTGCAGTTTCAGGAGGGGCCAGGCGTCCCCTCCCGAAACTGCAAACCCCAGGATTCCATAGGAGGTTGAAAGTGGAATCATAGCGCTATAACAGTCTAGCGTGAAAATGGCTATAATTCTATGCTCCTTTATCCACACGTCCAACAGTAGAACCCTAGCCGAGAGTGGGCAAAGTGTGGCTCTCCTGAAGTTGTTGGACCGCAGCTCCCAGCATTCCTTACTAATGGTTATGCTGGCTAGGGTTGCAGGGAGTTGAAGGCAGTAACATTTAGAGGACCACCTTTTGCCTATCTCTGACCAAAGTATAGGAAGGTGTGAAAAGCACATGTGTACACCTGATAGGGGCCAGCCCAAGGCTGCAAATCCATTTTTATTATTCTGTGTTGTCAAGTCATGTTCAGCTTATGGTGACCCTATGAATGGCAGATCCAGGACCCATTCACACTACATAATTATAGCATTATGATAACAACTCAACTGCCATGGTATCATCTTATGGAGTCCTGGGATCTGTAGTTTGGTGAAACACTGGAGGCGCTCTCTTGCTGAAAAATCTAAGCATCCCTCCCTAAACTGCCAAATCCAGGATTTTATAGGACAGATTCATATCAGTTAAAGTCGAATAATAATTCTACAATTGTATAGTGTGAATGAGCCACTGGTTATTAACAGCCCAGAGACTTATATCTTGCAAACTCAGGGCAGTGGTTCCCTTGACTGAGTCTATCCACCTATATTGTGGTCTTCCCCTCCTAGGGCCTTCCAATCTTCCCGCCATTATTATTTTTTCCAAAAACTCATGTTGTATGGTAGTCTAAGTTAAATTATTTCATTTTCTAGCAAAAATATAAATGAGTTACCTTGGCAGGGGGAAACGAAGGCTAAAATGGTTGCTCATGCTGAAGGATGTTCATATGTGGCTTTTAATAGCTTGTAAAATGTATGCTTTGCTGCACCTTTGTTTCCAAGTTTTTCACACAAAAGAAGTTTTTCTTAAGAAAAGAACAAACAATCAACCCATGATGGGACACACTGTAGTGAGGGGAATTAACAAAGAAGAAGGAAAGACAGTGATGTTAAGGGAAATAGTTGTTCTGTGTTTTCAAGTCATCTCTGACTTATGGAGACCCTAAGGAAAACCTATGATGGAGTTTTTTGGCAAGATTTCTTTGGAGGAGGAGCCATTGCCTGAGGCTGAGAGAGTATGGCTTTCCCAAGGTCACCCAGTGTGTTTCCATGGCTGAGCAGAGATTAAAACCATGGTCTCCCAGGGTCCTACTCCAACACTCACACCATTACGCCACACTGGAAACACAGGGAGGGAAAGGAAATGGGTCCCAGGTTTCTGGGGAAAGGAAGGAAAGGTTAAAAATAAGTGTAGAATTCAGGAAAAGAGGCTTAATTGACGGCTTCTTCATCATGTTTCCCTGATGACACGTGAAAGAACTTAAGCTGCCACTAACTGAAACCTACTGTCCCAGCAACAGCGAGCAGTATCAGAAACCACTTTCCCACCTTCTCTGAATCCACCTACAGCTTAGGGATCATACAGTATTGATATGACATTATATTAAATGTTATATTCAAAGTATTTTTGATGGGTTTTTCAAATGGGATGGTATACGTGGGTCACGCATAAAAAAACTGAATTAAACTGTATTTAAAATGGAGGTTATAAATATGATGAATACATACATTAACCCAGATCTGAAAGATACATTTCTGCCCTTTCAGTTCCTTCCTCTCAAAAACTCAAGTTTCACTTTCAAAGAAATTAAGTAAACATATTCTTTAGGCATGCAGGTGGAAGAAAAGCAAAGATTTAAAGTGGCATCAAAAGTAAAAGAAATATTATACAATTTGTTTTATTAAAAACAAAATGGTCGGGGAAAATCTGTCTTTGAGGGGCTTTACCTGGCTGTTGATGATCGTTCAGAATGCAATGTATTTACCATTTCAGAGGGATGTATTTCTGATTTACCTTAAAGTAAGAAGGAGATTTAATTCTGAGTCAGTCTTCAGATTCTATGTTTTGGTTTGGCATGCTCCCCCACCCTTTTACATTGCTTGTAAATGACAGGCCTTTGCAAGGTGTTTTAACAGAGCAGTGCTGTTTAATAGAAAGATTTGATTAGTTCCTGAATGTATTTTTTTTTCATTTTTGGAATGATAATCTAATTTAGGCAAGGCTACTACCTTCTGTAAAAGTCTGGCCAGGTTCCCAACATCTGGACCTGAAAGCTTGGAGTTCTTTAAAAGCACTTAACAGGATATTCTAATGCTCATGATTATCCTCTCTAAGAAAATTTCAAGAAAAATTCACTGTACTTGTTGTACAATTACCAAGATAAGAATGGAACAGGGAGTTAGAATGCCCAGTGATAGACGGACAGTGGAATATTGCTCTTCTAGTAACATGAATCTTCTATTCTAATTGACATGAATTCAACTGCTCTTCAATTTGCTTGATGCCCCAAAGGCTTCATCATAAATAGCAGATTAAACAGATTGAGATTAAGCTTATGTTGAAAATGTGGTCATCCAGAAATCACTTTAGCATACATAACAAGCAACTGCCCAGGAGGCTTGGCCCGCTGGTTCTGGGTCAGAAGCATATGTATCTGTTTATTTAGCCTTACAGCCCTGCCTTCCTGTTAACTGTAAGCTGTGGCTACATTCTTCTTTGTGAGACCAAGACATCATCCCTGATATATTTTGAGAACAGCTCTTGCTACCAAGAGGCAAAATTCCCATAAGTGGAAGATTTGGACTCTACCTTCAATCACCCATTAGAAGACAGTGGAATTGATGGATATCTCTGAAACAGGGCTACAGCTGCAAGTATGTGTGTGTGTGTGTGTGTGTGTGTGTGAAAGAGAGAGAGAGAGAGAGAGAGAGAGATAAAGAGAGAGAGCATTAACACCCTCTCCCCCACAACAATTATGTTCCTGAATGAATTATTCCCTCAGACCTCAAATTTTTGTGGTAACTTAGAAATTCAGCTGAGCATTTAGAAATACAATTTAGGCACCCAAAGAAATAGGGCATGGAAAGTTACCAAGGGAATGGGAACACAGCAAATTTAAGAGTTGTAGGTGTGAACAATTTTCGATGTCTCAAGCTCTGCAATGGCAGAAATTTGAAGACTGAAGGAAAATTTCATGGCAGCAGCAGAAAGGAGGGAGAATTCCTATTGGGAGGGTAGTGCATTTATCCCCTCCAGTAGCTACATGCATGTAGGGCTACAACTA
Source organism: Ctenosaura bakeri (assembly GCA_948474755.1). Classification (NCBI taxonomy): domain Eukaryota; kingdom Metazoa; phylum Chordata; class Lepidosauria; order Squamata; family Iguanidae; genus Ctenosaura; species Ctenosaura bakeri. The sequence goes on along the minus strand of CAOLHI010000122.1, from coordinate 128,657 downwards.
GGAAAAAGCTGATTAGATCATATGGATTGTATAAAGACCTAAGCAGAAGTGGCTGAATCTGATAAAAAGCCTGACTGAGCAGTGCTTCTCAATCCTAGCCCTACATACATTTGAGACTTCAAGTATCATAATTCCTGAGCATTGGCTGTGCTGTCTGGGGATTCTTGAAGCTGAAGTCCAAAAACATCTTGAGTGTCAAAGTTTGGGAAGCACGGTCTTACAGCAATCTGTTTGCACAGTAGCCAACCAGTTGCCCACTGGGAAGCTCACAATGAGAATGTGAGTGCAACAGCACCCTCTTGCTTGTGTTTTCCAGCAACTGGTATACAGAAGCAGACTGCCTATCATACTTGCAGATAATAGATAGCCATGATAACTAGAAGTCACTGGCACTCTCAGCTCCACAGAACTCATATTCCTTGGTTTCTAAGCAGAAGTGACAACTTAAGTTCACTTGCTTGTTGATAGAGGAACATGATGAACATCTTATCAACTCTTGTCCTTTTTTCCTTCCCCCAAACCTCTGGGTCCTTTCTCTCTATTTCCCTTCACTGTTATTTCCTCTTTACCATAATGCCTCTATGAACAGGCTGCTTCTTTCTTTTTCCTCCCCCCCCCTTTTTCTCTTTTTTCGTGTTGCCTTTTTCTTAGAAATATAGAATCATAGAGCTGGAGGAGACCACAGGGGCCATCCAGTCCAACCCCCTGCTATGCAGGAACACACATCAAAGCATTCCCATCAGAAGGCCATCCAGACTCTGCTTAAAAACCTCCAAAGAAGGAGACTCCACCACACTCAGAGGCAGCATATTCCACTGCCAGACAGCTCTGACCATCAGGAAGTTGTTGTTGTTGTTGTTGTTGCTCTCCTCCTCCTCCTCCTCCTCCTCCTTCTGTCGGAAATCTTCAAAACAAAAGTGCAATAATAGTAACACACCCTCCAACACATCACAGATGAAAACTGCCAAACATGTGGGCAAGCAACATCAGAGTGTAGCCATGAAGGCAAAAGTTATTTATGAAGAAGGATACAAAATCTAGGAGTGGCTACAGCAGTTTGCTTTCCCCTGAATCTATAGCAAAGGGCAAGATTTTTACTTCCTCATTGCCTCTCCCCCCTGCTGAATTAATGGAGCACAAGCTACTTTTGCATTCTGAACTCAGTTTGCAGCAATTGAAATAAGCTGAGTACAAAGGGGGAAGGTGAGAGAAGGAAAGAGAACTGGGGGTATTTTAAAAGCAGCTGAACAAGTGAGATGATAGAGGAACAATTGGAACTGTCCCTGCCAATCAGGACAGTTGGAGGGTATAATAATTTTTTCCCCCCACCTCTCCACTAAAACAGCACTTGATATAGCTGACAGAATGTCAGTGGAAACAAATAAAAGCAATAGCAACAGAGCAAAAACAATAAGAAGCCACAGATAAGGTCAAAATATTGCTTTATACAACCAGTTCTTTTAAAAATTAGACCAAAGCAGCAGTGACGGAGCTTGGAGTGTGTGGAGGGGGCATGAGGGGGGCTATGGCGCGAGGGGCATGGCCATTGCGTGTGGAGGCATGGCTAGGGTGCGCGGGGGTGTGGCCAGGGCACGCAGGGGCATGACTATGGGCCAGGGCACCCCAAAAACATTGCCTCTGGGGCAAATCTCCCCTCCCGCCCCCACATCCCTAGGTGACTGCAAAGCAGATTGTCTATAACATGACAAGAGTTTGAGAAGTTGACTCATAATTTGACATGGTCCACAGATCTTCATATCTTTCTTTCCACACTTCTCTGTGTTAGGCTGGCATCCATGATAATAATACTTGTGTCCTGCAGCTGTTGAGCAAGGTGATTGAAGGCCACAGACCATGTGTCAGGGAAGCTGACCACCAGGAACAGTACAAGCCTCCTAAACATGAAGTAGGAGTCACTCCATTTTCCTTCCTTCAGGTAAATAGGCAAATTGGCTTGATAGTTACTCCTTCTCTTCCCAGAGAACTCTGGAGATGGCTGTTCTCAGAGTGAAGCTGTAGATCTCACCTAGATAATTATGAGCACCTTGCCAAACTAGAATTCCCAGGATGCTCTGTGGAAAGCTGTTACAGCTTGAGACATATAGGATGAATCCAGCAGAGGATTTTTATGTAGCGACTCCTTTCGAGTCATTCTTTTAAAAAGTAGAAAATAAGAATAATGCTCAATGGTTTCTGCAAGTCCAAAGCACTTCACATACATCTTCTCAGTTATCCATTCAATTATGTGAGGTGAATCAGGTTTATTACCTCCGTTTTGTAAAGGGATATGAGACAAACAGAACATGGAAATGTTACTTTTTTGTACTATTTGTTCCTAATGTCAATTGTATTTTATGATTGAAGTTTTTAATCAGTATTTTAATAAATTTTAACACAACTCATAGATAGGTTTGTTATCTTTAAGTTTTAAATCCTATAATCTTAAATTCTACAATTCTAACTCCACTTACTTGCTGATTGTATTTTATGGTCAATGCTTTTAGCAATTTTTAATGGAATCTACTACTGTTTTAACTGTAGCTTTTTCTTGTTCTAATTTGTAACTTCTGCTGGCTGTTTGCTGTAATAAATGAAATGAATGGATTTTTTTGTACTATGCATCCCAGAATCCCTTAGGGACTCTCAGTGGTCATAGTGGCTGTAGGATTCTGGAAACTATAGTCCAAAAAGTTCCAGACTCTTGATAAACAGTGGGCTTTCCTAGACTGCCTAATATTTTTTTTTTTTGGTGGGGGATGAGATTTGAACCAGGGACATTAAATGTTATCTGTCAACCACCAGCAATCTTGTGTTGCAGTTTGCAGAAAAATCCCTTAATATGTGTGCATTTTGTGTTTTTTGTAGAAAAAAGGTATGTATATGTGCGTGTCAGTCAGTCAAGGAGGAATGGGGCTGATACAAGGAGAATAAATGAGAACTCCTATATATTTAAAACATAATAAACACTCACTTATTCCCCACATAAATATCATGCTGGTTCATTTCAATGAGTCTGCTTTCTGGAATGGTCTAGTCTTGTTCTGACAGGTCTCTTTATCTGTCTCCAGCTTTTCGCTGCTCCCCCCGCCACCTTCCGGTTTGTGTAGGAGGTGTTTGTCTTTCCTCACTTGTGCTGACTTCAGTGTGTGCAAGTCTATGCCCAAACATGTACGGATAACCCAGTATAACCCAGTTTAGCAATTATTTATGTACCAAGAGCTTTCTTGTTATTGTTGCTAATGGAAGTGCTTAGCCATTTGAAGGGTGTGGATTGGGGGCTGTTATTGAAGGCAGATGAAGCAACATTTTTTCCTTTTTATCCGGAAACTGATTCAAGTTACTAAATAATAGAGAATATGCCAAGTTTGGACTATTACTCAGAAAAATCTTTGCCTTTCTTCCAGTCGGATTTGAAACTAGGAAGCTGAGTTGGGGGGGAAAATGGTACCATGATATCAATTCTAGTACCACACCAAATTGAGAAAATGGATTATCCTTTTTTTTATTGTCTATCAGTGGTATGCTGAAAATATAAACATACATCTAATTCAGGCCTAATATGGTAACATTTGAGACATATTATTAACAGAAAATAGGATGCATCTAGGATGTTTCTGCTAGGGCAAGGGAGCATTCTCACCTTCTCATCCCTTTCTGCATCCATCTTGAAACTTCTTTAAAAACAACAATAACAACGAAACTCCTTTTCTTTAGGATTGCCAGATCAAGAGTATTTTGGACCCTGGTATTTCAGGCCCAAAATTTGAGACCTAGGGATGACCCCAGTGATGTCACAGGGATGGGCCATGATGAAGTCATTAAGCACATTGATACATTAAGCATCAACCACTGTTGCTCAGAGATGTCATTCAAACAAAAACACAAAGATTAACCAAATAGGAAAGTACTTCTGTGGTTGGAGATTAAGTTTTCCAAGCTATCCACTGAACAGAAAATAAAATCCAAGCAGTTTTGAACATGTTTGAAATCACATCTCTCAACCAAGTGTAGGAGTTGGATTCTAAGAAATAAACTTTTCCAAACAAAAAGAAAGTTATCTAAACTCCATTTTAATGTGCTTCTTCCATTTATGAGTCTCCAGAAATGGGCAGATTCTTTTTCTTTTTTTGAAAGTTAGGTTGTGAAAACTTCTTTCTTCCCCGAAATATTCACAATCCAAATAATGCTAGTTATAATCACCAAATATTTGGGGGAAGAGAAGATGATAATGATGATGATAAACCAATGGGGAAATAGAGATGAAGGGGGAAGAAAGAGAAAGGAGTGAAATCAAAGATTACAAGAAAAGGAATCAAAATGTTTATGCAGAGCTGAAGAAGAAAGCTGTTTGTGCTATACCATCGGCTAAACATGTTACAGCCATTTTGTCTTTCGGCCAAGAAAGGAAATTGGACTGTGTCTTCAGTCATTTCAGGGAAGGGTAAGGAGGGTGGGAACCAAACTGGGAATATTAAGAGTAAGACAGGAAAAGCCACAAAATAGCAATCCTCTATCCAGCCACCCTACAGGGCAGATCATACTCAGACAGCTTAGTATTTCCCCATGTTGGTTGCTCCCTCCCACTGAACCCTGTTGTTGGTCACAGTTTGAAACATTTCGGGGGAGGGAAAGGTCCCCTGAAATTTCTACAGCAGCCACTCTAAAGAAGCCTGCAACAACCAGCGCTAGCAACACATAATTATGATAATCCCTCCACATTCACTAGGGTTAGGGGCACAGAACCTCCATGAAAATGAAAAAACCATGAAAGCCTTCTCAAACCATATTTAACACACAAAAAAGAGTATGATCGCCATATTCAACCCACCGTGGATTCCTTTGAGGCATCGGGTTCCTTCACAAGGGGGAAGTGGGTGACTGGTGGGGCTCACTGCCACCTGCACTGCTGCCCCAAACCATTTTTAAGAGGGACTTACAAGCCTTGTTCGCTGTTTCTCAGTCTCATGAGGCTTGCAGTCTCTATTAAAAATGCCCTGGGGAGGCAGCAGAGGTGACAGCAAATAATCCATGAATAATCAAATCTGCAAAAGTGAAACCCACAAATGTGGAGGGCTGACTGTACTATGAAATAAAATAATTAAAATACAGGGCAGTGTTTGTGCTCTAAGATTCCTCCCCGTACCCTAAGACTCAGAGAAGAAGGACCAGGGCCTGAGAACTCAGAACCCTGCTCAGTTCAGAAAAGGAGTGGGATTAAGTTGCTCTAATCCCTTCTCCCCCACACTCCAGACCCAATCCAGACTACACCCCCTCCCCTTAATTTCTTTTGGTAATAGGATGAGATTGTGGTAATGGCACATAAGAACCTAGGAAATGCCCTGCTGGATTAAACCAATGACCTATTCAATCCAACAATTTCCTCCACACTGTGGCCATCTAAGTGCCTGTGAGAAGCCCAAAAGCATGACAGGAATTCATGGTTGTCTTCCCACTCATGCTTGGCAGCAACTAACATATGGACAGCTGTACAACCTTTGATACGGGAGAAAATAAATACTCATGACTAGGGGCTCACATAACCCTAGCATCCATGAATTTGTCAAATTCTCTCTTAAAGCCATCCAACCTGGCAGTCATTGTTAGGCCCTTTTTGCGTGCCTTTTCTCATGTGAAAGGGCCTCCAGAGCATCACATGACTGCGAGGACCGGTCCACATGACATCCTCGCAATCGCACAATGCTGCTGGGGCCAGCGGGTGCCAAGGGCTGATTGTAATTTGCAAGATCGCGTGTTGCTCCAGGGCCCCCCACACACTTACCATCTGTGTGAAGCCTCCAGAGATACGGCCCTCACGCTTCCTCCCCCAGCGCAGCCTGGGAAAGTACCCGGCTGCGCTGCGGAAGGAAGAGATGGAGCCCTCATGCTGCCTGCCGGCCAGGAGGGAGCTACTGCAAAGCAAGAGCAGAGGGGACTCAAGTGCCTCTTGGAAGAGGCTGCTTGTGTGATCCCTGAGCGCCCACGCTGGAGGCAGGTAAGCTGCAGAAAGGGCCTCTGTTTTTATGGCAGGGGGATGAGCTGTTAAGTCAGTCCACTCTTTCCCCCTATTCCCCAAGTTGATGGTTCTAGATACACACCTACACCCCTCATCCCTGACTGCATTATCAAGGTTAAAGCAGGTTTGAAGAAAGATTTCAATCTGAAAAACACTTTAAACATTCACTACTCCAGTGAAATCCAGAGCTGGACATGCTTAGGGACATAAGAATGGCAATGGGTCAGCTCAAAGGCCTTTCTCGTCCACTGTCCTCTTTACCAGCGTGGCCAATCAGATGCTCATGGGAAGTCCACAAACAGGAAATGAACACAAGAGTAAGTGGTAATCACAGGAGCACTGCCTCTGATACTTGAGGCAACACACAGCCATCATTGTGTCAAGGAGCTATTAGATGGTCATATCCTCCATGAATTTGTCTAGTCTTTTCTACCCTCTTTCTCCAAACAGTAGCAGGAAAATGTCTGTGTATCCTTTAGAATGTCAATGTATTTTTCACCTAATATGTTTCTAGATGTTAATCTAACCCCATAATTCTAGTTAAAGAACAATAGCCTAAATGCATAAATGACACAATCATGATGTGTTGTCCACTTTTATTTATCCACAGGTGATTCAACAGTCAATATGTGTATGAACCTTTAGACTTTTGTACCTGGTGGTATCTCCTTGAGCAGCAATGTCTTGAAGTAAACATTTCCGATAACTTTTAGTTAGCCTCTCATTTTGGTTTCAAGGACCATTTCCACATGGCATCACAGTCGTGGGTTTGGGATGTGATGACAGTGGTCTGTGGGTTGCCCTTTTGCATGATGTTGTCGTGGTCTCACTGCCATCTCGTCTGTACCCATCATGATCGCAGGATATTCATTTAGCAGAATAAATCCGTTAAGTGCTTGCGATCTGTGATGCTCCTGTCCTTCCTGGCCATGTGGAAGGGCCAGAAGCACGATGGAAATATTTTCTTCTCCAGCACAGCATGGGAAAGAGCCTTGCTACGCTGGAAGGCCAGTGCATGTCACTTGTGTTCTCTTCTGCAGGGAGCTGGCCGGGTGTGGAGGGGAGTGTTCCTGTCATGCTCCCTTCATGGCAAAGGCAGCCATTCTTTGGTAAGTCTGCTTGTATGTTTAGGAACATTCACAGGAACCTTAGATTGGCCACTTAATTAAGGAGATGTAACTAAGTAATATCTCCTGACCCAACTCCTTCACCAAGTCTACCTTAAGAGGCAGCAGGTATGTCAGACAAAGGTGGTGTTCAGCTAGTGACCAAGGTACAAGGCAGATGACTTTTCCAATCCCCTTCCCACCACTGAGTAAGGATGAAACAAGGCCTTGTGACAAGGGTCCTTCTTCTGATTATGGCATCCTCACTTGCTGGTAGCCAGCAGAACAGCCTTCCTTTGTCCAGTCTGGGCTAGCTTTTAAGGTGGACTGTGACTACATAAGGTTAGTGAATACAGAGTAGTTATGGATCTGTACAGAATCTGTAACTGAAATACTAAATACTAGTAATTGTCATGTTGCATGTCCTACTAAGGGTTTAGCATCAGTTCTCAGCTGAACAGCTTGACATTCTCCTCTAGAATATTCAGATACATTACAAAATTCATGATTGTATCAATGATGCCAAGTTATCTAGGTCTTGAGATGGCAAAGGAGGACCAAAAGGTCACATTTCTACAACCATGCTTGGCAGTTGAGATGAGGTTCTTCTGTTCAAACTCAGTGTTTGGGTCCCTTCTTCCCCAGTATAACATTTCTCATTGAGACTAAAAAGTTCTATCTTTTACTTGTCTCTTCAGAGAATATTGTTCCAGAATTCTTGGGAACAATCTTTGTGATCTTTATGTGATGTAGACTTCATACGGGCAGCACTTCTTATTTCAAAGACAGCAGCGGTTTTCTCTTGGCTATCATCTCATGAGCACCATTCTTGTTCAGTCTTTTCTTGGACACTGACTCATGACCCATCACAAGTGTTAAGACAAAAGTGGCTTGTAGATCTTTAGATGTTACTCAGGGTGACCTGGGTGTCTGCTGATTTTGCTGCCCAGGTACCAACTGATGATGTTCAGCTTCAAGGCCCATATTCTTCTATATTTAAACCAGACTTGTACTGCACAGTCCTTCAGTGAGTAGACTATCCCCTATAAAGTAGGACATGTGGCTACCCTAGTTTGCATGCTCTTGCATGCTTGGGGAATTTACTTTTGGTGTCTATTGCCTATACTGTGTATATGAAATCAGTGGATAGCATGACATGGATGTTGTAAGCTATTCTCTCAATTTTACTTTGAACCCTGGCTTCCAGTATTGAACTAAGGCCTTTTGTGTATGATGGTGCTCTCCCACGTTGTTCTGTCACAATGCCGGCAGTGCCTCTGCTGGAATGGAGGCATGTTCCCAATGCTCCTCTCCGCATGTGACCAGCTGCCTGCAGAATGGAGCATGAATGACACGTTCCACCCTTCTGCACTGCAGCTGGCCTTCTTCCTATTCTGCAGTAGAGGAGGAAGCACATAGATTGTGCTTCTGGTCCTTTTGCATGGCCAGCTGCAATGGAAAGCTCATGTAATATAGCCCACGATTGTGCTGGCTAGTAATATGAGAAGGGCAGGATCACAATGTTATGCAGAAGCATCATTGTGGCTCCGCTCCTCTTGTGTCCCCACGCTGGGATGCCATCGACATGTGGAAAGCACCTAACACCTCTGGCCAAATAATAATTGTAAACCAATACTGCAAAGCCTAGTTTGTAGCACTCACTGCAGATTACACTGTAGGTTAAGTTATTCTCTTGAAGCAACAGCGATCTCTGATCTGCAGTTTTAAGACTGTGGCCCTTTTAGCACGGTATTTTCTATGCAAAAGAGGGCCTGGAGCATCACGCGATTGTGAAAAGCGATCTGCACAACACACTCACAATTGCACAACTCTCCAGGGGCTGGCAGGCACTGATTGCACACCTTTTCATTTTCGGCTAGAAGCCGAAAATGGTGCGTGATCGCGAATTGCTCCCAGGCCCCACACGCACTTAACTGGCACACGGAGCCTCTGGAGTCACGCCGGTCATGCTTCCTGCCCCAGTGCAGCCTGGGAAAGTCCCAGGCTGCACTGCAGAAGGAAGAGGTGGGGCTCTTGCATGAGCAGGCAGCTTGTGCAGAGCCGAAGGACTCCGGATGCGAAAGCCTCTAACTGGAGGCCGCTCACGCAATCCCTGCACCCTAGCACCGGAAAACGGTAAGGTGTGGAAAGGGCTTGTGTTTGTGTTAGCAGTTATCTAAATATATTTCCCACTAAATAAAAGCAGATTTAAGAGCAGGAACTCTTGTCTTTGCTGCCACCTTTGGGGATTTTTGGAGGATGAGCAGGTTGCAGTGCATGTACACACACGTGTTGACAGCTCCAAATACATTAAATATTTTCTTTACAGACGTGAATTGAGAGCCTCACAATCTTGTAGAAGGGTGTTATTACATTATTTGGTGTTCCTACAAATCTCTCTCTCTCTCTGTTTCTCTCTCTCTCTCTTTGTTAGGGGGTCCTGCAGTTTTGGCATTATCATCACCTTTATTTATACCCAGCTTTCACCCCAAGCTGGGAGTCAAGGTAGCTACTGTTGTGATTATGAGAAATATTTGTACAGAGCTTGAAAAATTACCTTTTTATTATAAATCATAGCCTCTATTGAAGGGGATTCTGGGAGTTGTAGCCTACAAAATAAACCTTTTCAAGCATCAAATCAGTATGTTTGACGGTAGTCCACTGGAAATGATTCTATGTGGAATGATTATTCTGTTCCTCCTGCAGAGACTGTTGAGCTACTGCGTATCATGATGCATTATTGCCCAGCTCCTTCTGGGAAAGAGGTCTCTTCCTTCTAGCCTTTTGCCACCAGTGCAAAGCTGCCCTGTTAGTTGAACACTTTCTCTATGGGAGAGGCCTCTTTGGCTTGTAGGTCAGCAGAGACACATGCTTATTAAAGCGGATGAGCGCTGCTTATCTCATGCCATCAGCAGTGAAAGCTGAGGCGTGTTGATAACAACAGTCAAATTATGATGCTTGCCATTAGCAGACTGAAAAGCTCCTGCCCACACGTTACCTGGCTTTCACCACTATCATTAGCCCCTTGTCTTCATGGGAACTTACTTCCTCCCAGTGTTTTTGGTAACAGATGATCTAACCCGTTGGGCAACTGGACACACCCGTTGGGCCAGAACAAGAAAGGCCCTTTCTTCTCCTCTGCGGCTGTCATCAACTGACTCATGTACAATAAACATGTAATAGGAATGAAACGTTACTTAAAACTCCTTGAAGCATGAGAGGCTTGGATTCCCAGGGTTAGCTGGGATGTAGCTGACCAACCAGGTAGCATCAATAAAGAGAGGTTCACTGTTGTAATTGCGAGAACAGCGTGTATTGTCACGAAGGGCAAATATCTTGTCAGTGAAGCAGATGAATCCATGTATTAACAGGTCCTTTAAAACAGCTTCTTGTTGAAATAATGTGCTAATAAAATATCATCTGTACTGACTCGGCTGCTGGGATGGGGAGGCCTGAATGTCCCTAAGCACCATATGTAATACAGGTAGGAAATGAGGCATGACAAAACATTTTTAAAAAAGGGATCAAGATAAAAAATAGAATAAATTCAAAAGTTGTGGTTGCTGTGTACTTTCAAGATGTTTCTGACTTATGGCAACCCTAAGGTGAACCAGTAGTTGTTGTTCTTGTTGTTGTTTTGGCATGATGTATTCAGAGGGGTTTTTCCTTTGCCTCCCTCTGAGGCTGAAAGAGTGTGACTTGCCCAAAGTCAGTGGATTTCCATGGCTGAGTGGGGGGATTCGAACCCTGGTTTCTAGAGCTGTAGTACAACACTCAAATCACAACACCACACTTGGGCCCTTTCCGCACCTTACCTTTTTTTGGCGCTGGGGTGCAAGGATCGCACGAGCAGCCTCCAGCAAGAGGCTTTTGCGTCCCTGCTGCTTCAGCTCCACATGAGCTGCCTGTTCCCAAGCAGGAAGTGTGAGAGCCCCGCCTCTTCCTTCCCAGGCTGTGCTGGGGCAGGAAGCACAAGTGCCGCAGCTTCAGAGGTTCCGCGTGCACGGCATGTGGGGTCTGGGAACAATGCGTGATCGAGCACCATTTTCAGCTGAAAGCCGAAAGGAAGAGGCAGGGCTCTTGACTGAAAGCCGAAAATGAAAAAGTGCGTGAGCAGTGCCTGCCAGACCCTGGAGCATCACGTGATTATGTGTGCATCGTGCAGATCGCTCCTCATAATCATGTGACGCTCCAGGCGTCCTTTCGCATGGCAAATGCCTCGCGAAAAGGGCCTTGGCCTCTACATTCAAACAAGCTGTCTCCCATTTCTAAAATGATGCAGTCCTCTTATGGACCTGTTGTGAAAAGTGTTGTTTCCCCCTACCCCACTTTTTTAAAAAGGAGAATGGTTGTTGCAGTTTTTCTTGCTTAACTAGACATGTGAATTTTGATATGGCTATTAAGGGGTCTTTCAAAAGGAGCAACTCCTCATGTTCTTTCTCAGGTGGCATTGCACTGTATTTTATTTATTAGTAAAAAATTATTAAGTTTTAACATTTAGAAATTGCACCTGGGAAGAGACAGTTTCAAAATTAGACATGGCAAGGTAGAACTTGCCAGGTCACCTTTTGTGACATTGCACTTTTGCGACAGTCACTATTATCTCTCCACTTTGGGACCTTTCACACTATGCAGTTCCAGTGCTATGATTCTACTTTAACTGCCATAAGTCCATCCTCTGGAATTCTGGGACTGATGGTCTGGGAAGGAACTAGAAGACCTCTATGGCTAAGAAATCTAAATGCTCCTCCTAAACTACAGACCCCAGGATTCCATAGGATGGAACCGTGGCAGTTAAAATGGTATCATGGCAGTCGATATGTGTAGTGTGGAAGGATTCCACTTCACAGGGTCACTGTGAGGATAAAATAGAAGGCAGCATGTACTATAAGCTCCTTGGAGGAACATGAGGGAAATAAATAAATAAATAAATAAATAAATAAATAAATACATAAATACATACATACATACATACATACATACATACATACATACCCAACATTTCAAGTAGCTATTAGTGCAGTTTAAAAACTTTGACGTAGAGGCCATTTCCACCCTACATTGTTATAGTCCTATTACTCCATTTTCATCCCCTGTGGAATTCTGGGGTTTGTAGTTCACTGAGGCCAAAGAGCTCTCTGACTGAGAATTCTAAATGCCCCTTCCCTAAACTGCAGACTTCAGGATTCCATACGATATTGAAAGTGGAATAAGAGCACCACAACAGTGTAGTGAGGAAATGACCAGAGTGATTAATGTCAGCTTGTAAAAATGCAGAATCCCATTTTAGATAAGGTGTTTTTTTTTTTAACTATTAGTTCATGGGAAGGATAAATATGAGAAAAGGGAGCAAAAATAAAAATGTCAGTATTTCTTCCCACTGTGTGGAAGGCTGAGGCTAAGCCTCTGTGAACAGAATCAAAAAGTAGCAATGCTGCCATAATAGTCCATCAAGTATTAGAAAAATGAAATAATTGAATTGCGTACAGTGAATTGATAAGCCAGTCTTGAGACATGCTGTGCCAGCATATTTGTGCACAACATAGGATGTGATAAGGCCCATTTAACACAATGTCCCAAAATGTTATGGCATTATCTTGGTGATGGCAGGGGTGTCATGATATGTACTGCAGACAGAAAATGGTCATGGCACATTGTCATTTGAGATTGTTTGCATTAATTTTATGAACTAAATCCTGAGTAAGACAGAAATTATTAACACTTCTTTATTAACACTCTTTATATTTGCCATAGCAACTTTGAAATGCCTTTCAGAGCCAGATTTAACATGAAGATTATCTTTAATGATGAACATGTGTAAATATTTCATAAACAGGACAAACATCATTGCTGTGGAGAAATTAAATTGACTTCATTCACTGGGTAATGTAAAAGTTGCTTTGGGAAGCTAGCTTTGCTTCTCCCTACCAGAAAGAAGAATACTAGGTTCCAACTAACAGATTACAGAACCGATGGACCACACATGTTCGGTGCATCCATTTGCCAGGAGATTAAGAGCATGGTGAGATTACACCTCCTACCACGTTGGAAGAATATTTTGGCAAGGTGGAGACCAGGTTAACCCCATACTTTGGCAAAGAAGGAACAGTTAAAGGGAACTTGTTTCACTACTCCCAGCACTTCACAAATGAAAATCAGGACACGTGGCCAAGCAGCATCAAAGTGTGATCAAGACGGCAAAAGTTAGTAATGAAGAAGAACACACAAGCTGCGGCAGTTTACTTTTGCTTGACCTTACTGGGAAGAGCAAGTCTCTGTCCTTTGTCCTCTATTCCCTTTCGTGAGTTAACTGAGTGCAAGCTACTTTTGCACTTTGAACTCAGTTTGTAGCAATTGAAGTAAACTGAGTACAAAGGGGAAAAGGAGGAGACCAGAGAAACTGGGACCTTTTAAAGGCAGATGAGCAAGTGGGACAACAGAGGATTAATTGGGACTGTTCCTGCCAAATCAGGACAGTTTGAGCGTATGCATTTTCTGTCGGAAAGAGCATCTATAATAACTCTGCAGCTAAGTACTAGGCCTTGGGTTTATGTTTTTTTCTCCTGCCTCCTAATTCCTTTTCCTTTTGTAATGTGTCTATTGAATTCCAAGCTTAAGCATGGGAACGATTTCATTATTGATCTTTGTAAACTATTCTGAGAAACTTTTTTTGTTCTTAAGAGCAGAATAAAAAAAAAATGCTCAAATTAAACAAAGAATTACTACTTTGTGTTTCATCTACAATGTGCACCAGGCCCTACTTCTGAAATTATGGATAGGTTGTTCCAGTGTAGTACTTCTTCATCAGCAACTCTGAAAATACATAATATATGCAGTTGGTTAGGATTAGGAAAGGTTTTCACTCAAAAGTATTTATAGTTCTCTAACATTATTTTATGACACTCCTCCCTGGGAGTGCTTAGTTAAACATATTTGTATTAAGAACAAGGTGCAACCTGGTCTTCTGTCAAATAATCTGTTCTTCATCTCTTTGCTAGATATATCATGACAATTGAACTTTGATCCAGTTTCTCATATTAATTTACTTTTCAAGGTAATCGAGATTTTGAAAATTGGAAATTAGACTCTTATATGGAAGGCATGGGCTTATTTTGTTTACTCTGTGTCAATTTATTGTTTCTGGTAATGAGTTGCTCATGTTTGCTGGGTTAAAGATGATCTTTAAAGGTGAGATACAGTCTGTTAGCTTCCACAGAATGGCAGCATTTTCAGTCATGTTATATCCTGTTACCTAGGTATGGTCCTGGAGTGATTACTGATTATTACTGGAATCGCTCATTGGGTCTGTGACTGAAAGAAAGAAAGAAAGAAAGAAACCTACAGTATTTGTTGACCAATAAGTATGATATTTTGAAGCTCAGAAATGAGTAGATGAATTAAATGGCCCTGTTTTTGTCAACCAATGGATCATAGTGCTGGCCTCCATAGCCACTATATCTATGCAAAACATTTCTTTCATATATGTTGGACTCCCCAACCTATGTTTCGTAAAGATTTTACAGCATCTGTTAGCTGCTGGTCCTATAATTCTCCTCATGAATTTCTTTAACTTATACGGTTTAAGAGATTTAACATAGTAGAAGAATACTGAAGAATTTCTTCCATTTTCCCATATTGGAAGAAAGACAAGATATAAAAGAAATAAATAGATTAAAAATCCTAAATTAAACATATGATCTGCTTCTATCCAATGTTAATTTCCTTTTGGAGAAAGATTATTACCTGAATTCATTTTATTTTACATCATTTTGAATTTCACAGACAAATATATGCTCTTGAACTATTTGCCCATATCTCAGAAATTAACTTTTGGTCAACAGAAATGGATCCTCCAAAACCTTTCCAAGAGCAGCACTGGAAAGACAAATATCCTCCCCCTATTACTGAGTCAACTCAGTCATAATCCTTTCAAGATCTGAATGTATAGCATAGAAACCATAAGCTCTGCATGGAGAGGTATTTGCTCATCTTTTCTAGATTTTTTGCATGAATGGATTCTCCTTGATATATTTGCAGTTTATTTTCTGCTTATTTTTTCCTTGGCTAACTTGGGTTCAACAGTAATTGATTTTTTTTCTTGCTTTTCTCTTAATGTGATTTCAGCACAATGGAAATTAATGTGAAAAAGGATATTAGAAAAAGACAAGACTTTAGAAAATGTTAAGCTGTTCTGTACTTTGATACAAAAGGAAGACATATCTGGAAAGTGGAAGCCCATCCTTGATTACTGAAAGATTAGATAATATCAGTGCATCAATGGAATGCCATAGAACATAATTCATGTTAAAGTGTAAATCACATGAACCTTCAGTTAAATTGAACAGCTTCCAGAAGGGCTGCTGTGTTAGTTTACTGCTATGCAGTAAAAAAGTGACACAGAGTCTTGTGATATCTTATAGACTGGTACATTTATTATGGCATAAGGTTTTGAAAATCCATTAGATGGATGGAAATATATTCTTACCAGGTAGGAATATACACACACAGTTATGCAAGGACAGAACCGAAATTCAAGAAATCCCAAAAATGATAATTACCTTAAAAGTGACCTTAAAAATGGTAGTTAGATGTTTATACATTCATTTCTGCACTTGTGTACTGATTAAGGCATATAGTGTGTCAAAGTCTAGGCATAACTCACTTTCTTTTGTTTGTGCCCATTGACAACTTGTTCTCAGTGAAATTAACTGAGACCTATGGGTGAGCATATGTTGCCACTCAAGGCTGTTTTTGCAGGCTCAGACAAATCCAGCAGTTTTTGCAGGCATAGACAACCCTTCTTCTGGACATAAAAGGGGTGTGTTGCCTCTCTTGGAAGTTTTGTGGAACAATAGTTCCCCTTCTGTATGTATGTACACACATGTACACACTCTCTCTCTCTCACACACACACACTCTACACTGTTACCCTGACTTCTGGGGGGTCCCTGGGGGACACCTTGGTTCTCTCCAAATGCAAAGCTTGGGGAAATTAGCCGAGCACCAGCTTTGGCAGAACCGAGGGCAGGGCAACACAGCAAGATCTTTAACCCAGTTTTTATTGAGTCAGACCACATGAAAACCCAGGGAAAATGAGGAGAATTCACTCATGCATGTACACAAAATGCACGCAATCACACATTCACACAAGAGCTAACTGAAAGGGAAAGGGAGGAAAAATTATAGAGAGGCTGAGGGGTTTGGGATGATATATAATTACCAGTCTAGAAGAGTAGCGAAGAGCAGAAATGTGTTTTGGCTTAGGTATGACCTATGGACAGTTCTCATTCAGGAGCCAGACGGACAGAGTGACGGGTAGACCTTCAAGAGACTGCACTGGGCATCCTCAAACCAGGGGTATTTGTACCCTGAAAATGGCTTGTGGCTGTGAAGGTTCCAGATGCAAGACAGTCTTTCACCTGTTGATGGGCTTAGTGCTTGATTGACAAAAAAAAGATGGGTATTGTACTAGCTGTCTATTGCGGGTGCTGTGAGGAAACAGGAAGGAATCTGGGTGTACAAGGGACAGATATCTGTCAATCAGTGTCCTGGTGGGCTTCTCACAGTTGGGTTCCCTGGAAAATTCCAGCTTCTATTTAAACCTATTATCCACAGGAATGGTGTGTATTTGCCTGACAAATGACTCAGTCTTACCTGGAGGAAGTTTCGAGTTGACCTATCCTTCTTATGTTTACAGTCAAATTCCTTCCCTTGCTCGGTTTGACCTCTCCATCACCTTTCAGTTCTGGTTTTCATATCAGAGCCAATTAATACAGTTGCCAATCCAATATCGTGCCAATTAGGTATGGTGCCCATCCAAACTATACTAATATCAGGGACCCCCAAAGCGGGGCCTTACACACTTCTATAATCAGAAGCAGTATGTCTCTGAATAGAAGCACAGGAAATCTGCATAGGTGGTCATCCACGAAGCATTCACATGGACACTGTGGAAAATTGGTTACTGGAAAAGACACATCTTGAATCCGATCTGGTCCAGTATCTTCTTATGGTGAATGTGTTCCTTCTTTTTTGGTGATGGAAAAGGAGGAGAATAGTTTGATACTCTAATACTTTTCTAACATTATGATATGAGAAGAGAGGGAGTCTGAGATGAAGAGGGGCTAAGTGGGTGTGCAATAGCCTTTCATTCTGAGATTGTATAATGAGATCACTGCATTATCATTTCCGATACATGGGTGTTGTGTCATTAGGCAGATGTACAATCCTGTCCAGTTATCATGGCTCAGATCAGTTGCTAATCTTTGGTTGTGTCAGATAGCTTTAGGTCACCACCCTGTCTAGTTAGATAGACTGGGATTATCAAAGCTTTTTTTAAAACAAAAACAAAAACAAATAAAACATAAGATAGTAAGAAAAGAAACACAGGCAAAAATGCTCAGCCCTGAAAAGAGCTGCCACTGATTTGGACTATTCTTAAGTTTACTGACATCATCTGCATATTTTTAAACAACTGTCTATCCCCATTTGGCCTATGTAAGTACCTAGATACTCCTTATCAATAGGGAGGAACCTCGAAAGAAGATCTGATCATGTTCCCAGAACCTGCATATGTTGACAAGCAAAGAAAAGAAAGCAGCCTATCATTACACTAATTGCATATAAATTTGTTGGGAAATAAGCATGCTTGCTGGAGCTCTTTCTCATATCCGGGGTTGGATCCAGATTTGCTATTTGAGAAAAGAGGGACCATACCCATGCATGGAGTGCACTCAGATTCATCAGTCTCATACTGAAGGTTGTTTTTTTTTTTTTTTAAGCCATTCTCTCTTCACCCCTGTAAACCATCTCCCACGTTGTCCTGGATGATCTAACAACCATCAGAGCAAACCATGTTTTTTGAGGGGAGGGAGAATACAAGAGACAAGAATGTTAGGCAAAGAGGAAATGACTCCCAGGTTCTTTTCTCTGTGCCTCATGAGTATGTCCACAACATGTTCAAATCATTTATTTATTTATTTCTTATTTAATTTATATTCTGCCATTGTTCCAGCACCAGACTCAAGGTACCTTACAACAACAACAACAACAACAACAACAACAACAACAACAAAGCCTAGCCAGGGAAGGGGTGGGCATCAGTGCAAAAGCTGAAAAACAATTAAACAACATCATGTCAAAACACAGTCTCAACACAGTTTAAAATGCATGTAAAACATAATAAAAACATAAAACACAACATATGCCGCATTAAAATCTCCAACGTATTAAGAGCCTAAAATCTGCCTGAATAAAAATGTCTTTGCCAGCTGGTGGAAAGATACCAAAGGGAGTGGGGCAAATGAACCTTCTCTGCAAGGGAACTCCACAAGCTGAGAGCATTCACCAAGATGGCTGTCCTCACCAAGCATGCCTGCCATAGAGGTGGGACCAAGAATGTGTGTGCAAGTTAGAGTTTTCTCTAAGAAGATGCCTTCTAGATGTGTCAGGCTACAATACCCAACATTTCCATCCAGCTTCTTCAGTGCTTGTTGAGGTTGATGGGTATAAGTCAAGACATCTGGAGGATGCCGGCTTGGGGAAAGTTATCTCTAATAAAGTCAGCTATATTCAACAAAAGCTTATGCCATGATCATTTGTTTGTTTTAAGCTGCCACAAGACTTTTCGTCATTTTTTGGTTGAAAGAATTCTTGAAGAATTCTTCCAGAAGAATCAGAAGATGCATCATACACTTACATCCTAATCTTTCCAATTACAATTTCCTTAATTCCTAGCAAATTTTGGGTGTCACAATTAGTTAAAATGTAGTTAGTGGTTTAAAATATACAAAAGATTTGAAATACCTTCTCCTCAAAAGCCTAAATCTAGTTAGTCCTAGATAGAGTAGGTCCATCAAATCAATGAAAGTGTTGACCTACCATGCTCAATTTGATTAAATGGGTCTGTTTTAGTTGAGACTACCCATTGAATCCAGGCCAGAAATGATTAACTGTGAGGAATTTTAACTGGCCATGCTTATACCATTTTCCTCAAAATCTCAACATTCTACTGCCACAGTAATTCCTTTTATTGCTTTTTAAATTATGGTTATAACTTATGAAAATGTGCGCAGTGTAGAGAAAGCAGTCAGAGAAATGCTTTCTCCTTCTCTCATAATACCAGGCCACAGGGTCATCCAATGAAGCTGAGCAGTGGAAGATTTAAGAAGGAGGAGATAGGAAGTCCTTTATGTAATAAAGGGTGACACTATGGCATTTTCTTCCTCACGATGTAGTGGCAGCTATCATTCGCAACTGTTTTAAAAGGCAATCAAACAAGTCAATGGAAGTTATGGCTTTGACAGGTTACTAATTATGATAGCAATATATTACTTCAGTTATTATTATATTTATATTTACCTACATTCCACCTTTTCCCCAAAGCTGGGATGTACAGAAAAAGTCAGTTCCCCAAAGCCTGTTGGAATAAAAAAAGGTCATCACCTGCTTTTGGAAGGAAAACAAGGAGAGAGAGAGATGGAAGCCATTTCTGCACTAGACTGTTACAGCACTATTATTCCACTTTCAACATCCTATGAAATCCTGGGGTTTGCAGTTGAGGGAGGGGCCATGCAGCCCCTCCTTAAACTGCAAACCCCAGGATTCCATAAGATGTTGAAAGTGGAATAATAGCACTATAACAGTCTAGTGCGGAAATGGAGAAAGGCTCCTTAGGAAGAGAATGCCATTTCTGGAGCAGGAGAGAAGCCTTCTGGATGGCCTTCTCCTGGTCAGGATGTTGCTGGGGAATACCAAATGCTTTCCCCTCTCTTGTCTGCATTCTGGGCTTCCCATAAGTATTTGCATGGCCAAAGGAGGAAATAGGGTGCAGACCTTCCTAATGTGCCAGCAGTCCTCATCTTATGTTTCAAAGCAGTGCTGAAATGACACCTACACAATTTATATCCTCTAAAGTTTCACATATGAAAACTGGGACACTTGTGGCTAAAGAACACCAGAGTGCGGTCAGGATAGCAAATATTATTAAAGAGGAAGAACGCACAACCTGGGAAAGGTTACAGTAGTTCACTTTTAACTGAGCCTATAGGGAGGAGCAAGATTTTGCCCCCTTCTTTTTTCTCCCCCATACTGAGTTAACTAAGTACTTTTGCACTTTGGACTCAGTTTGCTCCAGTTGGAGTAAGCCAGGACAAAGGATGAAAATGGAAGAAGGGAAGAGAAACGGAAATATTTTAAAAACAGCTGAAAAAAGGCCCAAAATATAGGACACCAAATTGAGCTGGAAAAGTAGATGAAAGTCTGGAAGGAAGATATAAAATTTACTCTAAATTTAAATCTTAGAGAAAACTACTATAGGATGTTATGTAGGTGGTATATGACTTCTGAGAAGCTGCAGAAAATTAAAAAAAAGGGAAGTGCTTTGTGCTGGAAATATGAAGCAACTATTGGAACTTATTATCACATCTGGTGGATGGGCAAATTTGCTAAAAAGTTTTGGAAAGAAATTCATGACTCAATTCAAAGAATAATTAATTTTAAATTTGAGATGAATCCGGAATTATATTTGTTAAATATATTCGGCCAAAAAACAGAAATGAAAAGAAACAAAAATATAGTTTTATATCTTGTTACAGCAGCTAGATTAACTTATGCACAACATTGGAAAGAAAGAAAAGAAATAAATTTGGAAGAATGGAAACTAAGAATTATGGATATGATAGAGACAGAAAAGCTTGCCCATTCATTACGAAATATTTCTATGCGGAAATTTGAAAAAGAATGGAAGGGTGTGTTAGATTGGTTAAAATATAAGGAAAAATAATTGTTTATGTTGTTTATGTTTATGTGTATGTAAAATAATGAAATTACTAAAATATTGATTATGAGGTATTTTGCAAAATGTGTTACGTTTAAGAGAAGAAAATATTATTGTGAGTATAATGAAGTGAGTATAAATAGCGAGGACAAAAACTGAGGAAAACGTAGATAAATGGAAGTGGGGGAGGAAGGGGGTAAATATTTGATATGTATAGTATTCTATGTATACAGATTTTGATAGATACATACGGAATTTTGAAATTTCTTTTTTTCCCTTTTTTATGTTTTGCTGAACTATATTTAATAAAATATATTAAAAAAATAAAAACAGCTGAAAAAATGGATTGAGATAGGATTAACTAGAATTGTTTCTTTCAAATCAGGACAGTTGGAGGTTATGACAATTATGCCAGGAAAAGAAAAATCTGGAATGAATTTAGAGAAGTTGCATGTGGTTCTTACACTTTGGTCCTCCGGGTGTTTTGAAAGTCACAATCTAGAAGCCCTGGACAGCTTTGTTAACAGTGCAGGATCTGGGAGTCCCAAATACCTGGACAACCAACTTTTGAGAACCACTGTCTTGTACTTCATTAAGGGCCCAGCCTGCTTGTTAGGAAGCAAAATCCCTATGCAAAATCCAGTGAAACAATATGGGCGCCAATGTGTTCCTACAGTCCAGCACTCAGCTAAATTTAGGGCTTAGTAAGGTGGGAATTTTACCAATATTTTACATTTCCAAAATCATTCCCCTTCCCTTTTGTCATTTTTCTTCTTCCTTTTTGAAAATGGAATGAAGTTATTTATAAGCCATGTTGAGGGAAACTGACACCTCTGCTGTCTATGGCATACATATATTGTGTGGAGCCAGCATGGTGTAGCAGTTTGAGTGTTGGACTATGGCTCTGGAGACCAGCGTTCGAATCCCCGGTCAGCCATGAAAACCCATTGGGTGACCTTGGGCAAATCACACCCTCTTAACCCCAGACGAAGGCAAAGGCAAATCCCCTCTGAACAAACTTTGCCAAGAAAACCCTATAATAGGTTCACATTTGGGTCACCATAAGTTGGAAACAACTTGAAAGTGCACACCAATAGACTCTATGGAATTAGGCCATAGCTTGTTTGAGTTTGTTATCTAGTATTTTCTATTTTCTTGGGTTTAATGGTCTCTGCTATCGTGGAGCCTTGGCTCTCAGTCAAGTCTGAAAGAAATGAATAAATGTAATTCTCAGTCAAGTCTGAAAGAAATGAATAAATGTAATCAAAGACCATTTCCGCACTACACTGTTCTAGTGCTGTTATTCCTCTTTCAACATCCTGTGGAATTCTGGGGTTTGTAGTTTACTGAGGCCAAAGAGCTCTCTGGCTGAGAATTCTCAGGGGCCCTCCCTAATCTGCAAACCCCAGGACTCCATAGGATGTTGAAAGTGGAATAACAGCACTACAACAGTGTAGGGCAGAAATGGCTAAAGTCAACAATAAGTCTGTATAGGAACATACAGGGAAAAAAATTGCCACACAGTGATCATTGACATAACACTCTTAACACAGTTGAACAACTAATAACGTCCTTCAGGGTGTATACTCCCATTATTTTATTTAAGTGAAGTGAAATGCCACACCCTGAAGACAGTGTTGCAAGTATTTGAGAAGTATAAGTGACTGGCTAGCATGTCCTTGCACGTTTGGACTTGTTGAAACACCATCATCCTCTTGCCTCTTTGGCCCATGAGAACAACATGTTCACTGACCCATTTGTTTGTTATGTTTCGTTGTACTGCCTTTCCTGGTTGTTTTTCAGCCTATTCACTTAGGTTAGTGAGTAACAACATAAAATAGAGAATTTGATACATAAACAATGACTTAAGCTCTTTAAAGCTGGTGAAGGTGTCACCATCAAACATCAACAGTTTGGTGTTAATTGTTAATCCCACATATGGTCGACTCATTGAATTAATGGAATTTACACTGGTGTTGATTTGCCAAATTTCCATTGATTTAATGGGGCTGCTTAGCTGGGATTAACAACTAGATTTATGCCTCAGATTGAAAATGACCTTGCAATATATCTTATTGTGATATTTTAGGTCTTTTTCACATTACATAATTATAGCACTTTGATACCACTGTAATTGAATTGAAGTCCAAAACATCAGAAGGATCAAAGATTGAAAACCACTCACTAGAATTTTCTCCCAAAGAACTCTGAATACCTCAGAAAACTACAAATTTCAGGATTTCACAGGACTGAGCCATGACAGTTCACATGGTATCAAAGTGCTGTAGTTGTATATTCAGAGCATTTTCCTTTCAACAGGAAGTGATGACAGGGAACTTGTAACCAAGTTTCTATTCAGTGCCAATAGACGGCATGAAGCTCTACCCCTGCCGGCCCCTGGAGTGTCGCACAATTGTGAGTGCATCGTGCAGATCGCTCCTCACAATCGCATGACACTCCAGGTCCTCTTTTGCATGGAAAATGCTGTGCGAAAAGGGCCTATGACGTCCTGTGTTCCTCATGAGTGTCTACATTGGGTAGGGCTGGTGAGACTTGCAGTCAAACCACATCTGGAAGGCCACATGATTCTTACCCTGGGCCTAAATCCAACTGTTAGTCCTAATTAGAACACACAGTCAAAGGAATTTATGCATCCATCTCATTTCCATTGAGGTCTAATGGGTCCATTCTATTTGGGAGTGACAATTGATTTTAGACTTTTATAATTTTAAGGGAATGCCTATGTTTGCTGCTGCAAAAAATAATGAATGGTCTTGTGACACGTGAAAGACTAACAAGTGTTATTTGGCAAAAGCTTTCCTTATTTCACAACTTTTGTCCCTTCAGCTGCCCCTCTGAGTGTGTGTTCCGATTGCGTACGAAACATCTTTGGACTGACCCAGTATCATGAGGCATTGTCCATTGTTATCTCCTTTGACTGATCACTTTCTAAGGCAGCCACTTTTTACCTGGAATGGGAAAAATGTGCATTATTCTAATTAGTGTTACTATTTTTGTACCACACATTTCTCAGATAGATATGTTTATTCATATGTCTTGCCTTCCTTCACCATGTACTCTATTTTACTCTTTCCTAGTAATGTCTAATGCTGCATCTGTCTTCGTGGTCCCAACCCATGAAAACACAATATTTTTCAGTGACTTTTTTGTTTTTACATTGAACACATAAGATATTACTGAAGTGAGGATGTCCCCACAAGCCTTCTTTTCTAGGTGGAGCACTGAAACCTTAAGGTAACATTTGCTTCTCTAAGAACTGTAATCTCTTCATCTGCATACTCTTTGCTCTCGAGTTTCAAATGGTACACAGAAAGTTGTCTACTATGTAGTCCTCCAGTTTTGCCTAACAGCCAACGGTTAACAAAAAAGGTTATGAACAAAGTTGTAGGCCTGCTTGCAAAATATAAATTTTATCAGTGCGTTGTTTCACTGCTATATGTTATTAATTATATAACTTCCTGTTCACGTAAACTATTTCCTCACAGTGCAATTTGCCCAAGCTGGAAATTTACTTATAAACTGAAACTTGTTTTCACCAGTGGAATGCATTGCCGCACAATAAGTACAGTCATGAATTTAATAAGTCCAGAAGGGACTTTTATAAGATTTCATGGTTGAAACTCCATCAGATTTTGAATTGAGGCATTAGGTTTGAACAATTTAAATCACATTTTTAAAGCAGAGGGAAGTGGAAATCAATGCCAAAACAAGGACAGTCCCAGCTTCTGTTAATCTCCCAAGTTGCCTCAGCTTTTGCACAATACTGTAAGATAAAAATCATGGGTCAGTAGGCTAAAGACAACTGGCATGTTGTACTGCTGACTCCCGGGAGGATCATCAGACCAAAGCAGTCACAATCTGCCTTGACAGTCATTCCACTGGAAGACAAGACCAACATCTTCACAAAAGCTTGGAAAGTTGCTTTTTAAGAGGAATTCATGGCTGTTACTTGTTGCGGAGTTTGAAAGATAATTCATTGTCTTGTTGCAGCAAAGGTGGAAATTGTGCAGCTGTTGGACTGCAATTCCCAGTAATATTAGTCAGCTCTACCAGTGGTGGGAAATGCTGAGACTTGTAGTTTAGCAATGGCCATTTCTGCACTAGCCTGTTATAGTGCTATTATTCCACTTTTAACATCCTGTGGAATCCTGGGGTTTGCAGTTTAGGGAGGGGCCTCAAAGGAACCCCAGGATTCCACAGGATGTTGAAAGTGGAATCAGAGCACTATAACAGTCTAGTGCAGAAATGACCCAAGTGTGTTCTGCTTGGGAGGAGTATATTCTGCTTGGGAGGAATGCCACAATTGGCTTGGGAAACCACACCAATTGTGGCATTCCAGTGAGTTTTCCTTATTGAAAACACATACTTTTTATCATTCCCATACATTCACATGGTGATGTATACAGCAAGCATACTGCCCCCTCCCCAAACACACCATTGCACATGTGTGTAGAGAAGATATTCAAGTGGTTCCACATTTTCCATGGCAATTGTGTTTCTCAAGCAGGAAGTTCACTGCGACATTGTTCCCACTCCCATCAAATCTATGAAATATGAATGACAACTATATATTTGTAATATGCCCATTTATAGACAGTTTGCTGCCTGAAGTAAGATGTTTCCCCTCCTCCATTTTACGTGTGGAAAGAAAGGGACAAAGTGCCAATTGAGTCTTCTAACACTGGCGGCACTAACACATCCTTCATTGCTCTTGGAAGCAGCAGCCTAGCTAAGGATTGTGCAGGATGGGAAGCAGAGCATGCCCCATAACACAGACACATGGCTCTGTCCACTGTCACTGCTTTTACCCATTTCTTGCCTCTCAGCTTCAACTACCTGAGATGAGTGCCTCACTATGCCTAATGGAAGGGCCAGCCCTGCCCATAACCCTATGGGGCCCACTGTGTCCTGACACGTACATATTAATGTGTAAGGATGTATGTCAGACATTCATATTTTATGGATTTGTTTCAACTCCTCCACATGTCACAGATGAAAGTAGAGACATGGCCAAACAACGGCCTTTTTCGCACCTTACCTTTCCCGGTGCTGGGCTGCTCGGCTCGCGCATGAAGGCTTGGGAGGAACGCTGTCGCATCCCTCCTGCTTCGGCTCTGCAGCTCCTTCCTCGTTGTGCAAACGCCCCACTTCTTCCATTTGTGGTGCAGCCTGGGACCTCACAGGCTGCACTGAGGAGAGGACGCACGACCAGTCCGGCTCCCAAGGCATGCCAGGTAAGTGCGTGCGGGGCCCTGGAGCGATGCGCAACCACGCAGCATTTTTGGCTTTGAGCCGAAAATGAAAAAATGCATGTGCGGTCCTCGTTAGGCACTTAAGCGTCACGCAAATGTGAGTGCATCATATGGGCCGCTCCTCACATTTACACAATGCTCAAGGGGCCATTTTGCTTCAGAAATGCTGTGCGAAAAGGGCCAACATCAAGGTGTGGTCGAAGTGGCTAAAGTTATTAACGAGGGAGAAAAGTAAAGCTAGGAAAGCTCCCAGCAGTATGCCTTTGACTGAACTTATTGGGAAGACCAGGATTGTGCCCTTTTCTCTTCTCCCCACAGCATCTTGACTGAGTTATTTAAGTGCAGAACTACTTTTCTAATCTGAACTCTGTTTTGAGCAATTGGTAAGCTGAGGACAATGGGGGAAAGTGGGAGGAGAAGAGAAAAACAGGGATGTTGTAAAAGCAACTGAACAAGTGGGATGGCAGAGGATTAATCAGGAGTGTTCCTGCCAAACTGGGACGGTTGGAAGGTATAGAAGCATCAGGGTCCCTTTTGAAAATGGAAAAAAATAGCACTTAGCACAGAGACATCTTCAATGAATTACTATTTATAACCTCTGAGAAGCATTTCAAGGATTTGAAAGAATGTAACAGTTTATCACACTGGCCTCTTGAGGCCAGTTCAGTGACATAAGCCTCAGCCATTCCCATTAGCTTTTGCTGCAAACAAAAAGCTAACATGGCCTATTAGCACAGAGGTTCAATGGCCTTGCCTCTTAAAGGGACAGTACACCACAGTGAGAACCAGTGTGGTATAGAGGTTTGAATGTTGGACTATTACTCCAGAGGCCAGGGCTTGAATCCCTCTCTGGCCATAGAAACCCAGGGGATGACCTTGGGCAAGTCCCATTTTTTCAGCCTCAGAGGAAGGCAAAGGCAAACCCCCTCTGAACAAATCTTGCCAAGAAAACCCTGCAATAGGTTTGCCTGAGGGTCAACCATAAGTTGGAAGTGACTTGAAGGCACACAACAACAAACACCAGAGTAGCTCATGTACCACAGAATGGACTAGGCTTGTTAGAGTGAAAAATGGAGAGGCTTCCTGTTCCATTAGTGGTTGTGCAGGAGAGGAAATTTCAGCAAATGTTGCTTGTCATACAACCAGGTAATGCCCGCTGAAATTCCCTCTCATCCACAACCATTACAGGAGCCCTCTACAGTTTTCACTGTGGTAGCCCTAGAACACAATTGCCTTCTGAGATGTGGAGCAGCAGAAACAATCAGGTGAGCCAGGGAGAAGTCACTTTTGCTTACCAATACATCAGTATCTCTATTTGCCCTGTTAGTCTTATCACTCGGCCCTGTGGAAGGGCACAATGTTGGTTTAAGGCCACTTGGGCTACAATTGCATATATATTTAATTGGCAATAGGTCCTGTTGAACTCAGTGGTGCTCACTTCCGTGGGAAAATCTATAGAATTACATTGCAGTGAGGAATCTCGAGGAAGGTTTGTAATGCATTTTTCTTCTTTTCCCCCACCATATTGCTATTTATTCAACTTAAAGTTCCGGCTTGTGAGGATGAAGATTTTTGGCTGAGGAATGAAAAATCATACTGGAAATAATTTGTGATCAACCACAAGAACAGAGAATTACAGGGAGCAAAAAGAATCAGAGGAGCAGGTCATGAATTATTTACAGGCTGAACTATGCTCTCCGAAACCAGTCACTGAATTATTGAACATAATGAACAAAGTCTTTTTAAAAACTAGAGATTTTCTCAGTAAATTTATGAATGGGAGATGCAGCAGGATAAAGCTGTACAATAAATCACTTAGCACGTTTTGCTTCCACCTCATTTTAGTTTCTAGCACAGGTTTGGCCAGGGTGGGATGGATTTATTTGGATAGACTTATCCTGTGCCAATGGATAATTAATACCACTTTCCATGTAATCCTTTAAAATAATCAGAAAGCGAAATTGCTTTAAACACAGCTCTTGGGTCCTTCTGCCACATTCAGAAAAAGGTATGAAGTTGGTAGAATAACAGTCATTTCCTGCAGTCAAATTTCCTTTAAGTGAATGGGGACAGTGATTTAAGGAACTGGAGACAGTCTTCTTTCCTAATTGCTACATCTGTACACCATACCTGTGTCAGTTTCATACCACTTTAACTGTCAGGGCTGCATATTAAGGAACCTTAAGATTTGTAGTTTGGTGATATACTTTAAATTGTCTGCTAGGAAGTTCTAGTCCACTCCCTTGATCTACAGCTTCCAAGATACCCTGGCTGCCTGTCTGCACTACAGAACTAAATTGTTGAATTCCCAGTTCCTTTTTTCTTATGGTACCTTGTAAATTAAGTAAAGTACTTAATCAAAATACAAATTAAGTAAAGTACTTAATCAAAATACAAATCCCAAGGCTTCTCAGGTGAAACAACGACAATGAAAGTAGCTTGAGAATTATATAATTCTGTGGTGCAGATTGTAGCTTATAATATTGATTCTCAGCCTTTGATCTTCTAGATGCTTTGGACATCATTTCTCAGATGACCTTGTTAGCATGGCCCATGGTCAGAGATTTTGTGTATTGAGGTCCAAAACAACTGGATGACTAAAGGGTGAGAACCACTGATTTAATATTTCAGAAATGTTGACCATGAGAAGAGAGAAGTTCAAGTTCTGGGCAAGAGTGAGGGACAAGAGAAGGAACAAGATGTGGGCTTTTAGCTTAGTAGTAGAGCAGGAATTTTGTGTGTCCTAGGTTCAGTCCTATGCATTCCAGATAATGCTGAGTAAAATTACTATCTAAACCTCAGTCACACTGCTGCTAGACAAACCAATGATCTAATTAACCATAAAGGCACTTTCATGTTTCCCACATGATTTCTGTTCTACTTCCACAGGAGCAGCTGGAGAAGTGGAAGACTTCGATAAAACAAAGTTTCTGCCCCCAGGCTCTCCTTCCATTGTCTCACATCTCATGTCAGCCTGTTCAAAACAAAGAGACAATGACATCTTATAGACCAAGAGATGCCTTGTGCTATAAGCTTTGTTCCCTACAGTCTTCTTCCTGGGATGCAATCTGGTGCATATGTGTGCTCTGTCAGCTTTTTTAGTTTCCATCCATTTTCTTCTATTAAGTGTCAGCATTGACCTTCCATGTTATACAGGCTGGTCAATAAAGCCCAACAAGTTTCTAGCCTAAGCACTCATTGCACTGTATTAAATTAATAGGGAAAAGAAGGGGGAAGTACACAAGAGTGCTTTAAAAAATAATGTTTTTGGATTATAAATTCCCAAATCTCCAATCAGTTTGGAAGCTGCAGCAAAAAAGAGTGATTTTTTCCAAACTCTGAAAAAGTGTCAGAAGAAAGGGGAAGAGGTGCCAAGGGTGACATACTGAAAGTGGCATTAATACTATAGAATCCAGTTTAGTTAATTCTGAGTTTCCCATCGTCTCTGCAGCTTCATCTGTGGGTAACAGTTCTGCTAAGCAAGAGTTCTTATAAACACCAAATATTCCTTTTAACTCGAAGATGGTTTGCATTGGGTACTCACTGGGAATGGCAAGGGCCTGCCACAGCTCTTCACCACTGCCACCTGTATTAGAAATGTACTTCGTCACTAATTGTGTTCTTGAAGGAAGCAATGAGTAATTTTAACAAAGCCATTCCTGCTGCAAGAATCTTCAAAATCCATGCAGTTTTTGAAGCCTATTCACCATCTGGGACTACTTCTCTGCAAAATTCATCTGCAGTTGTTTTGCACAGAAAACAACATTTTCTGTCCAGAAACACAATAAAAGCTATTTCCTATGCAGATCAACCACATGTGAATTTTTTACACAAATCCCAAATTATAGCATTTTATACAGAGGAAGCAGTATTCTTTCAATATTGTTTCATAAACAAAAAATGATGTTTTCTGGGGCAAACAACCATGTGTGAATGTTGTGCAGAAGAAGTCCCAAATCATAAAGATTCTTATCACTTCAGGATACTCCTTGTCAGCTTCCTAACACTCAAAAACCAGATATTTCAACAATTTTTCAAATATTTTTGAATATTTTCCCATTCTTAACCTGCATACTCATCTATGTTTCTCCTTGGCCCAGAGAACAGTGGTAGTGTGAGTGAGGAGCAGTAATGGCTACTGGTTAGTGGTTCATTAACCTTCTGCTTGGACCATAACCAGGCAGTGATGAAAACGATGAGGAAGACGGCTTGCAACACTCCTAACAGTGTTGATAAGAAAAGATAAAATCACTGAAGGAGAGAGACCAGTGGATGACACCATGCCCAAGCCCGTCTCCTCCCCATAGATCTTGCAGTGATGTTCAGGAAGGCAGCAGCATCATACCTCAAAGGCCATTCCAGGCTTTCAAGGCAATCATCAGCACTTGGATTGTGCCTAGAAGGAAAAGCTGATGAATAAACATATGGACAATGCTCTCTCTTTGGCTCTCAAAGCTCCCTATCTCACCTCAGGTTCTGAGGGTAAATCTGTCTAGCCTAGTCTTCCCAGATGATCACATGATGACACCATTGATTGCTGGTTTCTTTGGTGTGCATTTTTTTCCATTCTAAAAGACTGAAACCATAAAATCATAGAAACATAGGATCATGTTGGAACTGAAACGGACTGCAAGGGCAATCTAGTCCAAACATCTGCTGTAGAAGAATACACACAGCCAAACCTTTCTCAAGAGGTGATCATCCAATCTCTGTTCAAAGACTTCCAAAGAAGGAGAATCCATCACACTCTGAGAAGGTCTATAGTTGAACAGCTTTTACCATCTGTACCTCAATGCTTATCTTAAAGGCATATGCTCAGATCCTACATCAAAGATATAGTTATGAATATATAACTACATGTCACCTTCCTATCTGACTCCTCAAATCTACCTTGACTGCCAGCAGCCACACTGAGCAATGGAGGTCCATTCTGCTGATGATTGGGCCACAGTAAGATAGAGTTTCCAACCCCAGCAATCTGCAATGAGATGAGAACTTGCTGCAAGGGTTGTCTTTCTGATTGTCTCTCTCACCTGATGTGGCTGTTAAGGTAGGTTTGAAGGGGGCATTTGTGATTGTGGCAATAATGTCACAATCATATATATGACTACTGGACAGTTATGAGAGAGTAAGACCCTTTCCACACCTTACCTTCTTTCGGTGCTGGGGTGCGAGGATTGTGTGAGCAGCTTCTGGTGAGAGGCTCTCACGTCCGGGGTCCGTCAGCTCTGCACAATCTGCATGCTCATGCAAGAGCCCTGCCTCTTCCTTCCACAGTGCAGCCTGGGAATTTCTCAGGCTATGCTGGGGCAGGAAGTGTGAGCGCCCCAGCTTTGGAGGCTCGGCACGCCAGGTAAGTGCATACAGGTCCTGGGAGCAATGCGCGATTGCACACCATTTTCAGCTTCTAGCCAAAAATGAAAAGGTGAGCAATCAGCACCTGCCAGCCCCTGATGTGTCATGCAATCATGAGTGCGTCATGCAGATTGCTCCTCACAATCGTGTGATGCTCCAGGCACCCTTTCGCATGGAAAATGCCATGCAAAAAGGGCCTTTGTCTAGATTATGCATTCAAAACTGTTGAATAGGTTGCCAGCCACCATTATTGGTCAGAAGAGCTTTAAGCCAAAATAAATATATTGCCATTTTTGGTCCTATCTTTTTAGCTTTGGCTGCATCCACTGGTGGAATGTGACCTCCAATAACTTATATAAAATTAAGATCTGACCATCAGACGGAAAATGGTTCCCTGCCCGTGCTCTAGGTAACATCACAACTGATTGGAATAAAGTGAGATCAGCCCTTCTAGGCCAACATTTGTCATTACAGATTGGTTCCAATACAGTCCTCACTGCTCCAGTGAGTTCATGCTGCAAAAAATAACATCAAACCACTCCTTACACCAATATTGTACATGACAAAACACTAAAGCATTGTTGAACTTACCCAACAAAATAACATTTCTCATAACTCTGGTTGTTCAGAACTGCTCAGGCTGGAGTTATTTATTGTAATAACATCAGGTAGGTCATAGGGTGAGTTCAGACTCAGAGGAAACTTGCAATTAGCTTAAAGATACCTGCAGGGAAGGGAGGATGTTTGGTACATACCAGAGTTTCATGTCTAAAGGAGTTGGCACAAGTAAAGAGTGTGGTGACACAAAGCATCAAAATAGAAGTCCTCTCCAGGTATTCTCTAGCTGTGTTCTGTAAATGTGTGAGGAGGAAGAACATGTAAAAAATTCCAGATCACATGGAGAGTTTCTACAGACAGACCATTATAGACCATTATCTCTTCTTCAGAAAGTCAACCTCCACATGTGGAAGACAAAGGAGGAGAGTGGGTGGGGCTATTTGCTCAACACAGTTAGACAACATCTGAAGAGAACTATAGCTATGAAGATGCCGATATATGGCAGTATTATGAAGAGATCTCAGGGAAAAGGTGGGTTCATGCAACAGCTGCTTCAATCACAATGTGACTTCTTTGCAGTGCTGTCATTCAGCCAGTTCACACTGGTTCATCCAACGTGGTTGTTAAAATGTATTGGGTTTGCCAAACCACTTGTTGTGGTGACAGAAAACAAAAAACCAGTTAAATTCTTGTAAGCTTGCCAAATGTTTCCCAGTGCAAGTGAAATGAAAACAATAATAAATTATTATAGGGATATGGAGAGGGCAAGATGGCAGTGGGGAGTCCATGGCATTTGGGAACTTAAATGTGGGGAGGATGGAGGAATGAAGACTCTGATTATGAACTGAGGGAGAAGCTGGCAGTGGCAGATACAAACCAACCACCAAGCGCCTGAAGATGCACAGGCTGGGGTAGCTGAAAGAGGAGCCAGGAGAAGCAAAGAGAGGGAGGAGAAAGAGACTGGAGTGGGTGAGGAGAATGGAGAGGTGAAGGGGTCAAAGGAGAGGGAAGGATTGGCTCCTCCAGTGGAAGGGAGAGTCAGAGATGCACACATGTGGAATACTCCATAGTCCAGCACAGTTGCTGCCCAGGGGCTGAAGGAAATACTGACCAGATGAAAAGTTGAGGGAGAAGCATTGTGGCATCCTGGCAGGGAGGCAGCAAATGTCTCCAAGTGAAGAGAGATTGGCAGGACACATTTACACATGTACACATTTTGGCAAGAAAAGAAGAAGATGAAACCAGTTGTTTATTATTTTGAATGACACCAGTGTTTCTTTGCATTCAGCAGTTCATCACAATCCACACCAAGAAGTTCCCACATTTTTGAGTCCCATTGGTGTCAACAGGAGCTCAAAAATGATGAGCTTGGCTTGGATTGTACTCTGATCTTTAAGGACCTTCCTCAAAAGTGAAGGAAGTTCCCTCCACAAAATGAAACACAGCCATTTTTTAAAAATGATATATTTTTGCTGAACTTGCTGAACTTTGCAGCACAGGCAGTAGATTCAGTTTTGGTACATAGCTGTCGGTAGTGCAGGGAAGTTCCCTTCACAAGGAAGGAAGTTCCCATCACAAAATGAAACAAAGCCAAATTAAATAAAATACATTGTTGCTGAACTTTGCAACACAGCTTAAATTATGACGTAGCATAAACAGAGAATTTTGATCCCCTAGATTTCAGTGAGTATGATCATTTAGGCCATGTCTGCAGCTTGTATAGCACAAGCGGTAGGAAGATTCAGTTTTGCTATGTGTCTGTCTGGTAGTGGCTTTGCTCCCAGTGGAGGGAGCTTTTCCAGAAAATTTCCCAGGGTTTACATGAAGCCCAGCATATGGTGGCCATACTCTTGAGACTACTGAGTAAGTTCCAGTGAATCTTATGACTAGATAGCTCTGATAAATGCTGTTAATTATTTAGTGGTAATTGATTTTTTCTTTAATAGCTCTTTATGATTTCTGATGCAATTGAACAAACCTGGCATATACAACTAAAATGCTTGTAGCAGATCCTTTGGAAGCCATGTCCTATGAGGAGTGTCTTAGGGAGCTGGGTATGTTTAAGAGAAGGTTAAGAGGGGACATGATAGCCATGTTTAAATATTTGAAGGGATGTCATGTTAAGGAGGGAGCAGGCTTGTTTTCTGCTGCTCCAGAGATTAGGACAAGGAGCAATGGACTCAAACTACAGGAAAAGAGATTCCACCTAGACTTCAGGAAGAACTTCCTGATGGTCAGAGCTGTCCGGCAGTGCAATATGCTGCCTCAGAGTGTGGTGGAGTTTCCTTCTTTGGGGGTTTTTAAGCAGAGGCTGGATGGCCATTTGTCAAGAGTGCTTTGATGTGGGTTCCTGCATAGCAGGCGTCTGGACTGGATGGGCTCTGTGGTCTCTTCCAGCTTTATGACTCTGTGATCCATTTTGTTTTCTATACCAGGTTTGTTTGGAAAGTCTTGGATCAAATATAGATTCCCCATCTTCAAGTTTTCTATGAGGTGCTTGGGAAGGCTAGAACTATTGGCTTGTAATCTTGGATGGGGAAATAATTTGTCACTGTTGTGTGCCTGCAAGTCATTCCAACTTATAGCAATCCTAAGGTGAACCTAGCACAGGACTTGGTGAGATGCACCAAGATCACCCAATGGGGGATTCCATGGTCAAGAAGGAAATTAAACCCTCGTCTCCACGATTATAGTTCAAACCACTACACCATACTGGCTGTCAAAGTCACTGGTTGTTGTATGCCTTCAAGACATTTCCAACTTACGGTGACCCTAAGGTGACCTATCATGGGACTTTCCGGGGCTGAGACGGTGTGATATACCCAAGGTCACCCAGTGTGTTTCCATGGCTGAGCAGGGAATTGAAGTCTGGTCTCCAGGGTTGTAGTCCAGTGCTCAAAACACTACACTATGTGGGCTTTCAGGAAGTAGCTACAGAAAAATAAAACTGCCTCTTTCAAGTATCTGATTTATCTATTTAATTTATACCCCACTTGTCTCCTGGCATTTGTCCCAAGGTGACATATATCAGTCTTTAGAAGGTACAGTTAAAATCTTAGCTAAAGTTTCTTTAAAAAAAAAATTAAGTAAACTATTCTGTTCCAACAATTCTGTTCAACCCTTGAGGAGGAGCCTGTAGTCCTAGAACCCAGGACACTAGCCACAACAGCCACTACTGTGCTCAACTCATGTGTCGTTTTCCTGGTGTTGTGGCCATAGTTTGTCACATGTATACAATTGGGAACTCAGACTGTTTCCCCCTCTGTTGCCCACACTGGATGACAAATGGAAGTTAGTCTTCCTTTTAGCAGGGCTGAAGATTCACTGTTTACCTTGGATTTCTACATGCTTTTATGATGCAAATGAACAATCAGGTCAAATCTCCACCCCCCCCCCCGCCAAATGCTTGATAGAGTGACATCCCACACCTGGCAACCTGCCTTGTTTGCGAGCTTTTGTATTTCAAAGAAACAGGTGCGGGTGCCTCATGTGCCTTCTGCCAGGTAGCCTGTGGTGGTGATGGTGCCTTGGCGAAGGCCCAGCCAACACCTGTCTGTTGCTGGCAGGAAGTCTGGTCTCTAGAGGCACCATTTGTTCTGTCTCCATGTGTATGATCAAAGCAGGTAGTCCTACATCATTACTGTGATGAAAGGGAGAGAGATTTGGGCAAGGGAATTCAAATTATTTCAAGAGACGGCTGGAAAGAATAAAGAAGAGGGAGAGAGAAAGAGCAAAGAGTCTAACATGCAGGTAAAAGTGGTTTCTATTATCCAGTTTTTGATTTGGGATGATTTTTAATCTCAATATTTGTTAGGAAGCATACACATGTAGTCCACCACAGTATTCATAATGAGAGGAATCCAGGAGTACTAATGGGGGTTGCAAATCTTTCCTTCTCCCCACTTGCCACAGAACGCAGGCCTAGGTTTACTCAAATAAGTTCTCTTCCTTTCAAATGTTGGGCACTGGCACGTTCATTCATCAGTCTATGGGAGGAGATTGGAGAAGGGTTTTTTTTTTTTTTTTGGACCACAGCTTCTGACCTTGCAGCTAGCAAGGACAATGGAATTCTCCCAGCTATAGCCAAAAAAGTAGGAGCAATAGCCAAAAAAGTAACTTTTCCAAAGTTGGGACCTTTCAGTTATGACATATTATGGAGTTGGGTTTCTTAGTCCTAAAGAATACAGGTATGACAAAGAGAACTTCCTTCCCTATGAAATGCTGGGTGTGAGGTAGAATCTCCTTTCAAGCTCCTTTCAAGCTGCAGGAAAGGAGATTCCACCTGAACCTCAGGAAGAACTTCCTGACAGTCAGGGCTGTCCAGCAGTGGAATCTGCTGCCTTGGAGTGTGGTGGAGTCTCCTTCTTTGGAGGTTTTTAAGCAGAGGCTTGATGGCCATCTGTCGGGAGTGCTTTGAGGGTGTTCCTGCACGGCAGGGGGTTGGACTGGATGGTCCGTGTGGTCTCTTCCAACTCTACATTTCTATGATTCTATGAATTCATAGACAGCTTCCAATTTCTCAATTCTGAATCTTCAGGAATTGCTCTGAAAGGACAGGGAGATCTGCAACAGTCTTCTTCATTGTAAATCGAGTTTGGTCAAATCAAAGCAGACTTTTGGTTTAATTTGCTTTTTGTTTGTTCACTATAAATTTATGTTTAAGATGATAAGTCAATGAAACACTGTGATATAACAATGAGATTTGGTGTACACATCCAAGATATCATTCTGTTTCCTAAGTTCAGATACTGGTTTGTCCCTTTTACCTAGTTTTGCAAGACAGAAGAAAACACACGGAGTAAAACATGATATGATATTTGATTGCTTTGATGACTGAGACATCGAAATGAAAGTTGATGTATTTGAAGGCAGTCTGAATTTTGTGGGTTTAGATTTTATTTAAGTATTTATACCCTGCTTTTCAAAGGAAAAAAAATCAACATACAACATCTATCTTGACCTAAATTAACCCTTGCACCTTTTCTGGAGGATAAGGTTATCCTTAGCAACTAATCATTATGAC
The DNA here is from genome assembly GCA_948474755.1 of Ctenosaura bakeri. NCBI lineage: Eukaryota > Metazoa > Chordata > Lepidosauria > Squamata > Iguanidae > Ctenosaura > Ctenosaura bakeri. The sequence continues at coordinate 91,553 of CAOLHI010000122.1, read as the reverse complement.
TATAAATTATCTCCAGTACCAGAGGCAGTGTGCTTCTGAATACCAGTTGCTAGGAAACATGAACAGGAAGGTGCCATTGCTTCCCGTAGACAAACAACTGGCCACTGTAGAAGCATAATGCTGGTCAAGATAGACCTGTGTTTTCCAACATAGCGTGTGTGAGCACTTGCCTGAATCTCTTCCTCGTTCAGTACCCTTTCAAAGATTTTCTTTTTTCTTTAAATTAAAAACATAACAGAGAGGCTGATATGCTGTGAAGCATATCTGGACCACCTCCAGAAATTTAGACAGGCCTTCCCAGACTAGCATTTCCATTGCTTCCCATCTATTGCCTTGCTGCTTTGCTAACAGTAATTGGTGGATTGTTAATTGCTGTGTATTTTAAGGGGTTGGTTTAGGTGGGTTGGTGGGTGGGGAGGATTGGGTATGTTTTTAATGTCTTTTAATGTCTTTTAATGTATAATGTATTTTATGTTGTTCGCTGCCTTGATCCGTGTGGAGAGGCGGGATACAAATAAATTGTTGTTGTTGTTGTTGTTGTTGGGCACATCTACTCCCTGAGGCCTGAGCCCCTAGGATTCTCAGATGTTCTCCAAGCCTGAAAATGAAGGGTGGCATCTCAGGGCAAGAACTGTGTGCTTCCCACCCCCATTGTCGTTGCAGGTTGCAGGTTGCAGGTTGCAGGTGTCTGCTGTGAACACACAGTAGTGTCTCTGGCAAGCTCATCTCTTCCCTTCTGTTCTTTGTCTTATTGATTAGACTTTTGGTTTTTTAAAAAAATTTAAATTACATGCTCTGAGCAACAGTAGTTAATGCTTAATGTATCATGTTTAATGATATCACCAGGCTCTGCCCCCGCTGTCCCTAGTCTCACATTTTGGCCACAGTCTCAGGGCCTGATACCCCTGATCTGGCAACCCCAGCTGCACCTATCCTTTTGACTTCCACCCCCAAAATTGTGCCCCAAAGATTGGCTAGTCTGTGCTCATACCACATCTCAGTTTCTTGGCCAAATTACTTGCAGCATTAGTTTCCCTTCTGTGCAATGGATGTTGGAACTGAAAAACTGTGAGCTGAAAAGCATCTTTATGTGTTTTGGAACTTGGACCACATTTCTTCCTTGTACTTAGGTTACTGGGCAAGTTATTTTTCTAGGAAACGGCTGTTTTGTAATTGCCCACACCAACCATAGCAGCCTTTATGAAGGAGCATCTCATGTCCGGCAGCCATTTTGACAAGAGTGTCCCAACCTTCATCACAAGTTTTAATTCCAGCTTGAGCTCTGTAATTATTTGTAACAGAGCTAGGAAAAATATCAAATATTGTGTATTGACTGATTGGCTTTGACATATGTAGTCAGGTTTCTGATTTTTTAAGAATCTACCACCCAGGTAGCATGGCCCAGCATCCAATACAATAGTTCCACTGATGGAATTGCTGCTTCTGGCAGTGGAAATAGAAAGGAGAGATCTTATTCCCTCTTTCATTCCTCCATGCATCCCTCAAACAGTTTTATGACATTATATATAGGGTATCAATGTGATAATGGATTTAGGGCAATAAAATAGCAACTGGCAAAATTCTCTGTTGTGGTGCCTACTATGTGGAACAATCTCTGCACTGAACCGAGATAGGCTCCCAATGAGATTTTTTTTCTGCCAAACTCTTGAAATCATGCTTCCCTGAGTATTTTCCTGACAGTACATTGTCAGTTACCCACTGATTGTTTTTATTTTTTTTTACTGTTTATTTTGCTTTATAGTGATTGCTGATATTCTATTCTATTATGATTTCATTTTGTGAAGCAGTTTTTGAAGTCAGTACAATCAATAAAATATAATAAGATAACATTCTGTCAAAAATGAGACAAAACCATACAATCGTAAAAGCAGCAGGATAAAACAGCAAACAACACTCAAAGGCCCAAAGACACTGGCAAAGCTGATTCCACCTGAAAACAGTGGACTGAAGCCACTCAGAGTAAAAGCCAGCCAGTGTTGGTGATATCTCCCTTGAAGACAGAGATATCAGAAGACAAGCAGATATACATGTTTGGGACAGCATGCCATATTTCAAGTATGAATCTCAGTTTAACCCAAGGACAGCAAAAGACTAAATAATTTTAAGACCTTATTTATAATGGAAGCTGAGAATAGAATTAAAATTGGTGTATGTGTTCAAACATTATTTTACAATTCAAGTTCAAATGTGAGCTCAACCTTAGTCCTGTTTCAAGAGGTCCAGAACAGTGAATAGAGGCCTTTTAAACATCTGCTTAAAGAGCTCATTTGTTTCTCTGATTTCATTCCATCCCATTCACAAGGCCTCAAGGCATTCACAATAGTCTTTATCTTACCTTCACAAGGATAAACCTATAAAATAAGGGTAGGTTTAGGTTCATCTTGGTTCACACCTGTTGCCTTTGTCTGAACAAAAGCATGCCTGGAAGTGTCTGAGACTACTTATGTTTATGGCCTGGGGAGGTCCAAGTTTGTTTCTTGATCCTAAACAGATGGAATGAGTATGGGAAAGGTAGAGAACACTTCTGCAATATTTGTATCTCTGAGTCTTTGAAGAGAAGATCTGTCATTGGCAGCTGCCACAGAGAATTTAACTGTAATGCCCTGTTTAAAGAAACATCCTTAGTACATTAACAATGCCAGCCTAGGCAGCTGGAGTACTAAGAAATGGGGAGGAGAGAGAGGTGATGGCATCAAAGGCAAGAAGACGGCAGATGTGTGTATGATTACTTTGAAAATCAAGGGTGTAGAATATGCGGTCGCAACTTCCATTGTTCTTCATTACTGGTTTTGTTGTCTGAGTCTAGCTGGAGTTGCAGTTCAATCACATTTGGAGGAACTGCATTTTCTTCACCCCTGTTGTCAATATTTCCAAATTAGCATGATCTCAATTGAATTGGACATATGCAAGATTATCCTGTACCTGTCTTTGGAGAAGTCAGCCCCACTACGTTCAAAGAGACTAAGATTGTATCCTTAGTCAACATGACAATGGCCAAGTTAATCTGAACTGTTCAGTTCTTTGGGTCTTGTACGGTTGGTGGAAGTGAGGATGAAGGGGAAAGAGAAAGAGGGAAGTTACTTTATTAAATTAAACAATTAAAAATTCACTTTTCACTGAAGCGATGATGGACAATTGCTTGCAGGAGCAAGTGGATGAGATTTACAAGAAAAGCAGTCAACTTGTAACCCTCCAGATGTCTCTGGGCTTCAGTTCTGAATATCCCTGTCCAGCATAATTAATGGTGAGGACAGATGGGAGTTGCAGTCGAGCAATAACTGGAAAGACACTAGTTGCCCACCTTGAGATTGAACAAACCTGTAGAGGCCTGTAAAAGGCTATTGACATTCTAGCTGTATGGAACCAGTGGATTACAGGCAATATACAACTGAATATAAGGTACTGAGAGAGGACAAAGACTTGGGTGTATGTGTGACTGTTGGCTTCATCACCTACTTCCATATGAAGAAGTGTATCCACACAAGTGAGAACTCTCTCTTAGAAGAACATCAATTACAAAAGAACAATCTAGAACCAAATTACCAAGTATCAGAGCCATCTTTCACATTACACACTTTTAGCACTTTGGTTGCTCTTTAATTGCTATGACAACATCCTATGGAATGCCAGAGTCTGCAGTTTAGGGAGGGATACTTACAATTCTTAGCTTGAGAGCTCTAGTATATCAGCAGACTACAAATCCTAGGATTCTATATAAAGGAGCCATGGCAGTTCATTTGGAATCATAGCACTATAATTGTGTAGTGTGAAATGATCTCTGGTTGGCTACTTTGCCAAGCAGCTTACTAGGCTGGCAGGATATTATAGAGACAGCCATCCTTTCTTGTTTGTTCCCACTTTCAAGCAGTCAGAGGCATTCCTGCACCTTCACCAGCAGCGAGGGAATAAATGTTTATCAATGTATGGAGTTTGTACTTTGCCAGCAGTATGTCCTACAGATTTGATCCTTGGCAATCCTTATTCAAGAGCAGGAGATTCCAGAACTTCTGCCTCCATTCAGGATAGAGAATGCAGAGTTAAATGGAGTTTAAAGTCTGGCCTGGCACAAGCAGCTTCTTATGTTCCTTGTTAATTCTGCTACAGACTGTTGTTCTGGGTTTATCTCAGCCAAAAGCCTGTCTGCGTGCCTTCACAAGAACTGATATGGATCCTTTTCTTGGAAGGGATGTGAATCTTGCCATCCCTCCCTCCTTTTCCTCAAGTCTTACATACTAATCAGCGACAGGAGTTAACTGTCAGAGGAACAACTCACATTTGAGTTTTGTAAAGGATGAAGAAGACCGTTCCTAACTGTATTTCTTCTTCCAAACAACTGCACACCATTCATTATGCTGTTGTTTTATTAATGCTGATGGCTTGTTTTATAACTGGGTTTCTTTGGCTCCTGTTTATTGGCTTTTGATTATTGCTCAACATCTTTTAAACTTGTTGTTTGTAGCTTGCCCATTAGAGACTGTTGATGGCTGTGTGTGTTAAACTGAAAGGCAGGACATCAGTGTCTTAAATAAAATAAAAATTAAATCATTCTAATGACTTATGTTTTAGTAAAAGACATTGGTTAGGACTGAATCCTGAATATTCAGAGCTTCTTGCCTTCTACAGCACTGTTTCCACTCTAAAATAGATAGCTGTTTTGCAAAGTTAAGTAACAGCAGTAAGAATTTTTGTTGGGTTTATTAACAATAGTGACAATAGTTAATGCAAAGGGCTCTCTAACTACTTCTGTACAACTGCTCAAATTACTCTGGAGGCCAATGTTCAAGAACAGGAAAGTTAATGGGATCCCATAAATCCAGCTAATCACATTTAATGCCATTTGATCTATGACCTTAAATGTATACTCTGTCCCTTATGTTGTGCTTTGCTGGCCTGATTCCATGCTATTTCCTCTAATATGTTTATGTGTGTCTGTATCTTCAGTGGAACAAGGGGAGGGGAAGAAATATTCATAAAGAGCCATAGTGCAAGCAGTTCAATTATTTGTGTGCAAATATATGCATATTGTTCCTGGGTAGACTTTGGTTTCCACAGGATTATGCAGATACTTTCCATGAAACATCTTTCATGCTACACAGTTATAGCACTGTGACTTCATTTTAACTAACATGGTTGCATCCTACAGAATCTTGGGATCTGCAGTTGAGGGAGAGGTACAGAGAACTCTTATGGGCTTACCAAACTACAGATCTCAAGATTCCACAGGATGCAGCCATGGCAATTAAAGTAGAATCATAGTATTATTATGATACAATGTGAGGGGGCGTCTAAAGTGTCCTGAAGATTGATTTTATCTTGTACCCTTTCTTGCCTGGTAATTTTGTTTTTCTCCAGTCAACTTCTCTCTTGGCAGTAGTGTTGAGTAGACCTGAATAATTAACAGAGTGCCAATAGTCAGAACTGATAAAAAAAAGTTTAGTAATGAGGAAAGCTCTGACAGACCTCTGTAACGTCCATCTTCCTATTAATATCTACAAAGTCCAATGGTTCATTGACTGATCCTCCTGAGGTCTGAGCCTGGTTGACCAATTTGTATCTGCATGACAGTAGGAAAGCTAGAGTGCACATTCACCTCTATTTTCCTTTCTGAATTGCTTTTCTCTTTTATAAAATCAAAGTTAGGCATGGGGGCCATTTAAAATGACAACTCAAAATCCATGTTACTCTAATAACTTGATCATGCATACCAAAAGAGCACAAAAATGTGAAAGTTTGCACACTTGTTTTCCACTCTTGCCAATAAAATATCTTATTCTTTTGGTGTTTCTGGTCTGAGATAGGTATAAAATTTCAACACAATAATAACTCCCAAGCAGGCAGCGCGAGAGCCCTGCCTCTTCTTTCTGCAGTGCAGCCTGGGAATTTCCCAGGCTGTGCTGGCGCAGGAAACGTGAAAGCCGCAGCTCCAGAGGCTCTGCATGCATGGCAAGTGTGCGCAGGGCCCTGGAGCAATGCACGATAGTGCACCATTTTCGGCTGAAAGCCAAAAATGAAAAAGTGCGAGAGCGGCACCTGCCCTACCCTGGAGCGTCACGCGATTTCGGGTGCATCGTGCAGATCGCTCTCACAATCATGTGACGTTCCAGGTGCCCTTTTCATGGCAAATGCTGTGCACAAAGGGCCTTAGTCTTAGTGCATGCAGACATGGCAGCACAGAGACTTGCCTGCTGCTTCACATCTGCCTAAACCAGCTTCCTCCAATGAATGCTGTCAAAGGCTGACACAGCAGGAGCTTCCGGATGACCTGGTGGCTCATTTGCCCAAATGGTGACATTATTGAAACTCTGTTAATTACTGAGGTCTACTCAACACTACTGCCAAGAGATGCATGTAGATGTGTGGGAGAGAAAAAAGATTGAGAGAGAGAGTTGACAAAGACCTAGATCCTACATTGCTTCAACATTGCCTACACAACTGTCCCTGGCATTATGTTATGTAGCCCCTATGCTGAATACTGATGTGGCACCACATATGTGCATCAATGGTTAATGTGCATGGTTGACAACCCATTGTGTGATTGCAATGCATAATGTGCCAAGGTAAGGCACAGAGGCAATATGCGTTTACACCCTATGCTGTATGCTTTAATGGCCTGACACACACACGACTCTGCTTACACCATCATCAGCTGGATACAATCATTAATTTTTGTCAAAACAAACAAACAAACAAACAAACAAACAAACAAACAAACCCATCCCAAACCCCATCTACATGTATAGTAAAATGTATGCCTGTATATGTCACTAACAGGATGCCCACAAGAAACTGCTGGTTATATTTGCAATCTGTCTGTAAAAGCAGCACTGGCTATGAAGGATATAGTCTTGTGACAAGTATAAATTAATCAGCACACTTGCATTTCCTTCCTGTAAAGGTCTCCTTGATCAGATTAAATTAGCCAAACAGATATTGGGAAAGTGGCAGGAATATGAGTCCGATTAGTCACCACTAATTGTACTCCTAGGCTGTGGAGGGCAGGTAATCAGTCTTTAGGTGTGAACAGTTACACCAAGACAATGAGTTGCACTTTCCACAAGACATCTTGCATTTGGTGTTATTGATACACTCTGCTGAGAAAGAAGCCACACAGCCAGGTTGATTTACGTTCAGTTACCCTGCTAGGATTCTCTCTCTTAGTTAAATACTTCAAGGATATCTCCCAGTGTGGCCAAACTGAGCCTCCCAGCCACCCTTTTGTTCTTTTGTTACTTTCTCCACTGTTTAGTCAAATCTTGCCCATAGATTTCATGTCACCAGGACCACTCATTATGAAAAAAGGATATTTTGATTAAAAGTGATGCCCAAGATAACACCCTCAGTCTTCAGTGACCAACATCTTGCTCTTTTCCTCAAAAGGGTTCTGTGCTCTGCTCTGGTGAGAAGCAGGTCTACTTTGCTCTGCTTTGGTCTTGATACTGTACCCTGAAGCTGTTAGCTCTGCTGAAATCTGTTGCTAAATCAGAAAAAATTGCTGTAGGCCCTATTTTGAACTGAAGTCACTATTTATGAGCTACAGAACCTAGGCTTTCAACTAGAGAATCTCATCAGTATGTTATTTCTCCTAAGTTGTGCTTCTGGCTCTAGAAGTGTGTCTCACTGGTCCCTTTTCTGATAGCTTATGTCAACGTTCTTCCCCTCCAACTAGAATGACCATGATCCCCAGTGTCTCTTCAAGATAGCCTCAGGAGACCAAGAAGAAAGTAACCTTTGCCACTCTGATCTGTCTTTGGGAGGTCTTTGCCCTGCACATGAGAGCTTCCCACACTGCTTTTCCTTTTCTTTGTGTGTGAGTGTGTATGTATGGAAAGATTATATTAACCCTTCTTATGAACTCATTTTTCTCTTCTTGGCTCTCTAAACCCCTCCTATAAGTCTCTCCCTTTCCAGCAGCCTTAGAACTACCAACTTGACTAGCTCCCAACTTTAACTTCATCCAGCCCACTTCAGCTTCGTGATCCCTGCAACCAACATCCTCCTTCTTAGAAACATCTCAGCCCCTGCTCCCACAAGCAAGTGTGCTTCCTTGAGCTCATTCTTCCCCATTTGAAAGCACTGCATTTTACTCTTCTAGCTGTTTGTCTTATTCATTTATTGTTTGTCATTCACAAAGCTCTTCTATAATATTTGCTATTTTTCAATGCCAGTTGCTACATGTGTTTCTTGTATGTGCCAGACAATTACCTCTGAGAAATAACTGAGTGAAATAGTTTACTGGGAGCACATGCCCCTGTTCACAACCACCAAAGTAGAAAGATCCTGTATGCATATTCTCAGAACATGCACGAGTTCCTATGTGCGTCTGGAGACACATGATTCAGCCAGAAGTAACATCGTGATGCCAGTCCAGGAACAGAAGTGACTCACCTCTATCTTAGCAGGCATAAACGAAGGGTGCAGTCATCTCTGATGTAGATTTCTCTGTGTGGTTGTGAAAGCTGGATGGTGAAGAAACCTGACAGGAAGAAGTTCAACTCACTTGGAATGTGACACTGAAGGAGACATCTACAGATATCCTAGACTACCAAAAACAACAGTCAAAATGAACAAACTAAGGCTGTTGTGTTTTGACCATATCATAAGATGATATGATTCATTAGAAAAGACAATAATCCTTGGTAAAGAGGAAGGCAGTAGGAAAAGAAGATAATTGCATTACAGACAATCCAGGAAGCCACTCTCCTGAGTTTGTAAAACATGAGTTGGACTGTTAATAACCAGATTTCTTGGAACTTTCTCATTCATAGGTTGCACTAAGTCGCAGCCAACTTGATGACACATAACAACAACACAGCCTCAACTAGGCAGTCAGGGAAAACTGCCTTGATGGCAAATAACAGCAACAAAGACTAGGAGAGGGAAGTTAGATAAGTGCGGAGACAATCAAACGGAAAGAACAAGTTCATAAACCATAGAGGAAGCAGTTTGAGAGGTCTTTGGGGGACCTGCTCACCCACAAAGTGCCCATCTACTCCTGAAGTAGTATTTGCTCCAGGTACATGCTCTTCAGTAGGATGTTTTTACAGATCCCATCATATAACTTGCCAAAGTGCCTCATTTGCATTTCACTAGAAGCCTGAGATCCATCAGCTCATGCTAGCTGGTGGCCCTCATGTCAATGGGGCCTGGATTTTAATCTGAATTTTAAAGGAGCTATCCAAAGTGCTGAATCCCAGCCTGAAAATAGGTTTGGCTCCTTGGTTTAAAGTTTGGACTTTAAAGTTTGGACTAAAGTCAAGAATGAAATCACTACCCTACTGACCTGGGAATGACTGGCTACCACTGCTATAAACTAGCACAGATAGGCACTTCTTATTAAAAACAGAAAGAGCCATTATGTTGCAGTGGTTTGGGTGTTGCACTAGGACTTTGGAAACCAGAGTTCAAATCCCTCCTTGGCCATGGAAAGCCACTGGGTGACTTTGGGCAGGTCACCCACTCTTGGCCTCAGAGGAAGACAATGGTAAAACCCCTCTGAATAAATCTTGCCAAGAAAACCCCATTGTATGTTCACCTTAGGCTCCCATAAGTCAGAAAAGACATATAATACCAATTAAAAGCAGGGTATCTCTAAGGAGGTGCTAGTCCCAGGAAATGGTTCTGAGTTCTAGATCTTCATGACCTCACAGGCCTAGTCTATTCACAGATAAATTAATTCATAGTTACCTTTCCCTCCCCCTCATTTCAGCTGTCTAATTTGATTGGGTAGAGAGTCACATTGTGTTCTTAGTGCCGGAAGTGTCACTGTTCTTTCCATTTTCCATTTTTGAAATATAATTTCAAAGGAAGGGCATGGAAAAGGAAATGGCTATCCAAATATATTCAACAGGGAGACTGAAGGCTGCAACAGTTTCCTTGTGGGTAGGACTCTTAGGTTTCTAATTCTGCCCTCCAGAATATCCTGGGCTCCTTCCTCTTTGTCTGAAATCCTGATCTACAGAGATAGGACAATTGGCTGGAGCTGCTCATTGAGAATGTTGGGAAACAATGTCCACTGTATATGCGGCTGTGTGTGCTAGGGTGGCAAAGGCTATGCTACATCATTAATGCACAACACTCTTTCGGGAGGATACACAATGGCTTTTTGGAGCTTGTTGGAACAAACCAAGATCCATAGATTGTGGGAATGGGCTTTTTGTGGTCTTTGAGATGTTGGACTGCAACTCTGATTAGACCTAGCTAGCAGTGGCAATGGTGAAAGATGATAGAAGTTGCAGTCCCATAATATCTTGAATGCTGCAAATTATCTACCTCAGTCGAGTCCTACAGTGGACAGCTGGATGCCTATGGAAACTCACAAGCAGGCCATGATGCCATAAATTTTCTTTATTGTTTCTTTTCTGCATCTGATATCTTGAGAGCTTGAAAAGGTTACTTTTTAGACTGTGCTGGCTAGAGGATTCTGGTAGTTTAAACAAGTAACTCTGAAATATATTATCTTTATCCTAAATGTAAAAAAAAAAAAATAGAAGAAAGAAAAGAAAAGAAAATGAAGGGTAATGGATCGATATGGTGGTGAATGAAAGAGGTGAATGAACTGAAAACGGGTATATAGGAAGCAGTTTGGGGAAAAAAATAACCTCAAATTGTCATGAGCATGCAGGCCAGTTTCTTAATCTTCAAAACCAATTAAAAACATGTTGCATGCTGTTTTTTTTTTAAAAAACCTCTTTGGTTGAACAGTAGAAAGATATTTGAAAAGAGGAAGAAAACCAGCCCCACGTCAATGTGTTCTTACATGATAAGTAGTGTTTATACTGACTTCCTCAGCATGAAAGTTGCACTATCATTTCACTGGGCCTGCCCTCCACGGGTTCATTCTACATCGTCGGGAAGCAGGGGGATGAGAGAGAGGGCAGTAAACTGGTAGGTGACCACATAGTTTGAGGGAATATAAGCTTAAATGGATGGTGCGGCTTAATCCTAGCTGTCTAGGATAACGTTTTTGAAACAGTCAAATTAATTAAGAGGTGTGAAAACACATTCATGCCACAGACAGATCTCTTACCATGTGTGCACAGGCCACTGGGGTCTCAACTATGAGAGAAACATAATGCAGGATCACAAAGTATTTCCCTCCCCCTCTATTTCTGGGGTGTATCCTGCTTTCTCTGTGATAGCTCCATCCTATGGAATCCTGGAATTTGCACTTCAGTGAGACATTTAAGGTCCTTTCACACAATTACCATGCTGTTTTCCAGTCTAACTGCCATGGTCCTGTCCTATGGAATCCTGGTAGTTGTAGTTTAGAGAGGGATATTTAGAATTCTCAGCTGGACCACCCCAGTGCTTCACTAGACTACAGAGCACTCCAGTGCTTCATCACTGTACTCGCTCAGGCCAGGTGCTGAATGCTGAACAGGTTGGACATCTCAATATCAAGGATACCCACTTTCTGCCATTCTCTCCATGCAGAGGACTAGTCTTTATAATATTGTAGCTGACTTGTTTCTTCACATTTGCACAGGCCTGATGTACATTCAGGACAGCATAAATTGTCATTCAACAAATGGAGTATTTTCCAGTGACAGTCATATACTATGGCCTGCCAAGTATTTGACACCTTTTCCCTTCCTCACGTGTGGCAGTGCCAACTGGGCAATAAAGGCAGAAGGCTTATGGAACCTCTGGTCACCAATGGGCTTCATTTACCATGGTTGATCACAGTTTGTGTAGGCCTGGTTGTTTATGGTATGCTCATCTATTCATTGTTCTCAGGAGTCCAGCTGGGGGCTTCAAGAGAAAAATATGGGCAGTATGGATGTCAGCCAGACCATTCTTCAAGCCACAGATTTCATTCAGTGATCAGTGTGTTTGTGTGTTTGTGTGTGTGTGTACATGTGGTGGCAATGGTGGTAGGGAGGCAACGCTTATGTTTTCTCCATGGGATGTTGTTGAGGACAACCTGGAAGTTTCAGTGAATGCCAAATGTGGTTGTGGGCAAAAATAACTGGTATAACCAAATGGACATTGATTCTAAGAGAGTTGCACTGACTGCCTATTTGCTTCTGGTCTCAAATCAAGGAGCTCACATGTCATAAAGCCATAAAGGGAGAAGATAACCTCCCTCTAATAGATGTTCTCTGACTGCAACTCCCGTAAGTAATGGTGAAGAATTTTGGAGCTGCAGTCAAAAGATTTTTCAAGGGTTGCTTAGGAGGCTGCCACATGCCTGCTCAGATTCTAAACACCTCCCATCCTTTGTCTTCAATTTTATATATTTCACGAAAAATGCTATTTTCCTCTGGAAAAAAAATACTCCAAGGAGTACAATTTACTATTCTACTGCCATCCTTAAATAGCAGAATATTACCCCCACTCCAAAATCACCCAGAAGTGACTTCTAGCTCTCAGAATGTCATTTCTAATTCTGGGAAATGGCAGCAGTTTGGCCCATAATATCTTCATCTGATTCTAGTCTACTCCAATCCTGCCTGTGTCCCAGACTGTATTCTGAAAAGAGGGAAGTAGATCCTTGACAAGTATTTTGATGTAAAGTCAAAAGTTACAGAAGTGCTCTGGGCTCTTGGCATTGTCAGTTAATGACTGGCAGGGCCTGGGGGTGTGTAGCTATGGGAGGAGGCAACATGAAGGCAGATTGATCTCAGATTAATACAACTGTGGGAAGGAAGAGTGGGCCACAAGCACTGGGCAAGAGATGCCCATGACAGCTGCATTCAGCTGTGTTCAGCAGAGGAAGGCTTTCACCTGAGCAAGATCCTGGAGAGATTCTTAGTTTCTTAGCACTGGTGACTGGTGGTCCAGGTATCCATGGAGTGCTGCTCTTGGTTTTAAACTGGACTTTAAAGGAGCAATCTAAAGTACTCAGCCCTACCCCTCTGATAAGTTCAGCACCTTGGAGAGCATCCCACACCCACTGGAATCATCAGCCACCAGTGTCTACCAGGGTGGAGAACAGTGGACTTTATTGTTACTGCTGTTAGGAACCTTCAGCTTGACTCTGACTGAACAGTGACCTTAACATAGGGTTTTCTTGGCAAAAGGTTTACCTTTCCTTAAGTCTGGCAGATTGTGACTTGCCCAAGGTTGCCTAGTGCATTCACATGTCTGAATGGTGATTCAAATCCTAAAATAGCTGGACAATAGGGCCTTCCTGCCCTACGCTGTTATAGTGCTATTATTCCACTTTCAACATCCTATGGAATCCTGGGGTTTGCAGTTTAGGGAAGGACATTTAGAGGACCTCAGTAAACTACAAACCCCAGAATTCAACAGGAATTTCAAAGTGGAATAACAGCACTGTAACACTGTAGTGCAGAAAGATCCATAGTCTAACTCAGTGGTTGTCAACCTGGGGTCCGTGAAGCTTGCTGCTAGACACCAACAGCAGTGGCAGCAACAGAGATATGGCCACAGGGGAGGGTACAGGTCCTGGCGATGCTCCTTTGTTTGTAAATGAGAGTGCAGTTTTTGGCACCTGCATACCTCCTCCCCACTGCCACATCCCTAACAAGTGAGCAGTTAGAGTGTGCACACATGCCTGATGCCAAGTCCTTTGGTATCCACACCCCCTGCTGCTGCATCCCTGACAAAAGGGACATAGTGGCAGGCATGTGCGGATGCCCAAACAATGACTCTAGAGACCAGAGTTTGAATCCCCGCTCAGCCATGGAAACCCACTGGGTGACCTCAGGCAAGTCACATTCTTTCAGCTTCAGAGAAAGGCAAAGGCAACAGATCTTGCCTAGAAAACCCCCATGATAGGTTACCTTAGGGCTACGATAAGTCAGTTTTTAAAGGAGAGAGACATGATGGCTAGAAACAAGGTACTTTGCTGTTGTTTGCTTTCAAGTCACTTCAAACTTATGGCAACTCTATCATAGTTTTTTTTGGGGGGGCAAGATTTGTTCAGGGGGGGTTGCCTTTGCCTTCCTATGAGGATGAAAGAATGTGACCTGCTCAAGGTCACCCAATGTCTGAATGGGGCTTTGAATCTTAGTCTCCAGAAGTCTTTAACAGATAAATAAATATTTGAATATTTAAATATAAATTTAAATATTTAAATCTTGAGTTAAATATTGGGGGTCCACAGCAACAAATTATATTTACAGGGGTTTCTGGTAAAGAAGAGGTCCAGAACCACTAGTCTAAGGTAGCATCTTATGTTTCTGAAGCAGAGATGCAAACAGAACTTGGAAGTGTTCTCCTTTTGTGTGAACTACCACTCCCAGAATCCTCTTCAGCCAGCACAGCCAGTGCCCAAGCTGGCTGGGAATTTCAGGGAGCAGAAATCCAAAAAAGTAACATTTTCATATTCTGAGTACAACAATAAGATAATTTAGTGTGTGTCTATATGGGCGGAGAAATGAAGTAATGGGGGACCTGGTCGTCGTCGTCTTCTTCTTCTTCTTCTTCTTCTTCTTCTTCTTCTTCTTCTTCTTCTTCTTTTATTATTATTATTATTGTTATTATTATTATTTCTTATTCACCTCTCTCCGTGGCTTGAGGGAGGGTACATCATAAATTAAAAGACAGCTAAAATACAGCTAAAAACACATAAAATAGGTTTGTGAAACACTATCTAGTGGATATTAATAGTGTAAGGGTGATGGACAAAAAGAGTACAGGGTGAGACAAACATGAAGGCAGTCTGTTTAGAGTTCACAGCAACATAATACATTTTGTCTGTAGACAAAACATGGTCCATATGTTTACTTCAGGATCTGGAGTTTTATCACTTCCACATTCATATTGTAGGCTGTTATAATTTTCATCTGGGGTGAGACAAAAGTACAATACCAGCTAGGTCTAGACATTTTGGTTCTCTCTATTATGCTGTTAGGCAACAGATCACATTAAGAGAGTTGTAGTCAGGGGATAAACTTCAGCACTCTATTAAACTTGTTTTCTGGAATCATAAGTAGGCCAGCAACACAAAATTCTGATTGTTGGCAGTTTGGGTGAATAAAATGAAGCTTTAGTGGTGTGAAATGAAAGATATCCATTACCCTCTAATGGCTGGGGTGGTTTGGACTCAGTATAGATCAGAGAGTTTTTGACATGTACAGTCTTCCCTCCGCATTTGCTAGGGTTAGGGGCACAGGACCCCTGTGAATGTGGAAAAACCATGAATAACTCCAGGCCCTCCCAAACCATACTTAACATACACAAAAAAGAGTATGATCACCATGTTCAACCCACTATGGATTCCTTTGAGGCATCAGGGTTCCTTCACAAGGCAGAAGTGAGTGGTTCACTGTCACCTCCATGCTTCCCCACACCATTTTCAATATGGGCTTACAAGCTTCATTTGCAGTTTCTCAGTCTCACGAAGCTTGCAGTCCCTATTAAAAATGGCCTAGGGAGGCAGCGGAGGTGACACCAAATAATCCATGAATAATCAAATCCGCAAAAGTGAAACCTGCAAATGTGGAGGGCTGACTGTAAGTATCATTAATCAATGGAACACACTTCTATGGTCAAGATCCAATACACTTTTAGTGTAGCTTAAATATATATGACAGTTATATTACACAGTATTATAGATGTCATGGTTTTAAGCTTTCTAATTGCACAACAGTCAGCTAGCTCCCTACCCACTAGGCCAAAAGTATGAGAAAGCCATGTGTGTGCTCTTGCTGAACTGTTTACATAACTATCTTTACATTAGAGCAGTGCCCTCAACCACTGGCCCTTTTCGCACGGCATTTGCCATGCGAAAGGGCCCCTTGAGCATCACACAAATGTGAGGAGCAGTACACACGACACACTCACAATCACGCAATGCTCCAGGGTCTGGCAGGCACCGCTCGCGCACTTTTTCATTTTCAGATTTGAGCCGAAAATGGTGTGCGTTCATGCATTGCTCCAAGGCCCCAGGCGCACTTGCCGTGTGTGCAGAGCTCTGGAGCCGCGGTGCTTGCGCTTCCTGCCCCAGCACAGCCTGGGAAACTCCCAGGCTGCACTGTGGAAGGAAGAGGCGGGGCTCTCGTGCGAGCAGGTGGCAGCTGCGGAGCTGAAGGAACCGGGAAGCGAGAGCCTCTCGCTGGAGGCTGCTAGCGCGATCCCTGCACCCCAGCTTCATGAAAAGGTGCATTGCGGAAAGGGCCACTGTCTGTGTTGTACACCTTCAAATAATTTCTGACTTAGGGAGATCCTAAGGTGAAGCTATCATGGGGTTTTCTTGGAAAGATTTGTTCAGACCCAGTTTTCCTTTGCCTTCCACTGAGGTTAACAGAGTATGATTTGCCTGAGGTCACCCAGTGGCACAGTGGGGATCTGAACTTTGGTCTCCCAGAGTCCTAGTCCAATGCTCAAACCACTATACCAACACTAGCTCCTGTAGTATGGCCCCAAACACTACACTAGGGTAAAAACAGTTAGGTCAGTTAGATTGCACTTGCTCAGGGGTTGTGTCAAGTGTAATCCTTTGTGTAGCCAATAGTTCCTCAAGCAGACTTTCAATACCCTAAAGGTACCAGATCCTGCTTGATCTTGGAAGCTAAACAAGGTCAGCCCTCTTTAGTACTTGGGTAGGAAACCACCAACGAATACAAGATGCTGTAGGTTATATTTCAGAGGAAGGAACTGGCAAAACTGGCAAAAACATTAAGTACTCCTTACCTATGAAAACCCCATGAAATTCATGGGGTCACTTTAAGTTAACATACACACAGACAGTGCCCCAAATAAGAATCTGCCTATAACTTGAATAATACTAGACCCAGACATAAATCATGTAGGTGAGTCTTAGACTTAAAATCTCTCACATTTTTTTCAGTTTTGCCAACTTGCTTCATTGTCTCTGAAAGAAACTCCTTCACGGTTCTTTCTGAAATGTTGGATAATAAAAATAAGAAACAACAGATTTGAAATTGCTTTTGGTATTTGGTACTTTACAGTCAATTACTTCAGTATATTGGTAAAACAGTTGTTTTGAGTACTGTATATTTTAAACTTCCACCTTTGGTAAACTAGTCATTCTTCAGATCATGGCTAAATGGAGTTGGTGTGCTTTTGCATTTGGAAGAAAAAGTTAATAAACAGTCCAATCCTGTACACATACCCCACTTTGTTCAGTTCATCTGAGTTAAAGGACGCAGGATGAGGACTGCAACCCTTACAACTCTTTCAGAAACTGTGGTACGTATAATTCTCGTCTATTTGTCTTTTGTCAAGAAGCAAAATAAGAATGGACATATAAATGTTATGGATAGAGGAGAAAGAGGAAGGGTTCTTTTGTCATGAACATAGCATTCATGTTACTAAGTTAGAACCCATGACTCCTTGAAGGATATTTCCAGTATTATATGACTGTCCATCAACAAATATGTCTATGCTTGTGACTCTTACGGGATGGAAGAACTATACTAGGGATCTTTCCGCACTACACTGTTATAGTGCTATTATTTCCACTTTCAACATCCCATGGAATCCTGGGGTTTGCAGGTTAGGGAGGGGGACTCAGAATTCTCAGCCAGAGAGCTCTTTGACCTCGGTAAACTACAAGCCCCAGAATTCCACAGGATGTTGAAAGTAGAATAATAGCACTATAACAGTGTGGTGCAGAAAGGCCCTAGGTTTCACACAGGCCCTAGTACCAACTATTCCTGTAAAGCAACCTTCCTCAAGTCGGAGCTTTCCACATATGCTGGGTTACAAAACCTGTCATCCCCAGGCACCATGGTTATTGGAAGGCCTCAGGGTAGAAAAAGCTGCTTTAACAGGTAGAAGGGACTTCATGGCCATGCCTTTGTTTTAAATGTCTCTTTTTGGGCTTCTTTAAAATTGTGTATCTTTTCTAATCTCAAGCCATGCATAAAATGAATTTGCAAATAGTATCCAATGTAACCTGCTGAGTAGGCAACCTGTGTTCATTTTAATCTCCGTCTTTACCTAGAAGTCTCTGGTCTGAATTGTTCAACAATGTAAAGGGCAGACTGAAAACAAGAGAAAGACCCTAGCTTATGCATTTTAACTCCTGTCTTCTAATTTTCAAGATGAAGAGAATGAATATTGGTACGTTGGTGTCTGTATATGAGAGGGAGAGAATAGATGCAGTGCAGAAAAGGAGGCCTTTTCCTTCCTCTTCACCCTCCTGCTTCAGCCTGCCCCCACCTCCTCCCAATTTATTTGCTCGCTCCTCCCCAACATGCTGGGACGTTCAGACCATAATGTTATACCTGCTTGCCCAGGAGGAAGCCCTACTGAACTTCCCAGGACTTACATCTTAGTAACCATATCTGGGAATGTGCTTTGCAACTGATTGCTTATAGGTCTGGCTGACTTCTTGACTACAGGAACGGAGGTTTTACTTTTAGCAAACCAGAGAAGTTTCATTTTGACTGATCTTCTGGCATAATCAAATGTGCCTGTTATAGCTACAGCCTATATGGTCATTTGTTTGGAAGGTTCAGAAAATACTGGTCTTAGTGGATTGTAGATTGATCACATTCAAATGAACCAAGACTGTAATAGTTGCTCTTTGCTGTTACTTGTCATAGGACCCAGAGCGATGGCTTCAAACTTCAGGAAAAGAGAGTCCATCTAAACATTAGGAAGACCTTCCTGATGGTGAGAGCAGTTCAACAGTAGAATAATACACTGCTGGGGATGTGGTAGAGTCTCCTTCTTTGGAGGTTTTTAAACAGAGGTTGCATGGCCATATGAAAGGAATGCTTAGATGGTAAATTCCTACATGGAAGAATGGGGTTGGACTCAATGGCCCCTGGGCTCTCTTCCAACTCTACGATTCCATGATTCTATTTCATACAATTTGAATGTTTTACTCCCTTCTCCCCTCCCCATCTTTCTTCCTCTTCTGCTAGTGCAACCTCCTTGTTAGTTGCTAGTTGCTAGTAACCACAGAACAGGGAAGACAGATCTGTCGTAAGCAACAGAAATTTTCAGAAGAGAACCACAGCTATTTTGCTTCTCCTTTTAGAAACAGAATCAGTCATAGTTCCTTCTCTGGTGTTTTTATTTTTGGTAGTCTTCTAAATTATCCCTCTGCCCCTCTCTCTCTCTCTCTCTCTCTCTGTGTGTGTGAATCCAATAAAGGAATTCCACAAAAATAAGAGCACAATTGAACTGAGTGTTAGATTGTTCCAACCACTAGCAAAGGAATGTGAGTGGAGAGTAGTGAGCTACACATCCAGATTACCTGCAGAACTTGCAGAACTGAGCTGCTGGAGGCCACTGTGATATTTGGAAACAGCCTCCTGTTCCAGGGCCCCAACATGTTTATAGTCTTATTGTTCTGCTTAAACTGCAATGGCTTCATCCTATAGAATTGTGGGGTTTGTAGAGGCACTAAAACTGCTCTCTGGCTGAGAATTCTAAGTATCCTTCTATAAATGGTCAACCCTAGGATTCCACATGATGGAACCATGGCAGTTAAAGTGGAATCAAAGTGCTATAACTGCATAGTATGGAAGGGCCTCAGGTAACAGCTAAGAGATTGCTGCTACCTGTCTTCTTCCAACCAAGGTCAAGCTGGGGAGAAGGAATCAAAGGCACCCACAGTGCCCTGTAAGTATCACGTGCAATTCTGTGCAGTAGACACAGGAATTTCTGAGGGAACAAATAGAGATTGCTGCTGAAACAAATACAAATTACCAGTTGAATGAACAGATGTGATATAGAATTTACATGATGGCGATTTTGTAAAACTCCTATTTAGGGTTGGCTATGAAGTTACTTTTAAGGGCTATCAGAATTGTCTTTATAATTTCAAACTGCTTCACTCCATCTGAGGCAGAGCAGCAACTTCTAGTCCCCGCCATATGGGCCACAAACTCAAGATATATCATACCAAAAGCTGACCAAGTTATTTTGGCATCTGACATAGAAAACTCTGTCTTCCTGACAGTAAAATGGCAATTATATCTTAAATGTCTAACAATGGACACTCCAAATCAACATGACACCCAACCGCAAAAGCAAGTTTCCAGAGGCAGCAACCAAACTGCTCCAAGGAATTGTGTGCATGCCTGAGCACATGAGATGTTAACCTTCAGATTCAGTCAGCACCCATCACACAGTCCTGACTCTGGGAGCTCCCATTGTCAGTACTATGAAACTGGTACAAATGGTTTGGCAAGACAGACTATTCAAAAGACATGAGCACAATCTCTAAGAAATGATGATAGATGGCTTCCTAGGCTATGAAAAGTATAAACAATCTATGACCAGTCAGTGGGGTGGAAGGCTCCAAAGTCTCTAGATCAGAGGTAGGGATCATGCAGTCCAAAGGCCACATACAACCAAAGCCTGTTTTTGTAACCCTGTCCCTTCATCTCCTCCCCTCCCCTCCCCAAGCCTCCCTCTGTCCAAAATGTTGGGCTGAGGAAGAAGGTGAATTGTCCCTCCTGCAGTCTTTTGGGAGTGGTGATTCACCTTTTAGATGTATTTCAGTACTCTCCTCCTACTCACACTGCTTTTTTTCCCCTTTAAAAATCCATTCTGTCCCTGTTGGATACTGGGAGTGGGCAATTGGCTCCTGAATCCCTGGAGCTTGCTGGGCTCCAAGGTTGACTCAGCCTTCCATCCTTCCGCAGGTCGGTAAAATGAGTACCCAGCTTGTTGGGGGCATGTATAGAAATACATGCTATTTGTAAGTTGTTTGCTGCCTCGATTCATATGGAGAGGCGGGATACAAATAAATAATAATAAAAATAATAATAAATAATAATGTGTGGTTCAGCAGAAATGGTGTCCCTTCCTATTACAGGGTTTGATTGTAGCTGACTGGCCCCACATTTTATGCATTGTTTTTTGAGATTCACTCTCATTGCCAGACTTCACAGATTTGTTGTGATGATGATTTAAATATAAACCCTGTTCCACATTCATACATTGCTGCAGGTGCTGAGGCCTGAATCTATGAGCAAATACTTTTGAATCATATGTTTACATCAAAGCCACAGCCATGCTTTCATAACTGTGCATATGCACATGTTCACACAAGCATTTCTGCTACAGGTTGAACATTTTTCAATTTAAATTCTCTTTGCATGGATATTCTTTAATTGTGTTTACTGGAGAGCATCCAGAGGCAAAGCTGAACTTGGGCAGGAAGTGATCCATTGCAGAAGCCACCTTTCCTGCTTTCAGCTATATACTGCTCTGCTGAACATCCAGTGAAGCTACAGAGGGTTCTGGAAAATATTATTCTATAGCCAGCGGCAGAGAAATTAGGGTCAAGTCTCAGGGAATGGACACAACAAGAGAGGAATGAATCATAGGGTGAGAGCACTGCCTTGAAAGGTATTCATATGTATTCTTTAGGCTGGGTGTTTTTTTTAAAAAAGAATTGAATGGCATACAATGTGGTTGACGCTTAATATACTGTGCTTAATGGCATCACTGGGTCTGCCTCTTGTGACATCAGAAGGGGGTCATTTCTAAATCTCATATTTAGACCCTGACATTTCAGGGACTGGAATAGTTGTGAAGCAGGAATCTGGATAAGTCTGTGTAGGGCCAACCAATTACAGCTCATGGGATGGTGTGAGGGGCATGGGGGAAAGAATATAGCCTAAAGGCTTGCCTGTGAAATGGTTAGATAGGGCCAGGCAGGGACAGAGGAACTAATAAGATCTGGTTAGGGTTTTTCAGAGATGAGAATGTGGAGAAGAGTTGAAGAAGTAGTGTTACTTTGTTTGACACAGAGGTATTACTGTGTGTGAAATCAGCATAAGACTAGATATTTATTTTTCTTTTTAGGTAGTAAATTTTTTACTGTTTTAGTTTTTACATTTCTGCCTGGATATTTTAACTCAATAATTAGCAAGGAAAACTAATAACGCTTTATCCCACTAAACTCACTGATCAGCACAGCCTCTTGTCCAGTATAGTGGCTATCTTCAGGCCTGGGTACCAGAGCTAGAGAGGGATCTTGAGGGTAAAAAGATAAGGTGAGCTGTTAGGAACTGGATAGGAGTTCCATCACAAGAGTCCCCTCTGGCAACCTTAGAATGGTTTTTACTGGGCCAGTACTGGGGTGTGTTCCAGAGTAAAGGGACTCGTTTATCATGTTTCACTGCTGGGAATTGGTTGTCCTTATCATGGATTCCAAAGTGAAGCAGCTAATATACAGAATTAGGGTACAGCCCTATATCCATCTACCTAAGTCCCATTAAACTCCAAAGGCCTTACATCTGACATAAACATGTTTAGAACCTCACTGTAAGCCACCATAAGGACATACAGTCTGACTTAAATGGATTCATGCTACCATCTGTCTCTTTTTTTCTAGCTAGTTCTGCTTTTCCCATCTGAGTTAGGAACCTGACTCCTCTAATATCCCAGAGGTGTTAAGAGACTGGGCAACCCATTAGCTAATTGCTTTGCAAGACCTTTTGATATTTGTGAGTACAAGGAGCAGACACAAAAGCACTATAACCCTCATTTGCAATTAAATTACCAAGAGCTTTCTCCATACTTAATCTTCCAGTCCCCCTTTGCTCATGTAAAAAATAGTGTAAACATCCAAAATACTAGCTTGAGTGGATGTTACCAGTGTGGAAGCTGAAAGACTGAGACGGTATGAAAAGAAATACAGTCATTCCTCCACATTCTCTAGGGTTAGGGGCATGGGACTCCTGTGAAAGTGGAAAAACTGTGATTAACTCTAGGCCCTCCCAAACCATATTTAACACACAAAAAGTATGATCACCCTACTCAACCCACCATGGATTCCTTTGAGGTGTCAGGGTTCCTTCACAAAACAGAAGTGGCTGGCTGGTGGGGCTTACTGCCACCTCCACTGCTGCCCCACACCATTTTTAATAGGGACTTACAAGCCTTGTTTGCAGTTTCCCAGTCTCACAAGGCTTGCAGTCCCTATTAAAAATGACAGAGGGAGACAACAGAGGTGACAGCAAATAATCTATGAATAATCAAATCTGCAAAAGTGAAACCCGCAAATGTGGAGGGCTGACTGTATTCTGTCTTTTGAAAAGAACTGTTTGGGAGAGGAGAAGAAAGAAAACATCTCCATCCCTCTGCAATAGGACTATAAGTCAGTAGCTGCTGCCTATGTTATTGGGTGGGGTGGGGTGAGGTGGGTAATAGAAAATGCCTATATCCAAAAGAGGGATAAAATGTGCTAGAAAGATGTACAACTCTGGCCCTTTTTGCACGTTACCCGTATGCGTGGCTGGGGGGTGGCATCTCGCACAAAAAGGCTTGCAGGAACGCTGCTGCTTCCCTGCTGCTTGAGTTCTGCAGCGCTTCTTGGTTGTGCGAGCGTTGCACAAGTGCCCCGCCCTTTCCTACCGCAGCGCAACCTGGGAATTGTAGGCTAGCACTGCGGCAGGAAGCGCGGCCGGCCCAGCTCCCAACGCACCGCAAAGGAGGTAAGTGTGCGCGGGCCCCGGGAGCATTGCGTGACTACGCACCATTTTCGGCTTAAAGCCAAAAATAAAAAGGTGTGTGTCCACTCTGTGTTCGGCTCTTGAGCATCGCGTAAATGGGAGTGCATCGTACGGACCGCCGCTCCCATTTATGCGATGCTCAAGGGGCCCTCTCGCAAAAGAAACTGCATGCAAAAAGGGCCTCTGCCTAACTCACTCTGAAATGAACCCCTCTCTGCAGAGGGTAAGGTTTTTAGCTGTTCAAGATCACATGCAGCTGCATGGTGAAGCCACATGCTAATTGTCAGTGTGCCCATGGCTGGTATTCTTCACCCCTCATACTCATGCAATCTTCCTACATTTCTCCTTCTTGCACACAAATGCCAGAATCTTGTTAGTGACATGTGCACATGCCAATGTGACTTATCTATACATATGTATATTTTGGTTTTGGGCAGACTGCTAGGTTTTTGGGCAATATCCAAAACTCCCTACTGGCAGCTATCAAGCCTTGGGAAGGGTGACCGCTTAGTGCTGTTTTGTGGTGGAGCAGGGAGAGAATGGGGAGGTGCCATTCAACCAATGCAGCTCTAAGGGGAACGGATGAAAGGGTACACTCCATCTGTGAGTGCACTCCTATGTCCTTCCCCCTCTGAGCCAAGATGAACAAGTTCATCAACATCTGAATTCTTGCACTCTCCGTTCCCCACAGGTGAGCAACAGAAGCAGCATGTGGTGGGAGTGGGGGAAAGTTTTCAATGGGACACACAGGATTAGAGTAGAAGTAGGCAACCCAATGGAGGCCAGGGTCCAATTTCCTCACTCCAACCCTCCCTCAGGCCTCATGCTCCTAATAGTGCTTTCAAATACCCCATCTTCTTCCAAGTCCTTCCAAAGCAATATTGACTGGAAGTGATGTCATGTCACTTGCAATCATCATTTTGAGAAGGATTGTGATGCAAATAGATGTTCTGAAGGCGCTTCAGAGTTCTGGAGGACTTAACTGTGTTCATCTGGGGGTGTTTTTGCACATTTTTGCTCCTGTCCATGTGGATTTTGGGTTAAAAACAGCTAAACATCATGCCTATCTTTTTTAAAAAATTGGATGGTTGGGGGACTTCAGAAGCTACAAAAGTAGGCTCTAGGGGCAGCATGCAGCCTGTACTCTGCACTTGGACCACCCTTGAGCTAAGGGATAGATTCTTATGCCCTTCCAGAAACAACCATGCACAGGGGGATGGGCATAGAACTGTGTAGGTAGAACATTATGGTCTGCCTGCTTGATGCAGGAAGTTGACCATACCTTTTCTGCTTACCTTCACTTTCCCATAGATTCACAGCTTGTCATGCCCTGCCTTGGCAGCGAGGGGGCCAGTGGGTCTCCTGCACCCACTGTCCATGCCACCGGGCCACTAGAAAGTGGTCTCTGCAGATTTCATCACGGACCTTCCCTCTTTGGCAGGGAATATGTCCGTCTTAGTTGTGGTGGTTCTGTTTACCAAAATAGTGCACTTTATCCCCTGCCCTAGGCTCCCCACAGCGAAGGAAACCACTCGGTTATTCCTCCACCATGTTTTCCAGTTGCATGGCCTGCCCGAGGAGATCATGTCTGACAGAGGCCCTCAGGTGACTGCTCACTTTTGGTGAAGTCTGCTGCAGCAGCTGGATATCTGGCCTCACCTCTCCTGTGCTCACCACCTGCAGTCCAATGGGCAGATGGAACGGGTCAATGCTGTGCTGGAGCAATATCTTTGCTATTATATCAGCCATCAACAGGACAACTGGGTGGAGTTGCTCCCCTTGGCAGAGTTTGCCTATAATAACTCCCTCCATGCCTGCACCCAGCAAACTCCATTCTTTGCAAACTATAGTTTCCACCCTTGGCTGTTTCCTGTGATTGGTTCTGCTTCTGTGGTGCCTGCAGCAGATGAGTGGCTCAGGGAA
The DNA here is from genome assembly GCA_948474755.1 of Ctenosaura bakeri. Taxonomy (NCBI): domain Eukaryota; kingdom Metazoa; phylum Chordata; class Lepidosauria; order Squamata; family Iguanidae; genus Ctenosaura; species Ctenosaura bakeri. Next base: position 66,252 of record CAOLHI010000122.1, on the reverse strand, counting down.
CTGTGGGCTGCCCAGGCCCTTCTCTAAGAGCACCTGGATTTGGACAAGCAGGCCTACAAATGGGGAGCAGACGAGAAGTGTTGGTAGGGGCCTCCCTTGCAAGTCAGTGATTCCATGTGGCTCTCTGCGAAGGGCCTGCCTTGTTGTCGTCCCTCTCAGAAACTGGATGCCCGGTTCATTGGCCCCTTCTAGATTATGGCACAGTTAAACCCAGTGGCCTTCTGTCTTCAGCTCTCTGTGTCTCTTCAGATCCACCCTGTCTTCCATTGCTCATACTGGCTGCTGACTTCCGTCCTGACTCTGGTTCGGCACCTCCGCCCCCCACCCCAGTTCAGGTCAAAGGGGAGGTGGCACAAATCCTGGACTCTCAGGGTTGTCGGGGCTGTCTGAAATATCTCATTGACTGGGTGGGCTATGGGCCCAAGGAGCGCTCCTGGGTGGATGCCTCTGGTATGCATGCCCCTGCCCTGGTCCAGGAGTTCCACACCGGTATCCTGGCAAGCCTGCACCGCGGGGACCAGAGGAGGAGATGATGGAGGGGGGTGTCATGTCTGGCCTTGGAGACTATGGCAGTGAGGAGGAGGATTCTGACTCTGAGGCAGAGGCTTCCCCAGAGGCTGAAGCCAGTTCAGAGGGAGATAATACACAACAACAACAAGGGCCTGAGCCAGGGAAACAAATAGAGGAAGACATAGCTGACACACCTACCTTGTAGCAGAGATGCCGTGAAAGGGAGGGCTTGTGTCGCTCGGCCTGTTTAAGTAGCAAGTGAGCCCTAAAGAGGGAAAAACTGTGGCGACAGCAGCCATAGATAAAAGAGGGCTCCAGCTGGCCTTTGCTCCCAGGGTCAGCAGGTAGTCTCTTTGGTCCTGAAACTCTGTGCTGTGGTCTGTATCTGGTCATCTTGGAACTCTGCCTGTTTGGACTATGGGTTGGATTTGCCTCTTTGGATTTGTTTGCTCTAGGCTTCCTTTCTGTTTGGACATTCTTTGACTCTCACTTCATAAGTAGGAGCTGTGCTGCTTGACGTTTACTGCCTGCTTGCTGTGGACATGACACAGCCTTCCTCAAATCACCCTTTCTTCTTTCTTTCCTTCCTTCCTTCCTTCCTTCCTTCCTTCCTTCCTTCCTTCCTTCCTTCCTTCTTTCCTTCTTTCCTTCTTTCCTTCCCTTACAACAGCATGTGGGGATGAGCAGGTTTAAACATTTCTTCTCTGTGTGCTGAGGTCCCATGGCACATCCTATTCCTGGCACTTTTCCTAAAACCAGTCAGCTGAGCAGGGCAAGTGTGCGATTTAAATGGGAATGGCATCCCGGGAGCTCTCTGACACATTGCTGTTCCCAATTATAACAGAAATCCTGCTGGCACACTAGGCTAGAGGAGTTGTGTAGAAATGGGAGGCTGAAGGGGGTGGTATGACCTGGGTGGCATTTTTGGGGGGCACTGTTGCTCGTTGCCTGCCCCCTTTGCACCATCGCCCCTCCCACGTATACTGTAGCCCTGCCTCATGCCTCTGCCCCTGCCCTTACCCTGCTCACACCAAGCTACACCACTGGGCTAGAGATAGGTACTTTTCACAGGATCATGTAGCTCCAAGCAACCTCTTTTACCTTCACAGCCTCTGCATGCCATGACATTTTTCCTACTTTTGCTTCCACTTACATCAGCCTAGTTATGCAGGACAGCAGATCAATAAGATCACAACTCACTTTCCCTCTAGACCACTAAACAGAGAAAGGAGAATAGTGTAAGAAAAGGGTCATTCTTGTGTGCCACATTCCCATCATAATCCTGCTAGTCCTGGCCTGCAATACAGCTAGATTTGTGGATGGGCAGGTGGGAGTGTTTGGGCAGTGACTCTAGGACTCTTTTTTAAAGCACGGAAAGAGTTCAGCGTTGGTAGGCAAGTTGTTATTAATTTTGCTTCCTTGAAGGTACTTACAATAGAAGGGCAGATTACTTTCCTCATTGAAACAGCCTCAAATATGAAGACTCTTACAAGCATGGTGGGTACTTAGAGGTGCCTTACATGCATTCAGTGTAGCCTACCCCTGTGCATGTAGGCAGCGGGTGGATTGCAGGTAGTTTTTATGGTTCCTGGAAGAGCTCACCATCAACAGCTGTCTTCATATTTCTTAGTGCTTGATCATTTAGTACACTTCTGAGTGATATTTCCTGAGGAGGTGCAACTTTTTCGGTGGCCCAGTTTTGCCCAGCCACTTCAGGAGGCCTTCTTTGTCTAGTCTTAGGAGGGTCCCAAGCCCCATTGCCTCCTCTCCAAGTTCTTGGTCACTTATGGTGGGTGACAGTCAAGCCTCAGAAGGCTTCCTCTGTGCTGTGTCTCACATGTCACTTACGTGATGCATATTCTCCACCAAAGTAACACACAAAAATCCAAAGAGTTAAACAAGAAATGCCAACCAGAGGCATAATTATATACACACATGCACACAGTGTCTCTTGCAATTTGGTGTGGACATGGTTCTAGAAAAGAGTTCAGCATGCAGGTTTATTTGCCTTCTTGTCTAAAATATGATGTGCAGCAGAGGATGGGAGAAACTCAAGTGCAGCCAAGTATGTCAGACTCCCACACACAAATGCACATTTCCCTCACTCCACCGTCCCACCTGTTGCTGGCTCAGGGCTCCATGGTGCCTGAATGAGCTGTGGGTGGGCAGATGAAAGGCGGTGGTGAGACAGCAGGCGAGGGAGTAACCATGCTGCTCCCACCATGGCCCAATGACAGCTAGCACTTCCTATGTCAGCAGGCAGTGAATCTGCCCTGGGTTTTCATCTAGCATTTAAAGGAGCTCGCCAAGTTACTCAATCCTATCCTCCCCAGGGTCATCCTCTTGAATAGGTCATTCAGACTAAAACTGAGAATAGAGTCACCATCCCACTGATTGGTGGGTGACAGGTGAGCAAGCATAACACAAGACTCAGCTCTCAGCCTCTCAGAAAGAATGTGTAGCTTCTTTCTTAATAACAGCTGGATTAAAAAAGGAGAGGAAGGGCTCTGCGACAGAGCAGTGCATTGGACAAATGGGGGTGAGAATAGGGTGCGATATGAAAGGTCTCAAACCTTCCTTGCTTCCTGACCAACAGGAAGACAACAGCTGCTGCTGGAAAGTAGCTGGGTGGTGATTGGCCCTTTTCTTTTTGGCATGTGTTGAGGGAACACTTGCCTTCCACACCTGGAGAATCTTCTGCCTCAGATATGAGACTGAACATAGGTCTGGCCCTTCATCAACCAATGTAACTGAGACAATTCTAGCAAATGTGCAAAGGAAGGAAATGTAAACTTGTGTTTGCAGGTGAAGGAATTCAGATCTAGAAATTAGGGAACTTATATTTGGGGATGATGACTACTGTTCTATGGAATGGCCATGCTGGCTGACAGATTCTGGGAGCTGTTGTCCAAAAAAGTCACATTTCCAAGCCTGGGATGGGCAGCTGCATGGGAGCCAAACCATGGGCTGAACTTCCCACCTGCCAAAATGCTGCTGTTTGTCTTCAGAGTATCTTTCAAACTGGCAAGCAGGACTAAATGTTGCATCACCTCCTGTTACTATTTTGAGAAGGATTTCAATAAAAAGAGGTAATTGAGGAATGGGGGAGATTTTTATACACCTTGGGGAGGCATCTGTGTGGTTTTCAGGTGAAATTGCCTGAAAAATAGACTGATATTTTTAAAAAGGGGGTGGGGGCTTTGAAGATTGAGATCTTCAGGGTCTCTAAAAGTATGGTCCTGGATTCATATGCAGCCCTTGGGCCCCATTTCCCCAACCCCCGTACTTTCAGATGCTTTTATAAAAGATATGATTCTTCAGCTGCCACCACTGCAGACCATAAAAAGCAAACCTTAACTCCCCACTGTCTACTCCAAATGCTGCTTTGGGTAGAATTCACTAAATTTTTTTCTCCTTGTTTCAGTCCCTCCACAAAGGACACTGTACTCTGATTGCCCTTGTTCACACACGCATTTACTTCACTTGACAACTTGCTGTTCAGTGACACGCAGTGAAAGGTGCTGCTTACTTCCAATAATTTGACAATCCTTTGTTTCAAGGAAATGCAAAGTAATACAAAAGCAATCTGATTCTTCTCTGCCAGTCATTATTTTATATTAGTAAATATTGCCCAAAATCCAGCATCCTCTCCACGTATCATAAAGGTCCTTATGAAAAATATATTGTGCTAGCACTAGGCAACCTCTATGAAGAATGGGAACATTGCACAGCACAAATCAGCTACCAGGGGCTGTTGTGTAATGCACAATGTGTAGTGTCAAAATAGAATGTGCAATATGCAGCTGTGATATGCAATGGTACAGTGTGTAACCACAATGAGCAGTGTTGCTGCATGCACAACTCTGCTTTCTCTGCTGCCAGAAAAATACATGACTTTCCGCACTACAGTGTTCTGCTGCTATTATTCCACTTTCAAGATCCTATGGAATCCTGGGGTTTTCAGTTTAGGGAACAGCATTTAGAATTCTCAGCCAGACAGCTCTTTGGCCTCCATAAACTACAAACCCCAGAATTCCACAGGATGTTGAAAGTGGAATAATAGCCCTGTAACAGTGTAGTGCAGAAAGGCCCTGAATCTATTCTGTTATAGTGAATAAGTCATCCTGAATGTATTATGTGACTTACACATGTATATCTCACTAACAGAATGCCAGCCATTGAATGTTAAATTTGTTTTAATGAATTCACCGTAAGCTAGCCAAAAGTTACTGAAAAAATTGAAACTGAGTAGTCAATCAGGAATTTTTCTATAATTCCAGCTGCACTCACTCCCCAGATTTAAGTACTTGTGCATCCTCTCTATTAGACCACTGGGTGACCAGCAAACACACCAACAAATAAACAGACAAATAAACAAACAAAAATGGAATCAAAATAAAAAAAGAGTTCAGTCAAAAAGCTTGCAAAAGAAATTTCTTTGAATACTGTGGCTAATAAAGCTAGACTTATACAGGATGCTGTACTGAATTTTCATGTGCACAACCAGGGTCAAACCCCTCCCCCAGGCTGCATCCCACTTGGCAGGTCAAACTAATTCTCAACTTTGTCCCTAGCATAACATGGTCATATGGAGGCAATGAAAACATCATTTAGATTAAAACTATCTAAAGATGGATGCTGCTTTTGGATGAAAGGGGCCACAGTGCCAGCCCACTGAAATAAATAGAAACTGGATGAGGTCCAAAATGCCTGGGCAACATATGATAAGACTGAAATGGGCCTTGAACTGTCTAAACCACAATTTCTTCTTTGAGCAATGCTGTACCATCTGGACACCATGTGTGATTGTACGTAGGAAGAAAAGAAACCCAGAAAGTTAATGATCTTCTCACTGTATTTGAGGCCCAGATTTTAGGTTATCTCTCAGTGAGTGGAAAAAGTTAACCTATCCCCATAATGAAGTTCTGGACATTTTGTTTACTGCATGATTGAAAACTTGAAATATGTGTACTGGCCCCAGGTTACTTCTTACTCTGAACAGACTGCAAACACGTATCAAGTTCACACTGCCTTTTTGATTCATACTTACAGGTGGCTCTGCCCTAGCCTTGGAGTCACTAATAGGGAAACATCATCCGTCTCTCATTCAAGTTGTGATTGTCACCTGTTTGACCCTAGACAATAACATATATTCCCAGGGCAGCTACCAGTCCTTCCAGGAGTAACAGGCTATTGTGAAATAGTGATTCTGCCCTCTGATATTATTACATGAATCTTACCATTTAGATTTTCATCTGTCCTCTTTCAACCTACTATTACCTCATCTAATTCAGGTGTCTTCAATGATAGTAAGTCCTTCTACATGTAGCTATATGTTTTTGCTGGCTATTGTTCTGAGCCTTTAATGGTATCCAGCTATGCTTCAATTGTGTGAATCTGAAATGGACACTATTGCTCCAGTATCTGATATTCAGTTGATCTGAGATATGACATAACAGTCACTCCAGAAAAATTGTAAAGGATTAGCCGAAGGGTAGAAGATAAAATAAATATTTGTCTGGATTATTTGAGGTCTAGTTTAAGGGTTGGTTCAAAAATGTCAAGGTTTGGTTCAGAGGTGCCATTTTTGTCTCACATAACTTTATTGCCTCAGATTATATGTAGGGAAAAATGATACTCTCCATGACTGCACTTCTCATAGGTTGGGTTAGGTTAAGATATGCCTTCTTCCTGGAATGCAAACCTTTCATACCAGTTGAACAGTTTTTTGATGTGGGGAAACATTTTAAACATACAAACACCCCATGAAGTCTGATATGGTAGGGTCACATGTGAGGCCCGTGCAGTTCTCAGGATTCCGGATCTGAAATGGGCTCAGGATTCCTAGTTTGTTCCTCAAGCACAGGCCTGCATTCTCCCAGTTTTTTAAAAAAATGATCTTTCAGTACTATGTGAATTGGCTGTGGGACACATTGCTAATGAGACAAAGAAGTCAGGAAGACAAGAGTCAGGATGCAGACAGCTACGGAGATGATGCAATCTTCCGTTGTAATGTAGGAGAAGGATGTGTTTCCCTCTGTGAACCTTTTTTTTATTGCACTCATGGCAAACAGCTATTGTTTTGAAGCCTTTGTTCTGGCAGTCATAAACAGGCTGAACAAACTTGCCCAGAGGTACAATAAATATAAGGTACCTGTTGGGCTAATATTTGTTGAGTCAAGTGGAGCAGCTACTCCCTCCCCAGCAGAAATTACACATTTATCCTGTGAGCCTTTTCTTTTCCATACATAGCTTCACTTTTGACCTACAAAAGCCACATCAGATTGTCCTCCTGACAGTTGGTCTGGGGAGTCAGTGGAATCAGTGTTCATGTCTCTCTAATCCCCTGATGACCAATCAGCTGGTGGCCACTCCATTCCTTGTAGTATACACCTTTTTTCTTCTTTTTAAAACTCTCTGCACAGGACAGACTGGTTCACGGGGCAAAAGCAGATGTGGCAATATTGAATGTCACCTCTAAACTCACCTTGAGATGGATTGAAGTAATTTAATAAATTGGTGATTCTAGCTGTGCAGATGTGCTACAAGCCTGAAGGCAGGATGCGATAGCAGGAGAGGAAAAGGGCCACCAATGTACCTAAATTGGGCCTGGGGATAGCAGTGAATTCCTCAATAATGACCCTGCCACTTTGTCTTGAACAATGGGGAAAGAGTGCTGTCAGAGAGTGTGTCTGTGCATGCATCTGATGATTGTTTCATAGAATCATAGAATCATAGAAATTCAGAGTTGGAAGAGACCACACAGGCCATCCAGTCCAACCCCCTGCCATGCAGGAACACCCTCAAATCAATCCCGACAGATGGCCATCCAGCCTCTGCTTAAAAACCTCCAAGGAAGGAGACTCCACTACACTCCGAGGCAGCAGATTCCACTGCCGGACAGCCCTGACTGTCAGGAAGTTCTTCCTGAGGTTCAGGTGGAATCTCCTTTCCTGCAGCTTGAATCCATTGCTCCTTGTCCTGGTCTCTGGAGCAGCAGAAAACAAGTCCCCTCCTTCCTCTACGTGGCATCCCTTCAAATATTTAAACATTGCTATCATGTCCCCTCTTAACCTCCTCTTCTGCAGACTAAACATACCCAGCTCTCTAAGTCTATCCTCATAGGGCATAGTTTCCTCATAGTTTCCTCATAGTTTCCTTTGTGTCTTGCTGACTGAATGCAAGCAAATCTGTCAGAATCTAAATAAATAAATAAACATTTATTTAAATGCACATTAATATTTTATCCGTACCTACAACATGTAAAAATCATGCTTGCTAAAGAAATGTATTGGGAAAGAGGCCGCTTACTGTCTGAATGTGGCAAGAACCATGTGTGGTGAAGAAGAGGGCTTCCTTCCCCCATACTCTGAAACTGGTTTCATGTGTACTGTTTATCAATCTCTCAGTAACAATTCTGATAGATTCTCCACCTCCGGGGTGGGGCAGCGGTATCCTCAGCTCTTTTCAAGGCTTTCCTTGTTGCTTCCTGCGTGGGCATGCTGTGGTTTTTGGTGCCTGACAGGGAGTGTCATATGATGGGTCAGCAACTTTGGATCTCTCTGTCTGAGTCTCATTTCCTTCCTGAGTTTGATAAACAGTCAAAGGAACTATTTATGTGTGCTTCTCTCTCTCTCTCTCTCTCTTTCTCTCTCTCTCTCTCTCTCTCTCTGTGTGTTAGATGTTGGCTGTGGCTTTTCTTGACTTTCTTCCCCACACCCCCTCCTCCTTCTTTTTCTTCTTCTTGGTGTCCTTTGTGTTACAGCCATTGAACTGCTACCTCTCTCTTTATTCCTCTCAATGAATTACTGGTTTAATGGAAAGAGCTTAGTTTTTGCTTTGAGGCAGGAGTGGGCCCTCCATAATTCTGAGGACTACAACTCCCAGGATTCCTCAACATCATCTGTCCTGGCTAGGCCTGCTGGAAGCTACAATCCAACAACATTTGGAAGGCTACATTTTGCCCACCATTGTCATTAAGATGTTATGATTGTACACTATCAATGTAATTCCCATAAGGACCCATTCATGCAAAGCAGTTAAACCAAGGAGTTCAACTACCGAAACTAATTTAATAATCCTTCTTGATCACAAGGAAACTCCTAGATCTCTAGTTCTAATTTGTGATTCAATTTGTGCATGCGTACACATGCTTGTGCATGCACACTCATGCACACATGCTCAATGGTGATATTAAGGCAGCTAGAGATGTCTCAAAAAGAATTCACAGTATCTAATCTTTTTATAATCCCAGGATTATTTGGAGGAAAATCATAGTAGTTCGGTATAAAACTGTGATAGGTTCATACTGAATAGAGAATAAGTGTATGCAAACCTCCTTGATTGATTGATTGATTGATATATTTGCTGTGGGAAAGTCTATGTGAAATGTGAGCCCTAGTGGAATAGTAGCCATATGCTGGGCATATGAATTAGCTACTGCCAAGCTATAAAAATCATTTTTTCCCCTGCTCCTTGGGTCTAGGTTACCATAATAACAGGTTAACCAGGTTGTGCTGCGTTCCACGTCTATTTACCTGGATCCACTGTGTTTCCATTTCCACAATCAACTACCTAAGAATCAGTTTTGTTCCCCTCCCAGTCCTCACCTGCCTTGCTCTATGTAACATCACAAGGATCCACCCCCGGCCGGCCCCTCCCGAAACTGCAAACCCCAGGATTCCATAGGATGTTGCAAGTGGAATCATGGCGCTATAATGGTTCAGTGCAGAAATGGCCATAGTGTTGGCTGTGGGCCACACTAGAAGAGCCAAGGAGTAACAGGGCCAAATGAGGAAGACAGTCTACTGCCTTCCTCCAACATTTAGGTCTAACAGCTCTACTTGTTTAAAAGGGGGAAATGATAACCTTTCATATGAAAAAACATACACAGCTGCCAATTGGAGATCACAATGCCTATTTGTGTTTTGTTGGGACAGTTATGCTACTTCTTTGTGTAAGAATGAAAAACTGTAAGAACTGGCAAGGGATGTGCAGTTATAATATAAGCAAGAATAACTTAACTCATTCTTTACCAAAGCAACAATTGTGTCAAATCTTTCCTGGGCTCTGGTTTTAGGGGCCTTTGACTCTTCTGAATTTGCAGGTTAACTTGGCCATCTCCTTCCTGGGCAAACTCTCTTCCCTGGACTGGCTTTCCAGCCTCCTTATTAATAGTTTCTTCCTGGTGGAAGAGCATGGATCTAGAGTAACTCTCCCAGTTGCTGTTGCGGCTGTTTTTATTTGTGCTGAGGATACAATGAAGCACACTGGAGAGGATTATTTTCATTCATTCCAGAAAGCCTCTCTGGGCACACAGAGGATGTGTTGTGCTGAAGTGAAAGGCATCTTTGAAGGAGTGTGTCATCTGCCCCCACTTGGCCTTGCTGTAGGACTGGAATCAAAATACCATCTAAGACTTTGCAGCACGATTCATCTAATCTACTTAGGATGTCTCTCCCAGCAATCCCTTCCCCAAAAGAATGTTTTTGCTTCCCCAAAGGCAGTGGGCCATCCTCTCCCTCCCTCCCTCCCTCCCTCCCTCCCTGCTATCCTGGACTAAAAGATATTTCAGAAAGCCCAAACTGATGCCTGCCCTTGCCATTCAGTGACTGTGAAACAATTAAGCTATGGGCTCCAGAGTGGTGCATAGTAGTGTTGCCAGCTCAGGAGTATCCCAAACCCTGCTATTTCCTGCCTAAACTCTGAGATCTAGGAATGGCCCCTGGTGCTATCATTCAATATTATGCATTAAGTACCAACTACAGTTGTGTGCAGCTTGTAATTCAAATACAAACATACACACGCAAAGAACATATTTTGCTGTTCGGATATTAAGAAAGAGATCTTAGCTAAAGGAACTATTTCCAGATGAAGGTGAAATGGGTGGGTGGGTAGGGGGAGCATACATTTAACCTAGCCTACCTGCTTTTAGCCAGAATGTGGATTCAGAGCAGAGTTCTGGGGCAGAACAACTGAGAGGAAAGAAGGAAGCTAACTGAGGCCATTTCTGCACAATGTCACTATATTGCCATAGCAGCGGGTTGTTTCTGGTTCAGGAGCCATGCTACTGTACAACATTGTCACTATCTAGCTGCTACCCCATCACTAAGCATCACCAAACTGCCATATTCTATTTCCAGAGAAGATCTGTTAAGCACCTCCTTTAGTGCAGCCGGCTCACTGTGGAGCTGTAATAGCGCTTGATAGCATTTCTTGTTGTCTCAGATCCAGCAGTGGGTGGGCTGTGGACATGCCCAGTTTATCCTTTCCTCAATGATTCCTGTTTAACTCATGGAGCTAAAACTTTTTATTTTTTTAAAATACATTTTTAGGCATTATAGTGTGAAAATGCAATAGTGTACTGGCACATTTAGTATGGCTTCCAAAGGGGGAAAAAATTCCCAACCAATCAGGGGCGGTGGGCAGGGTGAAGGTGAGGGCAGGGAGTGGCCAAGACACTGCAATGCAGAAGGAACACCAGTGGAAATACTGCCACTCATCTACTTAAGACAGAAGGGTGCAGAAAACTGCTTCTAATCTGCTACCATCGTGTGAATGGCAATACTGGGATTGTTACAGTATATCATGCTAATGGTATCTAATGTGGAAATAGCCTAAGTAAATACATAGATCTCCTCCTGGAACATCTTTGCAACTTGCAGTAACAAACTGATTAAACTTTGCATACTGCAGCAAGCTGTATGTTTTACTAGTTGAGCTGGAGATTTGCACAAGGCCGTTTCCTTTTTCCCAGAGCTGAGACCACACAAACTGGAGAATTTGTATCCTCATCTCCCACCTGGAGAGAACCTAAGAAAGTAGAGATTTGTTGTGTCATAAACCATCATAGGCAACATTTGTACAAAAGCCTATATAGCATGAATCCCAGCACTACTGTGCAACTCACTGGGGACTGGGTCAAGTACTATCCTTCAGTTTAACTTTCCTCAGAGGGATGGGGTGAGGTCAAAAGTAAAACTAATTGTCCCCTGTCTCAGGCCTCCTGGACTGCTTGGGGATGGGGCAGGTTAGAAATGTAACAGTAATTTAAACAGGGAGACATGTTAACTTCTCCTCCCAGTGTCTGAGAATACCTGCAATCCATTTTCAAATGAAGAGAAACACACTTCTGTTTCCTCATAACTTCCAGTTCTTTGGTTTTCCCCCTTGTAATTGTCCTTTGAGACAATTCTGGAGAGGGGAGTACAGAGAGGCAGCTGTATGGGTGTGTCACTGGTCCTTCATAGCCTTCTGTAACTTCCCTTATATAATAACCCATTTGTAGCCATTCATGCTCTTGTGCAGAAGAGGGCTTTCCTGTTGAATGCCAATGCTGAAGAATTTCTGTCATGTGATCTCATAGGTGACATCAGAAGTTCTTGAACCAATGGCTTATTTGGCTAAGCTGAATACTATGGCTACTTTTCTGGATGCAGGCTCTTTTGAACTCAACTAGTCTATCTCCTTTCCAAGTAGAAGTGAGTAGGACCGAGCTAAAAGATAGATAAGAGAGATGCCAGAAAATGGACCTCACCTCATGCCTTTTTTTTGCAGGGCCTGCTTCCTTGATGTGTGAGCACTGCATAGGCTTTAACACGAGCATAGCTCATAGTGAAACAGCTCTAGAATCTATTCAACTTGGAAATTATGAAATTTATATACCTCTCATCACATGCAAAATGTATTAAGTAATAATAGCCTTCCCTAAAATTCCTCACATACTATGCTGGGTACGCATGTTACTTTATAGCTGCAGAACCAACAAAGGGTCTTCTGCTACCTTGAAGACAAAGAAAGTGGATCTATTTATTTCAATTTTTGCACATGAGAATGAAAATTTTCAAAAGCTTTCTTCCTACTGAGTAACATTACAAGAGCTGCGGTATAGCTATGATTTTAATCCTTCAGTGCTTTTGGCAAATCTTTTGCTAGTGAAAATGCTTTACACAAAGATCTTGCATAGACGTTACTGTGTGCAGTCAGGAGAGAAATAGCAAGGTCTTGGAAGATGCTGCACCCACTGAGGACATGACAGAGGTTGGATCCTTGAGTGCTTTAAACTTCACCTTGTTGAAAGCAAAACAACTGAAGGTACTTCTGAGGCCACACAGTATTCATTCATAACATATATGTTTTATTTAAATTCTGAACATGATCCACCATCGAGACATATGTTCCGGAGGACTTTTGGATAACTGAGGCCATTTCTTTATTGCACTGTTGCTATTATTCCACCTTCAACATCTTATGGGATCCTGGGATTTGTCATTTAGGAAGGGGTCTTTGTTGAAAGTAGAATAATAGAACTATAACAAGCAAGTGTGGAAATGGCTATCATGATGTTTGTTTCTGTTATCTATTTTTGCTTGTGACCGTAGGATTATATTATGACCATGAAATGTTTTCTGCAGAAGACAGAGGAATGACCTAATGTTGTTGTAAGCAAACTTTTAATTAAAAAAAAATCAAAGTTAAACATTTTTCATCTGGGCAAAAAGACATTTTGGTGTGCAAAATCCATCATTTTCATACAAAGCATGCATATAAAATGGTCTTTTGGTGGAAAATGCATCAAAATTGGAGGAAAATATCTTAAAACTGAAAATTCTCACAGTAGTAAACATTTTTTCAGTGAGGTCTTTTAACATATTGAGGAACCCTTTTTTGCCAAGAAAGAAAAGTTAATATTCTTTGCATCCCTATAAAAGACCAATAAATTAATTACAAGATAATTTTTCATGGGCCAGCACAAAATTCCTCAAATATATGGGCTTAAATCCAATTATTAGCCTCACCTAAGTGTATGTTAGGACAGCCAGAACAGCGCAGTGCTTTAAATGGTCGACTAGGAATCCAGGAGACCAGGGTGGATTCCCTGCTCAGCCATGGAAACTCATGAGGTGATCTTGGGCAAGTCTATTCTTTCATCCTCAGATGAAGGCAATGACAAGGCTTCTCTGAACAAATCTTGCCAAGAAAACAGCGTTACCTTAGAGTTCCCATAAGTTGGAAATGACTTGACACACACGTGTACATAAATATAAATCAGAGGTAGGCAAAATGTGACCTACTGGCTCCATGTAGTCCGTGAAGTCCCAAAGTATGGCTGCTTGTTTTTTATTTTTTAGGAGTTTTTTTGCAACAGGTGGAGGATGATTATTTTTTGACCAGAAAAACTGCCTAACTGGGTTAAAACTGGCTGGGAATGTGGTGGTTGAACTCCTCTCAGAACCCCTCAAAACTTACAACCACCCATCTAAAAAAAAAGAGAGAGAGAGAGAGAGAGAGAAACTAAAAATCAGCCAAAATCTTAGCCAGAAGTGATGTGACATCACTTCCAGCACATCAAAACATGACAGTGCCCCCTGCCCAGGGAGGCCTGTGTGAGGGCACAGTTGCCCACTCCTGGTATAAATCAATACTTCAATAAGTTCCATTGATTCAGTGGAAACAGCTAGAACGAGACCATGGCCATTTCTGCCCACACTGTTACAGTACTATTATTCCACTTCCAACATCCTATGGAATCCTGGGGTTTGCAGTTTAGGGAGGGGCATTTAGAATTCTCAGCCAGGGAGCTCTTTGGCCTCAATGAAACTACAAACCCCAGAAGTCCACAGGGTGTTTAAAGTGGAATAATAGCACTATAACAGCATATGGCCTATGACGCATTACTTTTTACTCTACATGATGAGTCGGTAGGTGTGTTTCTTTTTGTGTCACTTCAACAGTGAGATAAATATTTGGATAAACTGTTTCATTTGACTATCCTCTATTTACTAGCAATACTTTTATCTTTTTTTCTAGCTCAGCCTAATCATGATGGCTTTAAAAATTGATATAAAACCAACAAATTACTAAGGACAGAATAAAAAACCAAGGACAGGGCAGCAGAGAAAAATTTTATATTATTATTAAGATTATAATTATTACTATTAAAATTAATGGCAATGCTGCTGATGATTATTTTCTTACCTGCCTCTTCCCAATGCTCGAGGTGGAATACATCATAGATTAAAATACAATTAAAAACACATAAAACCATTTAAAATATACAGATTTAAAATTCATAGTTTAAAATTGACATAGTTTAAAATAGGCCTGCTGGAAGAGATCGGTCTTCCGTAATTTTTAAAATCCAGACAGCTTGTTTAGCTGTCAAATCTCTTCCGGCAGGTCATTCCATAGTCTAAGGGCCACTGACAAAAAGGTCCTCTGGGTGACTGTTGCCAGTCTAGTGCTGACTGGTTTAAGTAGGTGGTCCCCTGAGTGTATGGGATAGATTATAAAAAAATTAGGCAAATGATAATAACCAACAGCTTGAGCAGAAAACAATTTCTCTAACTTGCCAAAGGTGTGCCTAAATGCAAGCATTTTCTTCAAGGTTTCTGTGCCTTTCTAGCTTCTAAACTTGCCAGATAGTTCAATTCACTCTTCTGAGGAAGTTTGATTACCTTTTCCCATTTCTGCTTAAGCACTCATTGTCATGTGAACTAACTCTATAGATCTGTTGTTGCTGTTGAGAAAAAATGATAGAACCTTAACATAACATGTAAAACAGGGAATGTGTCTATGTGTTGAATTTCTCTATAATGTACCCCTTGGTATAGCCACATCCATTTAACCACAGTGTTGCAAGTCTTCTTTACTGTGTTATAATTCTTCCTCAGAGAACTGCTGTACAAAATTCACTGATCTACAGACATCAACTCCAGTACTGAGACATATAAATGATTGCTGTGTGAGACAGTCAGAGTTGGATAGACTGAAAATGCCAATGCCTGAGAAAATATTGGCCGGGATCATGCATTTTGAGGCATACCTATATCACAAAGCTATGTCTCCACAGCTATGTCTCCAGAAGCTAGCCCCCCAAAACTCACCTATTTCTGTGTTGTTGGAGAGCAGGGAGATAAATGGAACTGTATCTAGTTATTTTCCTTTAGTTGGATGTGCTGTAAGATGCATCTGCAGAAACTGTTGGGGAATTGAGAGATTTTTGGTAATAAGTCTCCTGATCAGCAGAGTATTTAGTAAATGCTAAATTATCATCTCCACCCCAGACACACTTAATCTAGGGCTCTTTCCTCAACTCACCTATTTTCAGTGCTGGGGTGCAGTGCTTGCGCGAGCAGCCTCTGGAGAGAGGCTCTCGCTTCCCTGCTTCTTTGGCTCTGCACGAACTTCCTGCTCACATGAGAGCCCCGCCTCTTCCTTTTGCAGTGCAGACCTTCCCAGGCTGCACTGAGACAGGAAGCACGACTGGCCCAGCTCCCAAGGCTCCGCATGCAAAGTAAGTGTGCACGGGCCCCAGAGCGATGTGCGACTGCGCAGCATTTTTGGCTTCAAACGGAAAATGAAAGAATGCGTGAGCGGTCCCTGCTGGGCCCTGGAGCATCGCGCGAATGTGAGTGCATCATGTGGACCGCTCCTCACATGTGCGCGACACTCAAGGGGTCCTTTCGCATCGAAAATGCCATGTGAAAAGGGCCTAGCTCAAAATAAACACAAACAGTTTGGTTGAAAATATGTAAAAAGGATTTACTCACATAATTTTGTGCATAGTTTACACAGGTTCAAATTCTTGAAGAAAAGTGAGATGAAATTAAGAACTCACATGCTTACAGGAAAGCATGCTTGCCAGAAAATAGGAGAGCACATGCTTGCAGGGAAGCCAAAGAACAAAAGCAAAGAGGACGAGAACATGCAAGGGGAAGTGGGTGTTGACCAAACAACAGGAAGTTTACGCTAGGCAGTCCTCTCTATGCCTACAATAGACATGCAAACTAACTAACCAATTAATTAAGCATGCAAAGGTTGCCACTCCCAACAGAAACTTCCAAGGGTCCTCAGAAAGTCTCTGCAAATGATGTTTTTCCAGCTCCGTAAGCTAAAAGAAAATAGCTGGATGTATTCCTGTTCTTCCCACCACTCTCTGACAACCTGGAAATAGTTATGTTAGGGGATGGTGGGGGTGCTGTACTGCTTATGAGACTGGTTTCAGCGGGATTTTGAATTCCAGTCTCCACAGTGACCAGAAAAGGGAATTGTGATGATGTAAGTGTGGGTGCCATAAATCAACAAGCAACTTGAAAGCACATATACACACAAATCTGACTTATGCCATTGCATTTCACTAACAGGATGGCAGCCATCTTTTCTTCTAATTGAAAAGAAGTCTGGAATTTCAGAGGGTGGGAATCAGTAGAACCAATAGAATAGCTCCAGTGCTGACCATAGATATAATTCCTTGGAAATGAAAATCTTGGTTCTGAAACTGGCTACCAAGCATAGCCTGAATTGCATATACTGGAAATCAGTTGGAATGTTAAAGAGATGAAAGGGGAACTCTTTCAGAAATAGATGCAATTTTCTCCACCATAAACTGTGTAGCCAAAGATGCCAGAGTTCTAAACTGGGATGCCAGCTACAGGGTTATCAGTGTGTTGTACATTGATTCATAAAATCCAGAGAAGGATTTGCTTAGGTGAATAATTACCTGATTAGAAAATATAACATCTAAATAAGCCCTTATTACTGTATACCATGACATCTACCACATTATTTTAAAACAGAACTATATAATGTGACATTATATTTATTGGTCCACAGTAGTGACATTAATCTAACAGAATATTCCACATACTCTGGTTAAGACACAACATCTCCAGAAGGGAAATCTAATTAGGAGGATAATAATTGCAATATTGTAACATGTGGGTTTTTTGCAGAAATGTTTATATCAATGTCCCACACATTCCTAATCAGCATTTATCTAGGAAGCACACATATAACAGAACATGTGGAACAGCAAAGCAAAGCCAAAAAAAAAAAAAAAGGCAGTGTGGTGTAGTACAACCTTTCCCAACAGAGTGCCCTCCATGTGGGTTTGGCCCCAACTCTCGCAATCCCTAGTCCACACATGGAGGAAACCAGGTTGAGGAAGTCTGCTTAATGGTTAGAACAGGGTGGGAACTGTGATGTTCACCAACACTTGCATTATAACTCCCAAGCATGCCTCAGCCTTGGCCCTGCTGCCTAAGGCTGCTGGGAGTTGCAGTCCAATAACCTCTGGAGGGCTGCATGATCCTAACCCAGGTTTGAGATTTGGATATGGACTACAGGAACCTGGATTCAAATTCTCATTCTTTCACAAATATTTCTCATAAGCTCCCTGATGCAGTGCCATTCTGAAGCACTATGGGGAATTAACAACTAGATTCAGTTTCTCTGTGCTGTTTGGAGAACCAGGCTGGATTTGCACAGAGGTTAGGGTAACAGTGGTAGCTATTGTCATGTTGCTGGGCCCCCTACAGCTGCCAAGTAAGGCTGGATGCTGGCAGTGGCCCTGTGATAGCAACTATTGCCCCCCCCCCTTTTACTGTACACACCTGTGATCTTATGGGAATCCAATTCCCTCAAGATACTATGGCTGACCACATTTCCACTGGAAGTTTCAAGCTGGTTGTTCTTCTGCCCTAAAGAGAAGCTTTGTCAAAGGAACACTATAATTTTGCATAAGCTGAAAGATAGAAAACAAAGTGTCATGTGCCAAATATTTGCTGAGAAAGGGGTGATATGAACTCTCTGTCTCTCTTCCTTCCCTTCAGATCTTCACAGATTTCATCCACATGTCTTCCAGTTACAGAAGACTCTCTCTCTACCCTTGCAAATAACTTTTCCTTGGATGCTTACCCCCCGCTTATGTTAATGTGATTTGCAGCAACAACAGTGGAACAGGTACTGCAGCCAAAAAATGCCATGAGTTATTAATGCCAGTATTAAGGTCTGCATTAAGAACTGAAGTGCTGGAACCTTCATTTTAGCTCCAAACAGCAAACAATAGTGAGGAGGCTCAGAAGATATGTGGGCTTAAGAGATGTCTCTTTGTTTTCCCACTGTGCTTGAGACAATGGCCAGCAATTTATCAGATGGGAGATTCTTCCTTGTTTCCCTTTGGTAGTCCTTTATGTCCTCTTTGGTGTGTGTATGTGTGTGATTGTCTTGGGAAATGTTTCTTGAACAGCACAAATTGATCTGAGCTGATCTAACAGACCTGAGCAATGTACTTCCCCGCTTCCAAAAACAAGAAGGGTGTGTGTGTGTGTTTTCCCTGTGAGCTCAAGCTGCCTCAGGCTACAGGCCTGGTCTGGATTTGGTTCTTCAGAGGTACACAGCATGAACAACTTTGGCTACAAAGCCAGAAAGCGTGGTTTTTATTAAGGGCTTTATTGGTCGTACGAGACCTGGAGATCTGCTGCCTGCCAGCATCCTCCAGTGGAAACTCCAGGCTGCTTCTTCTGCCTTTCCTCCCACCCCCTGTGCTTCTTTTTTCCCTTCTTTCTTTTACCTTGAATAAGTAACTGGAATCTGAAGGCTTGTGGGGATGCCAGCTGGAATGCAGTCAGTTCCTTTTCAACTTGTTAGACACGCAGGACAAGTTTACAGTTTGCTAGTGTGTGATATTTACAGTTCTGAAAGGCAGGCTTGCTTGTGCTCCCCCTTTGGCAGATGATGACAAAGTCTGAGTTTCAGAGACCCAGATGAAAAACCACCAGGAAAGGAAGAGCCCTCCTCCTTTCCTCCTTCCCTCCCTTTCAATGTCCTCTATTAACAGCAGAGCGCTGCGCACTGTGGAGTGTTGACCAACCAGAAGAACACGAGCAAAGATCAGAAAGACAACTATTCAGGTACAAAAGTCTCCTCCTAATTGCACAGCTAGAGTACCTTTACTGAAATATTTCAAAGCCTGGAATAAGCTTCAAATCACTCTCTGGATGTATAAGGAAAGCCATGAACCCGTGGCTTTTCTATGGCCAAGGGAGCAGGGGTGGAGGACCATATCAGTTTGCTCCTTTACAGTCCCACTGTAACCAGCTGAATCATGGTAGTGGCTGCCATTCTGGATCCAGCCTTCTATGCTTACTACTTCCTCAGTTTAGCAGGGGCAACAGGTAGCTTCCATGCCAGGGTGGCAATGAATCTACTCTGGATCTCAGTCCAAGCTTTAAAGGAGCTCTCCAACCTGCTCTATCTGATCAATCAAATAGATTCAGCCCCTTGGATAGGTTCTTGCAAAGCCTGGACTAAAATTAAGAGTGAATTCATTGCTCCATTGACATGGAAGTCACCAACTGCCACAGTGACACTGAAGAACTCCAGATACAGAGGGTTTGATCCGAAATAAGCTAAATGCACTTAAGTCCCAGGGAAAGAATTTCAAGGCATTGGAATTCCCAAAGAACTCAGAGGGACTTTTGAGTGCAACCAATTTAGCCTGGATTCAAGTAATTTATGGTGGCCACATGGAAAGGAGGACAGAGTGCCTCTACTTTTCATAGCTGTGTGTAAAAGAAAGAACTTCAGTAGATAAAGACTACTACAGGCCTTTCTGCAGTACACAGTTATAGTGCTGTTATTCCACTTTCAACATCCTATGGAATCCTGGGCTTGCAGTTTAGGGAGGAACATTTAGAATTCTCAGCCAGAGAGCTTGTTGGCCTCAGTAAACGACAAAGCCCAGAATTCCACAGGATGTTGAAAGTGGAATAACAGCACTATAACAGTGTAGGATGGAAAGGTCCTACATTACAAACTCCACCTGCTGAAATCCCTCTTCTACGCAACAAGCATCTTAATTCCAGTTAGAGTAAATTCACCTGAGTTGCAGGTAAACTACTGTGTCTCCCCTGTGTAACATTCATTGTAGAGAATATGGCAATGGCATGGCCCTTGATGAAATGGCTTAAAGTTAAGGATGCCGGGTAGCAACCTGACAGCTAGGATTGTCAAGTACTCCACTTGTAACAAGATTGTTAGAGAAAATTAATTAATTAATTAATTAATTTCCCCTAATGGTTCACAATGTAGATTATGCTTACCTGGACTTGCAAGGCCAATGACATCGCACGGGAAGGTAACTGTTTTCAGGGAGCCCTGGTAGCACAGTGGTTAAATGCCGGTACTGCAGCCACAAGGTTGTGAGTTCGATCCCACTGGGCTCCAGATTGACTCAGCGTTTTATCCTTCCGCAGGTCAGTAAAATGAGTACCCAGCTTGTTGGGGGCAATTAGCCAACACATTGTAAACTGCTTAGAGAGCACTTTGCTGATAAGCAGTGTAGAAATACACATGCTATTGCTATTTTATGATAGAAATCAGAGATCTCAGTACATAGTAGGGGAAGGACAAGAGGCTATTTAAGCCTGATTGCCCCTTCACATGCCCTCTGAGATCATCTCAGCATGATCCACCCTTCAGGACTGGATAGGAATCTTTCCTCTTTTGTCTTTCCCCCCTCTATCCCATACTGTGTTAGATGAACAATTGGCTTCAGTCATGTCATTAAACAGGCTTCCTCTGGCAAGCAGCCTGGGGGAGAATATAAGATTTTGGTTATTTGGTTATCACGTTTTCGCACCCTTTTGTAGGCTATCAAACTCCCTCTTTAGGGCCCTATAACCTTGTAGACCACATGGATTTCCTTGAAAGATTGCTGGGAGAGAGGGGAAATAAAAGGAAAATGTAAAAGTTGCCTTTAAATGTACAACCTTGCCAATGCCCTATTCTTTCCACATTGAAACTATATCCAGCTATGTGGGAGGGAACAGCACTGGCTAGATTCATAATGTCTTTCTTATGGCAGTCTTAAGCAGAATAACACAGCTGTGGGTCCTTCAGATCCTGGCCGAGGATACGGCATTAAGGAACATTTAGTTTTAAACAGACACGCATACTGAGTTAACAAGAATGATCTAGACAAATCAGAGATGGGATAAATTTAGAACTCCACAGTCCCATGTGAACAATCATGTTCTTATTGTAACCATAAGGCAGAAGTATTTTCCTGTTGCTTTTACTATACACTGCAAGAGCCTAAGATGGAAAGGCTAAAGCCAAGAAGGGGCTGGGGACTTTGCTAAAAAATAGCACATCAATCCGCCTATTGTGCAGACAGTGGCCTTTGGCCAGTAGAGCAAAGGGTCCATCTTGCGTACTGAGCTGCTTTGTTTGTAGTGCAGCCTTGAACATTTTTATTCAGAAGCTAAGTCTGAATGAGCTCAATGGAACTTACAACCTAGTAAAGTGTGCTTAAGGCTGCAGCCTTTCACAACCTGAAACTGGAGCTCTGTACTAATTGGCACAGTCAAATCAAATACATGGAGCTCTCTTTTATATTACAGTAGGCGTTCAGGGATCCACTGAAGTAGGAATAAGTAGGTGGTTAGGCAATTTTGGGCCAGTGCCTCCTGATTCTACGCCCAGACTCCACACACCCAAGAATCCTGAGTACAAGTATCCTGGAAAAGGGAGTCTATGGTAGTTTGAATGTTGTCTCATACCCTCCAACTATCCTGATTTGGCAAGGGCTGTTGTCTATTGTCTGACATTTTCAGTTGCTTTTAGAATGCCTCAGTTTCTCTCTCTTCCTCTCACTTTGCCCCTTGGTCCTCAGGTTACTTCCATTGCTGCAAACTCAGTTTTCAGTAGCAGAGAGCAGGGGGTGGAATCTTGCCATTCCCAGTAAGCTCAGGCAAAAGCAATTCTAGCTTGTTCTTCCTTATTATTAACTTTTGCCATCTTGACCCCATACTGATGTTTCTGGGCCACACATGTGCTGGTTTTCAACCCATGAAATGTTGGAGGATATGTTGCCTACACACAGACTTTGTGGACAGGGGGTCCTTGAACAAGGCGAGTGGGCAGGGGGACAGCGTTAGTAGTCAATTATTCCCCAAAGTGAGGAAATGAACATGCTCTACTTACAGATTCAGTTCTCCGCTGGACAACATGCAGTGAAAAGCAGAAGGGTAAGTAACTTGTATTCCCATTCCCCCCCCCCGCCGCCCCCAGTATTGTGAAGTGCAAAAGCATCCTTGTTTGGTTTATTATCTTACTGGAAGCCAAAGAAATCATTGTTTCCTCGTGGATGCTGGAATCAATGTTGGAAGACAGGCTTCTACAATAGATGCCCAAGAGGAAGGAGAGATGACCAACTTTTCAGTTGCTCTGTATACCTTTCTCCTCCTCTTCCTTTCATTTATATCCCACCTTTTTTAGGGTATAGCTATTGCTGGGGGGATGAGGGGATTGACCCTGCAAACAAGAATTCTGTCCCCTCCATGAAATTTTTCTTCAATCTTCAAATTTCTATCATTGCACATTGAAAATCATTCACATCTATGGGATGTAGATTCTCTGTGTTTACATTCCTTTGGTAAAATTCCACCTCCTTTTCTTTGGATGCCTGAACTGTATTTATAAGTTACTGTAATATTGAAGACTGAAGGAAAATTTCATGCAGGGAGAAAAGAATTTTTATTGGAGGGCAATGCCTTCATTTTGCCTGCCACAATAGAAAAAAGCATTTTGCTGTTGAGTGAATAATGGTGCCTAGCCAGTCAGTGACTCCTAAATAAGACCCTATTGTGTCACTTGGTTGCATAAAAATTTCAGGAATAAATGGGTGAGAAAATCCAGTTTGCATTCTTCTATTTGAATCTGTACCAGAGAGCCTTTTAAAAACATTTTTTATAAAAAATACGGGGAACTGATGCAGATGAGTGTGCACGCATGCCTTCAGGTTGCCTATCAACTTATGATAACATCATGAATTTCATAGAGTTTTCCTAGGCAAGGAATACCCAGAGGTGGTTTTGCCAGTTCCTTTCCCTGAAGTATAGCAACCGGCATTTGTCAGTGGTCTCCCATCCAAGTGCTAAGTAGGGCTGACTCTGCTTAGCTTCCAAGATCAGATAGGATCTGGTATCTTTGAAACAATGGCGAAATGGGCTGATCTGTTTCACATTGCAGTACTAGAATCCCCCCCTTTGTAATTGTCATAATGTTTAACAATCATCTGCATGATATGACCTCTCCAGAATATGAGTTCTGTTTTGCAGGATGTATGTCTGTGTAATAGGCAAGATGAATGAGTGCCTAGCTGCGCCTTACCCCAACACCTCTGATGGTAATGTGGGGATTTAATTGTTTGCTAATTTCATTCTCAAAGGAAGCAATGAGTAATTTTAGCAATTTTATTATAGCTGTGAGAAAGTCTTTGAAACTGTGCAGTTTTTAAAGGCTGCTCATATATCAGAACTTGTTCTGCACAAAATATCCATGTGGCATTTTTTATTATGCAGAAAGCACAATTTTTGCTGCTTCCTGCATATAAAATGCTGTTTTCTGAATTTTCTGCATTTTTCTGTTTTCTGCTCACAGAAAACATGTATTTTGTACAGCAAAGTCCAGGATCTTTCCTAACAATCGAGAATTTTTTTTTACTCACTTTTGAATATTCTTTCTATCCTTACTCTAACAAGGGGTTCAGAATTGTGTGGTCCTCCAGACGCTGCTGCAATGCAACTCCCAGCAGCCTTAGCCAGCATAGTCAATAGTGAGGAATTCTGGGAACTGCAATATAACACCATGTGGGAGGGGCTATGATTCCCACCCTTGCTGGAATAGCTATAGGACTGTGTTACTTTGTTGAAGAAAGGGGATTCTTAGCTGGAGCTGGGTTCAGGCACAGTGGGGTGGCTGGCTGGCTTTTGCTTCTTCTCCTGTAAATTGCAACAACAAGATGCAAGGGAGTAGCAGAATTCATTGGCTAAGCGCACACAGAAAATAGGATTGTTGCTCATAATTCAGGATGGAGGTAAGGACCAAGAGGCCTTCCAGATGTTGTAGTACTGTAGCTCCAGCCCTAGGCAGCATGGCCAATGTTGAAGATCATAGATTATGTAGCCCAATCTCATCTAGAGGGCTACACATTCTCCTTACCTGTTCTGGGATGTTTCCCTACCATCCCATAGTAGTATATTATTCCATATATTTATGATTTACAAACCATGTAGCTGTGATTTTGTAAGAAACCAGAATGGGTGCAATCATGAGTTTATGGACCTGAACATTTTACGACACTCCTTTTTTTTTTGTTTTTATCGCACACCACCTTATGATCCATCTTTCAGCAATTCAGTAGAACCATGGATGTTCTGCTTGTTATGAACGTTTATTTTTGTTCTATGTGACAGATTGTTATTTCCATAGGTGGAACAGAACAGTAAAACTAAGCTTACTCTGTTTTGAGTTGTATTTACACAATTGCCACTTCAGTGAATTTCTTTGAAAGACACAGGAAAGAGTTTAAAAAGAAAACCAACATCATTAGTAACTCCTGGGGAGACAGGAAATTAATCTTCCTGTTTGTTACCACATGTTCCCCTCCTTTCTGAATTAACTCGAACTTCCTGTTGAAAACTAGAAATGGTTCTTTACAGGAAGTTAAGCAAGGAACTTAGAAGGGAAGCCTTTCAAGAGCTTCTGTCAAGCCATTTTTCCCCCTTTGAACTTTGTCTTTACACACTTATGCACTTTCTGAAGAGAGGATGAAGAGTAGCAAACTTATTGGTTCAAAGGACTTTTGTTTTGCTGACATGCTGACTTTAACATAATATGTATGCATGTGTGTGTGTGTGTGTGTACACACACACATACATACATAGTATGCATGCACACACATGCACTGTCTATTTGCATAATTCAGCTTGTCAAGGTGGCTGTTGTTTAAACAGAGCAAACAGATTTTCCTCCCCTAATCTGCCTTTTTATCTATTCAGTGCTCAATGTCCATGGCAAGAAACAATGGAGGGACTGAATAGGGGACTTGACATTATCATGGGAGGGTACTTCAAAGGTAACCATCCTTTCCACAGAATGATTGCTATACCTTTGAAATGGGGAGAACCTTCTGGAGAAAGAAAAGTGCTTTATGAAAGAGAACTTGTTATGAAACTTTCCTCTGTTGTCATGCATCTTTGCCCATGGCTGACTTTGCAGCTACACTCTCAAAATACGTTGCAAACTACCATCTGGTGTGCAAAATATATAGAATACAGGAACAAGTCTTGTAGCATTTGATGATTCTGGTGTTACTTTGGCCCAGGCCTCCCCGGTGATAGCACTCAATATTGTTTTGATATCAAACCATTTGGCCTTCCTCTGCCACCCCGCCCCATGTGTTTGCGAGGCCTCCGGACAAACACGTAAACAGGTGCAGCCAGTAATTGTTAGACATTCCATTCTCCACCTAGGCAGGCAGAACAGAGCCAATCCGTTGCTTCAGGGACCTCTCCTGCAAACACCCTTTTGCTTAAGCATGACGCTGACAAAGGCGCCCGGCTCTGAGCCGATAGTCTTACAAAGCCAAACTAAGCATCTTGCATTTGCATACTGGCTACACTATTGTTGATTCAGCGCTAAGCCGATCATGTTAAACTTGACCTTTTCCAAAGCTTTGTCCCGCTCCAAGCTCGCATTGTTCTCACCGAGTAAGGCATGGCCTGCAGTCACAATTCACCCTATAAAACCCCCCTGATTCCGAGACCACCTTGGATCGCTCTGGACTTCCATCCCACCTTGCTGTTGCTTGGTCCGGTGTGCTCCCCTCAGCAAACTGCGCTGAGCTTTCTTCCCTGCACCCCAACGACCTTCATATCTCTTCAGGACTATGAGACAGGTGTCATATCACCCATTTCCCCCCAAAATCCCTATTTCCAATTCTTTAGTTAGCTATGTGATTGTGGTGTCTTTATTGTTTGTTTGTCTTTCAATAAAACATCATTTTTGCCATGTTAAACCGTCTGACTGCTTGACTGACCTGACCCCGTAGACGCTGGGTTGCAAGATCCCTGCTAAGTTACCCTGCCTCTCGCTCGCTTTAGTGAGTGCTCCAGCTAATTTCCCTCAAAGTCGTGTTATTGTGGTTTGGTTGTTTGGGTGCCCCTCCCGGGACCCTCACAGAACAGGGTAACACTGGATTGGAATCAATTAACAAAATGAAGGAAGGAAACGTTATTTGTGCTGATTTCACTCAGATACTAGTGACCTCACCACACTGAAATAACACTTTTACAAAAATTTACAGAGGGATAGCTAGGTTAAGTTTGTTGCAATAAAACCAAACAAAGAGATTTGTAGTACTTTAAACACGGAGCCAGCAGAGTTTGAATCCCTGCTCACCTACAGAAATTCTGAGTTGCCTTAGCCAAGTCACACTCTCTCAGCCCCAAAGGAAGGCAGTGGCAAACCTCCTCTGAAGAAACATTGCCAAAAACAAAACAAAAAACCCCACTCTAGGATAGGGCCACTATAAGCTGGAATTGACATAAAGAAAAATGCCTCTCCAAACTTAGAGCAGAGTCTACTTTATCATTTTATAAAAAGTGTTATTCTGTCTACTTGACAGTTGCAGAAGATGAAAATGCTGCTCTCATTTCAGAGTGAAATGGATCCAGTAAGGAAAGTGGGCCACGTGGAGTTTAAAG
Source organism: Ctenosaura bakeri (assembly GCA_948474755.1). Classification (NCBI taxonomy): domain Eukaryota; kingdom Metazoa; phylum Chordata; class Lepidosauria; order Squamata; family Iguanidae; genus Ctenosaura; species Ctenosaura bakeri. The sequence goes on along the minus strand of CAOLHI010000122.1, from coordinate 39,409 downwards.
AATAGCCAAAGGGGGAAAAAGGACAAAAAAGAACAAATAAAATGTCCTCTGGAACCTCAGTTCCTCAGAGATTAACAAATGTAATCTAGTAGGAACCTATTTGAACTATAGCCTACCACAAAGTAGGGTTGCCAGAGCTAAAACTGGAGAGGACTCTTACACCTAATGTTTGTACAGAAGAGAGAATTTTAGAAGGTATTGCTTGTAACAAGCCACTCCTGCTGAATTTCTCTGTTCTACACAACCATTAAATGTACAGGAGCCTTCTTAATTTTTCAAAATGGCAGTCTTTTTTTCTTTTCTTTTGCTGCATGGTTGCTGGGTGGAAACTGAGGGGCAGATCTTCTTCTGTTCCTTATACTGAGGAAAGAATTCACCTGCTACATTTCTGGTTGTCGTGCACCAGTTAAAAACACAGTAGACATGTCACAAAAAAACCTGACAACCGTGAGGTATTAATTTCCCATTCATTACCTCATTGGGCCATGGTTCATCTTCGTTTGCTTGTGGCAAATAAGGAGTATTTTTACTGGTCCCGCTTCTATATCTTTAGCAGAAACTCAGTGTAGAGACATTGACCAGGCAAAGCTTTTGTGGCAGATGAAAAGAAATTGGGAATAGTTTTAGCTGCTTAACTTCTGAGAATCAAGGTGATGTTGCAAGTAAAAAAAAGGTAGCAACCTTAGTTCTCACTACTAGTCCACATATTAACGGAAGCCGTCATGTTTCTCCCACCATTTCACATAGTGCAGATCATCCAATTTAGGTTCAGTATCTTATGAGCAAACCTTAGGGCTGGAAAAGTTACTTTTTTGGACTGTGAAGTGTCTTGTGGCACCATAAAGTACTTTTCATTTGGGATATGCTGTCACAGACTGCAGTTACTTTATCAGATGCATCACATGCTTTCAGTGGGCTCCAGTCTCTGAAATCTTATGTCATCTAAAATGTGTTAGTCTTTAAGGTGCCACAAGACTCTTCATACTTTTTACCCCAATCAGACCACCACAACTTCCCTCCACTCAACATTAGTTGGAATGGAATTCCCAGAATTGTTGTCCATGCTCGGGGGGGGAGGTGATTCTGAGAAATGGAGTCCAAAAACAGTTTTGCCAATCTCTGCCAACTTCCTGTAATTGCAAAAGGGTGTGGTTTTTAAAAGGTATATTTTAGACTTTTTAAAATTTATTTCTGTTGTCTTTGTCATTCTCTATTGTTTTCATTTTAACTGTAAGACATTTCGGAGGCTATAGACTAACTACTTGTATTTCCAGGTTAGGATACAAGTGCTTGTGGCAAAGTAAAAACAAATGAACAAACAAACACTAGGACAGAGGGAGGGGAAGGGAAGATAAAGAAACTCTAAAATTGGTTGGGCACTTAGAAAGAAATGGTATGGCACTTCTGGGGTGCCATGGACACCAGCCAATAAGTGTCAATTAAAATTAGCAAAATGTTCTCTTAGCAAATGTTATGCTTCTGTACTTACACAAGCAAGAACTGCCTTACTGCTGGAAAACAGGGATCCTATACACCAGGGATAGACTTCTGTGGCCCTCCAGATACATTTGGCCTACAACTCCCATCAGCCTTAGCTAGCATCACTTGAGCATTGGGCTACAATCCAGGAGACCAGGGTTTGATTCCTCACTCAGCTGTGGAAACCCACTTAGGCACATCACTCACTTTCAGCCCAATGTGATCTCGAACATGTCATGTCAGAACATTCCATGATAGGTTCACCTTAGGGTCTCCATAAATTAGAAATGACTTGAAGGCACACAAGAACAAGAAGTCCAAAATTATCTTGGGTAGTCACAGTTGCCTACCCCTGAACCTGCTATATACTTATAATGAATTTGTTCTTAGTGTGGTCCCTTGTACATCCAAAATGGCATCATGTACAACATATAAGGTGGTGGTTCTGGCGAGATAAGAAGTTTTGGGAAAACCAAAAGTTTGCAAAACCAAAAGTCTTAGGGAAATAAAAGTCAAATGAAGTCTGAGCAGGTTCAGTGGTCCTGATATTTTGGCTGGCTGAGGAGTGGAAAAAACCCAAAGATTGGTCTATTGGGAGGCTTGGATGAAGGCTTGGCTGGTAGATCCTTCTGAAAATGGCCATTCCTCCATGCTGCCACAGCCCCCCTTCTCTCTATATATGTATATAAAACTAAATTTTAGGTATTTGGAAAATTAAATTTTATTTCCATTCAAAAGGGATCTCAGTTACACATAGTAATGTTACAGTGCAACAAAAGCAGGACAATAAAACAGCAAAAGGAAATAAAATCACTACATTAGTCATGGATTTCTATAAAAACTGACCAATTTTCTAACTATAAGCGCACTTGTAAATTTCATCTGCACATTGTTCTTTCAAATGTTACAAGCATGGTTTGATCATCTATTCACTGGATCACAAGGGTAGAAAAGTTATCTTTCCAGTAGCCAAGTATCAATGTTTCAGCAATGAAAAGGGTGCAAAAAAATCCATTGGCCATTTGTTAATTTCCAAGAAACAGCTAAATAATTCACAAGAATGTGCATGTCCCTGAATATTAAGGAACTTTCCAAAAACAAATTTACTCCTGTGATTACTTCCTCTCAAAAAGGAAGTTACTATGGGACAACTCCAAAACATATGAATTAAGGCAGCATTAACAGTATTGCATCTTCAACCATTTGCTGATTTAGAAACCCCTTGTGTTGAATAGATGTTGTGACTGCCCATATACCCAAAAGAGCAACTTTGCTGTATCAGATGTAGTAGAGATCTATAGCCATACTAGTTATAAATATTAAAACTGATGGCAATTGATTAGTCAAAATTAATCTGTTGTGTTGCTGATGTGTGCCTTCAAGTCATTTCCAACCTACGGTGACCCTAAAGCAAACCTATCATGTGGTTTACTGGGGCTGAAAGCATGGCCATTTCCGCACTAGCCTGTTATAGTGCTGTGATTCCACTTTCAACATCCTATAGAATCCTGGGGTTTGCAGTTTCAGGAGAGGCCACTTGGTCCCTTCTGAAAGTACAAACCCCAGGATTCCATAGGATGTTGAAAGTGGAATCATAGCGTATAACAGTCCAGTGTTAAAATGGCCCATGTGAGGTTTCCATGGCTGAGTAGGCAACTGAACTGTAGTCTCCAGGATTGTAGTCCAAACTGCTACACTAAGCTGGCTTTTCCCACTTATTCTTTATAATAGTAATATGCCCTGTAGTAATGACAGTAGCATCTGATGTAGTTCAGTTCTGGCTGCTCTGTTCCTTTTGGCAAATCCCCACCTTCTGGAAATGCCCTAAGAGTTCAGGGCGATAGTGGTGCCATGTATACACAGAACCTTCAAGTGAACTTATTCCCCTTTGACACACTTTAACCACCCATCTGTTTACCCAGCTGGAATAAAGAAGGGGAAAGGGCAGACTGTTTCCATTCCTCCCAAAGAAGGTTTAAAACCTGGTGTAAAGGCTTTAAATTGAATCCCACTGGTAACTTTGAAAATGTCCCAAGCTAATTAATTAGATATAAAAGGATTAAGAAAGGATTGCAAAGAATGGCCCCATAAGTATTCACCAAAACAGTGGAAAAGTACTCCCCTTCTGCTCTGTCTTTTATTCTCCCATCCCTACAGGATTGTGTAGACAAAATGTTTGCTTAATGCCCATTAAGGGATAGCTAATCTGTGTTAAGTGATCTTGACAAGCAAGAGAACTGATAGTTTTCATCTGTATTATGTGAAGCTAGAGAAAGATATGGCATTCACCTGGTTCCACAAGTCCAAAATAGAACAAGTGATCTAGTAAACACCTACACACTGGGTGCATAGAAAGCCACACCGCTGTCATTCTTCATGTACGGTATATAAATACCTTGAGAGGGCACAATGTGATTTGGGCTTGCTGCTGCCTCATTAATGCGTGAGTCATGCCTTCTGCTGGGGCTCCAAGTCTTCACGCATTCTGAAGTGCAAGATCTCTATAAATACAAGAGCCCCAAAATGTGTTGCATGTGCGTGTACATGTATATATATTCCCCAAATCCTTTTCCTTTTGGCAGAAAAAGGACCATTCCTATGAGCTTAGGTTATGCAATTATACCAGCAGATGTTTTTCATTGTACAGCAGGAGTGGGCAAAGAGTGGCCCATGGGTGACATCTGGTCCTCCGGACTCTTTTTGTGCCAGGCCTCAAAAACACAATTTTTTTTGCAAAACATTCCTTTTTGCCCCATATCCCCTTGGAGAGTATGGGGACCATTCCATCATGTTTTCCTCTCCTTCAAAGTGAACAGGACTTGATGCAGAAGTCAGGGAAGTAAGCAGAATCACTCCCTGTTTTTAAAAATGGCCTCTCCTAAGCTTGAAGCTACCTGCTACAAAAAAACATAATGAGAATGCCCCTGAGTCCCATAGATGGTGTTTGTGGACAAAAATTTTTTTTTTTTTTTTTAAATGGGAGTGAGTGCAGTGGGTGTATGGTTCTCCCAGATCTCCTGAGGGAATAATGAAACCCCTAGCTTTCTAGAATTGCCCACCCATTGAACAAGATGATAAGTCTGCAGGAATGACTACAGAAGAGTGGCAGCAGGGTGTAATGTAGACCAGCCTGCGGTCTGAGCAGGATGTGTGATTCGTTCACCCTTAAATGGTGGGGTGGACTCCCCACTTCGCAGACCATGAGCTATCAATGGAGTCATGTGCCTATAGACAAACTAAGAGTGTCTCCTTAAAAACAAACAAATTAAAATCATGATGTTCACTGCTTGGAAAAATATTGTGTGGAGCAGAAGCAATGTGTGTGGAGTTTTCTCTCCTTTTTATCTACACAACAACCCTGTGGGGCTGGAAATGCTGACTCACTTACTCAGGATCATTCAGTGAGATTCAAGATTTCATTTCCGTTTCATTTTAGTTTGAACTAAGTAAGGTTCATCTGAATTCTGAGGTTTTTGTGGGAGGGAGAGTTCTAAGAAATTTCTCCTCAAAGCTGATTTACTTATAAAGAGGAGGGAGCTGAAAGATTCCTCTTGTCTCTTCCTCTCTTTTCTTTTAGCAGCCTGGTGCCCTTCTCTTTGTAATGTGGGACAAAATGTCTCTCACCTGCATCGTGATAAGAAGTCCACACTCAATATGTTTGAGTCCTAGCAGAGGATACTAGGGCCATTTCTGCATTAGACTGTTGTAGTGCTATTATTCCACTTTCAACATTCTATGGAATCCTGGGATTTGCAGTTTAGGGAGGGTCCTATGAGGCCCCCTCTCTAAACTGCAAACTCCAAGATTCAATAGGATGTTGAAAGTGGAATAATAGCACTGTAACAGTCCAGTGCAGAAATGGCCTAGATCTGTAGCCTGCTGCACTTTTAGTTTTCGACATCTATGAACATCTTAGGCCCTTTTTGCACACCTTTTCCCATGAGAAATGGCCGTGGGATCACGAGGATGGTTCTGCATGACATTCTCACAATCACACGGTGCTCCCATAGCAATCTCACAGCAATTGCGGAGTATATAATTTTCGGCTCTTTGCCGCACTTACCTGGCATGCGGAAATTAAGGAAGCTCAATGGACTCACTTCCTCCCCCAGTGCAGCCTGGGAAAGTACCCAGCTGAGCTACAGAAGGAAGGGGCAGAACTATCGTGCTTCCTTCTATCCAGGACGGAGCTGGTGCGGAGGGCAGCACAGAGGACACAATTCTTTCCTGCAAGAGGCTTTTTGCATGATCCCTGTGTGATGGCAGTAAGAAAAGTTAAGGTGCGAAAAGGGCCTTACTGTAACTTCTGTTCTGTTTTTCACTGTGAACAAAATGATACAAAGACAGATTTTCTAAAGGGACTTTCTTTAAACTTAGAAACAGAAGCATAAGTGGAAATTTAATCTGCAATCAAATCTGTAAATAGCACAGGCCCACTCACAAGTCCACCCAGTAAAGTAACACTCTTCATGTGATTTTTCCACATGTGGGCTTCCCCAGGATCATGTCCAAGAAAAATCTAGGTTAAATGTAGATATTACATCAGAAGAGCCCTTCATAGGACAACCAGAGATAAGCATTACCTGTGTCCACATATAGTTCCTATCCTAAAGAGCTCACCATCAACCTTCAGCTGCAGTCCTATACATGGAGTCCTCTAGGTGTTTTTGGAAAGCAACTCCCTGCAGACCAAACCAACATAGCCATGGTGAGGAACGCAGTTAAATAACATTTGAAAGGCCATGTGATTTCCACTCCTCTCCCACTTACCTGGGAGTAATTTTTAGGTAAGTACTGCTAATAAATTTTCTAAGTGATGCTATCACATTAATAATGCCCAATGAGGAGAAGTGGAAGGAACACAAAGGGGATCATTCAGATTCAGAAGCCTTTTGCCTTGTTAAGAGTATCTCCAACATGTTGACCTGCAACGGCTAATAAAATTCATAACTCTGATTCCAGACAGAAAGCATTAAGGTTTTTTACTTTTGCACCTTGTTCAGTGCATCCAAGAAAGGAAGCTGTGTTTTCTAAAATGCACCAGCATATGGAGCCCTGGTGATGCAGTGGTTAAATGCCGGTACTTCAGCTACAAGGTTGTGAGTTCAATCCTGCTGGGCTCCAGGTTGATTCAGCCTTCCATCCTTCCGCAGGTCAGTAAAATGAGTACCCAGCTTGTTGGGGGCAATTAGCTAACACATTGTAAACCGCTTAGAGAGCACTTACTTATAAGCGGTATAGAAAGACATGTGCTATTGCTATTTTAATTTATTTATTCATTCAATTTATACTCTGTGTTTTCCACATCATAGGTTTCAAAGCAGCTTGCAAAATTTAAAATAAAATAAAATTTTAGCTAGAAACTGATTTTGCAAGCATTTTGGGGAAAAAATTAAATCATAATTCTGTTTACAAAGATACATGGTCAAAGTAACTTAAAATAGATTAAAACATAACTGAAAGGATACAAGATAAAAACACAGCACACAACTTTCAAATGCGCTGCTGCCATATGATTGAAAGTCAAAAATCTGCCTAAATAGTAAGGTCTCAGACTGCCTGTTAAAACAGAACAGGAAAGGGGCTAGCTGGATGTGTAACAGAGTTCTACAGCCCGGGAGCAGCCACTCTTTCTTGTGTCCTTATCACATATGCCTATGATGGTGGTAAGTCAGAGAGAAATCCCTCCCTCAAAGATCTTAAAACTCAGGGTGGCTCATATGGGCAGATTCAGTCTTTCAGCTAGTCTGAACCCAAGTGATGTAGAGCTTTAAAAGTTCTAACTGGCACTTATATGTAGGAATGTGTGTCTGTGCCTTCAAGTATCCTGTCCACTTAGAGTTTTCTTAGGCAAGGAATGCTCAGAGGTGATTTTGTTACCACGGTTCTGACATGCCTGGTGATAGCACTAGATATCTCTTGATATCAAACTTATTTGGCCTTCATTTGACCTTTCTCTGCCACCCTGCTCCACGTGTTTGCAAGGGCCACTGGACAAGCACGTAAACAGGCACGGCCATTAATGGTGGGACATTCCAATCCCCATTTAGGCAGGCAGATTAATGCCTCTCTGCTGCTTCAGGGACCATTTTCTAGCAGACACACCTTGCTTAAGTGCGACTTTACACAAAGACGCTCGGCCGAGAGCTGGCGCTTTCTTTATGCCGAGCTATTTGCATACTGGCTACACTATTGTTATCTAGCGCTAAGCTCATCATGTAAAACCTGACCTTTTCCAACGCTTTTGTCCCTCTCCAAATTTTCTTTGTTCTCACCGAGCATGGCATGGCCTGTAGGCACAATCCACCCTATAAAAAGTCCCCAATTCCGAGCATTCCTTGGATTGCTCTGGACTTCCATGCCGCCTTGCTGTTGTTCGGTCTGACGAGCTCCCCTCAGCGAACCGCGCGGAGCTTTCTTCCCTGCAATCTCTATTTCTCTCCAGGACTACGAGATAAGGTGTTGTATCACTCATTTCCCCCCGAGAACTCCCATTTCTATTCTAGTTAGTTGTGTGCATGTGATGTCTTATTTGTTGTTTGTCCCTTAATAAAGCTATCATCTTTGTTACTTTTAAACTAGTCTGGCTGCTCTTCTGATCTGACACTATAGACATAGGGTTGCAAGACCCCAGCTAAGTTACTCTGCCTCTCGTTTAGCTTAAGAGAGTGCTCGAGTTAATTTCCCCATCTTGTGTTTTTGCTTGGTTATTTGGGCATTCCTCCCAGGACCCCCATAATACAGGGTAACAATTTTGCCAGTTCCTCCCTCTGAAATATAGCCTACAGCACCTGATACTTGTTGGTGGTCTCCCATGAAAGTATTAACCAGGGCTGACCCTGCTTAGATTCCAAGGTCAGATAGGCTCTGGTGCCTTTAAGCTATTTAGGACCCTAGGCATATGGAAGTATTATTGAGAACTTTTCTCCTTGGTGATTTGCTTCATCCAGTGCCTTTCCTTTGGGGTTTCTGAGATAAGTTAAATAATCTACGTTTGCAGCAGAGTGTACCCCTCCCCTTCCACTCTTATCCTGTGAACAGGAGTAATCTCCATTTTTAAAGCATTATTTAATGCATAATATAGATGCTTAAAATACTTTTTTTCCAGGAAGGCAGCCAGTGAGTTATTATTAGGCTTCAGAAGACAGGGCTACCATTTGATCATAATCAGGTATCAAAAATCATTGCACAGTATTATGCCTATCAAAAAGTTAATGTAGCCAGTCTTAACATGGATGTTTTAATGTTATTATTACCATTGAAAGTGGCATTCATCACTGGCCAAAAAAGACATCAGAGTGAGCCTGTGTAATATAGTTCCAATTACTGAGCCCTCGTCTAATGCTTTTTTTATAACAGTCTTGCAGCCTAGCATTGCCAGCCATTAATGCAATTTCTCCTCTGTTGATTAATTTTCAGAATCACCTCCCTCCCCTTTTCTGTAATGGCACTTTATCACAATCATGCTTCCCATAAAACAAGGCTGCAAGTGACACAGAAAGATTTGTTATGACCTAGCAACTATAGTTAAATACAGAACACCTCTCTCTCATTCTCTCGGGTGTCAGACAATAATATGCTTGTTTTGGAGTCACTGATGGAGGAATAGTCAAAATGTTCTGCAGCCACAATCAGGACAAAAAGATAGAGGCTTGCTCTGCTAGTGTTCAGTGTCACACAATCAGTTCAGCCTTACTGTGGGAATTGGTGAGCTGCAATAGATTAACTGGGAGGACAGCATTGTAAGTAAATAAATGCATAGTGCACAACTGCATAGAACTTCTGGCTTAAAATCCAATTGTTAGTCCCAACTAGAGTTGGCTAGTTCTACCAACAAACATGGTAAGTCAACACTTATGCAAGTTTCATTGTTTCAGTGGGTCCATACCCTCCAACATTTCCCAGATAAAAACCAGGATATATATGATCAAGTAACATCAGAGTGTGGTCAAGATGGCAAAAGTTATTAACAAAGAAGAACAGAGAAGCTAGGAGAAGCTGCAGCAGCTGGCTTTTCCCTGGTCCAACTGGGAAGGGCGAGAATCTGCCCCTTCCTCTCTTCTCCTCCCTCTGAGTTAATGAATGCAAACTACTTTTGCACTTTGAAATTAGTTTGTAGCTATTGAAGTGAACATAGGAAAACAGAGGAAGTGGGAGGAAGAGAGAAGAACTGGGACATTTTAAAAACAGCTGAAAATGTGAGACAACAGGGGATTAGTTGGGACTGTCCCTGACAAATCAGGACAATTGGGGTATGTGTGGGTTTACTCTAGTTAGACCTGTAACACTTCCGCACTAGCCTGTTTTAGCACGATGATTCCACTTTCAACATCCTCTGGAATCCTGGGGTTTGCAGTTTCTACCCGGCCCCTCCCAAAACTGCAAGCCCCAGGATTCCAGAGGATGTTGAAAGTGGAATCATCGCGCTATAACACGCTAGTGCGGAAATGGCCCTAGTTTGAGACTGTGCTGTGTTTCACAACAGGTGACCGGTCTCATCTCACGGCAGCTAGCCAGCTGTAGAATGACTGTATACCCCTGAAGATCCTAGTACACTGTAACAGCAAAAAAGCACCATTTGATTCTCACAGTTGAAGATTTTTTTAAATTAACTTTTTATTAAAAACACTATAAAGTGAAGCACACACAAAGAAAAGAAACATAAATAAGAAAAAAACTGAGCAGACACTAAAAAAATAGACGAATACAGATATAACAGAGAGGTGTCCAACCAATGAAAAGAAGAAAAACATATATGGACATTGAATAAAATAAAAAAAGCATTTAAAGAAGAATAATTATCGACTTCCTTTTGCCATTGATGTAGAACAACATTTACACACATTTTTTCCTTTACTTGAAACTCTCTATTTATCTTCAGTTCAAATGCATTCTATAGTTTGAGTTCACCCTTTCCTTTCCCTTGTAGTTCCTTACACACCATTACTTATTTGGCTATCTAAACATATTTTACAGAGTGTAAGGAAAAGCTTATGTCATAATTCAATTCTATTTACTTTTGAATTCTCCATACATCATGTATATGTAGAACTTACCTGGCAAGGGAGAAGATTTTTTTAATACCATAGTTACTGAAAAGGATAACATCTCTTTCCCACTACATAGTTACAGCACTTTGATACCACTTAACTGCCATGAGTGGAGCCTCTGAATCCTGCAGTTTGTAGTTTGGTGAGGCATGAGGGAGAAAAACCTAGAGATGTCTGGTTGAAAATTCTTAATATTTCACCAAACTACAAATCTCAGGAGTGCACAGGATGTAGCCATGACAGTTAAATCTGAACCCTAGTCCTACCATTGCATTGTGTGAAAGCGACTTTTATTGTAACCTCCCTTCAAGTATGAAGTGATTCATATAGCTAAATGGACACAGGAATGCCCATCCGTGAGGTCATTTAGCTTCCTTGCTGTGCCCCCCATGGCAAGGTATTGCCCATGGACATCTGCTGAGTAAATGCTGGGTTTGCAGGACATTGCAGTGTGGCCCTCCAGCAGGAGCTAGAACATCGTGCATTCTGGAAGCCTGCACAGGCAGAAGTCTATTTACCATATGTGAAGGGGATTTTACTCTCTTAAAGAAAGGATAACAATTGTATTACGGACAGACAGATGAGGACATTTGTGGAGCATCACATTGATTGCCATATTTCTTTTTTACTTCCGTTCTGTCCCTACAAACAGATTATGTGTTCTGCTTATGGTTTTAGCCATGGAGCAACTGCTATTAGATGTTAAACTTATTTTTTAAAAAATGGAGGGACAGGTCAGCCATTTATTTTTATTGTCTCAGCAGCCCTCTTCAGGGGCTTGTCACACTAGTCAGTTGTTTGAGATTGTCCTATAAAAAAACCGTTTCACTCATACTTATGAAGACAAGTGAATGCTGATGCTGGGTATCTTACTAGCCCACTTTAATAGTGTAACTGCCATGGTTTTCTTTTCCATGGTATAAGTTCTTCAATACCGACAATGCTGTTTGCACTGACGTGTTTGCGCTCCCCTGACCCTACCTAGTGCATCATGAGTGATTTTCATTCATTTTTATTAAAAAAAACTCTAAAAAGATAAGCCATGACGTTACCCTGACTTCTGGGGGCCCTTGGGGGACACTCGGATTTGCTCCAAAAATACAAAGATTGGGGAAATTAGTGGAGCACTGCTTAGCAAAGCAGAGGGCAGGGCAACACTGCAAGATCTTGAACCCTGTGTCTACGAAGTCAGACCAAATAAGAGCCAGGTCAAATGTCCAATTGTCAATGGTTTATTTAGCAGAATTAGCAAAATATCCACACACAGCGAAGCAGTCACTCACACAAGTGCACAAGGACTAATGAGTTGGAAAGATATAAAGATTGGGAAAAGCAGAGGGAAAGAGAGCGGTTTATACTTCACCTGATCCTGTAAACTGCGGCTCGGGAAGAAACAAGCCAAAGAAGGCTTAGTAAAGGAAAAAGAATGCTGAGAGGAGCTCTTGACTAGCAGAATGCCAAGAAGGCTGCTAGTCAAGCATGGGAGTTCTCCAAAGAGAGCCCCAAAAGGCGGCTCAATTATGTCAAGATATGTAACTGGTTAATATTACTTGATGCTGCGCTGCTTCTTCTGATCTTGCCTTTTAAGATTAAGGTGTAGAGTGAGATGAGGCTACGCAGCTGTATGTTAATTTTATGTGTTTGACTCAGGCACTTGTAGAGTAATAATGTACAGCTGCGTAGAGTGTATATAAGCAGTTTGGAAAAACTGCTCTTTCCCTCTCTTTCCTTTTGTCTCCTTGCTGTGTTGGTTTGTATATTGCTCTGCTGTTTTTACTGTTTGACTTTATCATGTTTTGCTAAATGCCTTAACTTGTTATTTGCAATAAACCTTTTGTACTTTTTCTTTATTGCAGTTTGAAGGGACTGTTTTTCCTCTAGGCTGTAGTTTTATTGCCAGAGGTTTTTTGGAGGTCCTTGTTTGTTTAAACAAGTACCCCAGATATAAGGCTCACTATAGGCAGGCAGCTGACAAATTATAGTGCACCGTATGCCTCGGGGAGAGACCCTTTTCTGGAAAAGGCTAATAGCTGCATCATGCAGATGGACCTGAACTCTATCTTTATTGCTGTTGCAAGTGTTAGTCTCATCCGGAGGACACTCAATTTCCATCAAGGTGTCAATGTTGTTACCAGCCCATGGTGTGTGTGTATGCCTTTCTGAGGTTTCCCTCTTGGAGACGTGACTGGGGGCATGTTGGCCTGACCTCGCTGAAAATGCTTTGGTTTATATACCCAGATGTCTACGTTCTTGTTCAGTGAACCTCTGGCTTAATAACTTTCTGATATTAAATATTACACTTTCCCTGGACTGGGTCTGCTAGCTGGGATTACAATGACAATGCTGTTACATATGAAGTCACAGCACTATCACACCACTGCTTTTTAAAAAAGTTTTTAGTTGATAGTAATTCAAAATAATGGCTGAGATCCTACATCACATTTGTAACTACATCAACAATGTTAATGAATACCTTAAGGAACTGACCTCTAGAACCCATTTTAAACCTGAAAGAGTTGCTCCATATGATGGAGGTCTGCACCATAGTTACCTTTTTTTTAAAAAAAAATAACTGACATCCTGCATTGAAGTCACAGATTCTTAACCTAGAGTTGTGGATTCGTAACTGCTCCGTATTCATCTATAATACGTATTCATGATCATGATCCTATAGTCATGACTATACATACAGCCTGGTACCCATCTAGAGGGAGCTGCTCCATGTGATGGAGGTGTTCAGAACGGTGCAGTTGGCTGCCTTTGTTTGGGGATAGGAAGAGACTGGCTGCATCATGCTGAAGCATCTCACTCACCCATGCTGCCGACCTCCATCACACAGAGTGGTTCTCTCAAGTTTAAAGTAGGTTCCAGGGGGTGCATATGATCATAGTAATAGTATCATGATTGTGAATACATACTGTAGGTGGATATGGACAGTTTCAAATCTATAACTCTAGGTGATGAACCTGTAACTGCATTGCAGCATGTCAGTCATTTTTTTTAAAAGTAACACTGTGGCGGTAACTCTGTGGCAGGTAGTACTATAAGAAAGCAGAGGAGAGATCTTTGGAAAATACCCTTGTGTTGTACAGGTGGCTGACAGGTGACTTCCAAAATTTAAAAGGTCAAGATTGCACCATTATTGCTCTATAGCAGAAAACTCTTTATATTTTGGAAAATCACAAAAGATCTAAAAAGGATTTCAAGAATACAAAGGCAGAAAACAGTTCAGGAAAGGCTGCTATTCTTTTGGGAAGTCTTGTTCTCCCTGCCCAAGCACCAGAAGTAGCCTGAGGCTTCCTTACTGGAGATTTCCTTGGGAATCCCCAACAAAGGGACAACCAGATCACACCTGCACTGGTTTTACCACATAATCAATCTCACAATGAAGCAGAACGAAACATTCAAACTCAAACTGGTTACTGAACCATAGCAGCAAAGAGGGCGAAAGGGTATTTCCAGCACAAAAATAAAATAAAACTGAATTTCTGAAGATGGAAAGGCCTTCCTTCCACCCAAAGTGCCACTGTTCTGACCTTGGAGGAAAAGAAAAAGGAGCTGGCACAGCTCCATTATGCCTGGGCCCAGGAGCACATGAAAAGCCCTCTCTTCATCCCAACTGGCCTTGTCCTGGCTTGGAGGGAGAGGCAGTTATCTGCTGGGTTTCCCACACTGCCATCCCCCTTTCCTTTTGTGTCATGTCTTAATTAGATTGTAAGTCTGAGGGCAGGGAACTGTTTTGTGTTCTTTTACTTGTGCCATGTACAGTGATGGTGCTATATAAATAAATGATGATGATGATGACTCCATATCCCAACAACACCAGAAGAGGCCAAGGGCAGGATTAATCCAGTGCTATAACAGTATATCAGCATTGTGTGATAAACACCAGAGACCCTTTCCATGCCTTACCTTGTCCCGTGGTGCTCCAGTGGAAATTGTGGCAGTGGCTCTGCTGAGAAGGGAGCATGGCGGCAGTGCTGCCCTCCACATTGGCTGGCTCCCTGCCAAAGGAAGCATGAGCAACATGCCTCTTCTTTCCATAGCACAGCCGGGCACTTTCTCAGGCTGTGCTGGGCAGGAAGCACCTCCGTCATGCTTCCAGGTCTTCTGCAGGCCAGGTAAGTGCAGGATGGTGGCGTGACCATGAGTCATTGACAGGGAAAATCTGTCAATGATTTAATCTGCAATCACACTGCTGGCAATGGGAGAAGGACAGGACCATGATGACATCATGCGGAAGTGTCATTGTGGTCATTGCTCCTCTCCCATCTCCATGCTGGGAGAACAGTGTCCTGTGGAAAGGGCCAGAGTCTATAGTCTGTTGACATCTAGCAGAAGTGAGTCTAATTGAGTCCATATTGCTCCTGCGTTGCATCCTGGGAGTGCTGGAATCTGGAGGTCTGTTGACTTTAAAGACATTCCACCTCGTCTGTTTAGCATCTTGGGGCCCATTCAGACTACACAGTTATAGTGCTATCCACTTTAACTGCCATGGTTCTACCCTATGAAAGCCTGGGGTTTATAGTTTGCTGAGCTACTGCAGCTCTCTGCCTGAGAACTCTAAATGCCTCTTCAACTGCCAGTCCCAGGATGACATAGGATGTTGCCATGGCAGTTACAGTGGAACAATAGCACTATAATTGCTTAGTGTGAATGGGACCCAGGACAACTCAAAAGTTCACTCCCTAATTTGTGACATTTTGACAGAGCTTGGGAAAAATATATTAAAAGCAAACAATGTAGCCATGACATGTTACCTTTTTGCAGTGGGTGGTAATATTGCTACTTTTTAAAAATAATGTAACAACTGTCAATAACACTATATTTTTCTTTTAAATTAAGTGAAATTATATGTATCCACCTTTGGTCCCTTTGTCTGGAGAAAGGTGGGATAGTGATTACATTACTAAAATAAGTATAACATGTAATTCTTATATGTTATTTCTAAAATATTATTGAGAGAATTACTTGGGGGAGATGGGAAAGTGGGAGGTCATTTTTTCATTTTTTAAAAAAATAACAATTAAAGGTAACCCAGTAGCATCACAGTACAAAGAAGTTATTTTTGAGTAAAGACCAATAAGAAACATAATGACCCCCTCCCTGCTCTAATGAGAAATGTTAATTAATTATGTTTTAAAAGTAATATTCCAAGCTCTGTACTTTGGTTGGTCCTAACAAGATATTGCTCAACTATTCATTCTGAAGGCAGTCTTGGAACAAATTTCCAAGCAACGTTCTTTCTCACTTGAGCTCTATGCTCAAGCAAACTGTGTTTGGTTTTTCTGCTTTTTAAAATTCCAGCTTGGAAATAGTCCTCCATCCCAGAATTTTGTCCTTCTCCTTATCTCATTCTCTCTCCCTTTCCAGTTTATTTGTTTTCCTCATGGGCAGTAGATGTTTACCTTCAAAAGTTTGTGAAACAATACCTTTCTCTTTAAGGTGACATACAATGATTGTTATTATCATGACGAGGAACATTCTGGATCTCTATTGTGCTACCTAAAATTCTCATGGTACTTTATATCACACTCATTGGACTGGATTTAGATTAAGTCTTACTTAGTGCAGACCTATTTAAATCAGTAGAACGTATTGTGTCTAACTGAAGTTCAGCTGACTTCAATCAGTTTCCTTTAAGTATGACGTTAAGGCCATCTCTGCACTACACTATTACAGTGTTATTATTTCACTTTCAACATCCTGTGGAATCCTGGGATTTACAGTTTAGAGACAGGCATTTAGAATTCTTAGCCAGAGAGCTCTTTGGCCTTAGTAAACAACAAACTCCAGAATTTCACAGTATGTTGAAACTGGAATAATGGCACTATAACAGTGTAGGGCAGAAAAGGCCTCAGTCTGCACTCAACTTATTGGCAGAATTTTATTTTCGTAAGATAAATAATTGAAGGAATTTAGTCCCAAAATTGATGTACTGTCTAGGACAAGGGTGGACATCTGTGGCCTTCCAGATGGTTTATTTTTGGGGGTGGGGGGAGTTTCTCTCCCATAACCCTTCGCCATTGTCTGTGTTGGCTAGGTTTGATGAAAGTCGCAGGCCAAAAACATTTGATTGCAAGAGATTCATCCAACACGTTGTAGAGTTTTGGTGTATAAAAAATTGTATAATTAAAATGTTACAATTGTGAATTAAAGCCTAATTTGTCAACTGACTTGCCAAGACCTAGCAATTCAATTTGGATTCATGTCTCCATTGGTTTTGGATATTTATCTATGGTTTGTTTAGCATGCCATTTGAATAAAGACACAGTTTTCTCACTGGTTTGGTTTTTTCCCCCCAACAAACCAAGAGCTCTTCCACTATATATTTATAGTGTTATAATTCTACTTTATCTGCATGGCAACATCCTATGGAACAGTTTAGGGAAGGTTATTTGGGTTTCTCAGCCAGAGAGGTCCTCTAGTATATCACTAAACTACAAACCCCAGCATTCTACAGGATGTTCCCATGGCAGTTAAAGGGGAATACGCCACTATACTTCTGTAGTGTGAATGAGCCCCTGAGAAGGAGTTTAGGGTTTGTCTTAGTTTTCCTGGTCTGGCTTTTTGGAAGAAGAACAAAGCAGAATGGAAGCTATGCCTATATTTGGATGGCACACTAAACAAAACATGGAGGAAAGCTCTTGCTTTGTTTTAGCTGTTCCCACTGCAAGCTGGAGTGAAGCTTGGAAAGTTAGTTTGAAAAAATAATTTATTCCCATTCCCATGTTTGAACAGTTGTCATTAATTATTGCAGTGGTTGAAAAGTAATGGGCTTCATTACTTGTTTCTCTGCTCATTGCTTTTCTATAACTTTCTATTATTACTTTTTCAGAAAGAAAAAACCCTCAAGACTGATACGCCAATTGCATGAAACTCAAAAATACCTGTTAATGCCTCTTAAAATGCAGCACTCAAAATACTTCTGGAAGAGCTTAGAAGGTAAGTATTATTGTACCTGGGAAGCATCATCCAATCCAGGATTCTAAGGCTGCTTTCAATAAGACTGAATAACATGAAAAATAGTCAAGCACAGCCAAGTTAGAGAGCTGGCATGGTGTAATAGTTTGAGCTTTGGACTATGGTTTTGAAAACCAGAGTTCGATTTCCTGCTTGGCCATGGAAACCTACTGGGTGACCCTGGGTGTATCACACACT
This sequence comes from Ctenosaura bakeri, assembly GCA_948474755.1. Lineage (NCBI taxonomy): Eukaryota > Metazoa > Chordata > Lepidosauria > Squamata > Iguanidae > Ctenosaura > Ctenosaura bakeri. The sequence continues at coordinate 21,719 of CAOLHI010000122.1, read as the reverse complement.
CTCAGCCCCAGAAAACTCCATGATAGGCTTGCCTTAAGGTTGCCATAAGTCAGAAATGACTTGAAGGAACACAACAACAACAACGATTTTTACACCAATAAAGAAACATCAGTCTTACACTTTACATTATTTTTTTACACAATGCATTCCACCTTTGTTATCTCCAAATTAACTAGTTACAGGTAACTATTCTGCTAGTGACTTCCTGCTTCCAAGCTCGGTGGAGGAATGACCAGGTAGTGTGAACATACAGGATAAGCCAGAGCTCTCTGGCTTATCATGTCATCTGAATCCTTTTCCTCTCAGCTACTAAGCTTCAAAGTTCAGCTCTTGAACTGATCCCAGGGCCCTTATCCACTCATTTCCCAGGCTGTCTTCCCTCGCCCCACACACACCTCAGCTACATGTGTTTTCCATGGAATTTAATGGCTCTGTTTTTCATAAATTGGCAGATTTTCATACAACTGTCTTTGTTTTCTGTAAGTGTAATTTCTCAGAAAATAATACCAGATTTTAGGACTTTCAATTAATTCAATAATGACTGTTGTGAGAGAACCATAATTAAAATCACAAGAACTGACTGCCCCAATGTAATGCCAGATGAAATCATACTTGAGGACATCTGCTTTCTCAATCTTTGCCATGCTTTGAGAATAAGAAGATGGCAATTTATAGCCTCTGCATTTTAAATGTTTGTCCTTGTTGAAAGATATATTAGCATGCCATTTTTCAAAAGCATTTAGGACTTTAAAAATAAGGGCACTTTTTATGGTTTTAAAGCTATATCATCCCTACATGTATGGTTTAGTACATGCACACTGAAATCAGCAGGAGTTGGTGGCTTCCAGGTTAGAAGGATGGTGAATCTGCTCTGGGGTTTAAAGGAACCATCCAAGATACTGAACCCTGTCCCCAGAATACATTCAGCACTTTGGACAACTCCATCAAAATTCAAACTAAAATGAAGAATTTGCTGTACTACTAACATAAGAACCACCAGCCAACTGGCAACTATGTTTTAATTTTTTGAGTGAAGAGGTTGCTAGCCCTTTGTAATGTGATTTCTGATTACTTCTACCATACAGCAGGAGAGAAAATCTTGAACCAGGATCTCCAGCTTCCAGCCGCCAGACCCTCACCTTCTGTACCACCTGCCCTCTGGACACCACCCTGGCTAGGTTTTGTGACTGAAGTGCTCCTTAAGGTGCTATATTAGCTTGAACGCTAGTAGTCATCCCCACAACTTGAAGATCATTTGCTGACTTTACAGAACAATGAAGTTACACCAGGACATATATAACCCTTTGCTAGCCTAAGCTACTAGTTGTGTGCCTTTGCTTTAATTGATCTGCTGAGAAGCCTCCAGCCTATCTGTAACCATGCTTCTTGCCTTTGGAAGGGATGGATGAGTCAATATTGACCCAGTCCATGTCCTGTTGGCATGTGTTCCTCTGCTTGTCCATTCTGTCTTGTCTATGCTATCCAATGATTGATTATTCTTTCTTCTTAAATATATATGGACAGCTTGGAGTACTTAGCAAGTGAGTCTCTTACTGTGTTAGTTGAAAATATCCCTCGGGAATGACAGAGTACAATGATGTGTTTCTAACTGTTTCAAGATGAGTTTGTGAAATTTAAGTCATGGGAAACATAAATAATAGGTCATGAGGTCTATAAAATATAAAGTAGAAAGCTTTGTGTATTGTAGAATGTGTGTTTGTATGTTACTAAGAGCCTAGACACAAGCCCAATCCAGGCAGAAGACCAACACAATTATAAACAAAGAAATAAGAATATCAATATAACTATCAACATTGAAAAGCTAGTATAAAATAAATGCCTTAACTGATAATGAACCCAAACGCAGGTGCTGCATTAAAGGGACCCACTGATGTAATCTGATGGCTGATGTAATCTGATGGAAGGCAGCCAGAATCCGGTTTTATGTGACCTCCAGGAATTAGATTGCAGGAGAAAAGGATATTGATGTAAATAAAGTACTATAAGTGTCTGTTATCTCATTGGACCAGCTATGTCAGCTGATTAGACTAGGAAATATATAAAATAAGCAGAAAGAAGACAGAAGTCAGACTTCAACATACAAAGATTATTGTTCATAAACAGCTTTGTTGTTTCTAGCTAATGACCTAGCCATGAAGATAAAGACTGACAATGCAGCTGAGAGAAGAGAGAATCTTTGCTTTCAACTTGGCTATGCTAAATAGATATATTTAGGTTTTCAGCTCAGAACATATGGATCTCAGGACTGAGGTGATTAATACCCTCTGAGTCATTATGGTCAGATCATTATCTTATAAGGGCTAGCATCAAAGCTACAACTTCCTCCAACAGGGATGGAGGACCTATTAAAATAGGTCGCCCTTGAAGGCTAATGGTGGATCCCTTGAGATTCCAGGAGGCCTTTGGGGTTTTTAGGGCTGGTGTCCCTGACAATCCAATTGATGCTCTTATTAAGTGGAATCAAACTCTAACCAGGGATATTGATGTGGTTGCCCCCAAGTAGAGACCCTCAGGGAGCTCAACAAGAAGGATGATGTTTAGAGCACAGATGGAAGAAAACCTAACTTCTGTGAGAGAAGATATAATATACAGAACATCTTTGTTCCTATAGGGCGGCAATATGTGCAGCAAAGAAAGCTTTCTTCTCTGCATGTACTGCATCTGCAAATTCACATTCATCTGAGCTATTCAGGGGGGTGAGAGGTCTAACCCAGGCACCCTCCTCCCTGAACCAGATCTTAGAGCTTTCAGTAGCTCTTTGTCATTGATTTTATGACCATTTTGCATACAAAATCTCTCACATAAAAGCTGACTCAGATGCCATTGTTGGAGCAGAAGTCGATAATGAGGTGTCCAGCAACTCACAAAGTGGAATTGCACTTGATCAGTTTCAATTGGTGAGTACAGCTGATGTGGACAAGCTGCTGGGGCAAGTAATGAGGACAATTGTTTTCTCAATCTCTGTCCATCTTGACTGGTTGTCCAGGGAGGAGAAGCAATTAGACTTCAAATATTTCATATTATTAATGTGTCTCTCAGGTAGGGGAACCTTCCATTCTGTTTAAAAGAGGCAGTGGTTACACCACTTTTGGAAAAACCTTCCCTGGATCCCCTGGACCTTAATATCTAATCTTCCTTTCTTGGGCAAGGTAATTGAAAACAGTTGCCTTCCAACTCCAGGTGGTCTTTGATGATACATGCTTCCTTGACCAGTTTCAAATTGGCTTCAGAGCAAGATAGGGAGTTGAGACTGCTAGGGTCATCTTAGTGGATTATCTCTGTCTAAGCATCTATGGAGGGAATGTGTTCCTGTTGATGCCTTTAGAACTCTCTAAAAGCACCAATGTTTGATACCATTGACCAGGGCATCCTTATGGATCACCTGGAGGCAGGGGGTTGGGAATAGATGGCACTGTGTTGCAGTGGTTCCAGTCTTACCTCTCAGACAGATTCCAGATGGTGGTGCTTGGGAGTAGCTGCTCTTTAAAAAAGAGCTGTTATATGGCATACCACAAGGTGCCATTCTATCCCCAGTGCTTTCTAACATTTGTATGAAACCTTTGAGGGAGATCATCTGGAGGCATGGGACGAGGTGCTATCAGTAAGCTGATGACACCTGTATATATTTCTCCATGCGTTCAAAAACAGTCTTAGCTAAGGATATTATGTCTCCTCTGAATGAATGCTTAGAGGAGATAGCAGGCTGAATGAAGGAAAACAAATTGAAACTGACTCTAGACAAGACAGTGATACTTACTATTAAAGGTCCTAATTTGGAGTTAGAAGTGTGTGAAGCAGTTCTTGATAGGGTCACACTCCTCCTGAAAGACTGTGTTCATAGCTTGGAAGTGCTCCTGGATCCATTCCTTCAAATGTTAGCTCAGATAGATACAACAGTCAGGAGTGCTTACTATCAGCTTCTGCTGATATGCCAACTGCGCCCCTTAATAGAACTTGAAGACCTAAAGATGATAGTGCATGTGCGGGTAACCTCAAGGTTGGACTTCTGCAATGTGCTCTACATTGGGCTACCTTTGTGCCAAGTTTGGAAACTCCAGCTGGTCCAAAATAAGGGAACTAGATCTGTTACAGGTAAATCCAGGAGTCAGCATATCACACCAATGTTGAAATCACTCCACTGGTTGCCAATTAGTTTCTGGGCAAAGTGCACAATGTTGGTTATTACCTTTAAACCCCTCCATGGTTCGGCTCCAAGTTACCTGCAGGATCACCTCCTCCCATACAATCCACCCTGCACACTCAGGTTCTCTGGGGCCCATTTACTTAAACCAACCAGGTTTAGACTGGCAATAGTCACTCAGTGGACCTTTTCATTGGTCATCCCTAGACTGTGGAATGACCTGGTGGAAGAGATTCAACAGCTAAACACACTGTCTGAATTTTAAAAAGTACTAAAGTCCTATCACTTTTGGCAGGTTTACCCAGTCAGTTTTAAACTATGAATTTTAAATGTGTATATTTGAAACGGTTTTATGTATTTTTAGTTCTTTTTTAATCTGTGTTATACTTGAGTCTTGGGAAAAGGTGGGTAAGAAGAAACAACAACAACAACAACAACAACTCCCATTATGATTACAATGTTTGTCCTTTATGGATGTTTATAGGTGTAAAAGATGCTGCTAGATATAGTGATACCCAGGGATACTGATTCCTTGAATGCCTGCATATTTAGACAGAGAAGGGAGTCAGGGAGTCAGACTCACCCAAACTGTCCTCTATTCTTAGCCTCTGGGCCATTGGACTAGTGACTACCTGCAGAAGCATCTTGCAGAAAATAAATTCAAGAACTGTCCTTACTCTGGTCATAAGAAAAACAAAAAACAAAGTCAACTGATTAAGGAAGCCATCTCACCCAACCTGATGGCTAGACTAGCCCTGGGTTGATAATATTTGTGCTGCTTACCTGTTGCCAAAACTCAAGAGATCTTGTATTTTCATTCTGTAATTTATACTGAGCAGAACTGTTCCTAGTCTTTTTAAAGCTGTTCTTGCTTTCCTTACATTGACACATTTTGGTCTGGCTTTGACTTGTTAGTTTGCTCCTATGGATTGTTGTCAGGTGAATTTGCACTGGATGGACTGAACAGCATGCTAGATGTGGTTTTTCTAGTGTGATCTAGAATTATAACATTTTCAGTCCAGATAAGTCCTCATGGGTACAAATTGTCTAAGTCATTGGTATCCAACCTCGAGTTTCAGATGTTGTTGGACTTCAGCTCTCAACTTTGCCAAGGACTCTGGGACTTGTAGTTACTGTAACCAATAATAACTACATATAAATACTACTCTCACTAGAAGCCAAGATGACTAAACTGATACTATCATATTTGGGACAAATCATGAGACAAAATGAATCACTGGAAAAGATGATAAAGCTTGGTAAGGTGGAAGGAAGTAGGAAAAGAAGAAGGCCACATTAGTATATTAAGGAGTTATGGCTCTGAGATTGTAAGACCTGAGAAAGGCAACTGATGATTGGTGATCTTGGTGGTCTCTCATTCAGATGGCTGCCATAAATCAAAGTTGATTTGATGGCAAAACAACAACAACAAAACACGATTAATTGTTTTAAATCATGGTTCTTAACCTTGGGTCTGCAGACCACTGGAGGTCCATGGAGCCCTCACAGGGGGTCTGTGCAGAGTTGCCATTCATCCCAGAAAATGGAGGAAGACCTAGATTTAAGGGACTAAAAAATGTCCTAGCCAGTTTTGGACTGTTGATGTAGCATGTCCTGTATTCCTCAATTGTCCTCTTGTTTTTAACTTTGTTTTAATTTGTTTTTAATAGTTAATGTGTTTTAGGGGGTTAGAAGGGTTGGCGGGTGGGGAGGATGGGTTACATTTTAGTGTTTTTAATATATTTATATACTGTTGTAATGCCGCCTCGATCCATTGGGAGAGGCGGGATATAAATAAATTTTATTAGTAGTAGTAGTAGTAGTAGTGATGATTGTGGTGGCAGCAGCAACGTCTCATCCTAGGCTGGCAGTTCTGGGCACTACTGTGCAGGTGTGCCAGAGAGCTCAGAAGGAAGGAAGGTGAGAGGAGAGCTGAGGAGAGGAGGAAAGATGTCCAGCCCAGGCCTTGTGGAGTGAGTGTGGCAACACTGCTTGAGCCCAGGGCCAAGCAGCAGTGCAGAGATTCATAGGCATGAGAACAGAAGAGAGTCCTTTTACTCTTGTGGTTGCTTGGAAGTGAAGCAGCAAGAGTCTCAGTGCTCCTTTGGGAGAAAGTGTGAAAGAAACACCATTCCACTCTGAAGGAGCACTGACAGAGTAGAGAGGGTAGGTGCTTTCAAAAGAAGTACTTACGCTGTCTATTCTCTCAGTGCTCCTTTGAAGGGAAATGGCATTTCTTTTGTGCTTTCCTCCAAAGCAGCATCAAAAGCCTTACTTTCCAGGCATTGCTTTGGGGGAAAGAAAGGGCATGAGCAAGGCTGTTTCCCCAAAGGAGCACCAAGAGAACTGCTCTGGGGGAAAGGGCAAAAGAAATTATTCTCTACACCTGCCTCCCATTCATAACCTTCCTGCAGGAAATTTCAGTTTATTCTACTCTCCTGACACTTGAAGGACCTCAGCATGATATGCCATAGATCATTAACAAGCCTCTTTCCCTTTGCATTGTCTGCCAGAAGAATAAGGAACAAGGGTAAGCACTTGATGAGCAACTTTAAACAAATATTTGAATATTTAAATAAATATTTGAATATTTACATCTACATTTAAATATTTAAATCTTGAGTTAAGTCTTGAGGGTTCCAGACAACAAATTATATTTACATGGGGCCGCTAGTAATGAAAAGGTTAAGAACCATTCTTTTATATTATTATTGATTATTATGCTTTGGGGGTATTGTATTATATTGTTGTTGTCGTTGCTGTGTGCTTTCAAGTCATTTCTGACCTGGCAACCCTAAGGCAAACCTATCACAAGGTTTTCTGGGGCTGAGAGTGTGTGACACACCCAAGATCACCCAGTAGGTTTCCATGGCTGAGCAAGGAATTGAACCCCCGGTTTTCAGCATCATAGTCCAATGACCAAACTACTACACCACGCTGGTTCTCAAAATAGGTACCCCACCTTTTCCCCAGAAGCTGGTATTCAAACTGATTTGCAAAATAAAAGAAATACAAATAAAAACACATTACATAACAGCATATAAAACATTACTTTTAAAAAACAATTAAATTATTTTTATCTGTACTTTCTTTTAATCTACACTGTAAGCACCCTTAGCTCCTATATGGCAATAAGGCTGGAGATGGATGGATGGATGATACTATCTCAACATACACCATTGCCATTATTTTCAAATAATTCATTTTTGGAAGCATTCACATTCTTTTCTTAGCATCTTTTTATCAAACCTTTCAGGCATTTTTACATGGCCCTTTCAGGGATCTCATAACCAAACACATACTCACTTACTTTTAGAAAAGAAGAAACTTTAGGGTCTCTTAGTCCAGATCTTTCTCCTGGACTCAGCAATTGCATTTATCTGACTTACTGCAGATTAATAATAGCCATTTTGGAGTCAAGAAACAAACCTTTCCCAGATGTTTTGCTATGACAGAACAGAATATTTTGTAGTTGACACCAGCTTCTTACATTGGTAATTCTTCTCCTAATTGGGTTCAGAGTTTTAAAATAATAATAATAATAATAATAATAATAATAATAATAATAATAATAATAATAATTATTATTATTATTATTATTATTATTATTATTATTATTTTGTATCCCTCCTCTCCATAGGAACCCCATCCCCTTTACTGACCTTTCTCTTCTTCTCTTTCTCATTTGCACTATGAGCATTTTTGTATAAGGATTTTTTAAAAATAAATTCTATTCCCAAAAGACAGATCATTTCCCCTAGCAAAAATAGCCCACTCTTTCTCTACGTAAGGATAGAGGCATGAAGTGCTAGCTGTTTGCAGTCTTACTGCCATGGAAACTACCACTACTCTAGAATAGCTGCAATTTACCCATCACATTTTGAAACCAAGCTGGTGCACAAGCTTAGGTGATATGAGATTGAGCAACCTGGAAAAATACCACCCTCTGATTTCAGTCATTGCCAGGTGTCTACTTTTGATAAGATTCAGCACAAGATGAACTTACTATATGATGTTGCGCTGACTGCTAATGTGGAAAGCTTTCAAAGGGGATATGATAAATTCATGGAGGAAAATGTTGTCAATGGCCTTGTAATCATGACAATTGTATATTTGCTATTGTTGTCATCCTCCTTTAAGCCATTTCTGGCTTATGGTGACTCTGAGGCAACCCTACTGCTGGGTTTTGTTGGCAAGATTTGTTCTGAAGGGGGTTGCCACTGCCATCTTGCCTTCCCCTGAGAGAGTGTGACTTGCCAAAGGTCACCCAGTGGCTTTCCACGGCTGAGTGGAAACCTTGGTCTCCCACAGTCCTAGTCTAATACTCAGACCACTAAACTGTACTGCCTCTTGTTGCTGTATATTATCTTCAGTAATTAGTGTTCAATTCTGTAGATGCTGATGGCAGTGATGGTATCCACGGTATCCAAACTGATAAAAATAATAATAATCTCCCAATCTATTGTTCCAGTCTCTTTCTTTGGGATTGTCTCTTTCCTCTTCAACAAGTGCTACACAATTTCCAGGTATGTCATAGGTACAACATTTACTTGCATGGAGATTTCCTGTTAACAATATAGGAAGGGTTTCCTCAGTGTTAACTACCAGTGTCAGATCAGTTGACAAAAAAATTAGATCCTGGTTAAAAAATGGCTTCTAGTGCAACCCCACATGTTCCAAGCTGAATTCCTATAGGCAAATCACAACTATGTTCTGGTATTTTGAAAATTATAAATTTTTCACATGTAACAAAGGGTATGGCAGCTATTTAAAAATCTGTCCGTGCTTCTGGACATCCTTACTGGAAGGTTTTCCATACATCAAAGTTCATGGAATCACAGTGCTCAAGGCAGCTGCCTAGTTCAGCATCCAGGTAAATTAAGGCTAAAGGATCCACAAATTTAAGTTTCTAGCACAGGGATGGGGAAAGGAGGTATGCCAGCCATGTACGCTCTGTGGAATGCCATTTCTGCTCCCTGTGGTCCCCTAAAGCTTCCAGACCCCCCCCATTTGTTTTTTTTAAATATAGGATATTTTTTTCAAGGGAAAAAAAAAGCTCAAAACTGATGCATAACATGATGCTACTTCCAGTTGTATTGGACACACTGGTGTAGCCCCCGGAGGGGTTCAAGCGTGATAAATACCCCCAGATCCCTCCACAACAGCCCACACCTGATTTAGCCTCTGCTTGATGAGTTATAGTAAAGGAGAGCCCACCCATCTGCAATAATTGGATCCCTTGTCACACTATTCTTGCCATTAAGTGATTTCTCCAACTATTCATTTCAAGCACACAAGTACTCTTAGAACAGCACTTGCTCTAAATCTGTGGTGTCTATATTGCTTCAAGAAAAAAAAATTAGCAATGTCAACAGCTTTTAATCTTGGCCTTTTTGTGGCTTATGGTGGCTTGGACATTTGAAGTTCTTTTGACAGAGTAGGGATGGGAAAATCTAGACCAGTGGTGAGAGAATTGTCATTCTCAGCTTATGTTCAAAGGTCTCCTACAGTGCACCCTAGTCTGGTGTGACCTCTGCACACATGAATGCAAGATCACACAAAGCATCTCTTCCATTATAATCAATGGACACAATGGGTGCACACATTGCATTGGGGTTCCTGGATCAGAACTGCTGCATATATAATGGCTATACTGGACATGTTTTAGACCTCTGGCAGAAGTAATCTCTGTTCTGACAACCTAGAGTGAGTAAGATAGAGAAAGAGAAACAGGTGTCAGAAAGAAAGGGAAAGGAAAAGGTTCTGGCTACACCCACCACCAGCATGGAGTACTCCTAAGGGAATGTGGCCCTCGACAGGAAAATAAGGCTCCTCATCTTGTACAACTTCAGTTCAGTATGACTTTTCATCATTGGGATTAAGAGCTGTAGCTAATGATCTCCAAAGGCGTTGAGAATTCAAGGGATTGGCACAGGGAGTGAGAGCAGTGAAATAAGCCTATGGAAGGGCAAGTCTCAGAAGGAACCTTACCAACTCCCCACTCCTTGCCTCTCCTTCCAGGGATTTTGAATATTTATCCTCTGAACTGTCATGTTTGCACACCTAATCCCACTATGTTTGCAAGCCTAAACCCAACAATGGAAGCCCAGGGAATGCTTGCTCAACATAACATTGTTTCCACAACCAGAAAATTGTTAACTGTAGACTGAGATGATAAAACTAATGGTGACTATACTTTCAAAGTCTGTCCTGCTCTTCAGGAAACAATGATCAGAAATAAATACATAAAGACAATCAACTCTATTTCTGAGTGCAGTTAGCGAAAGTGGTGATTTTCTGAGTAATCCTCAATGAATGAATGAATCAGTTTGATTAAGACACTATAAAACAATTTTCCTGCAATAGTTCATTCCCTAGCAGCAGCATGGCTTCTACGTGTGATGGCATTTTAAAAAACGTGTTCCATTTTTCCATGCATATTTTCCCTACTTGTTGTATAACACATTGTTGCACACATACTGTTGTACTAATTGCTCCTCAAATTTATAAATGTATGAATTTCTCACTGCATATTGCTTGTGAATTGTGAGTAACTTTATATAAAGTGGTGAATTTATCTACCATCCCTATCTGCAATAAAACAAAATGCCAACACAAGGAAATGAGGGAAAGAAGAGGAGGACGGGAGGAGGACATAACTGGGAAAAAATAAAATATGTTTGCAATGAACAATGAACATTTCTTGAAATGGAAGACTCATTTCAACAATCATGAAAGCAATCACAAAAGAAGCTCTGTACCTTTTTATCTGTTATGTTACATAAAGGTCGGAATGCTTTTCTAAGTTTGTTGCGTAAAAAATCCCCCCACTGCTATCCCAATTCATTATTTAAAATAAGATTTAAAAGGAAGAGCCTATGTGTCTGTATCTTTTACCCTTCTCAGCCTCAGATTGGTGAACAAGATACTCCTAATTACTAAGAATGGACAGGTCGGTGGAAATTCTATATCCTTTTTAAAAAAGCAGAACTGGAAGACTCACCATAGTTATGTGCTAGTCATCTGACTTTCTAAAAATACTCAAATTACAGGAGAAATGTACTGATCACAAGGTAGAAACAAATTGGGCCCCGGTATTTATTCATTCAATTACATTTTTATCTAATTGCTCTATTAAAAATGACAGAGCTCAAGATAGCTGACAAATTATAAGTAAAAACCAACTAATCAATAAAATCATTAAAATTATCACAGTGATTGATAACAAATAAACAGATTTAAAGGCCAATTTGAAGTAATGTGTCTTCGCATCTTTCCTAATAGCAAAGAAAGGAGAAACTGAGGGAAGAGTACATTTCACACTCTGGGAGCAAGACTGGAGGAAGCACATTCTCTCACGTCCTTTAAGTGGGCCTCCAGATGCCATGGTGTTCTCAAGAGAGCCTCTCTTATAGGAAATCACATAGTTCGCTTGAACAATCAATGAAGAAAAAGATCTTGATTTTGATGTTTCTTTAACTGGATGAGCAAACCAAACCCTGCTGTCTTGAAATTGCTCCCATTAAAAATTTGATTTCATTATTATTCCTTCAAATAGAGAACATGGTATATTTAACAGATTGGCTGTCTCCACCCAAACATACGTGCACTTCTGAATGACACATAACTATCTAAGCAGTCGAAACAATAGCCAAAACTGTTTGCCCACCTGAGAACAGACCCAGTGAGTTTGTGAAATTTACGCAAATGTTGACTTACCTAATCCTCATTGATTTAGTGCTTTTGCTTTAACAACTGGATTAGAGCAGTTCTATTTCAGACAGAATGTAAAAGCTGTTGATTTATATTTCTTTGTTGGGCTATTGTTCTTCCAAGTTCATTTTTGTTCTGACCACAAACTAAACCATAGGAAACATTTAAAATCTTGTTTATTTCCACTTGTCAATACAATTGACAGAAGTAAGTTTTCAATTGTCCCTGACCAGCAGCCATCCGCTTTCATAATTTTTGTATCCATTAATTCATAAGCATTGAGCGAAACAAAATTTATTCTCAGGATCTCTCTTTACGTAACACCTTTTGGTCCCTAGGTGTGGATGCTCTCACAGTTGTGTCATTTGCCTCCAACTCTCATGGATTTTCCAAATACAGCTTCTGATGTTGCAATGTGAAAGAACATGACCCAACAGGATGCTGCAGCTGTTCCTCAACACTTATTCTACACTACAGTTGAAAATGGAGGCAGCAGCTTTTGCAGCAACACCCAGCTAATAGCTTCTTTTCTAGTTACTTGAGCAACACTAATCAAGGAAGTCGGGGCCAAAAGAGCAGCCTAGCAAGATGGCCATTCTATTACTGAAGTTGTTTCCTCGGGCAAGATGTGTAGCTGTATAAGTCTACAAAGAGGAGAGTTCTGAGAATCAGTTGTACTTAAATACGACAATAGAAGACACTTTGATTCTAAATCGCACCTGAAAAAGTACCAGTGATTTCACTGTTTGTAAAATGCATGTTCCTGAAAACGCCTACCTGTTCAGAGAAATTAGCAATGTGCAGATATGTGTGTTTCCAAGTGGGAACAGATAATAACATTTGCATTTTAATGTGAGTTTACAAGATGTGTAGCACCTGAAACTACACACACTTTTCTCCAGCTGTCTTTGTACATAATGCCTCTAAAAATGCATAGAGTAGACGAAAGTGCACACAAAAATGCCTATATTACTGGGAAATCATCACAAAACCACAATTTAACAGGAAAAATTACATGCAAAAATTACATGCAAACTCAGGGCCGTGGCCTCCTTGACTGAATCAATCCACCTGTAGTGTACTCTCTTTTCTTCCTGAACTCCATATTAAAAATGAGAACTAGAGTGGAATTGTACTTGGTAGATTCATCTATCTACAGTTTTGACCACAGTGCTTAAAAAAAAATGAATTGTTTCAGCTGCAACAGCACATAAGGATCCAGTGACTGAGAAGCAGAGATTCTTGAGAAATGCTTGTAAAGTGTTTTCAAAAGAAGGAAACCTGCAGTAATTTACCATGGTGTATCAGCCCCTCTCAGTACTGTCAGTGCTAAATATCATTGTATGTCAGGTACAAAACAACTGCCATCATCTACTGTGAATTTAGGTTGTGAATCCTGAGTAATTTCTGATAGTGGAGGAGAAATGAAAATCAAGAAGGGAAGAGGTAAGGAATAGACCATCCTGGAATAAGATCCAGGTGGCAGGCTGGTTGACAGGCATATCAGCTGACTCTGCATGCTACAAACTGCAAGTTTTTTAGTTCACACATTATTTCCCATATTTATGAAGTTCTGGAATTCTGTATGGGAGTAACATCTTCATAAAAGGACATGCATACAGAAAGTAGAATTCAGTGATTCTGTTAAATCCATATCCAGTAAAGGGGTGCTATTATGTTACTGCAGTGGTTCTTAACCTGGGGTCTAGCAACCCCTGGGGGTCTGTGGAACCCTCACATGGGTCTGCAAAGCCCTACTGCTGGACACCAACAGCAGCAACAGAGATGTGGCAATGTGGTATGGAAGGTTTGCAGGTAATTAAACTATTCCCTTGTTTGCAAATGAGGGAGCAGTTTGGGCAGGGGCACACGTACCAAGAAAACTTTTATGATAGGATTGCCTCCTGTCAGTGGCACTTCATTGTTGTGTGCCTTCAAGTCACTTCTGACTTATAGCAACCCTAAAGTGAACCTATTACAAGGGCTGTTTCACAAGATTTGTTCAGAGGGGGTGTGTCTTTGCCTTCCTGTGAGGCTGAGAGAATGTGAGTTGCCCAAGGTCAGCCAGTGTCTGAGTGGGGATTTGAATCACAGTCTCCAGAAGCCTTAAATAAGTAAATAAATATTTGAATATTTAAATCTTGAGTTAAGTCTTAGGGGTCCCTAGGAAAAGTTATATTTGCAGAAGATCTCTGGTAAAGAAAAGGTTAAGGACCACTGTGTTACTACATAGGGGAGGTGGCAAAGTGACTGACATAAATTGGGATTGATGTGCAACAGGACTGACACACAACAAGACTGATATGCAACAAGACTCATGTGCATTGGTCCCATTGTGTGGTGGTCCCACTGTGCATCAGTCCTGATAAGCATTGGGACATTAGCTAGGGAGTGACAATGTGCATTGGTGGAGCCCCGACATGCATCAGGAGGCGCTTGCTGGCGTCCCATTATGCATCTTTGCAATTCACTAACAGGGTTTCTTAGTGCCTCTCTGCCACGTAGCTAAGTCTCTGTAAAGTTATATAATGTTTACTGTGATAGAGGATTCTAGCCTGTGTCATCAAAACATTGCCAGGCACACGCAAGAGGGAGGTATTAGCCAGCTTTGGAGTGGGGAAGGATCCTCATGTTTTACAGAAGTACCAAATTCTTTAGGAAAAAAAGGAAAGGGGAAGGAGACCTCCTAAAACAGCATGATGAGGGTTAAGCATGCTAATGTCAATTAGAAGAGAAAATCAGGCAGAGTAGAGAATAGAATTGGGGAGTGGAACTGGAGAGGAAGATGGAGTTGGCTGGCTGGGAGAGGGCAGTGAAGATGGAATGGCTGGAGCAGCCCAGAAGGTTTTAAAATGCTGTCAATCTGCTAGTAGGTGAGCAAGAAAGGCTTGTTGAGAGAGATGGAAAGGGGGAGGTAAGGAGAGGGGTGGGGAACGGGAAGTTATATTGTTCTGTTGCCTTCTTCGCGTTTTTCTTCCATGTACAAGAGAAGCAAGCAAAAAGAAGAAATAGACACAAAGATAGAAAAAGGATATACAGGACCATCTCATTATGTTTTGGGTATGCTTAGCCAGGAGAAGAGAAGGTTAAGAGGTGACATGATAGCCATATTTAAATATTTGAAGGAATGTCAAAGGGAGGATGGAGCAAGCCTGTTTTCTGCTGCTCCAGAGACTAGGACACAGAGCAATGGCTTCAAACTTCAGGAAAAAAGATTCTATCTAAGCATTAGGAAGAACTTCCTGACAGTAAGAGCAGTATGACAGTAGACTATGCTGCCTGGGAGCATGGTGAAGTCTCCTTCTTTGGAGTTTTTTTTAACAGAGGCTGAATGGTCATCTGTTGGAAATGCTTTGATGGTGTATTCCTAGATAGCAGGGGGCTGGACTCAGTGGCCTTTGTGGTCTCTTCCAGCTCTACGGTTCTATGAGTATTTGGAAATATGATTTCCTACATCATACCAAGGATATCTTTTTAAATGTTTCCAGGGATAGCTGTTCATAGAATTCAACAGAAAAAACCAATATTTTAATCTACCTAGAACTAGTAATCATCATCTCCACTGATGATAGATAGATAGATAGATAGATAGATAGATAGATAGATAGATAGACAGACAGACAGACAGATAAACAGAGAACTAGGAGTTCAAATGATCCTCAAACAGAAGCTATTACCACTTTAGCAAGGCTAGTCCTCACTTGTAGTAATTTCACATTCAGTCTAGGTCACTACTTACACCTACAGGGTACAGCTATTGAGACTTGTATGGTTCCTTCTTATGCAAATCTGCTCCTGGGCAAACTAGAAAATAACATCCATAATGAAGCAAATGACAGGCCTCTCATATGGTGAACCTACATTGATGACATTTTTATGGTCTGGATTAAGGCCCTTTCCGCACCTTACCTTCTTCTGGCACTGGGGTGTGGGGATCGTGCAAGCAGCCTCCGGCGAGAGGCTCGTGCATCCAGGGTCCTTCAGCTCTGCACAAGCTGCCTGCTCGCGTGAGAACCCCACCTCTTCCTTCTGCAGTGCAACCTGGGACTTTCCCAGGCTGCGCTGGGGCAGGAAGCATGACCAGCATGGCCCCAGAGGCTCCGCACGCGTAGTAAATGTGCGTGGGACCTGGGAGCAACACGCAATCATGCAACATTTTGGCTTCTAGCCAAAAATGAAAAGGCGCGTGATCGGCACCTGCCAACCCCTGGAGCATTGTGCGATTGTGAGTGCATCATGCAGATCGCTCCTCACAATCACGCGACGCTCCAGGTCCTCTTTTGCATGGAAAATGCTGTGCGAAAAGGGCCTAAGAAAGGAAGGCTTAGCAAACTTTATATCATGTATCAACTCTACCCATCCAATAAGCAAGTTTATATCTAGCAACACGACTGAACATCAACACAACCCTTTCCTTGATGTCCTCCTCACCACTGAGAATCACAAAAGTGTCACAGATCTCCACAAAATATACTGATGCTCATATTTACCTGAATTGGAGACCCTGCCCCTTATCTGCCACCTCACACCACTCAGCAATCCAAGATCATGCCCCTGTGATTCAAGCCATTACATAATCTGTGAGAACCTTTAGCAGACTGTTACTGTTAGCGGCACATTGATTGGCAGGACCTGCTGCCTTAAACAACATGTCACCTGCCAGCCCTACAATCTTGTTCATGTGACTGAATGCAGACACACAGGATGCCATACACAGTACATGGTGAAAACAACTATTGATCTGGGTACACACTTCAGGAACCACAAGTCTGCTATCCTAACTAGCAAACTGGAACAATCACTGCTCAGGCATTTCAACTTGGAACATCTCAATGCCTCTCTGATTTGTCCCTGTTTGGTATTGAGGTGCCACCTTCTTTAGGCATTTTGGACAAAAGGGAAAATTTCTGAATCCATAATCTTAATACCCTAACACCACTTGGCCTCATCCTAGGGAATAATACCGTCATCCATTGAAGTATATTGAAACCAAAGTGTTCTATCCTGCTACCCTGAATGCAGCTCAGGTTCATCATTAGCAAATTGTGAAGACAAAAAGTCCCCAAAAGTCTGGGACAACAAACATATTGTTTGGATATTATAAAATAACCAAAGAACCAATGAGGTATTTAAGTATTTCCAAGTCTCAGGTCCCTATCTTCAGATCTCAAATCGAGTCTTAAGTCCTTGCAAGACAACTCAAGTCAAGTCTCAAGGTGAGTCTCAAGTCTGGTAGCCAACTTTAACCAAAATAAATAAATAAAAAGGAGGTGATGGTGGGATGTGTATAGGGGTTAAATTTCAAAAACTAGAAAGCTCCATCCTGTTACCCCTTTCTGACCTTGCTTCAGTGATGCTTCAGCCAGACTTTACACCCCTTCCCATCAACATCAATCTTCCTCCTCTTCTCTCTCTCTCTTGTCACTTCCTTAAAGTTTAAACCATTAAAGACGGGTTTAAAGTCTGGCTGAAGCATTGTTGAGGCAAGGAAAGGGAATGACAGGATGGGGCTTTTGGCAGGCAGGAGAGAGAGAGAGGAGAAGGATTGAAGATTGACATCAATGGGAAGAGGTTTAAAGTCTGGCTGAAGCATCACTGAGGCAAGGTTGGAAAGGGAGTGACAGGACGGGCTATCAGCAAGATAGGAGATGGAGAGGAGGAGGGGGTGAGAACCAGTCAAGCAACAGCTACAAACTCTCTGAGAAAGAGAAATGCCTGAATGTGGAGGGGGAACTGTTTTGCTTGCTCTCAAGGAAGCCAGTGGGATGGTTATGCTGCCTCTGCCAGCCATGAGAGAGTGAGGTGTCGGTTCCTTTTGGAAGTGTTCTCTGCCCTTCCATGATTGAGGAGTTGGATCAAATCCTGCTTACTTACAAGGAAGCCACTGGGACAGGTATGCTCCCTCCACCAGCCATTAGAAAGTAGGGTGTAGCTTCCTCTCAGAGGTGACCTTCCCCAACCTCCACTCACTCCCATGCTGAGAACACTTCATGCTCACACTCACGGAAAAAACTGCAACCCCCTTTTTTCCTTTCTCCAATCTTCCTGTGCTTTTGCTTTCTTATAAATGGCTTCTCAAAAATGCAGGAAAGAAGAGAGAGGCACAGAGGTGGGGATAAGGAGCATGTGCAGCTCTTATTGAGTCATCAATATAGAATTCCCTCACTACTGATTGGAAAAAGGCTGGAGGGGGAGGTGGGAATACCAAAGGTGGCAAGGCAGTCACTAAAAATAAATGAGTCACAAGCTGAGTCATGTCAGTTCATCATTTATTGCCAAGTCAGTTAAAGTCAAGTTTCTGAAGTGACTTGAGTCCGACTCAAGTTCAGGTCAATCAACTCAGGTCTACATCACTGCCAAGAACTACAGCACCACATACCACAACCTCTCAGCACTTCTGCCCCATCTGGAGGGGCCCTGAACTATCCCTTGAAGCTACCATTAGTTCCACAATGGAAAGCAAACCAATACTGGTATAAAAGCATATGTTGGGTTACAAGTGGTCTAATAGCCTTCTATCTCATGGCAACCACTGCACAGACAGTCCCAGTTGAAACAGTACTCACTCACACCCTGTGTTGAGACATGAGGCATTGCAGATTGATGCTGAAGAGAGTGGTTGTAAAGCAGAGGATGCCAATCAAGATTCATCACTCAGCTCAAGAAGCAACGGATCTACCTTTGTCCTTCCTGCCTCACTACCAGCTGTGTGTGCACGTGCGTGCGTGTGTGTGTGTCAGAGAGAGGGAGAGGGAGACAGAGAGAGAAGGGTACAGTTGGGACAGATGGCCAGACAGATACAGACAAACAAATAAGAAAAACTACATATTCTAAATGTAATTATTGCTGTGTGCCTTCAAGTCGTTTCTGACTTACAGCAACCCTAAGGTGAACCATTCATTGGTTTTTTTTGGGGGGGGGGGCTGAGAGTGTGTGATGTGCCCAAAGTCACCCAGTGGGTTTTCATGGAATTGAACCCTGATCTCTAGGGTTGTAGTCGAACACTCAAACCACTACACCACATTAGCTCTGTGCCAAATGTATAGCAGTATTAATAAACAAAGCTTGTGGTTTGCGAGTATAGGTTAGCTCCCAGCTACTAATTGGAACACCTATTTTCTCCCACTCTGAAGGAAGTCCAGATGTTCAAGCTGAAATTTTATGTTACTGCATTGCTATAAATTTGGAAAATCCCATTGGGGTCAGAATTCTTATGAGCTGGCAATACCCACATTTTGCCCTTCTAGTCTCCCTTCTTACAGTTCTTTATGTTTAAAATGGACTTGGACTGGATAGGCCTTCAAGGACAGGAGATCTTCAACTGTCTTCTCTTCTCAAAGAAAGGACACTCTACTTCACCTATGGGAGGTGAGGCATAGGGTCCTCTCCTCTCCACCAGGCACCTACACCACTCTACGATGTGGCCTGTACATGCAGTTGTGTGAACCAACCTTTCTCTGGATTTCAGTTTGAAGGGGAAGAATTTTTCTCTTCTTCCTGGGAAAGAAGGAAAACTGGGGATTTCCATGTCAATCCTCCCTTTTCCATTCTCCACTAGCCTACCCCCCAACATATCACAAGCCAAGTAACATTGGACTGTGATCAAGATGGTAAAACTTTTTATTGAGGAAGAACACAAGCTTAAGTTCCCTGAAGGCACCAGATCCAATATGACTTTGGAAGCTGAGCACGATCTGCCTCATCAGTATTTAGATGGCAGACCACGAACGAATACCAAGTTCTGTACACTATATTTTGGGGAAGGTCATGGCAAACAACCTCTAAGCATTCCTTGGTTAAGTCTCAGTGAGACTCAACTCCATGAAATTCATCAGGTTGCCATAGAATCATAGAATTGGAAGAGACCACAGACGCCATCCAGTCCAACCATTGCTATGAAGGAACACACATCAAAGCACTCTCAAGAGATGGCCGTCCAGCCTCTGTTTAATAACCTCCAAAGAAGGAGACTCCACCACACCCCAAGGCAGCAGATTCCACTGCTGGACAGCTCTGACTGTCAGGAAGTTCTTCCTAAGGTTCAGGTAGAATCTCCTTTCCTGCAGTTTGAATCCATTGCTCCTTGTCCTAGTCTCTGGAGCAGCAGAAAACAAATCAACTCCCCCCTTGGACATGACATGACAGATGACTTGAAGGCACATATGCTGGAGTAGATTCCTTTTGTCTGAGCCTACTGAGAAAGGAAAGACTCCATCCCCACCACTTCTTTCCTCTCTGCTGAGTTAACTGAGTACAAAATTACTTTTGCACTCTGAAACTCAGTTTGCAGCAGTTGAAGTAAGCTAAGGACAGGGGGAAAAAATGGAAAGAGGAAAGAGAAACTGGGACCTTTTAAAAACAGCTGAAAAGGTGGGATGACAGAATTAATTGGGACTGTCCCTACTGTCAGAGGGACAGTCAGGGAGTACGCTCTAGTGACCCCTGAGTGTCTTGAGACTGTCTGTGCACCAGTTTTTAGTTTCTTCCTTTTGTAGATGTCCCTGAACAATACTGCCATCTCTGAAGGTGTATGAGAAACGCCTTTGGCATACAGAGAGGCAGTAACTGAATGGGTGTGATAACTGTTCAAAAGACAAGGGCTTGTTGTTGTGCATGTGCTGTTTCCCATACCTTTGCCACTAATAATCATTTAAGTGCTTTATAGCCTTTATTGCTTTTGCTTCACAACAACTTTGTGACTCATTCAAGTGGTTCCCAGGAGGAATGGAGGCCAAGAGACAGTGATTTGCCTAAGGCCACCCAGGGCATCCATGGGAGTCCTGGTATATAACAAGAGGTTCACAGACACTCTTATGTCAGTTCCCAGATTTTCTTTTTAAGCATCTCATGTGGCAAACCTCCATTTTTATTTTTATTTTTGGAAACACAAACATGTTTAGAAAGCATTCAGGTTTTGGGGTGGCAGCATTTTCGCACAGGGCCACCTTTGTGAAAGAAACTCCCAGAAACATTCTGGTGTTGAGCAGGTGCTCTGCATATGCTCTTTTGAATGAGAATCTATAGCAATAATGAGAACACCTTTTTCTTTAGAAAAGTTCTGCTGGGTCAAAGTAAAGTCCTGTCTCATCTTGCATCCCCTTTTCCAGACTAGCCAACCAGATACCACAATACTGGAAGCCCCCTCACTAGGACAAAAGGACAGAGCCCCCTCCTTCTGTAGTCCCCCAACAGCACAGTCCACATGGGCACTCTACCAACTGCTTCACAGGGGCACACAAATACAGGCACATTAAATCCACAAACTCAGGCCATTTTTGCACTAGCCTGTTATAGTGCTATCATTCCACTTTCAACATCCTATGGAATCCTCAAGGCCCCTCCTTAAACTGCAAAACTCAGGATTCCATAGGATGTTGAAAGTGGAACAATAGCACTATAACAGGCTAGTGTGGAAATGGCCCCTGTCCTCATTTTGTTTCGTTTGTTTCTTCACACTTCCATACCTTCAAACTGTCCCAGTTTGGCAGGAACAGTCCAAATTAATCCTCTATCAACCCACTTTTTCATCTGCTTTTAAAATGTGCCATGTTCTCCCTCCTCCTCATCTCTCTTCCTTTGTCCTTGTCTTACATCAATGGCTGCAAACTGAAATCAAAGTCCAAAAGCAATTTATTCTCAGGCCCTTTCCACACGGGGAAATAACACGTGGTAGCGCGACCTCCATCGGAGGTCGTCTACACCGTAAAGTGGATTGGGGCAGATTACTTTAGAGTAATTCCACACCCCAATCCGTGCTAGGGCACCTGGAAGTGGCGCCGCCACGTGCTTTTTAAAAACCACTTTTTATGTGGTTTGTAAAAGGCATGGGGCGTGCAGCCACGTT